>OZ038374.1:145077721-146277721 GCA_964036015.1 Leptarthrus brevirostris
TGTTATCAGCCCATTTTCCCACTCTACTAAGATCATCGTTTAAGCGCGCAATGCAATCTTCAATAAGTCTACTTAAGTAAAACTGCACATCATCAGCATAAAGATGAATCTTCACATCAACGATTCCTTCTAAATAAACAAAACAACAGAGGACCTATGACTGACCCCTGGGGGACACCTCGGTGCACAGGGAGGATATCAGAGAAACAGTCCCTTACTCTCACAAGCTGCGAGCGCGGTCCGACAAGAAGATGTTAATACGAGAATGTGTTGAGCCGCACGACCACCATGCAATGGGCCCCGGGTTCGAGACCAGATGACCCCGTGAGCTTTTATTAAGAAATTAAAAATAATCCACTCAGTCTCTGGGCTGTTGTCTAGCTCGCAACAATGCAAACATAAGACTCAAGTTTCCTCACTTCCCTTACCCTAATTCCCTTCCGGCCAAAACCATGCTAACGCATCAAAGGGTTGTCCCCTAGGATTTGGCCACATCGTATAAAAAAAAAAAAATACCGATATCCGTGGTAACCTTTAACAAGGCAGTTTCACAACCATGCGAGGAACTGAAATCAGACTGCCAACAAGTCAAAAGGTTATGTTCATCCAGGCAACCGACTACTGGCTTGCACATTAACTTTTCTAGATCCTTAGAAAGGAAGCAAATAATACTAATTGATCCAAAATCAGAAAGAGATGTAGGAGAATACCTTTTTTTGGGATTGGGAGGATCGTAGTCGTCTTCCAAGCACAAAGGAAGTTAGAACGTGGTTAGAATCGTATTAATAATATGGAGAGTTTATAATGCTATAATTGGAAGTAGATTTTTAATAAATCTAGGTGGGATATTATCGCTTTCGACATTTGGGATACATCGCTTTCGACAGTTTTTTTTTAATTCGTGAGAGAACAGGGAACAAAAACCTTTAAACTTTCTGTTCTTCAATTTACATTTTTCAAGTTAAAGCAACTGATTCTGTTCTATTCTTAAAATATTACTAGCAATATTTCCCTACAAGTGTTAGCAAAACATTATGATTGGTTTAGTTAATAACACAATTTAAATGATTCAATTTGTCTTTTAATAAATTTTCTAATAAAAAAATGGCCGCTTATTACCTAATCTTCTTATGTGACACACTCTGCAATCGCCGATGACCTAAACTCAATTGTATCGGGGAAGAAGAAGAGTAAATCGCCTTAACTCACGGACTTCTGCAGGGACGTGACAATAACGCCGTGGACATAAAAGAGACGCGAAGGAAAGTGCAATTCAAGAGATGAATTTCTTTATTTTGTTGGTAGTAAAAGTTGTGCGGGAGTGAATTTTCATGAAAATTTATTGGTATTGTATTTTGTATTAAGATATTTCTACAAATTTATTGTTGATTGTGAAAATAATCATATATCCCAGGGCGCAGTTCGAATTAAGTTTTTTCGTTAGGATTATGTTGCGTGAGGACTTCCTCCTCACTTAAATAAATTATTAATGCGCGACGACCGCGTAATTCTTTGTCTAGCTAAAGTAATTCTTGTGATCCTGAGTTTCTTAGACGGTTTTCAGGTGAGTGAATATTAGAATATTTTTCATCGCCTTATTAAAATTTTAAAACGTTAATTTTACCCATAAATTTGGTATGTATTTGTCCCATAACATCGTTGAAGAACATCATTTATGCTTCCACCCGCTGCGCTGATCCCAGAAAGAATTTGAGTGAACGAAAACTCACCTCCCAAGTTGTTTTCATAATAAAAGGTCATTTCCGTTTAATTTTTAACATTCTTGTGTTGACAAAGTTCAGACAGAACTTATTGAAAATCAGTTCGGTCAAAATAGCAACAGATTCCAAAAAATCACTCTCATGTTTGCTGAAATTCGCATTCTTGGGACGACGCGATGTCACCCTTTTTGTAATGAAAAGTAAATTTCTCTAATTTTCAGTTTTAAAAAGTGAATGGCGTGCAAAATGTAGTTTGAACAAAGATTTTAGATTTGAAAAGAGTGTTGCAAAATGGCAAATCCGTCCGTGATTAGCTCACTTCCCAAAAACGTGAAGGTTTGTTCGACGTAAGTTTATGTATGGCCAATGGGCATAATTTTGTAACGTGTGGACCATTTTTGATTATTTCTTCTTTTTTTTTGGTAGAGTATGTTTCCCGAAAATAAATCTTTAATAGATTTTACTGTGTGGCATAGCGCGCCATCCTGCATAAATATATAGGAAGATCTACCGTAAGGCAGAGAGTGCCTATAAGGCAAAAGAACTGTTTCGAGAGCACCATTATATTGTTCTGCGTTCATCGTACCATCGACAAAATATATTGGACCGGGACCTTCTCCAGTGATGCAACTCCAAATCAAAGTTGCCGGTGGGTGTTTTACTGCCCTTATAAGACAGTCTTCATTAAAACGCTTCCTGGGTCTCCTAATAAAATTAGCTGCGGTAACTGTCTCTAAGCGACATTCATCACCGAAGATGACCTAAAATTAAATGAAAAAGTCAAGAATCAGTATTTGTTACAGAGATAGGTCTCAAAACCAGTTATAATGCTCTTGTTAATAATTACCTTTTTCCAGCCATTAATAGTGAATCTTTTGTGAAGTTTTGCCCAATACAATCGTTTCTTCTTCATGATTGCAGTCAGTTTTAGTATCTTTGCTGGCCGCCTACACCTCAAATTAGCCTCATATAACCTTCTTCTAACTGTCACCACTGACACGTCTAGCCTTTTTTTATTCAGAGAGAGAGTGCAGGGCACTGGCACACTATGTGTGCCGCCGTCTCCTGCTCCTCCAGGCACAGCCTGCAGATATCATCCTCTTTAGATGACATCTGAAGTTATCATGTCCTGTTAGTAGTGCCGTCAGCCATCTCAAGGTCCTACGATCCATATCCAGGACCTCCCTCTGTTTCGCACATCTGGTCGCTACAATTGCCATCTTAGCCTGTCTGAACGAGTCCACGACGTTCCACCGTTCCCAGTTTTGCCTCGCGGCCCACTTTCCTAACAGGCCCTCTGCCAGGCCCCTGCCTAGCGCAGTGAACGGCTCCAGACCTTGGAAACTCGTAGAAGCCCCTAGCTTTGCCAGTACGTCTACTCTCTCATTTCCTTCGACCCCCACGTGTCCTCGGACCCGCGCCAGTGTCCACTCATTTGATGAGGCACACACGTTTAGTTTTCTAACACACTACAATGACAGCGCTGTGTTGATTTCTGTACCATCTACACCACTATCTTCTTGTCCCTCACTCGACTCTCTAGTATGCGATTAAGTGCATAGATCAGAGCCAGCATCTCTGCTTGAAATACTGAGGTGTATATCCCCATGCAAAGGTGGGTGTTCAGGTTCAGGTCATCACTGAAGATACCTGCACCCGCTCTCCCATCAATTCTGGAGCCATCCGTGAATACTGTAACGTCGCTTACACGGTATTCAGGGAGTGACCCATCCCTTACAAGCGTTTCGTAGTGCCTTTCAGTTACCCTTACCTTGCTTATACCATCAACAGGCATTTCCATTTGACAAGTTCCAAGTATTTTCCTATGCCCTCGGTTATCACGAGATCTGCACTAGTTTGCACCTCGATCCATGTGAAGAGCTGCTGCGGCAGCAGTTCTCTTCACAAATGTATCCAAAGGCAGCGAAACCAATATCATCTTTAACGCCATTGTCGGCGTGGTTCGAAAGGCCCCTGTTATCGTCACACACGCTAGCCTCTGAACCTTACTCAATTGTTTTTTTACTGTGGGCTTGGAAGCGCTTGGCCACCAGACCACAGAGGCATAGGATATAATCGGTCTCACCATCATAGTGTAGATCCAGTATGCGGCCTTTGGCGAGATGCCCCACCTCCGCCCACATTGATGTAGAACCCTGTTCGCTCTTTGGATTTTCTCCTCAACATGTCTTTGCCAGGTAAGTCTTGAATCTAGGAATACCCCCAGATACTTGACCGAGCCCCAGACCGTAAGTTCTTCCCCAAAAAGTTCTATTGGTCTGTAGTCTAGATTCTTCCTTTTCCTAGTGAAAACGATTACATCAGCCTTCTTTGCATTTATGAAGAGCCCCTCTTCCACAAACCATTGCTCCACCGCCCTCATACCTCTTCTTATGGTGTCTGCTATGTCGTCAGCATACCCAACATTATGTATGTCTTCTTCCTCAAGTCTACGAAGTAATGAGTCAACAGTAATGTTCCACAGAATGGGGGATAGCACTCCTCCCTGTGGACAACCTCTGTCAAACCTCCCCCGCATTCTCGATTCACCTCTCTGGATGTTTACTGCTCTTGTCTTTAACATATTGCCAATCCATCTCCTAACCTTAGAATTGGTTCCACGTTCAGCAAGAGCATCCTCCAGCCTTCCGAAGTCTATATTGTCGAAGGTTCCTTCAATGTCCATTATTGCGGCTATCGCTATGCCCTTGCCATTAATCTCTAATTCTGCCACTCGCACCACCTGATGGAGTGCCTTTTCGGTAGATCTCCCAGGACAATAGGCGTGCTGGCTCCTACTTCCCCTTGCTCGTAATAACGCGTTCTGGTGTCCGGCGTGTAGTGAATCTCCGACAATTCTGCCGCTTATTGTGACGAGGAGTTATCTAAATCGCAGGGTATAGAGCCCTGTCAAGGTTTAGTCGCGCCCAATCAGCATGGGTTTTTTCCCGGTAGATCAACGACTAGTAACTTGTTAGAGTTCACCTCACACGTTTTTTTAGGTTTTCAACGAGGCATGCAGAGAGACTGTATATGTATAAACCGATTTCAGTAAAGCCTTTGATAAACTCCTTCACTCCGTGATTATATTTAAAGAAGCTGAGTTTTCCCCTGTTCTCGACTGGATTTCTTTTTATCGAAGAGGCAGCACATATCGTGTGTCGCTTCGTGCCTCTACCTCAAGAATTTTCAGAGCTTCATCTGGTGTGCCACAAGGTAGTCATCTCGGCCCTCTACTATTCGATCTTGCCATTGATGACATTTACCATCTGATCTCCCACTCTAATGTTCTGTTATACTCTGACGACACATGAAGATCTTCTCTTATGTTAAGTGCGGTGGTAACGCCGCCCTCATTCAAAAGGACATAGACACGTTCCTTGGAGTGGTGTGAGCACAATGGCTTACATCTCAATTTTGAGAAATGTGAGGCTATGTCCTTCTCCAGGTACCTTAATCGACAAGTTTTTGACTACATCTTTGCGGGAATGGCCTCCGTCGCGTGCTATCCGTAACTGACCTTGGGGTAAAACTTGATAGGAAACTTGAATTTACTCTGCATATTAATTATATTGTGTCTACAGGCAGTTTAATCTTAGGCCTTGTAACGCTTTGGTCTAGAGAGTTTTCGGATTTACCAACTTTGATTCATTTGTACTGTTTATTATTATTCTAGAACACGCATCTCAGGTCTGGTCGACCTACTACGCTATTCATTCTAAGCGGATTGAATCGGTGCAATATAATTTCGTCAGATTTTCGCTAAAAGGGCTCCCTTGGCACGATCTGCTTAGACTCCCGCACTAAAGCGACCGGTTCCATTTGGTCAGTTTGTCTTAACTTAAGAAAAGGCGTAAATTCGCTTACTTAGTCTTTATTCACCAGCTCTTGAATTCAAATATTGAGTCAGGTACTCTTGTTAGCAAGGTTTTCTTTAGGCAATCCCAGGATAGTCTCCGAATACTCCCTTTGTTGCATGTTAACCACTCCAGATAAAATTATGGCAGGCATGAATCAATTAACCGTTTATGTACGACTGTTAATGCATGTCCTAATTTCGATCTAGCTCTTAGCAAGGAGACACTTAAGTACTATCTATTCTCTGTGCTACCGTGAATATCTGTGTGTGCTGGGTTTCCTTACTTGTTTTCTTCCTAGTCCTTCCGTTTGCTTGTTTTTTCCTGCATGTTTTTGGAGCCTCATTCCACCGTTTTGATGGAATTGAAGGTCACTTGATTGTTGGTTCCTACCAAGAAGTGCGCCTTTTGTGTTAGAACTGTTAATGCTAATTTTGCAAGACTCCATCAGAAAAGTTATTAGAATTCCGCGGCCAGCGCGGAGCTTTACTGGTCATGGCTGATAAAGTGGTCATCTTCAAAATATTTTGTCAGCCCACTAGGAATAAGTGATTTAAAACCCTGCGATAAAATTGAAGCAGGTACAATTATCCTGTAATTTTACGGATCGCTGGCCTCTCCTTCTTTAGGTGACGTGAGCATATTTCCACAGCGAAGGAAAAACTTCTGTTGAATAAAACAGATAAAACATTTTGCGCAAAGTTCTCGCCAAGGAATGGGCGCAGCATTTTAGGACTATAGGCAAAATACCACATTCCCAGGAGGCATTGATATGTTAAGTTTAGGAAGTGCTTTGAAAGCCTTTCGAATTCGAAAGTGTAAAAATGTGATTCTCGTTCTAACCACATTCAGGTTTTTCGGGATATTAAGGCCAAAGTGACGGCCCTTTAAAGTCGTAAAGAACAGAAAATTTGAAAATCCCTGTTAAATTTCGAGCCATTTACATTTCTACAGTTTGTGAAATTTCGATCAGATCGATTTCTGGTCAGAATAATAACCACAAGCCTCTTCTTTAAGAGTCTGACAGTGATATGAGATCACTGGAAAAGCTAGAACTCTGTTCACCTTGGAGCCGCGTTTTTTTGAAAGGGATGATTTCAACGCACTACAGCACTGTTCGGGGGGTTTTTTTTTACAAAAAAACTTATTGTACTGTTCTTTATGTCCCAAATAAAAAGAGGCTAAAAGTTTCATAAATATACCCATCTTAGCTTTTCCCAAAAAAATCGCGAAGTTAGGTATCAAAAGCAGACCATCACAGTAGAAATCCCTTTAAACAGTTATCAGCGATATCTTGCATTTCCGTAGATGTAATGCTGATTTCTACAAAATGTCTAACAAGCAAGGTCCCACTGTTGAGCCTTGTGGTATATCTGATAAAAGTCTAACTTGCAAATGAGATGGAAGAAATATTAGAAGTTGGGCCTTAATTAAATTTAGAAGATATTTTTAAAATAGTCATTAAATCATGCCAAGCATTGCTTTTCATTTTCCTGCTCCAAAGCTAAAGCACCAAACCTTTTTGTTATTTTATTACTGGCAGAAATGAATATTCGCTTCTCATAAGACCCAAAACCAGGCCATAACGCATCAGCTCTCTACCCGAATTTAACGTTGATAAAATGAACAAAATTGGCAAAATTCTGTCAGTATTTCCTTTAATCTTGTTATTCAATTTTCTATTCAGTTCAGTCATTTCAAGCACGAATTAGTACAACAACAAAACGTCCAAACACATCCCCACCCAATCTAACTGCATTTTCAAAAAGAACTTTCATTTTGCAATGAAAAAAAGAGAAAAAAAAATTCAATCAATTTTCTAGTAAAAAGTTTGTTTTAACCAAAACATTTTAGTTTACAGTGAGATATTTTCTCGAAGGACGAAAATACCGTGGTCATTAGGAATTGTCGCATTCAATGTGATTCCCGTAGATATCCCCGGGATCCCGCCTCCGACAATTTACCATTTCATATAACTTCATTACCGCATGATTGCACCATCAGAAGGTCCTAAATGCCCAAAAGTTTTACCATTAGCACCACAAAAACAGATTTAAATCAATTCAAGCATCCAAAGTAGTAATTATGTGCTTTCCCGTGTATATATGTGCCACAGTGGCGGATAACTGCTTCTAAAGTAGATGGTAGTTGGGAAGTATCTAGGTGGATGGAGATGGAATATCCTCAAACTCCTCGCCGATGGGAACTATACTGATAGCTGTGTAGACCCTAAAGGACGAACAAAAGCTTTTGTTATATGAAAACTTCTTCCAAAAGCTCGTTCGAAAGACCGCCACAGCGATACAGACAGTGGCCCGTGCGTACGACACGTTATATATAGATGGATGAGAGCAAACTCTTGTGCTTTTGTGTAAGCTTTAGCCCGACAGTGTGTAATTCAACACCGGCCTCCGTCAGGCTATTAGATTCTTTGCCTGATCGATTTTGTGTCAGGGAGACAAACGACTGCAGGCAAAGCCATAAAATGGGTTATGGTAGAATAGTTACACAACCTTACTGGATTTCTCGATAAAAACCGATATAACCACACCACACTATGGAACTATGTTTAAATTCTATTCAACTTTCATAAACAGCGGTGGAAGGGTGGGGGGGGCGAATGCACGGGGACGCCATTTGTAGCAGGCTCCATTCACAGATCCAAAGCTATTAGAAGCATTGGGTGACGGTCGGTAATTGTGTAAAGCTCGGGGAGGTTTTTAATTTACTTTGGATTTGTCAAAACGAATTAAACTTCTCAAATGTTTTGTACGTTACTTTGTATAACGGTCGGTGTTATTGGGTATGGGAAATGGAAATTCTATACGCCACAGAACCACTATGGATCCGGTTGTTTACTTAAGCCTGAAATTTGTAATTTGGCGCCACTTAGAGGCACTTCAGTTTTTTGTTTGTTTAGTGAGATGAGAATTTTCTCGAGATTTATCAGTTTTTCTAGAGTTCTTTACGAGATAGAGGTTACCTTGTACATTGTGGGGATTTACTTGAATAAGAACAACATTCTCTGGGCGGTAATGATATCGCATAAGCATTTAAATGAAACACTCGCATTTGCAGAATGTACTGGTTGTCAAGGTAAATTGCTCCGTTTTTGTAAGGATAACGATGTGTTCGAGAAGCGCTATTAAAGCTTAAGAGCTTTTGTGGATTTAATAAGAGCAAATAGGTTTAGAGGTTTGCGTTCTTGCAGTGTTGCTCCATATTTCTATTAGATTTGTATAAGCGGGCTCCCACCTGGTTTATAAATACTTTTTTAATAAGTTCACATCATTGGATTATATCGAATCGAGAACTAAATAAAAAGATATAGACAGACTAGACTGATTGTGGGCTGTTGAAATGAAATTTGTTACGTTTTAAAACTTCAGATAAGTAAATAATATATTTCGAGGGTGATACTTGCTATTACGGAACATTTGGTGAAATCGTTCCTTTACTTTACGTTCCATTCGAAATAGTCAAATCTTAAGCAACGTATGGGGAGAAATTCTGAAATTGATATATGAAAATTCCGGTAAAAATTACGATACCTTAATTTTTACGGAACAGCGCCGGCAAATTTCCTGAACGAAGAGCCACCAGTATTTGTTCGGGTTCAAAGGTTAGAATTCAAAAGACTTAAAAGTATTCAAATTAATTTACGTTTACCACAAAAAAAAAACAAAAACAAAAAAAAATGCACTTTGCACTTAGACTTAGAATCGAACCCTAGTCCTCAGCAGCACGATCTAACTTCCAAAGAGATTAAAAGATATGTCTATGCATAAATTTACTTGTAATTTACACGTAGCTAACAAATTATTTGAAAGTTAATTAATCATTAATGTTGACATCGAAAGCAAAGAATGCTGGGAAAATGGTGGAAAAATTTACCAGTTATTCCAAGGAAAAGTGTTTTCATTTATGAGTCACGTACATTTTGCGGTGCTGTTTCGTAAAAATTGCCTTTGAACATATTGGAAATTAGTGGAAGGATCGTAAATTTTGTAGTGCGACTGTTTAAATTTTGATGAGCGGAACCGTAATTTTTCCTGGAATTCTCGCACCATGTAAAAGAGATATCGATAATAAAAAAAATATATAATTATGTATACATATGTAGTGTAATTCCTCTCCCTTCCATCGTTTTTGGTCATTAAAACACTGGCATGCGACTGGTATGTGACCTGAATAATTAGAAGGCTAATGTGGTCGTACATAACCCTGAAAACCATTATAAAATGCCAGCGTTGACGCGTCGCCTTTCGAATTTACACTTCGTGAAAAATGATGGTGTTGTTGATTGTTCGTTGTATCTTCTGTATTACAGTGATTTTCAAGTTCTAAAATGGATTCTGTTCTTGAAAGTTAGTTTAATTGAACTGTGTATTTTAAATTTTTGAAATGCATTTATTTATAATCAGGTGTGGCATGTAATGTATCAATTTTTTTCCTCCTTTCTAAAGGGCTGTAAATTAAAAAAGCAATGAGTTAATTTTCCAGCGTTTTCCACTAAGAAGTTAATTGTCACATGTGCTCTGCTCACGGTTCTAAAAATCCTGCTAAAAATAAGCTGCTCATAGGTGCATTTCAACTGCTAAAGTTTCATAAAATTGTCCTTAAAAATCTTTTATTTTGTTAACTTTTCCGCCCCGTCTCTCTGCAATATGTTTTACAAAAAAATATTTATTTCTATGTTTTTCACATTAATGTACATGAAATTACTATTCAGCGACATCAAAATCCACCATACATTGATTTTCAGCTGTAAAAACCTATTTCATATAATAAAAGTTGCCCATTTTGTATCCGCCATTTTGATTTTAAAAAGCAATATCAATTTACTCAACGGCTCTATAACTGAAAATAACATTTAGAGTTCTGAAAAAAAACCGTGTCAAGTTTTTAATCAGCGACCTCAAAAACAACTATATAGGTACCAAAATTCAACAAAATCAAAACACATTTAGGTGCTTTGACCACGCTTTCGTGCATTTGGGCCGCTGTACGACGGTGAGATTCGAATCTGGGACTCTAATTATGGAAGACTAAAACGTTATAACTTACTCAATCGACGAGTGTTGATCACTTCTTATTATATTTTTGTATTAATAAACTATGGTAACTCTACCAGGGTTGGCCAAATTATAATAAGTTGTTGAATGAAAGTAATCAAGAATTTGAAAGATTTTGTGCTCATTGCCCTTTCTTCCTCGCCATTAATGCCACTCTAACTGATTGTCTCATCACTTAATTATTGTTCTTCAAAAGCTTGCACAAATTGTAAATAGGACTGTTAGCCAAGGTGGAAAATTGTACTGGCCAGTGCAAGCAACCATTTTTTAGGTACTGTGATAGGGAGCGTTATCTTGTTGGTAGAAATATGAAAACATCTTTCCCTTGAAATTAGTAATCAACTCTGTTGCAGGAAAACTACATTAAACGCTCTTTGCAATCTCCACGTCAGAATTTTGCTGCCTCCATCTTTTACCTTAAAGAAGGATATTTGTCAACCCTTGCGACGCCCATAGGTACTGTGAATCTGTTCGGTTAAAAATTTTGTATTTATATTAAAATCGTGGCGTTAATAACATCCTAGTAAAATGTGTTAAAAAACACATTTTGAGGCTAATGTGGTCGTACATAACCCTGAAAACCATTATAAAATGCCAGCGTTGACGCGTCGCCTTTCGAATTTACACTTCGTGAAAAATGATGGTGTTGTTGATTGTTCGTTGTATCTTCTGTATTACAGTGATTTTCAAGTTCTAAAATGGATTCTGTTCTTGAAAGTTAGTTTAATTGAACTGTGTATTTTAAATTTTTGAAATGCATTTATTTATAATCAGGTGTGGCATGTAATGTATCAATTTTTTTCCTCCTTTCTAAAGGGCTGTAAATTAAAAAAGCAATGAGTTAATTTTCCAGCGTTTTCCACTAAGAAGTTAATTGTCACATGTGCTCTGCTCACGGTTCTAAAAATCCTGCTAAAAATAAGCTGCTCATAGGTGCATTTCAACTGCTAAAGTTTCATAAAATTGTCCTTAAAAATCTTTTATTTTGTTAACTTTTCCGCCCCGTCTCTCTGCAATATGTTTTACAAAAAAATATTTATTTCTATGTTTTTCACATTAATGTACATGAAATTACTATTCAGCGACATCAAAATCCACCATACATTGATTTTCAGCTGTAAAAACCTATTTCATATAATAAAAGTTGCCCATTTTGTATCCGCCATTTTGATTTTAAAAAGCAATATCAATTTACTCAACGGCTCTATAACTGAAAATAACATTTAGAGTTCTGAAAAAAAACCGTGTCAAGTTTTTAATCAGCGACCTCAAAAACAACTATATAGGTACCAAAATTCAACAAAATCAAAACACATTTAGGTGCTTTGACCACGCTTTCGTGCATTTGGGCCGCTGTACGACGGTGAGATTCGAATCTGGGACTCTAATTATGGAAGACTAAAACGTTATAACTTACTCAATCGACGAGTGTTGATCACTTCTTATTATATTTTTGTATTAATAAACTATGGTAACTCTACCAGGGTTGGCCAAATTATAATAAGTTGTTGAATGAAAGTAATCAAGAATTTGAAAGATTTTGTGCTCATTGCCCTTTCTTCCTCGCCATTAATGACACTCTAACTGATTGTCTCATCACTTAATTATTGTTCTTCAAAAGCTTGCACAAATTGTAAATAGGACTGTTAGCCAAGGTGGAAAATTGTACTGGCCAGTGCAAGCAACCATTTTTTAGGTACTGTGATAGGGAGCGTTATCTTGTTGGTAGAAATATGAAAACATCTTTCCCTTGAAATTAGTAATCAACTCTGTTGCAGGAAAACTACATTAAACGCTCTTTGCAATCTCCACGTCAGAATTTTGCTGCCTCCATCTTTTACCTTAAAGAAGGATATTTGTCAACCCTTGCGACGCCCATAGGTACTGTGAATCTGTTCGGTTAAAAATTTTGTATTTATATTAAAATCGTGGCGTTAATAACATCCTAGTAAAATGTGTTAAAAAACACATTTTGAGCCTTTTATCTTCGTTGCGGTTTCGATTTGACTCAAAGAACTATTTCGACTTCCACTTATTCCGATATTTCTTATAATGTGAGATGGTCAAAAAACCTCCTACATAGTAGTTAGGCACATCTGATCGCTTAATCAAAAGCAGCTTAGTATAGCTTTTATTAAAATCTATTTTGCAAAGTGACTGAAAATATTCACCAGCCATAGTATTAAATGCCACAGGATCTGCTATTCAAAGTATGTATCCCTAAGTAGAAACGATTGAACCTCAAAATTAATGCTCCTTCGGTTATCCCATTTATTGTATTCGGATGGATTCATAATTTTGATAAGAGTAGATGTTAGTACTATGGTCATAAATTTCGACTTAAAAAAGTTGCAGAAATCGCACAAATAAGGTTGAAAGCTATTCACATGTGTACATACATGAGCGGAACATGCTCCCCACTTCTGAGTACCCTCTTATCAGCTTTCGAAAATATATGCATAACTAATTTATTGATGACTATGCGAATTTTATTCCTCTGGTATTCCCCAGTATGTGTAAATATCAATCTCAAGATTAAATAATGTTTTCATAAATAATGTGCAATCAGAAACAGTCTTCAAAATGATTCCTAAATTAATTTCCTTTTTTTATCTCTTTACAGCGGTTAGCTCAATGAAACCAAATTTGGATTCATCAAATTGCATCCTAGTCCAAGATGTCAAATCGGTAACACATGATCAAATTACACAAAATTCGGGGGGTTCAACGGTGGTACCAACCGAGGAATCGGTCCAGACAAGTACATCTGATCACAGTACATATACAACAGGACAAAATAGTTTGCCACAACAGCAGCAACAGCTGGCGCAACAACAACAACAGCAATTGCAACAACAGGCTCAACTACAGCCGCAGGACCAACAATACACTGCCCAGCAACAGCAGCTCAAGTGGCCGCAAGTAGTTGAACTACGAGATTTTAATGAAATGTACCATGCAACGATCCCTCCATATCAATTCTGGAATTTGGAGTTCCGGAATAAGCATCCGGCCTTCATTCGGTTTAACTTTACCCTGCCATGGGGCGCTAATTTTGCCGTTTATGGACGACGGAATGTGGCACCAAGTGTTACCCAGCACGACTTTGTTGAATTCATTAAGGGCGGTCGTCTTGACAGTCGGCTTCGGAAACGTCGCCGCAGACGTGACACCGAAGACGTTACTAATGAGTACGAGACGGCATATGACATTCTGACAGATGACGTTAGGGCTCCAGGAACTGACGATGATGATGATGCGAATCAGAACATCGGACAGGATATCACTGGCAGCTTTCGCTTTGATTATAAGGGACAGCAGCAGCAAGTCTCTGACAGAAATGAGGAGACCATCGATCTAAATCTCCATCGTCTGGACCATACGTCACCCGGAGACGTTGCCAAGCAACTGTCTGCAGAGAAATTGCATCTAATTTCAAAGCGTTCGTCGGATGGGCTTCCATCACTCGACATGGACACGATGATGGTGAACGTAACGCTTCTGCAGTATCTGGACACGGGACTCTGGTTTCTATCCGTCTACAATGATGAATTGGTGGCACACAGCGTTACGTTGATTGTTGAGGAGGCGGAAGGTGTGAGCACGACGTGCCCAAATGACTGCTCGGGCAGAGGAAGCTGCTACCTGGGCAAGTGTGATTGCATCGATGGTTATCAAGGTGCCGATTGCTCTAAAAGTAAGTAGAATCTTTTTGTTCAGGGTGGGTTGCCGATTTCATCCCTAAACTCCTTCCCACATTTACCCAATCACTCAATCATTTTATTTCCTCAAATCCTTTGAGAGCTCCGTTCAAGTGCGCCCCAGCCTCCAGTTCCAGCGCCGCGTCTATTTGTTCCTGATCCTCTTCTCTGTGCACTTCCATAAGGATTCCTGCAATCAAACTTTCCGGAGTAATTACTTGTGTGCTAAGAGACAAATTTGGTGCACCGGAGGCGCGGGGTGGTTCTATAGATTTATTTTTGCAAACGAGCGAGGACTAATTGTTTGCCGAGCTGAGACTAGTCCTGTACTCAGATAATTTATTCGGTGCTCTCTCGTTCGAAATGAAAGGTAAACACGTTGCGTTTTATGTCTAATTTTTCCTTCTCCTTCCTTGAATCCTTGTGTGCGCTCGTCAACTCACCTGGAAAACGCTATGAACCTAGACAACCAACCGACCTTAATAACACGTATAAAAAACAGGTGTCTGCCCAGTTCTGTGCTCAGCCCATGGACACTACGGGGGTGGTGTCTGCCACTGCGAGGAAGGATGGAAAGGAGCCGAGTGTGACATTCCAGCCGGAGAATGCGAAGTACCTGGTTGCTCCAATCATGGCCGATGCATTGAGGGCGAATGCCATTGCGAGCGAGGGTGGAAAGGACAGTTTTGTGAGCAACGTAAGAAACTCTTTCTTTGTCATTATTATAAAAATCAAATTGAACCTTCTTTTGCTTGATGGTAGTCTTTATAAATTTCTTTTTTTCCACAGGTGATTGTGTTGACCCATCGTGTTCTGGTCACGGAACATGTGTTGCCGGACAATGCTATTGTAAGGCGGGTTGGCAAGGTGAAGACTGTGGAACCATTGATCAGCAGGTCTATCAGTGTCTACCAGGTTGCTCCGAACATGGCACTTATGATTTAGAAACTGGTTCATGTGTCTGTGAACGCCATTGGACTGGACCCGACTGTTCTCAAGGTAATTCCAATCCCTTGTTACAGGTACAATAGATTTTCTGTAATTACCAAGATAATACTGAGATGAGATGCTTATGTACGATAGTTGATTATTCATGCAACTGGACACTATTAGGTATGGATATGATGGGTCAGGTCATTCTGTGAATTATTACATTTTTGATGCATTCGGTTTGATTTGAAAGATAGAAAGAAATATTGTTTTGAAACTGTATTAAGTCAAGAATTATTTTCGATTTAAAATGAAGTCATTGAATATAACTAGGGTTTCTAAGATTTTAAAGGGATTATAATGAGGGATTTGCAGAGTAGAGAATAGAAAGGTAATATTCCATACACGATCTTCTACGGAATATTCAAAATTAAGCTACAATTTTAATTGTATTATTTCGGTTGCTAGCACAGATTATTTCTGTCCAGAGACCGTCCATCAATTCTATATTAAGTAAGGAAATCATCGTCCATTGATTTTGTCGTAATACGAATGATTTTATAGTTGTAAGGTCTGCCGTTGCTAAGACCTTTGTTGCTGCGTTGTTGTAAGACTGCCTAATATTTGGTATAGGTATTTTCTATGTTTCCCATATGACCTATTTCGAAGCTCTCGTTATTGTACGAGCAGTAAGATTACGAAATGTTGTCTGGTAATAAAGACTGTACTAACTGTCCTTCTGCTTATATAGGCAATCACATTATTTCATGGAGTCAAAAGGGAATAATTTCAGTACTCCTAAAATATTATTTGCCAATATTGTTGGTAAGTTTGCATAATACCTAAGAACAAAGTGAGTATAGGAGTAGGACTGAAAGGCATGAGAGTAAATATAAATTTAATGTCACTAACGTACAACTTTAAGGTTTCCGCAATATAGTTCAGATCTTGGACTCCTGTGCAGACTACTAAAGGAGTTGTGTATCACCTGGTTGAAGTGAGCGACGATTATGTGTCAGCTGATTCTCGCAAATATAGACGATATCGCGAAGCGCCGAAAGCTAGAATAGCGTTAAATTCTCGTCTATAATTCCAAAGAATATATCTTGATGTCTCAGATTTTAAAATTTACACTTGCCACATTGTTTTGTCAATATGGTCCTATCAATTTTTGAATATTTTGGTAAATATTGTAAATTTACTATTTTTCCTCATCCGAGCCTAAGCCCAACTCTTTGGCATAAGTGCTCCAATACTTCAAAATAGCTGCCTAAAAACGTTTAATGAAAGGGGAGAAGCGCAAGGAATATGACGATAAATGTGTTTGGTCTCCAGTTGTTATCCAGCTACACAGACGTTCCATCTGTTATTAACATAAAGTTTTGTATGATCAGATTTTTTTGAACATTGAATCACTTCAGTTTCGTAATTATTCTTTTTACTACATCAAAAAATTAAGCAGTTATCATAATTATCGCTCATTAGTAGAGGTGTGCGGAGGTGTGTATAACATTTGCTTCGAGAGATGTCGTTGCGTAACGCTCCTTGCTAAGAGTGATGAAAATCATGTAAATACCACAACTCTCGCGACAACAAATACCATGTTGACTGTTTAAGTAGGCTAGGTTTCATATTATAACGTTTGTTATTTGTCTGCGAGGAATCAGTTTTGCGAATATGTTAGAATGATGGTGCATTCAGAGATTGTGGAATCGCCCATAAATTTAGTAGACCTTATTTGAACTTGGTCTAACGAACAGTGCGCTTTCACGCACTTTTATACTCCATCCACCGAAATGGGTTGAGGGTGGGCTAGGTGTTATTTATGGATCTTTAACAGCAGTTTTGGAAGCGTTAAGCATAATACGATATGCTCTTACCAAAATAGAGTTCGTAGAAATATTGTTGTTTAATAATCCAAACGTACGTTCTCGGAATTCGTTAGAATCAAAAGAGTACACGAAATTAAGAGTTCTGTCGTCAGAAAAACTGTGAGTAGGATTGAAACTGAGTGATAAAAAGTCATTAATAAAACAAAAAGAAATAAGGTTGGTGAAAGAACTGAACCCTAAGGTACACCGGCATTTATTTCCTTAAATTAATTTCTCGCACAGTATATAAGCAAATTCACAATTAATAACCAATTCGCACGATATATCACAATTATTCTAGAAATTGCTCGTTCTAGTTCTGAGATGCAAATATGATGGTCTTAACAAAAATAATGCAATAAAATTTTTTTGATGGTAATTTTCTTAGCTATTAAGTAAAATCTTCTTTGGAGTCGTTATTTGAAGTTCCCGGAGTGTGATAAAACTGCCTCCGCAATATAAAAGATTGTAGAAATACAGTTTTATGAACGGTTTACAGTTTTTCTCTATGAAATTCTTCCTTTCAAAAAAGGTCAGTTGTTTTTTAATGTCGTTAATCAACGCAACTGTTACAGAGTCAATCAAGCTTGCAAAAATTATTCTTTAGGCTTCAATATAGAAGATTTGATATTGCGATATCTATAAAGGCAGTCCGGGAACTTTTGTTACTGACCATGCAGGTACGGACCTTCTAATAAATTTTTCTGTTATTTTTTTATTATTTATTGGTTTCTAGGGCCAGTATTCACATGATAGTATTCTCGAATAGGAAAAAAAGATACATATTTAAAGTGTTTTGATTTACTGAATGTCCGAGCCCTATATCAATGTTCGTTTTCCATGACTTAATTTCCACTTGTTGAATCTAGTCTAGTCTAGACCGTCAACACAATAAGATTCGAAATTATCAGAATGTTACAATTCATGGCGTGATAAGGAAATGAGGGAGTCTATGAAGTTTTAGTGGATTGCAAGTACGTGACTTCACCATTGTCTTTGTTTTATCTTCTTAATTTTGTTATCCGACGAGGACTCTACTCGCGCATTAACCCGAACATTGGATCTGCATCTAGGGCGGCCCCATTGGACTTGAAATAATCGTAAATCTCAAATCAAAGCCAAAAATCAGTTTTTAAACCTCTTACCTACTTCTACGTTACAATGTGGTGTGCCTCCAGAATACGAATTTTTTAGGTATTTAGGAAGGAAGATATGGCTGGAAATATGCCTGCTTAATAATTTTTAATTATTCAAAGTTTTATTGTTATATTTAAATACCAGAGAGAGCTCGTAACAAGGTCCTATAATGGTCTTAAGACACCCAATCGAAACTTAGTTCCTTGATTAGATCATAACAAGCATTAGCTATGTCTATGCTGGGAATGTCTATCTGATATGTCTGAATCTTATTCGACCGAAGGCCTTACAGTGACGGAGGATGTGTTCTGCTATCTCCTTCTCTTCCAATCATAAGCGGAAAGTGTCCTCCTCAGCTACCCCCATTTTTTAAGGTAACCTGGGTGGCCATAGCCCATTTAATGTCCTGTCAGAAGCTTCAAATCTGGTTTTCTAAATGAGAGAGCAGCACTTCCGTTTTCTTTTTTGAGTAGGTTGAGTAGGTTTGTCAGAAGTGCCGATCGTGTTAAAGGATATTTATATATATTTCTTACGTCGCTCGAGTTTAATAATTTTTTTTTAATGATAGTCCGCGCCTTTTTTTTTTTGTCAAGTAATTCGCCATTTCATTTCCTTCAGTGTCCTCGTGTCCTGGACTCCAGTCAACGTGGTTCTGTTGGTCTGGACCAATCCCTTAAGTGCATTGAGACAGTCCCACACTATTCTAGACTCAAAGGTATTATAGACCTTTATATTTGAGTAATCTCGTGTACGCAAAATTCAATGGCGTGTATCTCTGCGTAAAAGATAGTTGGCGCAGTAGAAATAAAAGTTATGTACTTTTCCCATATTTAAAATTCCAAATTAAAATTAGGGTTCTAGTTAAAGAAATTGCAGTTCATCTTCATTTATATTTTTAGATTTTATCACAACACCGCCATTTAGACAAAAAAACTAGCGCAAACGAGTGGGGTCAGAACCCTTCGAGGCATACATCTTTTCCGAAATATTAAGCTACGTCATAAGTGGCCTGCATATTTCTTGCGTTACAACCTTATACTTACTTGCCCAATATTGTTGATAATCAAAATGCGGATAATCTTCAAGAATTTATTAAAAAAAAATTAACTAGCGTTTTGGCCTCGTCATAAACTATCTCCACGGAATCTTTTCTATTTCAAAGACAATAGATACATCGAGGCAACAGGACTAAAAACGTCATTAATAAAACTTAAAATAAATAGGGCAATGAACAAAAGACCCATTTTCTAGTTGATTTTCGGAGTTCGTGCCATCCTTAGCAAATCGGTTCGATAAAAAGTGGATCAAAGAAACTTCAACAGGTAACTGGAATCACTCAAAAGTAACACTTAATAACAAACAGAGTACTTTAGTAGCAAACAAGGGAAAATTAAAGATCCAAAACTAAGATAGTGGTTGTCCCCGAAAGCATCCTGTTGTCATTCACTTCATACCCAAGTCCTCTCAAATATGTTGGTAATTCATGGCGCTAAGGATAATTACGCAATCTAGATTTTCCAGATGTCTAGAGTAGAACAAAAATTCCACTTGATTTGTACTTCGTGCTCCTTGCTCTGTTCTCGATGTAGATATGTACATTCACCTTGCAGTTCCATTCAGTAAATATGTCAGCTACGTGCAAACACACGCTACCACGAAAGATTGATTTTTTTATCAGAAAAGTGCATGAGTGCTTCTAAAGGACTCTTCAAAATTTCCTCCCGCGAACTGCAAACTTTGCAGTCAATTCTGAATGGAACGAAAAAATGACGTCGAGTTAAAGATGACAGAGCATCATAGTTAGCGGTAATGATGGGGACCGAGCACTATTGGTACTGCACAATGCAAATGAACCTATCTGCGGCTAGTGCTACCTTTAACCCGTAGCAGACCTTCTTTCGTACCTTTCATTGTGATCACATTTTTCCAATGCTCTGTTGATTCCAGGAGTCATTTATCACCGCATCGAGCATTATCGATAAGCTCCGGCCTCATCTTTCAAACGCCTCGACAAACTGATCTTAATAGAATGCTTTTTGCCCCGCATCAAGCTCTCTTCAGCACACTGCCGTGCACCTTTCTTTTATCTATTATTATTCTTTTTTGTCATCATTCTTCCTTTCCTCGCCTGATGTTATGGCGCAAACTATAGTATGCTTTGACAGGAATTTTCATCAGACGAGGAAAAAATGTTGATGTCAGAAAATATTGAAAGTCCGATAGTGAAAGGTTGCTGAGCTATGCGACGTGTGATGGCTCAGTGCATTCCGATACTGAAAAGCAGGGGTTGAACACATTTTATCACTGAAGCTTTTGTGTTTATTTTTCGTGGCTGACATTTTACTTTATCCAACAAGTTTTAATATTCGGAAAATTTTAAATTTCGCTGTGCAACAACATTTTATGGGACGCATAAATCATGACGCTAAAATGAAACCGTAAATGTAAGAGGAACATGTTTATTGCAGTCTTTAGTTGCCCGCTTAAAAACGGCCACGGTATTGCGAAAAAGACTGTTTACGCGAATTTAATACTTGCTTCATGTGAATGGCAGTAAGGAGGCGATGGCCAAAGGATTTGAAACTGCCGTACTTTTTTTCTAAGTACCACACATTCCGTCCGATGATGGCAGATCTTTCTATAAAAGTCTCATGTTTATGAAAAATCGATAGAGTTCTTCTGAGCGAAGCGACATTGTTACGAGCATAAAGATACAGCCAAGTAGGTGACGTTGCTTGTGTGTGCGTGCCACTGTATCCTGTATCCCTCCGAATATTATACATAAGAGCATAAAATATTTCGGAAATGTTTAAAGGCCATGAACATGACATGATGGTAAATGACTGTAAGAGATTTTCATGCTGTTGTGGTTTTTATCTCCTCTCCATGTGTGCCATTTTGTTCCCCTCAACATAATGGTTTCAAAGTTGAAGGTTAGGGTGGGAGAAGGGGATCAAGTTAAACAGAGCAAAAGAGGACATAAAGGTGGGCCACCCTGCCCCACATTCGGATAACATATCTGCGGTTTTAATATGTACCACTTTTGAATGGGATACACTCTCTGAAGCCGTACTAGCGTACGTGCTAGTACTCGGCATTTATGCGTTTTAGGGCAGAAAAAAAATTATTTCATTCGTAAAATGATGCTAAATTCACTGCAAGTGTATACAAATTATGGCAGTTAAGTACGACATTCGAAGTGGTAAAAGTAGGATGGTTTTGCTTCAAAAAGCGATATTTCAGCGCTTTCTTTGTTTCACGCGCCATGTTACATGATAAATGTTTTAGCGGAATCGTACCCAGCCGTTGTATACGATGGAGATTTATCACTAAATTTGCGATTTGATACTGTGCTTAGCCTTAGTGGAATTTTGATTAATTACATGTTGGTTTTATGGCCGTGTATTGTGAACCGTGCAAGATTTAATTAGTAGCAAATAGTCAAATTATCGACTCAAATTATTGAAATTAGGGTATTTTTGCCACAGTTGTAGTTCAGATGTTATGTAGTTTAACAATTGTTTAGGGCCCATGAGAAATCATAAATTAGGGTTTACCGACAAACTGGTCCATTTGTTTTTTACCACTTCTGCGAAAATTGCTCATCGTATAAAACATAACATAATAGTTACTCTTAGTAAGATTTCTTAAGCAGGGAAGAAGTATTTGCTAAGTTTGTTGATGGGAACATTAGCAATATTTTACGTGGTTTTATGCTCTCTCTCTCTAGTTCGCATAACCCCTTGGGCGGAAGAAGAACTTACCCGAGACAACAGTAGTATGTGGACCTACAATTTAAAGTAGATTCCGCACCACTGAAATTTTTCGGCAACCCGCCCATGGCCTTTTTATCGTGATCTGTTGTCAGCAGAAAGCAACCATGGGTCGCCGTCGATGGGATTCGAACATAGGGCCTCCTCGGTTCTTATGCTGTCTATTGGTTTTAGGTCTATCCTGAACTAACTGATTCGGTATACATACTTCCATAATCTCCGTGGTTATCTTGTTTTTAAAATGGACGGTCTTCGGACTCAACCAATTCTGAATCATTACACACGTACTGATTTTACATTAGTTGTTTAACGAGGTTAGGTTAGCCTCCTCAAGCCCATAATGGCCAGTGGAATACTACGTTAAGGCTAGATTCCTATTCCCATGAGTTATAAATAAATAATTTGGACCTCCTGATAAATCGAACTAGGTTCCTGATATCTGCAGATTATATTTCCTTAAAAAGGAATGAGTGTAAAATACCGGCTTCTACAGCAACGCTTATGATATTTTCACTGAGCGAGATAAGCTCTTCAGACCGCTTTAGGACGAAGGACGGCCAGATCTGTCGGGTGATTAGGCAGTTGTACTCTCTTTGTCATTTGTCATAGAATTGAGCGATATATTGTTACAGTATTAGAGCTCGTGTAGAGAGAACACATGTACATATCCGTGAGAGATTTAAAAGAAGCCTAACTGTCTGCGAAAATTTAGATGTTTTTTTGAAGACAATGCTCTGCCCGCTAGACATTCTAATGCTAATTTTATAGCCATATATTCTGCTTTGAAAACATTGCGATAATCTGGAAACGAAAAAAAATTTTTACTTCTAGGTGTTCCGAGCAGCCACCTCCACTTAGTTACCTAACCTTCAAACTTAAAGCCGTCAGTATCCTACCTGGTAGCAATAGATGAGGCCAATTTGACGCTAAAACAAGGATTGGGCATGGTGTAGTTGATTTTTTTTTAATACTACCGCCCAGAATTATGGAGTTCTAAAGTCTGTACTGAATTGGGCCTAATAGTTTTATGTGCGGGATGGTACTTAAGACTTCAGAGGTTGTAGTTCCGATGGCGCCTGTGATCAGCAGGGCTGCGATCTTCTAGTTTTCTCCAGTGTTTTCTGCTGGATCATTTTTCTAGTGCAGGCCCGTATGTAAGTAAAGACCTATTAACGCCGACATAGGTCGAGTACACAATATTCTCTATGCCCATCGTTTACCTATTGCCTTTTTGCACGAGTACAACCTAAACACCCTCCCCCCTCCCCTTAACCTATTTCAGTCGACGGAGTGAATATACCCAATTCGCTCCTAAACATCTTGGGTATTGGGATATCCAGCAATCTTAGCTGGACTGATCCTGATCTACAAGTCCGACATCAGGGCTAGACTTGACTATAATTCCCATATTTGGGCAGGGGCCGGACACGTCACATTGTCCGCATTAGACAAAGTCCAGCGTAGGGCTAACAAACTTACTAGTGATCCCACAATCTCTCTTACTAGTGATCCCACAATCTCTCACTCTTCTATCGCTATTTCCACGGCCATTGTTCTAACGAAGTTGCTAGCCCGATTCCTTTTAGATACATGACAACGCGCGATACAAGAGCTTCAAATCGCTCCCGCCCCTATACTTCTAAGGTAAACTTTGGACCTACCGTCAAATTTCGGGAATCTTTTCTAAGCATAACAACACAAATGTGGAACAGTTTACCATCTTCTGGTGTTCGGAAGACCGCGCTGGGTTTCGTCGGCTCAAATTATTGGATATATGAGCTTATTGATAAATGGATAAAGGTCAGAGTTTTATTTATTATCTTTATTCAAGATTTAAATATAAACATTTGAATTTCCCCCAAAAAGTATTATTTCTTCTCCTACCGACTTAATATATATAAAGTATGACAACTATCACCTTCCACTATATATGTTTTTTCATAACTCCTAAAGCGGAAGCAAGAATTCCAAAGCATACATAACTCATTGGTCGCTCCATGGAAATTTTCCTCGTAATTACAAGTTAATGAAAAATCTTCATAATTGACTCTTCGCTAATGATAATCTTCACCACGACTTGGTGTAAATAATTTCTTTCCATTAACACCGAGGCAGTCATTAAAAGTGATAATTTCATCCATTCATGAGCAGGCAACTCATACTTACTTAATTAAATCTTTTTCTACTTTATCTTCATAGACGAAACTTGCATTTCTAGATGGACTTCGGAATAGAGAAACATTAGCTAGTCGCGCATTAATTACAGCAATCTTTTTGCAACGTCTCTCTGCCTAGTATCTTCGACACTTTTTATGTCTTCTAAAAGTAGAAACAGCAATTTGGTTGCAGTTTAAGTGAATAGCGTGCTTTTAATAAAATAGTGCGAAAATAAGATCCTTAAAGGGGATAATCTTGATTGGCTTGTGCTGAACTATTTAAATAAGTTTTATGGTGCCAAGAAATTGCTTCGTGATGGAATTTCGAGTCGTTAAATTGAGTGGTTCTGTTTTTCTTCCTTCTCGAATTCAATTTGTGGTAAATTACTAAAATCATCCGAGGGACAATAAATTAAATTTTATTAAGGATGTCTTGGACATTAACCTGTTATGAAAGCGAGAAACATTTTATCACGGACGGGCTTATTAAATTTGCACATATTTTCTTCGAAATTCTTGTTGTCATTACTCACAATCCCCGCAACATATTGCTGCACAACATCACGAGAAAGCTTATCCGAAATGACGTATTCCTGCTACATATTTCGATAATCCAAAGTAAATCTAGCGCTTAAAATCCACGATATCATGCAGAGCCATGTGTCTGGGGCTCATCCTTGCAGTTCTATCTTAAATTGCAAAATTCTAATATTTTTGTCACATACACATGCTGGCATCATTACCGGATCCATCAAGAAGTTCCTTTCAGGTCCCCGACAGACATTCTTTTGGATGAAAAGTGCCAAATTCTACGAAATACTTCACATAGTTCCGGTATCTGTCGACATCCGGGATACTCGGGCTTTTGCTGTCGTGATGTACGGTGTACGGATGGTTCTCGTATTTCTTTTGCGCCCCGCTAAACTAGCGTATTAAAGCAGTAGATAAATTTTAGTCAGTCCTTCTTTACTTTTATCTTATTTTTTGGTCGTGTGGGAAGAGATATATCTAGATAGGTCGTTCTTCCTTAATCCCTTAAAGTGTCAGTATTAGTTGAACGTAGACAGGTCTTCCCCACCAGTCTGGCTTCTACTGCGGATATCAGCAAAGATACGTTTTCTCTGTATGAAAATATTGCGAACAAAATTGAAACAAAGTCGTCGACACTCCCTCACAGATATACGGGCTTAAAGTCTTCTGGCTGAATAATGGCAAAGGTGGTGTCGATCCAACATCTACCTCGCCCCATAGCCAGCCGTGAACATCCCTTATTCTGCAGTATCTCATCATCTCGCTGTCTGCATCTGATGCTGGGTACACACGGCGGTGATGTGATGAAAATGAAAAATTTAATAAATTCCATCAGCTAATCAAAATTATTTTTGCCTTGTAGAGCTCATTCCTCGACGTTTCTATTTTGTATGGAACATCCTTGTTCATGATTGCGTTTTCATCTCTTTGCAGCTGTCTGCAGCCTCGACTGTGGACCAAATGGTGTATGCGAGACGGGTAAATGTCGATGTAATCCAGGCTGGACCGGAAATCTTTGCGATCAGCTACCTTGTGACAGCAGATGCTCTGAGCATGGACAGTGCAAAAATGGAACTTGTGTCTGCTCCCAGGGATGGAATGGACGTCACTGCACGTTGCGTAAGTACTTTAATAGAAATAAAAAAAAAAAACGAATACATTTTTTGTGTTGTCCTTAATTTAAATTACATTAAAAACGATGTTTAGTTTTTTGTGCCTCAGACTGTAATTGAATGCGACATGTTGGTACGAGTGCCGCTCTACTTGAGATGAAGTGTTGTAGCTACTTGCCCTACAGAACCTCAGGCGTCGAAACATGACTCTCCATTGTTGCTAATGGGTTGACAGCTGCAAGAAAGGGTTTTATGGGTATATCGATTGCTCTGATAATATTTGACAAAGTGCAGTCCAGATGGGTGTTGGCCAGTCACAATTACTGAACAAGACATGACACGGATTTCTAATTGGAATTTCCATGCATTTTTTTATAGTTTTTGTATAAATTGCTTGTTTAAATTTAGACGCAATGCAAATGATGTCAGTAACTTTTCAGATTTTATTATACTGTACCTGATTCTATAGTAGGTATTCCGGCTTATTTGCGGATTTTTAAGATTTTGTTGTTAAAGATAGGAAAAGGTATAAATATGTAATATAAACGGAAAGGATTTGAAATAGTTTTTATTCATAACAGGAGTAAAAGGAAAATGTGTTAAATGCATGATCAATTTCGTACTCATATGGTCAATTTCAGCTATTTAATTGACCAATTTAACGGCAATAGCTACAGGTATACCCGTGGGTTGCATCTATCAACATAAAAGGTGCCCTGTAGATATGTTTTTATAGGAAGAACATACTTAACAATTCATCAAGTACTTAAACCCCTATAATAGCGAATCAAGATCGTAGATTGTACGACTGAGCTTAATACGGAAAGGGTCAATAACGATGTAAAGCGAAGTTATAGGAAATACGTGATTTAAATCAGTTGGCAGCTAAAATTTGGAGAAATAATGGTAGGACATTAATCACTTGGTAAACAGTGATTATGATAAGAAATTTAACAATTTCTTCAATCGTAGGTACTCACTTTCAATTTTTCAATCAAATTCTTCCTCCAGGCTTATCGTGATTGGTGGAACTGCATCGAAAAATTGTCTAAGCTATTAGTCCCCAGAATCTGTTCGGTTTTAAAGGATATTCCGGGCATATAATTCAAATGGTTTTAAAGTAATCAAATTAATTACTTTTAGCAAAATATGAAATAAAAAATTTCCACAGTCCTTAATAGAACGCTCTAACGTCTTCACCACAAAGCCAAGCTTTACTTTAAAGTATTTACTTTCAAAGGGATTGAAAGAGCTGTCTCTATAGAAATTTACTATTTATTGGCATTTGCAGTAGTTAACAAATTGATTGAAAGTTAATTAGTCCTTAAAATTCAGCTCGAAATTCAAAAATATAGAAAAATAAGTTGAAATTTAGAAGCACAGAAAACAGAAGTTTTAAACAGCGAATAAAATTATTTTTAAATAGTTTGGTTTCACTTTAATTCGTTATCATCAGTATCAGCACATTACGACGAAGAACCGTAAAATTTGCTAGTATTCCGCGAAAAATTGTATGTTAGGCAGTCAATTTATTCTAAATCACAGTAAATTTTACGAGTCACGTAAATTGTATGGTACTTGTCGGAAATGGCATATTGTTGCTTCTTGCATTTGGTAGAATGTGTTACATGAAACACGATTAGGGTGAATAGAATCGTAATTTTTCTTCAATTTTCCCTCCGTGTGCTCGTGTTCCTCAGGAATCTGTTTTGGGTCCTCTTCTCTTTAGTCTTTTGGAGTGAAAATAAGAACTACGTGCGGAGATTCCGCGCAAAAACAAATCGGAGAAAAACTCCAGGCGGGGTGTATGAATCTCTGACCAGATTCTAAATGTACATTGAATGCAACAGTAGCGTATTTTTCTTTGCTGAAGTATTATATTATGATACGTCGAAATTTTGTTTGCTGAAAGTATTCACCTTTTTAAAGCACAATTTATTTAAGTATTATAGTATTCTAAACACCTACCCAATTAAAAATTTTGAATTGCAGTTAAAATTAGTTTTTGTCAAATACTACAAAATATTTGATATTTTAACTTATTTTAGTGTCGGTTCACAACTTCGCCTGTAAGATACTTTTAGTCAATACCGACTAAGCGAACGTTCCTTAAATCCATAATCGATAACACAATTAAATTTGTTATTTATTTACAGCCCTAAAATTTGCTTGCAAACAACACACTTTACTAGCTTTGAATTTCTGTGTACTTCCCTCTTTTAGTTTTCGTACTATGGCCATAAAAAGCCCAAGCAGATGAGCTGTAGGGACCATAGTAATGCACAAGTAGTGGTTTCAATTAACATCACTGTTTGTGAACTGCTATTTGGAAACTACTTAATTTATTTATCTTTAATCTTAAAAGCTTCATTCAAACAGTTATTTGAATGTTATGCACTACGTCTCCTCATTTTTTCATATGGAATTACGAAACGGCAGCACTTTTACAGACGTTGCTATATTATACAAAATTTTTATATTTAATAAAAAATTTTAATATTATATTTTTACGTAAAGGAATTTGAAGAAATCCCTATTTGTTGGCCTTCGAAAGTGTTGCAAAGTGTTGTTGTTCCCCCTCCATTCCACTGCTTTGAAGTTAGTTTCAGTTATTTAAAAATTTTTGGTTAATGACTGACTATTATAGTTTTTTTTTGAGGGAGTTGAAATGCTTCATTCACCCCTTCCCAGCAGTTTCGGCCTGCTCGTGTAGGTCTTTCTTTTTCCTGCGCAGGACATCTTCCACGTACCTTAAACCTTACTGTACGATTCCAGGTTTCTTCGTCGGCGATCATGCCTTGGACTGTTCTGCGGTGTCCGTTTGGCCTGGGCAATAGAGGCATTCCGGTGACGCTACCTTTCCCATTCGTTGAAGATACGAACGAAAGTACTCGTGGCCACTCAGGAGTTGGGTTATGTAAAAACCTACCTCTCCATGCCTTCTGTCGATCCAGGGGCCCAGATCACTGATGAGCCTCGCTGTCCATCGTCCATCGTTCTCCTCTCTCCATCTTTGTTTCCACCTTTCCATGGTGTATGACCTTTCCTCTCTGCGCACCGTTGCCTTGTCCATTTCTGCCTTCCTGAGATAAATCGCCCTTCGTTCCCTGGCGAGCAGGTCGATGAGAACCACCCCTGCAATCACCAGGACAGCCGGTTTGGAGACAGTGCGGTACGCTGAGGCCACTCTCAGGGCTGCGCGCCTTTGTACCTGGCCAAGTCTCTTCCGATATTGCTCCTTACTTAGGGCTTCCGCCCATACCTCCGCACCAATTATATTACAAATCCTTACTTAATATTTGAATTGTCCTTAAAATTGATCTTTGGGGTGGGCATTATTATCGAAACGGGAACCAAAACAGTAATTTTTACAATTTTTGTTTGTCTGTCTGATGGATTTAAAAGAAACTTGGCTTGTTGGTAACTTATGTCCTGGCTCAACATATGTGATAACTTCTATCCCGCGAGGTAAAAAACTATATAGTATAATATATACTAAACTTGATACACAATTACAATTTTGAAAAAATACTGTGGGGGTAAGACATCGAGCGAACAAAAAATCATATTGACTTCATTGAGATGTCGATCGAAGCGTATTAATTACAATATTATATGAAAAAGAATTTATAACATTCGGTCTAGTCGTTTTTTGTTTAAAGGAAAAGACTGGAAAAAGGTAGATTCTAGAATTTCTGTAAAGAGTTTCATCTGATCTAAGTGGTTCTGATATGAATCGATATTTTGAAAAATCAGATATTAACATGAAAATGTATTGATTTTTCTGATTTTCATAAATATCACTCTTTATCATAATGGGAAGTTCAAGTGTCGTACCAGTCCTGTGACATTCACTCCACAGCTAGTTTTTTTTTTCAGATCATTGCGACGAACGTAATCGTTCGGATTGACCCTAGTCCGCCCCATTTCAGATCCATAATTTCCAAAAAAATATTGATATATAATTTTTTTTTTATTATATTAAGATCATAAAATATAGTGCCAAAGTTTTACTAAAATAATTCAGGCGAGAAACTAGAATGTCCCGGTAGACTCTGATACTGAACAAAACATTTTATATATTTCTTCATATTGACGGTGAAGAGTAAATTATAAAAAGGGGTCTGAGTTGATGTTAATTGTCGTAGCTTTTTTTACTTTAACTTATAATTATATATTATACTTTTACTTTATAAAAATTATTTTAATAGCACAACCTTTATTCTCTCGGCAGTTCCTTTAAAACAACCTTTGATCTTAAAATCACACTGATAGTGATAGACATCAAACCATGAACGCAAATTTTTCAGAGGTCATCTACCTTTTGTAGCATATCGACAGTATGGTATCAATATGATTAGTGTTAACATTATACACATGATTTTCCTGGGTCATGTTAAATAAGCTTTGAAAGCTTATTAAACATGGCTTTTAGGGGAGGTGTCCGTTTGATCACTGTAAACTCTTGGCAAATACAGCATAATATTATCCAGCTTCCAATTTGATTACACGGGCCAATTTTCTGAAGATCAGACCTATTGAATACACTTAAATTGCTGAAAAAGAGAAATTTTTATTTGAAGATGACATCCAGTGCCAGTTCGAATTGATTAGCTTTAACCATTATCCATTTTTACTATATTCTTTTCTATGTAGCATTCAATATCTGAAGCAAAGTCAGATTGGGCTTCTGTAGCTCTGACAAGATATAGATGACGGTAATACGTGTTAACCGTAGGGCAATTGTAGACAATATTAAATGAAGCGAATGCACTTGATTAAATTTTCAGCTCATAAGTTCTGCTTTTTACTTAAAAAAAATACTTCCCCATACCACCTGCATGGGATTAAACTTAAAAAAAAGTCAGGCTCAGAAAAGGTTTAAAAAACTAGGTTGCATTATTTTAAGAATGGAAAGAGACTAATAGTCCTTATAATAGGTACTCCTCTCTCTCAGTGGTTCGTTTATCCCTTCTGAAGAAAAAGGCGACCAAACATTTCGTGTGTAAGAGTTGGTTTTAAGTATAATCAGGAGGAAGGTTTTCAGGAACAGCCTGCTCCTGGAGGCATCACCACGAATGCATTTATAAAGCGCACAGATTCTCTCTAACCCGAAATGCTCTGCCATGCGGTGGACTTCGCTCCATTTTGTCTCAAACGTGATTCGGATCGACTACGGTGAAATTTAAATGCAACTTTTATAAACACAGCTTAAACTTAAAGTAGACTTGGTTCCTGGAGAGGGGTCATGCCCTTCTGATTCTTCTACTACCTCCTTTTTGTCCGAATCCGCGACTATAATGTTTACAGTCCAGCATTATCTTGTACAATAAAACATTTACACAAATCAAGCATACGACATACCAAGCAATTCCACTATGTACATCCTTCTGATTTTAAAGATCCATCTTCAATGAAGACTAGTTCCATTCTATCTTCAGACGTAATATCACTCCAAACTATCACAGAACCTTCTTAGTTACTTAAATACTCTTTTACCTTGTACATTGTCCGTATTGATTGCCACCACGTCACCAACCTCTATTACGGCCATCTGCTTCATACAGACTTACTGAGCAGTCGTACCTGAAAAGAATCTGGTCCCACTATGCAGCTGTTTAATGATGCACGATAAATTGATGAATCGGAGGTCTTGTGTTGCACATTATATTTGTAGACCTTTTCTCTGAACACTTATCCACTCTTTGACGTAACCATTGCGAATAGTTCTTATTCCGGATAGGCCAATTTATCTGTAGTAATATAATACGTTTTAGAACTGCTGCAATAGTGAAACGATCATGCCGCTGCTATGCTTCATTTTACTCCATTAAATCTCGCATACTCTTAGTTATATCCCAATTCTAACTATTCGTTGTTCATGGAGGAATACTTCTCCTTTTCTCTAGTCTCCGTAACCGCCTGCGGGGCTTGGGTTTTGCTTAATAAGAATCAATTGTTTGAAAAAACAATTTCTAGTTTATGAACCCCACTGTCCTAACAATATGTAATCAATTATGTTAAGAACAAAGGTGATATTACAGAGCCTTCAGGTTCAGATTAAATTCAAGATCAGTGAAATCAAATCTAAAACTTGTACAACATGTGCAAAAAACTTAATCAATAAAATAACATTTTGAATTTAGCAAATCTATTCAATTTAAAATCACATCTCCTGTTTTACGAAAAAAAAATTAATATACGTATGCATGAAAGAAGATAGCATTGACGGCACATTTCCTTTTAAAATGTAACAATCGAAACCTGATGTGCTTTAAAAATGTCAGGAAATACGTTTTGCCACTAGAAAATCCATCGAATATTCTAAAAGGAAGGCCTTCCATTAGATTACCATCGGAACAGCAGGAAGAGAATTTCAATTTCCTTTCCTATTTGAATGTGACCCCTACGGAAATGGACATTTTTACGGGATTTTCTTCAAGTCATGATTAGTAAATAATTTTTGGGCCGACCACAGGAGCAGTGAGTCCATCGCCCACTCCTTTACAGCTCGAAAATGCGAAAGTAGTTTCCTTTGTACATTATAGTGGCACTTGAGGAAAACACTCCTGACAAATGCCTACCCCTGACTACAGGAGCATTCAAAACGGAATGACTTTCAAAATGTGTGACATGGGGCTCCTGTACATGGAGATGAATTACATAAACTCGCTTGGAAGACAACCCTTCGAATGTTTCTATCCTCAGAACCCTTTTTTCTCCATCATAATAAAAACTACTACTCTCCCTCTCTGAAAAACTAGACAGAAAATTGGAAGAATGCTGACTAGCAAAAAGTCCTGCTTGACTGCTGCATTCTATGTTTGGTCCTATGTTGCTTATGTTGAGGACGTTTTGTTCTTGTCTCTAAAACCGAGAGACAGGAAACCGAAAATTTTGTAAGCATCCAAGTGCTTCCTGTTGTACTGCGTTTGTTAGTTGCATAAAATTTTTGAGGTGGACTTGTTCTGGTATTTTGTGGAGTGCATTCATTCCAGTCTAGTGCCGGCTCTATTTTTTTTTGCAAACTTGTATATCCTTGTGTGCTTACTAACTCAATTTTTTTTTCTTTTCAGCTGGCTGTGAAAATGGGTGCTCCCGTCATGGTCAGTGCACATTGGAAAATGGCGAATATCGATGTGATTGCATTGAAGGATGGGCCGGGTCTGATTGCTCTATCCCTTTGGAAATGAATTGCAAGGATAACATTGATAACGATCACGGTGAGTATATGTTTGTTTTGTTTTAAAAATAACAGGGGACTCCCAAGGAAGATGGAAATGCTGTTGTTCAGGGTTTTCTAAAAACAAAAGGATATTAGGAGACATACAGGAGCACATTCGAAGACTAGGAGCGGAGTAATTGCCTGCGATATATTCACTTGCTACCAAATATTTAAGAAAATATTGTTTGACATGAATTTATGAGCCTCTTCTCTTGGGTTCAAATTCAAAACTTCACTTCAAAAATAACATTCTCTACTATTGCTGGGTTGTGAGTTATATTTCTATGTTAAATCAGTCCTGATGTTTGTTATTGCTTTGTGCAGATTACTTCAAAGATATTTTACAGCGTAATTTTTAAATATTTTTTTTACTTAATTCATTTTCTCAGGAACTTATTTTTTAAAAGAAACCGAAAAGCTCCCATACCCGCAGTTTTTTATCTCAAAACTTCTTTCGTTTATTTTTCTCTCTTTACATCTCTTATCAAACATTGCTAAAAGTTAGAAGATTGTAGTAATAATCAAGCAGAGTACGGCTAAATATACTTTTGATGTGTAGAGTTTCACATTGTCATGTTGAAAATTTAAAATTTTTGTGTTAACTGGAAGCTCCACTGAATATTGATAATCGGAAAATTATCGTTTTTGCTTTCATAATTGGTAAAGTTTCTTTCACATTTTATTTATTTTGTATGCATTTACAATAGCTTGAATAGTCCGTAAGATTAGTACGTTGTAGTCCGACGTTATTTAAAGAATCGTACAGAAATACTATTTGATGGTGTTGAATAGTCGGCGTATTAACATTTTCTGGATCTGGATATATATATTGATATATAAATTGAAAAGATGTTGGTTAAGCAGGTAAATTGTTATTAAATTGTCTTTACTCGAAATTATGCCCGCGGAAACCTAAGATGTATTGCTTAACATGTAACTGACGAGATTTGCCAACTTATTACTCCGAATTGCTCTCAAAAGTTTCTTTAGCAGCCCGGGATGCGAAACCCTGTGACACGCCGTAATTAGATCAGCAAACATAACAACTGCTTTTAGTGTCCTTTCACAACTGGCCTCGATATGGGATACCAAAGGAATGGCCTTATCAGTTCATCTTTAACCCGCTTGGAAACCCACCTGTTCGATGGGACCACCTTCTACTGTCTTTTAAATTCTGTTCAAAGATTTAATAACAGATGTTTAACCTTGTATTGGGCTCGTACCTATCAACTAGTTTGTCAAGTTTATCCGGTTTGAGAACTGTGGTAAGCTTTGTCGTCTTCATCTTCGTTAGGAATTATTTCGGTTGTCAGAATATTACTGAAATACTTTCGTAAGCATTTCCTGGCATTGGTATTGCAAATGTTTATGGACTACAAGTAAAGGTCATCAAAACTAGGACCCTTTTCTAAATTATGTTTTCGCAATTAAAGCACGCTTCGCGGACAAGGTCACCTCCTCGTAGAATTCAGACTTTGAGGATTTTATAACTCTTTTAGAGCATCTTTAACAACTTAGGTGTATCTTTTCTGACGCTGGACCTTAAACGAATCAAAAATGCGGTCTGATATGAGCCCTGACCTTATAGACTACTCTAGACAACCTCTTACCCTTGGGCCTGCGCAAAATTTTCGACCTTCCCCGTTTGAAATCCAAATTTGCCTTTAATTTTTACAGAAGCTAAGTGACTGAAGCAGAATATTTCCTATTCTGGGCTGCGTAGCCAGCTAAAATCAGCTTATGATGTATTGATTTCTAGCAATAGCCTCTACGAATGTTTTCCTCAGCTGGTGGTACGAATCTCTTTTTGTTGTTGGTGGAATCTAACAAATACTTTAATCAAAGCCGCGTGAAAATATTCCCCATGATATTTTATTCAAGTTCCATCTGTGTCGAAAGGGCAGAATATATAAATGAAATTTTTACCTTAACCTCCAAATATATCGGAGGATACTGACTTTGCCTTGTAAGTTGCCGCGAAAGGTGAACGATGTTTGTTTATGCGAACTATAGCTTGGGATTAAAGTTCCTTGGCCAACGTCAACAACGTCCTTCAAATCAATTATTTATCTATTTCAAAGTGTAGTCTGTTTTCCACACTCTTTTCGAAGTCAAGACCATCCTGTATTTACGTTTTTCACATACACAAATCTTCCTTCCTACGATATTGTTTTCTATTGCACATACCTTGTAAACGAAATGTCTGAGGTAACAATTCTGACATGTTCCCATCATGAATGGCGTCTCAGAGAAGCACTAAAAATTGCCGAAAGTAATTGTTGAAGCCACAAAGGGTAGCAAATAAAAGCTGACGACATCAAGAGGGAGCACAAAGTTAATATCAGCACAATGTCAAATTACTACTGCCACGCTCTTGTTCCCGAAATGTATCCCCGTTCGAACCTTTTGCACATATAGAATCGACGTATGTTGACACATCCCAGTCTCTGGATGTATGGCAACAGGAAAAGCGATAAAATGAAGGAATTTTTCGGGACATAAATAAAACCGTACACAGAAAACATCGACATACCGCGATGTAATAAAATACAAATAAATCAGTTTTGTGTCTCACAATGGAACAAATACTCCACCGCACCAAAGGGGATTTTGTTTTGGGAGGGCGTTCAAAGTCCTAGAAAGACACGGCAGTTAGAAATGGTAAAGAAATGGCAATTCTAAGAAGCTCTGATTCGATTCTACATGCAAATAGTATGGAAAGCTTGTTCGGAAAATTTCTATTTCCTTCTTTTGCTTTAAAATTTCCCTTTTTATTGACAGTGTTACTGGGAATTGTTTTCCTTTCTTGAGAAATTCTTTCCGGTTCTCGGGGTATGGGAGAGTTCAATATGCTGTCGTTCTGTGTAACAAAATTTGAGGCACGGCCTGGTGCTACTTTGCCTTCTTTCATCTACTCAAGGATTGTCGAATCGATTTCGATTGTATTCTACACATGCACAAACACGTCCGCCCTTTTCCCGCCCCGTCCACTCTATGAACGCTTGCCTCATGTTTATCGACTAAGGATATGCCTTTTATTGGAATATTCCAAGTTCCTTTTTTTCCTAGAGGAAAGGTAAAAAACGAACACTACTTGCACCTTCTGGTGCTCTTGATTGAAGCAGAGACTGCATTCGGAAATTGGAACCGATTTAATGTGCAACTTTAGAAGCAAGGAAATTGCCAAGATGTATGTAAGTTCCGCTGCGAAGTACACTTCTTTAAGTATTTTCAATTTTTGCTGCTTTTTATTTATTAAAAACTGTTTATTTGCCGCCTACTGTGCTTTGGTTCAGTATGTAACCTGCAATCCAGTTGCAACACTTAATGGAATGGGTTCGAAAGCAAACGGACGTCTACTTCTTTTGCAATTTTTAGTGTTGTTGTTAATTTCGGAGAGGAAATGACTTTTGTATTTAATAATTTCTTGGGTGCTTACCATTGTAACTGAATTTTAAGGTATTTGCAGCTTGAAGCAATTACGTAACATTTCACAACTAATTTAAAGACCTATATTAGTACGACTATTTTTAAACCACATTTGTATCAAAAACTGTCCCTATTCTTGCAATAATTAAAACGCTGCTAAGAGATGTGGAGAATGTCATGTCTTCCTCAAAGGTAAGTTGGTGATAGAGACTCACCTCATCAGTTTCAAAATCAGGATGCAGTTGAGCAAAAAAAAAGTTCGTTAGAAATTATGCAATTTGTTATCGTCGGCATAACGAAAATCCTGAAACTAACTACAACGTCGTGAACGTAGGCAGTTAACAGCCTTGTGGCACATCGGAGGTGATATCAATTTTATTAGAGAGAGCGCGGCAAAATGACACTCTTGGACTGCGCCAATACTAGTACGAACACAATACAGCAAAATAAAAGTAAGTATCGCAAGAAAAAAAGAATAATTGCGTGTTCAATTTCGTCAAAGACTTTGCTAAGACTAATGAACATACAATCCACTTTCCCACCAGACTCGACGGTTAAAATATCAAAATTGGAGAGTTCTAATAAGTTTGTTGTTCAAACCAAGTTGAAAAGAGCCCAAGAATGGTTTGCAATGAAAGTATTGAGTTCCACACAAATTATGATTTTAAATATTTTAAAGTAAAGTAAGTTTTCAATGAGTCTGTGATTAGGGATTATACAGTTGTTGCCTTTTTTTTGTAGAATATAATCAGTTTTTAGAGGAAATACTGAATTTTCAGAGGAAAAACTCAGCAGATAAAAGGACTCCCAGAAACATATCCTTTGAAACAAGAGCGCTTTAGGAAGCAATATAAAATCAACTGTAAATTAATCCTTTTACAGACCATGAAGTCTGTTGTATGGATGATGTTGCTTGAGCAGAGCAGGAGTATTTTGATATATCTGATTTTCAGCGGCTTGTTGTGTCACGAGAGGGTGTGAAATGTCAGAAACGTTCTTCATAATAGTATATGGTGAAGGTGCAAGTTCCCTGTGTCGGCAATGGTGTCTACAACAGACTACTTAGAGCTTTGCTTTGCTTTGGTACTCAGTCAGCGAAGTGCACATAGTGAGTGACAGAAGCCAACAGAAAGTGTAGCTTTTCAGTAGGAGAACGAAAAGCTTAGTGGAGTGCATCCAATCCCTGTGTCATTATTAGTGGTAATTTTCCGCGATCAATAAACCAATTTGATTTCCTCAGCCTTTGGATAAATGAAGACTCTTTATAAAAATGTCTTATAGAAGACCTATTGAACGGGTAATTTTCAACAAAACCGGGAAAATCAGATAATTTCTCCGAATCTCAGGAAGTTTTGTAAAAACTCCGGTCAAACACGAGGATTTCATACTTATACCATTAGGCTCAATTCAGTGCAAACTTGAACGCATATTCAATACGGACATTTCAGAATTCTGGCCGGTAGTATAACAAACAGTATCTTCTTCTTTCAACACCGAATTCGACTCCTTTACTTCTGCCAGGCATAAATGGAGGATGGCACCCTTCAATAGGGAGAATCAGCACATCTTTACACTGAGACCTCCCATGCAATGATCCATTTTGCTTACTATGCACTTTTTGGAAGAACGACGTAAGATTGCTGCCCTGGTCTTTACTCACCAGCTTTTGAACTCGAACATATAATCTCGTGCTCTCGCAGGAAAGGTTTCTTGTTTTAATTATTGAAGTTTTTTGGCTGTGGGTTTGCAAGTCGGTTTTACTTCAATATACTGTTACATTCTTGTGAATAGGTCAACTATTTCTTGACTCCTACCGAGAAGTACGCCTTCTGAAGAAGGAAAATTCCTAGTTGTTTAAATTATATAAAAAGTTAAAGGTTTTTGAACGGAACCGTTCGCCTGCCGAAAACAGGTAGTCGTTCTTGTGTGACAATTGTGCTGGTGTACAAAATTTTTTTTTAAATTTCCAAATACGCCAAATCTCGAAATAAGGAGCAAGAATAACAGATTACTACCCTATGTTTTGACAAAATTCCAATTAAATATAATATTTAGTAAAGTCACACTTTAACTGCTTTTTTTCTCGAAACCATGTTTTCCAACACGCCAGGAAGTCTAGCGATCCAACCGATCGACCGATTGATTCACTTGAAGCTTTTTTCAGTTGAAAGATAATTGATTTTCAAGGGTCATCATTTTAAAAAGATTAAATAATCAATTACTTAAAATTTTTTCAAGGTCAATGAAGTTTTCAAAAGGGGGAAACACGGTAATATGGACGACATTTTTCAAAAATGTTTCAGCCGCCATTTTGTAATATCTTTTAACAAAAGCATTGTTTTTAAATTAAATAATTGTAGAATAAAATGGTAAAAACCTTTCTATGTCAAAAAAATTCCCGCTCTTCCACGCCTCTCGATCACTAATTTTAAAGATGGCAGCTTCTTCGGAATGTGCACACTTTTCCAGAAGTGAATGCATCATGTAATTTTAAGCGATCTTCACGAGACGCTGTTTTCCTTGGTCGCTCTGAGCTTAGCTTCCACTTTAAAGTTCCTGACATTACATTTACTAACTAGCCTTACCTATTTTATTACTCTCTACCATAATTAGTCCTTCAAAGTTTGAATATAAGCTATCTTTTCAAAACTGATACTCTTTGGTTTCACCATTTTCGTACTTATAATTACCTTACTTCACTTATTTGAAGCATCGCTCGGTAGTACACTGAATAATTTCCTGGGATACTTAAATCTACAGAGAATTTAAACCATCGATTTATGCCGGCCCTTCAAAAGGGAACTGCACATTTAAAAAAAATATTTGCTGATGAAAATCTTGGTTTTTCTGCTGTTGCTCAACGAAACGCTCAGTCTTTCTAAATTTTTCTATTTTATATTTGAAGCTTGCCAAAAAGTACAAACTACAACATAAATTAATTGAATTTTTCAGATGGCATGACAGATTGCTCAGACAGTGAATGTTGCTCACATCCAGCTTGTTCTGAGCACATAATGTGCCTGTCATCAAACGACCCTGTCGAAGTACTTTTACGAAAGCAGCCACCATCGGTGACAGCTTCATTTTATCAACGAGTGAAATTTTTAATCGAGGAAAACTCCGTACAATCGTACGCCCACATGGACGAGTACAGCGAAAAGTAAGTCAATCTGGTTTTCCATATTTTCACTTTTACTCAATAATTTAGACTAAGAAAATGTTTTCTATTTCGCGATTATTGTTTTCTATTTTTATTTTTTATTCTCAAAATGGGTCGGAGTTTATTTTATTTTTCTTAAAATTTATAGACTGTTTGAAATGAGTGTTTTTACAAGGTTTTTTGAAAACGTTTTTCGTTTTGTTTTTGAAAATTATAAGGGAAATTTCTTCGACATGATTTTAGTTAAATTTTGAGTGAAAAGAGAAATGTTTTTTGTTCTAAAAAAAAATTTGCTGTGATATTATAATAGCGTAGGATATTTTTCTTTTCATTTACTTTTATTTAAAAAAAGAACTTTCCCGATCACAAAAATTTTTGGGAACATCATGCGGTTGTTGTTTTTGCACATTTTCTAACCAAAAAATTATCAAAATTGAAAATGTGCAATCCATCAAATATGCACCTATTTAGGGACAAAGTGCTTACAAAAATTTTATTTGTGGTGCAAGAAAAGAAAAAAGCTCAAAACAATTTATAATTTTACGAAATTCTTTAAAAAAAAACAATTATTGAATTTATTACGAATTTTTAGAGCGATCAATGATTTGTAAAAAAAAGGATTTTTGAAACACTTTCAACCCCGTATTTGTATCCTTAATATCCTGTTTCACCCATTCCCCTCGATGTGGTCTATCATTATAAGAGGAATTAATTTTGAATTTATTTGAGGAAAAAATTGTTTTCTTTTTATTTTTCTGTTATTTTTTTATTATATTTTGCAACAATATTTTTCGGATGACACCAAGAGTGAACAACTTTTGTTATTATTTTTAGACAAATAATTTTTGCAATGACACTATTAATAAATGATGTAAAAAGAATTAAAAAAAAAACAAAGAAATAATAACATAAGTTGGAATTTATTGAAATTTTTATTTTTATTTTTGAGCTTTTTCTTTTCTTGCCTTTATCTGATAGACTCGTTGACAAAGTTTCTCTTAGAAATAAAAGAAAAAGCTCATTTTTTCTAAAAAAGAGATTAAGAGGAACTTTGAAAAAACACAAAAGTATAATAATTCAAAGTTAAAAATCTAGGAAAAAAATGTATTTACTAAAATTTAAAGTTTTAGTAATATTAAAAAAAAGAAGCAATTTTAGTCCTCTAATAGGTTCAAAATAATTTCAACATGATAGCACTTCATTGAGTATGTGTGTTGTCTAATGTTTTACATCCTTGTGTTCGTCTAACCCCTCATGTTATTTGCTACAAAAAAAATTCAATTTTATCTACAGATATTATTATTGCAGAAAAAAAAGGAAGAAAACATTGAAAAAGTAACAAATTTCTATTTGTAATTTTGACATAAAGAAAAAAGGTTCACAAAAAAGAAAATGGTTCGGTGAAGACGAAAAAAAGGACAATTTTCGTAAAGGATGAGAATATCTGGATCGGTCCTTTTCTTTCGTCTTTCTCAATTTATTTTTAAATGAGTGATATTCCAACGAAAATGGGCTGAAAGGCTTATCCCCTTTCATCCTCATTTTTATCGAAAATATGTCAATTGAGATTGAGTTTCATTTTGAATTTTATTGATTTTGTTTTTCTTATCTTTAGTTAATTGTTTGCTTTTGGGTTTTCTTAGATTCTTCTTTGTTTATTGATGGATTCTTTTTCCGTTAAGTGGGAGGATAAATGGTGCTTAAGACTAAAATATTTCCAGAAAAATTAATATTTATTTAGGGAGTTTTGGCTCAACGTAGATTTTACATAGCCTGAATGAATTTTCCATTTAGCAATGAACAGATGAAAAGAATTTTACCGGAAAATCATTATCCCTCGTTAAGACGATTAAGTTCTTTTTGTTACATAGGAATTAATTGTTAAGCTGTTTTGGACGTGTGTTCTTGAAAAAATATAATTAGAATTGTCACAAAAATTCTTCTTTCTTAACTCCATTAAAATTAGTTATAACAAAAAAAAAGTTTCAAATTGACTTATATCTTTAAGCAACAGATGGCAAACTCCTAGTATTTCCTGTATACTACTGCAAGAAAAGATGCGGTGACTTTCGTTTCAGAATATGAATCAGCGTCAATGCTTTGCAATTCCAAAAAATAGTTTTCACCACTTTGCCATTCGATCTTTCAGCCTCGACTTTTTTTTCGTTTCAATGATCTTCTCGGTGACTGATGCCTCCAATTTACTGTGATCCTATTCAAAAATGCAGCGGCAGTATCAATCACGAGGTGCTTGCTTTTGGTATACTTACTAGACTAAAAAGGTCAGCGAGAACTGCTTGCGCTGATTTAAATGAAATAAAAGCAATCTTCCTTCTACAACGATAATCAACTTCAATGTTCTCTTTAATGTCATTATCCACTTAAAAACTGTTGAATTGGTGCATCTTCCCTATAAATTGTTTGTAAAGCTTTTAAAACTTTCTTGCTGCTCCATTTTAATTTAAACAGAAATTTAATGTTGCTCCAGATTTTCTCAATTTTCCAGTTTTGTATAATCCTTACAAAACTAATGCACAAAAGTATTGAAACTGAAAATTCAAATTTCTCGCCTTCAAAAACTTCTTCAAATTCAGGCTTCCTTCTTCACTTACACTGCAACTTTGTTAAAAAGTATATTCTTGAATTTGAACATAATGCTGAAATCATGGTGTTTATGGTCCTATCAAATGTTTTTTTTTCAAAGTCAAAAATGGTTACTCCAGTTCATGCCCATGAGTCCTTTAAATGCCAACTAAAAGACTTCAGGGCATTCCTATTAATAGCTGATTTACATTTACTAAGACCGGACCGACAGTTTAAAGACAACATTTTTTTCTAGTTTGCATATGGATTATTCATACGTATAAATAAGGTAACGTAAACGGAACGGCGCCTCACCGACACTCCACAGACCTGACGTACTATTGAGAGAAATCCTATCCGACATCATGGTCTTCCATTGCCTTGCCGTTAAATATAAACACAAGCTCTTGACGTCGTTCCATCGTTAATGGATGTCTGTCGATTCGGTGTCGGACGGTGTCTGCCGGTTAGTATTTTTTAATCACAAAATTTCATGACATAAACCATTCGCATTCACTTTCTGAGATCTTGCCGCCTCTGTGATATTTTATTGCCGCTAACATAATTGATTTTTGCATCTCGCATATTCTTAATAAGAATAATAAAATAATAAGATTTGTAATAGTCCTTGTACATGAGCTATAATATAAACACCATTATTTTAAAACTGAAATTAATCGTTGTTAACAGAGGATGAACCTTCCAATTCATCTCAAACAATGTAAATTAATCTCCTTTTAATTGTTCCAGATATTGCGATGTCCATAGATTGCACTACTAAAAAAGCTTTAAAAAATTCTTTACATAGATATGTAGCAGAAATTGGTTATTTACTGGATCTATTTACCTTTTTTAAAGCCAAAGCTGAGATAATAGATAAAAGATAATGTCGCTGGAAAAATCCAACACGCAAACTGAAATCATCGATTACTGATAGAGGTCATCCTTTTAAGTAGCGTGTGCCTGAAGTCTGACTAGAAACTCTAATATCTTCAAGAAAGCTTTCTTTAAAAAGGCTCTTCCAGATATAAAAGCAGTCAGAAATTGGTGACAAATAAAAAAAAAGATCACATCAAAGGCACTTAAAAATTAATTTTTTATGATAGAAAAGCTGGCGTACTACCGACAAAATATAAAATTCCACTTAGGTCAACATTTTTAATGTTGCGTACAAAACAATGATATTATAGTAGTTTTAAGAGTAGAGCCTGAACGTACAGAGCCGCTACTCGCGATGAGCCTGTGAACAAAAAGTTCGCTGAATTTTCGAAAAAGTAAAGAAAACCATTTCATATTTAATATATTCTCCTAAATCCTAATATATTTTGTAAATCTCAATAGATTCATTTGACAAAAATTGTTTTGTTTTTTCTTTCAAAATTCGTCAAAATTGGAAACTTCTTTTTATCGCTTGTCATTTTTTCTCATGTTTAACGAATACTAATAACAATCGGCCTTTTCTGTCTCTAACTTTAATCATGGTCATTTAAAAGTAAATATTTCAGCGAATGAAAAAAAGGTTTTTAATATTTCACTTAAACAAGTTTCCGTTGCATAATTCTAGTACCGTATATTTTTTATATTGATTCCAACAGCTGCTTTAGTTTTTCTAATAAATTATAAAACATAAAAATTCTTGTTAAAATCAACATCTTGATTAAGAGAACATATGTACAAGGTATAATATGAAGATAAAGCTTTGTAAACCTAAAGGCTTTCTTAACAAACGAGCTTATTTGTCTTGGTTTTCTGTCTTTATCTATAGGAGAATGACCGAACCTATGACCGCGGCCAAGTGAGCTTTTGAGCTTTTAAATTCGTGTCTGCCCTTGGGTTCTTTAGTCGCAAAAATACACAAAAGATAAAAATCTTCACTTTTAAGTAGATTCGTAATTAATTGTACAATATCTTAAAATAGACAAGCTTTTGCAAACATTTAAAGGTCTTAACAAACAGTACAAAACGTTTCTAACGCTTTTAAGCATTCCTCCCATTAATTACTGTGAGTTTGGTCACCAATGAAGAAAAGTAAAGTTCCTTTGGCTGATTCTCGACAGCGGCACCAAAGGGTTAACTTTTCTTCAGCTGCTGGACGCCTTCGCGAGAAAACGAAAACTAGATGTAACTCCAACACAAAATTTAATACCGATCTAGACAGCTGTATTAAATTATAATCACTAAAACTGTCCCACATTTTTTCAAAAGCTTTTTGTTGTGAAACCTTCCTTGTACCATGCCAGGATTTTTTTTAAAAAACGGCGTGCTGTAAAGACTCTGTACTCCAAATATGTATATTGTATAAGGAGGTTCAAAACTTTGAAGTAATTTCTTTCACAATCGTATAGATATTTCGAATTTCAACCTTATTATGTTGGTATACCCTGAGTTTTGTGATTTTTTTGTCCTAACAAATTCTTCAAAGCCTTTTATTCTAAAATACTACGAACCGATGTCCAACAAGCAAAAGTAATAAAAACTCGCTCAGGTTTTGGTCAAATGGTAAACATCTTTCCTTAGCCTCTTTGGAAATAGGTTGTCTACTCCACCGAATCTTGACCTGGTCCAGTTCTGCTCGAACAATTCCATGTCACAATCTTTGAGTTTCTTTTCTCTCCACATCATTCAATCCATCGCCTTTTTTCGGTTACCTGCCTAGAGAATATTAATCTACAGAATATTGAAGCCATTTTATTTGGCATTCTTCTTAATGCGTTGCCTATTATTACAGAAAGCAGTACTTCAGCCACAGTAGTGGAGTCCGCCTTGAGTAATTTCAATGGTTTTGCATCTATCTCTGAGACCTTACCGAGATTCATGGACTTCATTAAACCCGCCACCTCCAACCTAGTCGGTAATCTCCTATAGGCTTGAAAGTCTTTTCATGGTCTTTAATATAATTTCAACTTTGTGTTTAAGACCATTGACAGTCCTTCTATATCTCGAATCATCCCATGTATTATGTACTACAGCTCGTGAAGCACTTCTTCGTCCTTTTCAAATTTTTATCGATGGAGTCTTCGGTGTTATAACGTAGTGCATCAGCTTTTTTACGTAATGCCCGATGATTTCAGCCATTGAACATTCATTCGTATAACATTATGTGTTGTTTTTCGTAGTTGCACTATTGCCGTCTATCAGCAAATTTACTTGTTATTACTGGTAGATAATCTCCTTTGAAAGTACAACAATAAATCACACGATCAGTGATCATTCTACTCCCTTTCGAATCGCTACACATGAGAAATTGGTAGAAATGAATTCTCCTAAATGACTGCTTAATACGAAATCAAATAGTCTGTTGAGTTGTTCTTCATAGGGCTTCTAAACCTTCTTTTTCCGGATTTAATTACTGGTTAGTTATTACTAAGCAAATTATAACAAGATTCTTCTACAAATGTTACTTTTTGAACTTTGTGGCAGCAGAAGTGTTAAAGAATTGTTAACACAATATCCTAAAAAAAAGCAAAGGTGATTATTAGCAACCTTTCTTTACTCCAAGTACTAAGGAAGAAAACAATTTTTTATTTTTATAGAAGTAAATTTTATAAACATTTTTGTAAACGCCTTTTCCATCATAAATAAAACTATACATAGCCTTTTAGAAATGAAAGAAAAACTCTATTATGTCGTTCCAAAAAATCTTCCAAAGGATCTTCTCTTAGAAAGTCTTAAGCATCATGCTTTTATTTACTACGATTTGGTTTCGTGTTATGTTTCCTTTTTTATAATCCTTAATTTGGACAAATATTTAACTTAGTTTTGCAATAATTTATTAAATTTAAAATTTTTTTGCCACTTTTTTCTCTGATTTCATGAAGCCTTCTTCACTTTTAGTTATTATAAAGTAAATCCAAAAAGACAGTACAAAAAAATATGTTTAAGGCATACCAATTGTTTCGTGTGTCCTTTTTTGTTGTTGTCGTTGTTATTAAGTTATTTTGCGTTATTTTTTAATTAAAATTTAATGTTTTTTTTATGATTTCGTAAAAATATCTGCTTACAAGGGAAAAGGCAATAACTAGTAATTTTCCCAGCTTTTTCAAAAGAATTTATAAAAAAAAGAAGTAACAAGGAAATAAAACAATTGAAATCGAAATTTTATAGCGAAAACGCGTAATCAGGTGTAGAAATTTTTTCGTTTTGCAAAATTTAATTTATTTTGAATTTAGATTTTATTCTAGGATTCAATTTATATGTTAAAAGATTAAGTAAACAATTTTATTTATTTTATTTTAATTTTTTTTTAAATAATAGGCTTAAAACGGAATTTTGTGCAATACTACAATGTTTTCCCGGCAATATTGCATAGGCTTTTTTTACAAAAGAAAGTTTTTCGTTTTGATTTTAACTATTTTTCGTTCTCAATCTTAATGTTATAAGAAAACATAAGAATGAGTGATTTGAGTGGCGTGTGATTGTGTTGTTATTGTCTCATATTACATGTCTTTCAGTTTTCGATTTTTATGACGAATTTTTATTATTTTGAATATATTTTTGAAAATATTACAAAATAAATATATATTTATATAAATATTAAAATTTTCAAAATGTATTCAAAATGTATGTGGTTTGATGAATTCAAAATTTAATTGTTCAATTTTATAAAATTTTGAATACATATTGAAAGTGAATTTATATGCGCTTATCCAAATTACTTTTGGCAGTACACATGAACACAAAACACTGTTTTTTATCAACTGGCTTTCATATATGTTATAATTTTGACATTTTTTTAGTTTTTGCTTTTTTAACTAACATTCAAAATATGTAAAATGTCGCATTTCTCATTACCTTAAAACTTCATTACTTATACCAATACACAAGATATTGCTTTTGGCAGTAAATAATAATGAATTTTGTCAAAAAATAATAAACATTGGACAGCTTTGCTTTTCATGCATTTGCAATAATGGAACGTTCATATAATCTTTAAGTTACCTCTATTTAAGAACCTTCTTACATCTAAACTATAAACTGGAAAATCCAGGTCAAATATATAGGGGTTTAATTTAAGTGGGGAAAATATGCATTTTGATGGATTTGGGAGACATCAAAATAATAATGGGATTTCAACCAGTACTGTTTCTGACTTTTTGTTTTAGTCCTCAATATTAAAAAAGCGAAATTAAAGTAAAACAATTTTATTTAGACAAATAAAATTGTTTATACTTTATCTTTCTATTATAACTCCATTGTCATGAAAATCCATATACGTAGTAACGCAATGATAAAATACGGAGTAAACGGTGCTGACAAAACAACTTTTTAGGGTACAGAACTCCATTGTGACCATAAAGTGCTTCTAATTCTTATTTTGGATAATCAAAAAAGTTATGTACTATAGGGAAATCGATAACGCATTACTATTTCGATTTTATAAAACGAGAATTCGAAATACTTTATATTGAGTGATGTAAGAAGAGATAAAACAATTAGTTTAAAGGAGTTACACCATGCCTACTGATAGAACTTCTTATTAAGTTTTCTAATGGATAGTTGAACCATATTTCAATTTTACCGGAAATAAATTATAGAGCCAATTTCCTCTTCATAGTTCTATCATAAATTGTGTAGCTAAAAAGAGACTCTGGGACACAAAGCGAGAGCCCTGGGACACAAGAAGGTATATATAAGACTCAATATGTTGAAGCTCTTAAAAATATTGATAAAAGTCATTGCGGCCTTTGAAGGATTTAAAATCTCCAATCCAATGACTCTGCTCTGTACACAAAGGCTCTCTTTTATGTCCTGTCCTTACCTTATTATTACTAGTAACTTAATGAACAAACTTTATGGTAAACTACTTATTGTTGAACTAGATTTCTCTGTTTTATTTTAATTTATATTTAAAAGGGTGACTGAAAGTAGTCGTGACATTTTATAATTCAGATTATACTTAGTTCGGGTCTTGTATAGATTGATTTGTTGTCGAATTGATTGTAAAACCGATTTATAGGCCGAATAAGCAATTTAGATGGCTCAAAAAGAGAAATCAATTCTCCGTGGTATGGTTTCAAGTAGTACGGAGAGAGAAGATGATGACTGAAAGACGACTACGACAGCCGAAATGTTTTTTTTATTAGTTAGGGGCTTATACACAAATTTTGCGAAAAATAGTTTTACGGCTAATACCACTGACCATCTAATGGACTGGACTATCCATTCTTGCAGCAGAAGTGAAACATATTTTCAATACTGGTGAAGAAATTGTATCCGCTAACGAGCTTACAAAATAATAATTTCGTAAAAATGACTAACATAAAAAAAATTTCTTAAAAGATAAAGTTTACTTTTATTGCAAAGTAATCGCATGTGAAATTCCACTGATTATGTTATGACATCCCTGTTATATGTCAATATATCAAATTGATATAATTTTTCCTCATCGGATTACTTAGCAGTGCGTGGTTAATTTATTTATATGTCAGACGATTAATGCACACTATTATCAAAGTGTTACCTAATTTAACGCGCAGGGATTCGTGTCATTCTTTATTTATTTATTTCTATGACACAAAGAATTATAAAAAAGTGTTTGGGGTTGTTATTATTTGTGGTTGCCCAAAAATATCTACTGGCAACATATTACGCTGAAAGGCGATTGAGAGTTGCGTAGTAATGTCAGTGGTCCCACTTCCGTCTTAAATTGTAGGCGCATTCACAATCGTTGACGTCGAATGTGGTGCAGTTCTTTTTTCGCTCCATGTCAAGTGGTTAAAGTAACTAGAGAAAGAGTTTTCATAAGTGATAAGAACAAACAATTTAAATCGTTCTGTCTTATAAGCTTTTCAGACCTCTGATGTTTTAAAGAACAGAAGAAGGTATACAACTTACGAGGACTTAAGTTTCCCTACGGTGCTCTAAAACGTACAATTCTTTTTGATGAGTGGCCACTGTCATAATAAAAGTAGTCCCTCTGCGCAGCTTTGAAGCGGTCCCTATATTTTTTCCAGAGCTGAAAGGATTTCTGGAATTTGGTTTCTACGAGCGAAGCAAATACTGCTTCAATAGTATGAAACCGTCAGCCTTTCATGGTCACTTTCTTTTGTTGAGAAATAACGAATACACAGAGTGCTGCGCCTACTTTTCTAAGGTTTGTGACGTACCACCAAATTTTTCGTTAGCCAAAGTTCAGACTTTTTTCATCTGACAACTGAGGAAATAGTGGCATCTCAAAATTTCGCAATAGAACTCAAATTTTACATTTTTTGTAAACAATTCCTATGTTTTTCTTGCGTATTTACTTCCTTCCTGTGTGTTGGTCCTCCTTTAAATCGTATAACTAGTATAACGGATGTATGTATATGACCAACTGGATTTTAATCAAACATTTGACGAATCATGCTAGTAATGAAAATGCAAGTCTCTTGCTTATTTTTTTTTTTTAATTTTTCAATACAATCTCCTTTTTCGACTACACACTTATCCCAATGGTTCTGCCATTTCTTTAACGCATAGGACAATTTCGGATGATTGAGTTGACGCGTTGTCGTGGTGGAACAGCACTTTTTCCATTGACAAATTCGGCCGTGTTTCCTTCAATTTGTCATAGAATCTCTTCAATACTTACAGTCCATGCGGGTTTTTCCTTTTGAATAAAAAAAACCGTGGCGATTTAGGTCAATGGTACCTACCGTCTTTGCCTCTTTGGGAATAGATCAGCTTCGCCCGGAGAAGTCCATTGCTTTAACTGTTGCTTTGTTTTTGACGCAAAATAATGGATCCACGTTTCATCAACGATGACAAAACGCCACAAAACTGCTGCGGACTTTTACCAAACACCATTTCAAAACTGACATCCATATCAGTTTTTGATCAACTATTTGCATCGCAACACCCAGATTTCACACTACCCTCTTCTGTCTTCTTGCGATATTAGAATCATAGGTTTTCAGATTTGTCTTATTGATATTTGTAGAGTATCGCAACATTGTGTTCCGTTTTTTTATATTCGTTTAACAAAGTTGACATAATTTAGCATAGTCTGTCAGTCATCTTTATTATCTCATTTGTATTAAGTATATTGCATTATATTACAACTGACCAACTCGAACATACACCGATATTTACATTTTGTCCTTCAAATGGTATACACATAGTTTCGGAAAAAAAATTGTCGTTTATGTCCTTCGTTTCATTTCTGTTCTCATTTCATAAGTTGTAATCACTATGTTAGCAAATGTCCACTGGACTACATCAAAAACATTGTATACAATCGTAATTCGCTGACCTTTTGTTCTCTCTTTTTTACAATCTTTCACCTCGACTATCGAAAAACGAGAAGTGACATCAAAATGCGCTCATAAAACCTGTTCGAATCGCATCAACTGAAAGAGCTTATTTCCTGCAGCAGGAGTGCTATGAATGTATTTCGTTTCACTACTTTCAACTGGTGACTGAGCCATAAGATCCCAATAAAAATCCTCATGAAATTGCATTTTAAAGATTAAAAGAAAAACGAAAAAGAAAAACGAAAAAGAAGAAGAAAAAATAGTACACTTGAGATGAAGTTTCAACGGTTGGTTCAATTTTCATCTGCAAATAAATTTCAAGATGTTAAAAACTGTCCCCTCCTTCCGCTCCGTTGCTATTACTAGTAAGCTCCCGACTTTGAAATAAATGATGAAGTAGACGACGAAAAGAAGAGAGAGAGAGAAAAAAAGCAAATTAAGACAATCCCGGAGTACAAAAGAAAGTTATAATTTGCATAATCACAGCACAGGATAAGTCAGGGTTCCCGTTCCATACGCCATACCAGCCGCGCTTCATCCCATTCCGAGTCCTTGCGGATAGTGACGCCAGCAGACTTTAAAAAGTATGATGTCCTGAGAATGAGACGTTGCCCGCCCCCAGAGACCGAAGGGACTAAAGAAATTTCACTGTGCAATCAAATTTTAATAAAAATTACATGAAGTAATTAAGAAAGAGCTTTCTCATTGCCGTGAGCTTTACAGTAAAAGTTTCCGACATGTGCCGTGATAAGGATAAAAGGACGAGATACAAAAGAGGAATAAGCACTGTTGTGCTCATCAGCCCTTTCACCCGCTTTGGACCTGGGTCAGAATTTCAATTAAACAGAGGAGAGACATGAAACTTTGTGTTACATTTATTCGTTTTTTTTCAGCTGGGATTTTTTCGTTTTAAAAATGAGGAAAAATGACTTTTATTGCTCGTGGACCAGGTGGGTTCTTTCCGGTTGAAGGATCCTTTTAAGATATGCTACATTACCGGGCCCGGGCCAGGCCATCACCTTTTTATTCAAATGATATTCCAGATGAAACCTCTTATTTGGATACCTCTTTATGTTGAGGACGTTTCTTGACTGTAGATATTTATTTTTAGTGCTCAAGACTGGAGAGCTCTGTTCGCAAAACACTGTCAGGTGTAGATTCTTACCTAAAAAGAAAATGACCTAATTTCGTGATTTATTGTAAAATATTACGGAAATCTCCGGCAATTGCTACATGTTTTGTCGAAAATTTTAAGGAATTTTAATCAATCAAATAAAGGCAATGTAAAGATATCTTACAAGGAAAAGACAAATAATGTTCTATTTCAAACTAACCCCTATCGATTAGCAGAATTTACAAAAGGTGAAAATCTGGACCTTATTTCTTATTCCAATAAGGGTCCCTTTACAATTTCATGGTTGAAATTTCTATTGTATCCTATGAAATACATATTTGTAGGCCCAATGTAAGGTCGGCTGTTAACATATTTCCTGCTTCTGAAATGGAATTTCGATATCATGGTTCTCCTTTTCGATGTATTTGTTTGTATTTACTACAATCGATAATCAAAAGCTTATAGACAGATATAAAGTGGTGGGACATAGTCGTTCTTTCAAATGTGATTTGGAAAAATTCAATTTAAAAATGTTCAAACTTATGCTACTTTTTGCATGATAGAGGTTTGTTTGGAATGGTTAATTGCTAGGTGTCTATAGTAGAGGGTCACTAAGTCTTGACTTCTTATAATCTGTCAGCGCCTTTAAGAGATACAACTGCTATTTTAGCTGACGTTCGTTGAGATCACCTGGTACAAACAAGAGTTTCCAACTACGCTCACTCTACGTCTAGCGTTCGCTACTAAGCCACCTTATTCTGTTACGCAAAGGGGAGAACACGAACCTTCTGGCGAAAGCCACGGAAATCTCTCTAGTGCCTGTAAACCCTTGTGTGGCGTGGAGCGGGAGATGAACTTCACCCGAAACGAGATAATGATTGTAAGTGGATTCTGAACTACTGAGATTTTTCTCTGAACCCCCATGGCATTTTTTATCGTAATCTATTGTCAGCAGAAAACAACCATGGGTCGCCGCCGGTGGGATTCGAACCTCGGACCCCCGGGGTCCCCCCCCCCCCCTGACACGTTATCACTTACTCAACCAACGACGGAAATGCACTTGAAGAACGACTTCTTCTCTAGTCTGGACTTTTCCTCGTAGAGTCACTAGCCTCCTTAACTCTAGACGTCACATTGAATCGATTGATAGCATATAAGAATTGCTAACATGTCTGCCAAGTCGTTGACGAAGTAAATGAGGTCTCAGGTACCAATCTCACCGCCGACAACCCATGGTTTTTTCTGCTTACAACAGATTACGATAAAAAGGCGATTGATGATTGATGCAATCGTTGTCTTAAATCAGGTTAAGTTCTCCCGTTCCATACCCCACAAGGAATTACGGGAACTATAGAGTTATGCCTCCCAGCACCTGCTTTATTTTTCTCTATCGAACAGACCTCTAGAAGTAGGAGTCTAGTAGTAGCCTTAGTCGCTTTTGTGAGATCTTACCACCAATTCTGAAAACAGTTTGCAAGGCTTCGGTTACAGTATAGCTACGAAATCAAAAGTTTGTGATAACTTGTTTGAGCTTATGAACGCAAATAGCTTACAATTTAGTTAAGTTTCTTTACATTTCAAGTATTCTTATTAATTTATTGTTCAACTTTAAAGATTTACAAAAATAGATCAGAACAAGGCTGACTGCATAATTAATTTCGCCATGTAATTAATGGCAAGAAGATCATCTATGGCCTCTCTTTGACGATCATTGTCGACGGTTGGCTGAGACCCACAATTTATTACAACTAGGTTAGTTAGGTTCTCCCAGTCATTGTTATGTGGAAACGGAATACGAACAGATTAGATAGACAGATTATTCGTCGTACCTCCAGACTAGCCTTAGGATCTAAACTGTTACATTTTACACTCACAACAGACTTAAGATAGAATTTCAAATCAAGCAGAATCAAATACGTAATTCTCCAAAGAACCACTCCGAGTTTACTCTTGTATGCGGAAGGGTTTCCTCAGTATCAAAATTATTTTCTTTTCTCATTCTGTTACATTTGAAACCGGGCAATTTAAGCCCACCGGGATTCACCATTCTTTTCAAGTTAAATATACACATTTACGTTGATAAAAGGGTGACGGATGATTTAATTATATACCAGTCTAGTGTAATTACAATATAGTTTAGTCTACCTTAATAAATTATAGACAGATTTCTTTAATACCGGACCTTGTAAGACCTCCTGGAGCTTGTTAGTCGATTATGTTGATTGATAAGTTTGTCATACCGCACTGCCTCCCCACAGAGTTGCCAAATCATGTGCTAAGCTTTGATCTGGGCTTGACTATATCTACGATCAACGTCTTTTTAATAACCGAGGTTAGGAATCAAGAGCAGTTTGCACTTTCTAAAGCACCAAAGATCAATCTAGTTACCAGTATCAAAGTCGGAAACCTAGTAACAGATCCACGTGCCATTTAAGGCACCTGAAAACTAAAATATCTATCAAATATACAATTATATACCTCATAAGGCAAATTTAAATTATTTATTTCTTTAGAAGCAAAGCTGTCCATAAAACCATATGTATCTTTTGAAAAAATATAACTATCAATATAAACTACAAATCACTTCACACCATTGTCATCACATCAAAATTCAATCAAAAAAATATATTTCATCAAAATTTTTTGAACTCATTATAATATGTGTATGCCAAGTTTTTTGGGTGGACATTTTTAAGTGATTAATTATTTTTCTTTTTCTTTTATTTTTTGTCCTGTCTTCTTTGTGTCCCTGTTGCTGTGGCTCGGTACCTTCATGTTCATGTGATCAACAATCAAAACTAAAAAAAAAAAACAAAATGCAAAAATTTTAACAAAAAAAAAATACGAATAACAAAAAATCGAACGTCAATCAACTTTAAAAACAAACTAATCAATCGAAACAATGATGTGTGTGATGTTGGATTTATCTAATCGAAAATAACAAACGCTAAAAAAACTAATCGCCGACTAACAAAAAAAAAATTTTTGTAAAAAATACGAAAAAAACTGCGAAATTTAGTCTTTTCTGGAGCTCATTTACACCGCGGTAAGTCGAATTACCATACATTAACCAAAAAAGAAAGTACGAAACAGAAAATATGCCTCATTTTATATTTTCAAAAAAAAAAATCATTTGTTTCATTTTTACAATAAAAGGTGCTATGGAAATTTGTTTTTGCACCATATGGTAAAGTTAAAAAATGTTCTAACACTTAAAAACAAAATATGAATTTTGAAAAACACAAAATTTCGATAGCACTTTTTCGTGGCCTCGAATCTTTTTCGTTTGCTCCGTTTTATTTTTCATTTCCTTTCATGCATTTGGTTCATGCATATTTCAGTAAACTTAAATAAATTTTTCTATCGACATTTTATGACATGCAAATTCCGAAAAAATTTTACGATTGGAATATAAAATATTTTAGGAAAAGTATTGTCGTCATTTTTGTTATTTTTATTTATTAAAAATCTAACAAATTACTTCACTTCACACTCTGTCATCTAAAATTTCTCAATTCAAGGCAAAAAGAAGATTTTATTTAAGAAAAAAAAACAACAAAATTCATTCATTAAAAAAACATCAAGTATATGTACTAATCTGTACTGTATTATATAAATGTTTATGTATGTGTTATGTGTTCGTGCCGATATGTAAGATATGATTGTTCTTTTATATTTACACTATATCTGTATGTCATGTCTATGTGTTTATGTGATAATGTTTTGTTTTGTTTTTTCCAAGGAAAAAAATTCATATCATTTTGTTTCATGGTTTTTAGTACTCATAACTAAATGTATGCGATATGAAGCAATTCTTTATTGTTTTTTTGAATAATTTTTTTTTTTTTTTTACAAATTTTTATTAGTTTCTTTTTCACGTTTTTTACACAATCCACACATAAGATGAATTCCAATATCATCACCACAGCTGCTTTTTAGGAGGTAGAATATACATAGTTAGCTCTTTAGGTCACAATTTTGTCAATTTTGCACTAACATACTAGTAGTATTAAGATTCGGAAAATTCTTCTAGCATCACTTTGAGAATATCAAATAGGGTAAGATTTCCTTTTTTTTCGAACCCACATCCAGAAATAGAGTGGAGATAGTACATACTTACTGCTGTTTTCCAAGATACTTATACGTATAAGGGAATTTAATTATTTAATTAAATGCTCAAACTTGTTTATTTGCTTCCTGCAAAATCAAAATAGTTAGTCGCATTGCAGTCTTCTAAAATAAATTCAACACCATTTTCCAACCTGTCTTTTCTCCTTAAATTTCTGGAAAAATTTACAGTAATAAGTTGCAGTAAATATCGTACCACTTGGATTCCTGTCTGTTATGATTATACGTTTTAGAAGATCACTATGTATTAATTTTCTTCACTCTTCTTATCTTTTTCTCTATACATCTTCCGTCAAGGTCTTGCTACTCTGTTCTAGATAGGTGCAGAACGCAATATTTCGCCTCCTTGGTGTTTTCACACTGATTTCGTAAAGAAAAGGTCACCATACATATTCTTAAGAGTGGCCAAGTAGCTTGCGTAGTCCATGGACTCACGGCATTTGCTCCACGATGTGCGCATACCTTTTTTAATGGAGTTTTCTACCTTTTTCTTACCTTTAAAAAGTTTCTGCACTTTCGCGTAGCCTGCTTATATCCTTGTTCCAACTTGCTCTGCTTCTTGCTAGATTTGTTTAGCCGAAATCTATCATTAAAGACATTTCAATATTTTTTGAATAATTCCTTAATAAGATCATCGCAAAATAAAGTGTTTTTTTGAAAATTCTGCCCGGAGATTCATACTGAAGTGCATCCAGCAGTGGTACAAAAATGACCTTATTTCTGATACTCTTTAGTTGTCTTCCTCTATATTACTTGATTCCTCTAAGAGTTTTACATCTTAAACCTCCTTCTTTTTTGTAATAACTAATCTGTGCTTATTGCGCCTTTTGCAGATATCTAAATTAGAGTTAAGTTCTAAAAACAAGGACTCACCCCGTTCACAGATGTCCGTACTCCACTATCTAACTTTTTTGGCCGGTGTGCACGTTCTCAGCTTACCTACTCCGTTCGCTTGAATAGTTTGCGCTTTAATTCAAGCATAACTCACTCCTGGCCGCAGGTTCCTGTATGTGTGCTCTTCAAGGCCAGCTTACTGTTATTGAAATTTATCTAAACCTCTCATATCGGCATTACTCGATATTTCTCTGTCAGGCCTAGTTAGTACCTGCACTAAATGTACCATTTCCATAGTGGATATGCTTAGACCTAGACTTAAGTACAGACCATAACTGACTTTCAACGCTTGGTCAATGAATTATAGCTTCCTAAAGATATGTCGTTTATCCTCCAAAGACTTTTTTATTAGCATCTTGAAGCCGGATTCCTTTCAGTAGACTTATCCGAGACATGGTCTGTCTTCGGCAGCCCTTTTTGTTCGTAACCTCTTGTTTGTTTACTTCAATTTTCGTTTGTACTTCTGTATTCACAAATAGTGGCGAAGTAAAAAATTCCCGCGGCAAAGATATTCGATATTCCGGTGAATATTATGAGTGCTTCATCATTTCCTATTAAATCTTTAGCTTTCTGTAACGCCATCTTTTTATTTGGCACTATTTTGAAGGTAGACTTATTTTTTTCTTTACTTATGCATAGAGATTTCCGAAAAAATTATGACTTTTCTTTCACTTTAAACTAAGGTATTTAACATACTGTGCTATTTTAATTGAAGGGGTATATGAAAACAGGGCAAAACTACGAAATAGTTTGGTGATGTTCTCAAAGTGGTTGTTTACTCGAAAAAAGTCACAAATTTGCTTAGTAATTAAACACATGATCGTAGTTTACAACAACAAAAAAGAGCGAATATATACTTGTTTTATCAAAAGTACAAAAAATACATTATAAAATGCTTCTCAAATTCGAATCATAGTCAATTACACAATTCATTTGTTCTCTGTTATCTATCATTACATTGATGTGTTTATGTTTTTTCAACTTGCGATTTAGTTCTCTTTAATTTTTAAACTTATATTTTTTCTCGTATTCAATTTTTTAGGCTTTTTATAAAATCCTTAATTATTCACTTTCAGTAAATATATTTCAATTTTATTTTTCATATGGTATGAATGAACAAATTTTTAATTTAATTTTACTTTTACTTTACTTCTAACACAGAAAAAAAATGTTCGAACTATTTGCTAAAAAATTTTAAATTTCGAATAAAAATTTTTTTGCAAAAATTCATTTAATTTCAGAAAATAAAAGAATTTAAGAAAAGTATCAGAGAAAAAAATTCATAAAAAAAGAATAAAAATTAAACAGAAAGCAAAAAATAAATAACACAAATATCCTTATATGTTGAAACCCTTTAATATTTATCCATATCCCATTTGTCTGCGTCTATATCATTTGTTTTATCTGTATCCAAATATTAATATACAACAAAAAAAATGTTTTAAAATTGTTTTCAACGTTTTGTTTTTCAAAATTGTTTTTGATATAGTTGTGATGGTTTTTATTTAACACTAAATAAAACAACGAAAGTTTAGTGAAATTTAAATTATGAAGGGCAAGTTATTAGGGGCTGTTTGTTTTCGTTTATTATCAATATTTATTTGGAAAAAAGTTATTAATATAATATATTCAAATTACGTAGGATCTACGAGTTATTTGATATTTAAAAACACATATTTAATTATTTTATTCTTTACTATTCTTAATTTATTTAAAAAGTGTCTTTTTGTTTGTTTTTAAAAAAATTTCTCAACGCATTTACTCAACAAGTGACAAAAAATTACATAAAATTCTAAATATATATTATATTTTTTGGTAACAAATAAGTAATACTGTAGAAATAGATTTGTTATAGAATTTTTTATATGAATTTTATAAATCGTATTCAAAAACAGCAAACTATTCAGGTATGTATTTGAAAATATTAGCCTGTATTTTGCCATAGTATAGTTATATTGCCCCATTCTGTATTCTAAAATAATAAAAAATACTTTAAAAAGTAAAAATGGCTTTTATGCTCGAAATTTGGTGCTCTATATTCTAATTGCAAATTTGAATAAAATTTCGAATCATTTTACGTATGTTGTGTTTAACATTTTAACTTTAAAGGCTCCCATACGTGGCGTGCCGTCAATTCGTATTAAACACTTGTTATCATCTCCTGACGCCCTCCAGATTTCTGTGATCCGAAACATATGTACTCAAAAAAGTTATTATCATTGTTTCCTCGATATTCATAATAGTAGCAATAGTAGTAGTGGATGGCACAGTTTAACGTGTATTCAGTAACATTAACCAGCATACCGAGAAATCAGTAGCAAAATCCTCTCTAGCCCGTCTTTCCCAATAGAAGTAGCATTTACCACCTTCGCAGAAATGAGAGCGAAGGCGGCACCCATCTCGCCGAAATTTTTTTCACACCAAGCAAAAGCAAAATTGAAAATACTTTACCTTACGATATGCCTGTGACCTCAACTATTTCGTGCATTTTAATTCGTCAATGACACAAAACCACACCGTGAATTGTGTCAATAATTTCGGGGATGGTCACGTTTCAAACGATGTTCATCTTTTGTGGATATAAGGCCACGTTTAAAGTCATTTACCCAATTGCAAACAGTTGCAAACACAGGAGCAGATGTGCCATGAGCCCATCTTTCCAACTCAGCTTTGATCTCTTTCGGTGTTAAGTCTTTTAAATATAATTGTTTAATCACTTTCTAAATAAACAAAAGTTTGTTGCTTTAATCGACGATAACAATGAAACCACATGATGGATACTGCTGAAAGTTTAACTGCACTCTACCGACAAATGACGCTTACTAAAAGCAAACCATTTTAGTTACTACGAGCGCCATTTCTTGGATTTTCTAAGGATTTATTTAACGAGCCTCGTATATCAGGCCAGCTGGACCAGCTGAAAGATAAATACGAGAACATCAGCTCGGTTCAGTGGTAAGAGGGACCAAAAATAAACATTAGTTGTTCCAAAAAAATGTGAATCAAATATTATATAACTAAGAAATGGAATTAAAAGTTTTTTTTCTGTGGCTCAGGGGACAATCCTATGGCCCCAAGGGAATAAGTGTAAGGAGAATGAAAGAAATTGTATATCATGTTTTTGTATTTCTTTGAGCTAGACCACAGCCCAGGAACGGAAAAGAAAGAAAAACTCGTAGGCAGGTCGAAGCTTGAACCTCCATCCATGACGTGGTGATCGTTTCACTCAACCATTGATCTAACTCCGTTCCCTTACCGAAAAAATTACTATTCTATTTGGCAGCTAATTTATTTAAAGTTCCTCTAAAATAATTATTTGTTAGTTGATTATCGTTGATTGAATTTCAAATAGTTTATTTTTTATTCGATTCTGTTGATTAGTTGAGATAAGTATTCATTGGTAATAAAGTAAAACGAGACATGAGCTAATGAATAGTTAGCAAAAAGTTATTTTAAATTCATCTAACGAGCATTAAATAACAAATTATTATTTAATCTTCAGAATGGAAAAAATAAGTAATTTGAAGTTCAAATAACGTGTTCCAACTAAGAAGTATAATTATTTCCGAATAAATATTTAATTAACAAGACATTTTTTAATTTTACTTAAGTTTTTAGCTGTATTCGATCTAAGAATACTCATTTCAGATAGGGTCATACTGAATGAAAGCGGATGAGCCGTACCTAACCGGTATCCATATTCATATTTTTTTCATTGAACACTATTAACAAAATATGCTATTGCGTGGAGTAATTTTTCTTAAATGGACAAAAATTTGACATTTACTCTCTTGGAACACGTAGAATACAGTCATGAAAACCGCACCACTTAAAATTCATATCGTAGAGTTCAGTAAATGAGTATATCCTTTTTCTAATGGAATGATTCTTTGTGGTAATAATCAATAGAAGGTCGTTAATATTTTGGCGGGATTTCATCTGCCTACTGGCTTTTGTTGGGAAGATACGAATAAAGAAACTAAACAAACGATTTTCATATTTTATTATCACTTACTTACTTACTACATTTATTAAGAAAATTAAGGATACTTTTGTGTACTTTTATTTAAATATAGTCTGAACTTAATCTACTATTTATGTACAGTCGTCAGTACCGCGTTGCTCCCCCTTTGGCCACAATAACCGCTTCGATCTTAAGTAGAAGGCATTGAGTCCACCAATACTTTAATGATGTCATTAGCAATTGCATTCCTCCACACAAGATCCAGGACTTCAATTAGTTTTCTTTGAATTAAGTACAACCTGAACAAGAAACACGAAGCTTTCAAATTAATTAATATGAATTTATAAAATTACAAATTAAGTGGCCTTTTAATAAATTTTCCAATAAAAGAAAAATGGCCGCTTGGGGCAATTAACACCTTTGTGACAAACTCTGCAAGCGTCGATGCTACAGAAATCCTTGTTAACCGGAATAGATTTAATCTTGAATTTCTTAGAATGTTTAAGGTAAGTGATAAGACTTGATAATCCAAATATTGGTCGTATTATATTAAGAGGTATTTTTACGCGCTGTGAAACGGCGAACACCAATTCTTGAGAGAAAAAAAAGATGTGAAAAAATGTAGCAATGGTTTTTTATGTTAAGTTATAGTAGATAGTCATACCCAGCATATATGTAAAATTTACAGAGGTGACGAAAAGAGACATGTCAATTTTTGATGTTTAATTTTAAAAATATCTCTAAATTGCAATATTTTTTAAAAATTAACGGTACGTTTTCTACCAATAATAATTATTGTAAAAAATACTACTTATCCTCAAGTTTAGATTCCATCACAAAAAAACAGCATGCAATTTGTAAACAATATTCACGAAATTAAGAATCCAACATCAATTGCGCAAACGAATACTGTGGTGACAAACAACTCCTGAAATTCCAAATTTATGGGAGTAATGCATTATTTCGCTGGGTCAGAATGTAATTACTTTATGGTTGTCTTTGTCCAACTAACTAGCACTAAACGAATCACTATGATGCGGTGTGCCCTGCCCAAATATGGGAATTATCTTCGAGTCTAGGTCTGATGTGGGGCTTTTAGATCAGGCCTAAGTCAGGTGGGTTGAAAAACTTCTTAATTCTTTGTTGAACAACCAAGCATTTTTCAACGCACTTTTAGCGATGGCAAATATGTGATCAGTCCAGCTAAGATTACTGGATATCTCAATACCCAAAATGTTTTGAGAGGGCGAATTGGGTATATTCATTCCGTCGATTTAAATAGGTTGAGGGTGAACTGGGCGTCTTTTAAGGGACATTAAACAGCATTGAGCTTTGGAAGCATTAAACGAAACACTATTTGCTCTGCCCCAAGCGGGGATCATAGACATGTCGTTGTTTAATGACCCAAACATGCGTTCTCGATTGATTTCTGTAACATTTCCACGAGAATTTAATACAGAAACAAAAGGGTACGCGAAATCCAGGGTGCTGTCGTCGGCGAAACTATGAATAGGATTGAGAATAAGGGATAAAAGGTCATTAAGAAAAAGAAGATATAAGAACTGAACCCTGAGGTACACCGGCATTTACTCCCTAGGCATCAGATGTAACTCCATCATTTACTACACGGATTGAATGGCCTGACAAAAAACTTTCTATTCATTTAACAAGGTGTGTGCAGCCCAAATGCTTGAAGGCCAGACTCTATCAGAAGACTTTGAAATATCAAGAGCGTTAGTAAGTCTCCGGATGAGTGGCCAGCGCGAAAACCGTACTGGCAATCGTTGATAAGATGGTTATTTTCTGAGAGTTGATGAGTGATTCAAGAACTTTAGATAAGGCCAAAGTTAGTGCAATTGGTCTATAGTTAGAAGAGTCACATGCCCCCTTTTTTAGGTATCGACTGGACTTGAGTAAGTTTTCATGTAGTTGGAAACACTCCTGTTAAATATGACAGGTGGAAAAGTTTGCAGGTTGTTTTACTGGTAGATGCCAAGACGTTGATGGGTTTTGATATTATTATTATGGAGCTAAGGAAATATATCACCCTTCTGTCACTTCAACTTGAGAGATCTTTGTGATGAAAATTACAATTTTTTGAACGTTCATTATAACCTAGAAGTATTTTTAAAGAATAACGTAAATAAATCATAATATTTTTTCACTGGTCAAATACATTGCTCATATATCTATAAATTTCCATCTCGTGCTTTTTTAATGCACTTCAGTTAATTGCTCCTCATCATGATAATTTTGCAAAAACATAACTGTTATTGTTCGTCCAGTTTAGTTTATGGTAGTAGTCCAGTATCACTACTTTGCCAATCAAAATCACCTATAACAAAATTTTAGAGAACTTTATAAAGTTTATTGGAATTTGGTGAACTTTTTACAGGCATTACAGAGGTATCGTTCAGATAAATTTGACTTATAAAGCAACTACATCGTTCCTACTGTCAGCAACTTCGAAATAAATTCCTCATGTATTGTAGTTGTTCTGCGCGAGAAGATCAATCCTCGCGATAGCTCGTTTGCGGTTTCATTGCATCTAAAATTTCATTCTACACAAGTGTTTAGTGTGTCTGCTAAAGCAGTAAAATAAAACTATACTACTATAAAACTTTTCTGATTGTTGTGAATATTAATTTGCTTGAAACAATATAATCTATTATTTCCGGAGGTAGAAATTCTTAAAGATGGTTACAGGATCGTGAGATGGAAGAGTTTTTATGTTGACGTATGATGGGCGATAATGATGTCCTAAAAGTGCGCGAATATGATCTGAATTCCACAATTGCTGCAAGAATTTGAAATTTCATTATGGCTTTCGTCGTTTCTTGAATGTTATTGGAATGGGAATCAAAAAAATATATATTTTTAATTGGCTTACCTTACGTATGCCGCCAATTTTAGTGTATCCTTTTCCTAGGAAGAATTCTCCTTTTAAATACACAAATCGAAAAGTCTTTAAATGTTGGCTTCTTCTAACTCACTGTTATAATTCATTAAATACTTTGATTCATCCACATGCCCCCCCCCCCCCCCCCCCCCACCAGCACCACCCAACTTCTACTGTTTCTCTTCGGTGGACATATTATGTGCCTGCCCTGGCGCCATTTTGTAACGCGTACTCTTCGGTCATTCTTACAAGTCCGGCTATTGTCTAGAAGTCGTTGCGGCGTATGTAGATAGGGTAGTCTGAACGCAGACCCTTTGAACGGACTCACGAAGTCGTTCCATCCAGTCCAATCTGCTCGGTTGCTGCGATTCCAAGCTAAAGCATCCTCCGTAAGGAATTCCAGAAGTGCTTTGTAAATTCATGTTGCTCGGACTTCGTAATATTGCATTCTCCCGAGGAAGTACAGGGGATCTTGACCTTTTCAAAACGCAGGTTCCACACCCGCATCCTATCTATTATTTCCGCGTCGCTTATTTGGAGGTTGGTTGGCTCGGTTGCTGGCATTGTCGGCGTTACCTTGGACGGAAGCATCTTTGTGATACTCAGAGGAGTGGTGATTACGCTTTGCTCCGTATTTTTCGTCAGTGTCAATCGTAGATGAAAAGTTTTCCCAATTTCTCTTCTCTTTGCAGTTTCTCCTTCTGCAAATAGTATATCGATTTTTAACTTTATTTTGCCAGAAAACAAAGAGTTAGTAGCTTCCAGATATGAACATTTGAGATGAAACCATTTAATTTTTAGTTCTCGACAAAGCCAAAGAAATCCATGGGTACTTTCTTAAATTCACAAATGCTGCCTATTTGCAAGATTTATTTAACCTGTTAGTAGGTATGATTAGGTCAAATCTTGCAACTGAATTTTAAACCAAATCCTGTTTTTTAATAAAAATTAAGAATTAACACTGAATTTTTCAAAGAAAAATTAGTGTCTTTAATAATTTGAACACCCACTATTGTTATCAGGATCCCAAAAATACTGTTAGCAAGTCGACAAGACTTCCAGACCTGTCCTATAACTGGAAATAATAATAAATGTAAATGCAGTCAGTTTGTCAGCCATCCAAGAATCCACGCACAGCACAAGAAACAAACTTAAGCAAGTTAGAAATCCTATGCCTATCTTAAAGAAAACCGTGCTGCCAGGAAGGGATTAAGCCTTGTGGTACATGGGATTGAATCAATAGCTCGACGAGTTTAGGAATACAAGACAATTTAGCAATTTGTCCAAGAACATTTCTTTATGACTGCAGCGGGAACCCCGTCATGACACTAGAGAAGTCAGTTGGAAGATCAGCAATATGCTTCTACAATAACTCCTCCGTAATAGATGGAACAGGTACCAGAGGTGAAATTCGGTTATTGATGTGCGAGAAGTTCCTACTATTCAGATAAAAATCAGTTCTGAAAGTATTCTTCATATAGAGAAAAGTTCATGGCATAAAATAAATTCATGCCTAGAATTAACACTGTTAACACGTAGGTAGTGTCTCGAAGTCTTTTTTTCTATTATTTAGAGTTTTCAATTCTCTATTAAACCAGGGGGGTAGAGTCTCTACCTCTAACCCGGGAATACGGTACAAACGTCCCGAAAGCTTCTACATCGTAAAGAGCTGACAACAACACTTAAGAAGAAAAACTATTTAGAGTTCATATTTCTTCCACTGTATTTTAATGAGAGATTAATAACAATGATGAGGTCTAACTAGCTATTATCTAGATAGAGTTATGTAATTAATTATTGCCCCCACTTTCAGATTAACATAAATCAACTAATATTCATGACCTGTAAAATATAATGATGACATAGAGGCATTTGTCAAATTAGTGCCTTAATAATTATTGACAGGTGCAGTTCTATGTATGTTCCATATAGTTTGATTTTTATTGGACTTTTAAATTTTTTGTAGCAGATAGTGTGCATTGGTGTCAGAAAGACGAAATAAGTTTTGGTACGATAACGACGGAAGCGGAGCGTACATAGTGGTAGATTAGATTAATAGGAAACAACAAAATTTGGTCCCCAAGTGATAGCAGTTCATCTGTATGAATTATTCTGAATTTGGAATTTTGTCGAGTTAAATATCCCATATCGCGTTATAGACGTTAAAAGAGGCCATTCTGGTTATTTCAAACAACCAAACGTGGTTAGAAGAAAAATCGACGACAGCTGTTCCTCGGAATGAATAAAGAAGTGCACCCATAGTCTCAATCACATTAATAGCAGCGAGTTAAATCTGATCGAACCCTCTTTACTGCGAAACAAGGTTGCGCCATATTTTAGAAGGAGTAATGGTCTCCCTATAGCCTGGCAGATTTCACAAAGAAAGGTGCATTTATGGTCCCCTACTAACAAATTTTTGTTAGTTGTTTTGTTGTAATTTTCTGGAATCATACAATATGGAAAAGTCCATAATTTTAAATATGTATGTAATTGGCAATAATGTTGATACCTCTTTAGAATAACACAGGTCTTCTGTTGTTCAGCTGGGCGTCATTTCCGGAGTAATTTGCTGCGTAGAATCCAAATCCGACGTCTAAATTGGGCCATCACGTCAGGATTTTGAGATATTCGAGGTTATGTACTCAAAAAATGGGTTTTTGGCTACTTTTGAGCTTATGTACAGGAAGAACACAAGTTTTTTGGTAATTTTTTTCTAGTTCAAAATAAGCTATTGAGCGGTCACCTTCGATATTTTCTTATATATATAGATATATTATGTTTTAGATCTCAGCTACGTTTTTACGCGCCGTAACGTTGAGAAAAATATTTCGATGGTGCTTGTGGTATATTGCTGTGCTAGAGAATTAAGAAAAACTTTTATTGTAGCCGAAAAGAACGCCTCAGCCTCCTTCAGTACTTCTACCAAACTCAATTCATTTAAGGCTTCCTTTTATATTTTTTTATCACGCCAAACATTACACTATTTTTTGTTATCACAGTAAACGTTATACCAGCGTCGTCATTGGTGTAAGTGATAACGTGTCGGCCTAGCAATCCGGTGGTCCCAGATTGGGACCCCACCGGCGGCGATCCATGGTATTTTTCTACTGACAACAGATTACGATATAAAGGCCATGGGGGTTGGAGAAAAAATTCCAGTAGTTCGGAATCCACTTTAAACTTTGGAAGTGTCTATTTACCACTTTCAAATTGCCGTGTAATTTCCGTGTACACGGGAATACATGGAACTACACGTATAGGAGTAATAATTTCTTTCTCCACAAACAGGAGTAATAATTTCTTTGGGATGGTGATCGCTCAAAAATATGAGTGCTCAAAGAAAAATGATGGATGTTTCGACCGAAAGTGCAAGCTGGTCATCATCAGCGTGGTAGTTGAACTTTCCACCACGGACATCCATGACGGAAGGTCAAAAACACAACTCCTATAAGTCTCAGTTTTAAATCTGAGTACGAATTATTTATGAAAAGGACTTTTATTCCATCAATTTCATAAAATACCAATACTGGCTAAATACTGTTTAATCAGAACTTCCATCAAGCGATAAAATATATATTCGTATTCCTAGCACTTGTAAATTACAGCAAATAAAAATTTCATGTGCTATAGAAAGCTAAAAAAATAAGCTAAATTATGCCATTTGTTAATTTAATATTATATTTACATTTTCTATTCCCCAGTTACACGGGGAAACATTATAAAGATAGGCCAGAAAACCGGTCAAGTATGAACGTTATTCTCTACTTGCATTTAATACTTTCGTAGTTTTATAGTTTAGTTTAGGTGACTTCTACTTTAACTTTAAACGCGCTGACTTCTTGTGGATTGATGACTGGTTACTTTCCTGTAATTGGTCGGGCGTGTTGGCAGAGCGTGACGTCGATCTGGCTTCGAGCGCATTTTATTAGTAGCGACCCCAAATTGTTCTGGAGAGGTACCGCGACTGCGAGAGTGACGATGCTCCCACAATTTGTAATTTGTTTGCGGATTCTTTCCGAACCTCTTTCTATGATTCCCTCTGTAATATTTCCTCTTCTGATTTTACCCACTTCACGCGGCTCCCGCCTACCTCACTTTCCATCTCGCTCCATAAACTGGTTGTCCTCTTACCTGTCTAGTCGTACCCAGCGCGTCCTGTTTCGGGGAGCTCTTTCTGACCAAATCCTTGTCACTTCGGGGGTGCCACAGAGAGTATCCTTGGCCCACTCCTCTTCATCCTATATGTTAATGATGTTTCGCTTCTCCTGACCCGTTGACTACAGTACCTTGCACTCTGACCTGCGATTCTGCGATTTGTGTGTGCGCAATCGACTTCCTTTAAATGCCGGCAAGTGCACCGTTATGACCCTCTCCCGCAAGAGATGTCCTTTCCTCTTTGACTAAACCGTCGATGGCGTTACCTTAGGCAGGGTTGATAAGATGAAGGACCTGGGTGTGGTCCTCAATTCTCGCCTTTCATTCGAGGATCATGTGGACTCGATCGTTGGTAGGGCTAACTCGATGCTGGGTTTCGTTAAAGGATGGTCTAAGGAACTCGATGATCCCTACCTAACTTAGCTTCTTTACTGTACCTTCGTCAGACCGCTTTTTGAATATGCCAGCCCCGTGTGGGCTTCCTATTTCGGTAACCGCGTCGAGGCAGTGCAGCGCAGATTCCTTAGGTTTGCCCTCCGTGAACTTCCCTGAACTGATCCCTGGTTACTTCCTTTTTATACTGATCGTTTGGGGCTGATTTTTCTTGACTCCATTGAGGCGTAACATCTGCAAACTATTATTTTTGTTCGATCTATTGCAGGGACCAACAAATTCTCCCGATAAACTGGCGGCCGTGAACATCTCTATTCCGCAACGATCCTTGAGGAATCGCAACTTCCTGCACGCCTCTAGTCATCGTATTCTGTATAGGATGTACGAGCCCATCACGTCGATGTCTCGACTCTTCAACCAACATTTCGCCAATTTCGACCTTAATCTCTCCAGGCTGCAATTGAAAGGCATGCTTAGACAGTGTCTTGGTTGACGCGGGTTCGTAGATGGTGTGAACCGCTGTCCTTTGATCGTCTTTATCGATTTATTTTTCGGCTTCTACTGTGTAGTTTAGTTTATAAGTCTTTTTTGCGCTGGAGTAATCTTTGTGATGAATCTGTAGGAAATAAATAAATAAATAGAAATTAAAGAGTATTCGCTTTACTTCTTCCCTTGTGCCAAATTTCAAGATCCTATGCCAACGGAAAGTACCCTATAGGGTTTGCTGACTTAAGTCAGTTTCGAAATACCTCGTTTAAAGGACCATATTTCTTCATTGTTTGGAGTTAGAAGCCTTTTTAGAAGCTTTTAATATACTGAGAAAAGGGGTCTTAACGAACAAATTAGGCGTACAACAAAGTGATTCCATAAGGGTTTCCGGTTTCCAAATGCGTTTACATGAAAAGCTTTGTTGAAATTTCAGCGCGGTCCACTTCGTCCCGGCCATGACGCCTCTTGACTCTTTAACTATAATGTGTTCACTGTGACCACTATCGCCGCTTTACTAAGTTACCTTTTTCATTTCAACATCGTCCTGATTGGTATGGAGTGGGAAAAGGACTCCACGAAATTCGTAACGTACAACGTAACTCCTCCTCAAACCCTCAATATCATTTTTGATATAACCCTGGGTATTGACGCCACAGTTAGGCATCGAACCTGAAAATCTTGTGAGGAAAGCCAGCACGTGATCTCTTACGTCGCCGGCGATCTTTATTTTTATATCCCTTATATTAAGATTTGCGTTATTGGTTTTAGTGCGTTCTTATTTTCTTGAGCAGTCGTACAATACAATTAATCTTAGAATGGATGAGCATTGTGGTCAGTAACATTTTTGCTAACGCAGCTGGAGCTTTTCTTGTTGCGATCTTAGACATTATTTAGCTTAAATTTTACCGCTTGAAGTTGCTGCGCCACCGCCGAGTACATGTCTTTTTTATACGACCAAAGCCTAGGGGAAACCCCTTTGATGCGTTAGCATGGCTTTGGCCGGAAGGGAATTAAGTTAAGGGAAGTGAGGAAACTTGAAAGTCTTGTTTTTTCCCTTGCTGCGAGCTAGACAACAGCCCAGAGATTAAGTGGATTGCTTTAATTTCTTAATAAAAGATCACGGGGAGACCTGGTCTCGAACCCGGGACCCATGACATGGTGGTCACTCCGCTCAAAGAATTCATCCAACTCCGTCTGTGATGTACGATTATCATACAATTTTCTCATAAAATTGAGTTTGGCTTTATCTTCCGATACCAAATACAGAGAGTTGCGGAGAATGATTGTTTAAGGCTGCAACAATAAATTTCTCGACTTTGAGCTTCCAAATCTAACTTTTAATACCAAAACAATTCATAAAAAATTTATTAAAATTTATTGCGGCATGCAATTTTTATTTCGATACGAGTTTATAAAATTAACTTTTTCTTCTCATTTCTCATTTTAGAATTAATGTTCAGTATTAGTTCTATCGAAGTTAACAAGGCCTAAATTTTAATATTGTAAAAAACAGTTGTAACAAAAAAAGAGAAGGAAAAAATTTCAGAAAGCGTTTTTTAAGGTTTCACCATTTTTTGTGCAAAAGGGTGCAGGGTGCTAATGTGGTCACTATAAAATCCAAAATGTTTTCCGTTACCTTAGAGACTAATCGAGCAATTTGTTACAACATCTCATCCCTTTAGTAAGAACGTTCGCTATTCTGGCGTATTTGCTTGATTGAAAACCTCAGAGGACCTGTGCAAAAACTTACCCTCATCCCTTTTATGGAACTAGCAACCCTTAACTAGATGATGTTTTTAAATTTATTACCATTCTTCGTTGCTTTAGGTTCTCTCAATATCCGACTATATTTCATATAATGCTTGTATTGTGCATTTACGTCTTCGAAATAACTCTAAGAAACCCTTTTCCGTCATATCTAAGTTTTTATGGAACACAAAAATATTTTGAAAAACGCAAAACACTCAGCACAAACAATGACGGTAAGAATTCTGTTGAACGTTCCTGAAGACCTCTCGATAGAACAATAGAAGCACTCTCTACTGTAAACTCCATCAAACAGTTTTGAACGAGAATAAGATTGCCGCACTTTATGAACATCCAACATTTTTACGCGAACAATTTAAGTCCATAGTGTTATAAAAGTAAGAAAGTATTCGCTTCGAAACGGCACAACCTGAAGGGTAGATATGCAAATATTGTTACATAAGCAGAAACTGGTGCTCTAAGTGGATCATCCTCTGACGGGGGGCGAGCATTCGAAATATACTTGGAATGTATAAGGATATGTATCTAAGCTTCTTTTGAATAATCAATAAATATTGAATGTTGTACTCGTTCCGAAGGATAATTTTTATGCAAACAACTTTTTCTGTTCTCCTTTTTATACAAAAATTTTATTTGTTAATCATATTTGCTTACGTAACACGGAATTCTCGCGAAAGAAACTCGTAAGTGGCACGTGCTTCCCCCTTTGAGTGAACACTTTTTTCCACTTACCATGAAAATTGAAAAATTGAAGTTCCTCTTGAGTTTTTCTTTTTTGTTTAATATTTAAAATTGGAAGATTAATATTTATTGAAACGTTGACAAGTTTCAACTTATAAGGAATTCTTACATACCTATTTCACATAAAATGTCTCGATTTCTATATCATTGAATCGAAAATATTATTTGTTAGTAAGTCTTACAACCGCTTAGGCAAGAAGAAACATACTTATTTACATTGTTTTCATATTTGTTTCTACAACTATCAGATGTTTTAGTCCAGTCAACGATGACAAAAAAGGTCATTATTTCGAAATATCTGCCCATGGTGCTTATATTAAATTCATGCATTTTTTGTAAGCACTCGCATTTTTCGCCGCGGATAATAAGGATAACTGCCTTCTTGTAAAATGAATATTTAAAAAAGGTAATTTGTGTATTTTTGGAAATTATGTATACCTTAGGGGACTTTGGGATTAATATCAATTTGATTTCGGATGTCAGCTATCGGTTGGTACTTAAAGAAAATATCCTTGAGGCGGTCTTCAATGCTCGTAAGCAACCATCACACAAATTTCTGAATCCTAACAAAATTAAACAAATGTGTAAATATGCAAAAGTATTTTGTATTAAATATATATATTAAAGGTCTTTCGTAGAAGTTCGCAGCGCTTCGGACATCTACTTCATTTACTTTTCAGTGTAACATGTCTGCACAGAGTACCACCCGGTTTTTCTATTTTGCTTCTTCTGCTGCGATTTAGAAGCCATAGTTGTGAGTAGGATTATTCTCTCGAAGTATCCACTTATGTGAACATTAACTGGAATGAAAATCTTATAGTTGTCACGAATAATGCGTGCTTAACTCATGCGAAAACTTTAGAAGCACTGACAAATAAACTTCCATAAAAGTAACTTTTTCAAGCAGGCTCTAGTTTCTCTTGCTTCCGCCTCTGTTACATGAATTCGTTAAATCCAAATGTTAGCGTGTGTTAAAATATTCGTGGACATTGGTGAGTAGCAGGAACATTATTATTTGTGACACCTATTGGTAAGTAACAAAAAAGGTTTCATTTTACTCCATTGAGCTATTACGGAGATATAATTTTTGACTACCCCGTAGAAACTCATTCTTTTCTAGGATGAAAGCTATCCTATATGTTGACCCATCTTATAAGTTAAAAACGTGCCAAATTTTATTTTAATCCGTCCAGTAGTTAACTTAAGAAAATAAAAAAAAAAATGTTATAGCTCGATAAGAAAACCTTTTCAGTCATAACAATTACAATAACTCTATTTAGAGCATAATAAATAATAATAAAAGAAATAAAGTTAAAATAGTAAAGAATAAGAAAAATCAAAAAAGAAGAAAAAGAAAATATTACTCTTATAGAAAAAACAAAAGTTCCAATAACAGCCCGACAATTAGTAATAAATTCCACTTACAAATGTACTGAACGAAGTGAGTACTCTCTACATAATGCGATGTCAATGTTGGTACCAGAAGTTTTGAATGCTGTGTGGTAATTGAAGATAGTTGATGTTTTTATACAAATGAGCTGGACGCCTCTATCCGTCACGTAAAAGTTTGAACAAAAATACAAGCCACTTTTTGGTCAAGTATGTCTTCAAATCGCAACCAAATATAGAGCTCTCATGAGTACCTGGGTAACTTATACACAAATCTAACAGCATTATTAAAAGCAACAATTAGTTTTCCCTTGCAAACTGAATCAGGTTTGGCATACATTGCTTAAAGTTATAAGTGGCAGTATCAATGAATTCACTAATCTTAATCTGGTATTTTGCGGTAGAAATTCTGCTGAGAGCCATAACTGACTATAGATTCTAGAGATAACCCAAGAGACGTAATCACAACAAGTGAATCTGGACAGATTTCTAGCTTTTTCAAAATAAGGTAAGACGGGTAAATAAGGTAAGAGTTAAAATAAGGGAGACGGAGTTGGATCAATACGTTGAGCGGGAAGACAAACATGCCATGGGTCCCGGGTTCGAGACCAGATGACCCCGTGAGTTTTTATTAAGAAATTAAAAAAATAATCCACTCCGTCTCTGGGCTGTTGTCTAGCTCGCAGCAATGCAAAAACAAGACTCAAGTTTCCTCACTTCCCTTACCCTAATTCCCTTCCGGCAAAAACCATGCTAACGCATCAAAGGGTTGTCCCCTAGGATTTGGCCACATCGTATAAAAAAACAAAGATTGAGTTGTTTAAGACGACTTGAGGTACGAGATTAACTACAATATATCAGGAGACTTGACGTATACGTGGCATGTCCTAACAATGCAATCTTCGATCAATCTTATCTGTCTATTCAAATAAACTTGGACACCATCCGTATTTTAACACTTTCACGTGCTGAAGTACGCTAAGGAGGTCATTAATAAAAACACAAAATAAAAGTGGTCTAAGAACAAAGCCTTGAGGAATACCAGAATTAAGTCTTATTGGTGTAAATAAACTTACATTCACTTTGACGAGTTGACTGCGATCCCACAGGAAGGTACCAATCATACCAATCAATACGTTGTTCGTAAACAAAGAAAATTTACAGCAATCGACCACTTTGGCCAAAAGGTTATCGTTATTGATACTGTCAAAAGCTTTTGAAAAGTCCAAAAACACCAGAGCAACGACGTCGTCCTTATCCAAGCTTTGGATAACAGGGCCGTTTCGTAACTATGATGCGGACGGAAACCAGACTGATGATATGAAAACATATTTGTATATTCTAAATTCATATAAATCTGATTAAACATAATTCTCTTGAGAACCTTTCCAAGAAAACAAAGACTGTACATTTCGGTTACTGCGGGCCAGAAGTACCCTATATATGTATGTACCTATCAGGGTTAAATCTTAAAATGATTTTAATTTTACAGATTAGTTTTAATTTTACTTAAGTCTTTTAGTCAAGTCTGAAAATGTTACAGAAAAATATTTTTTTTGCTAACACTCTTCTCCCCCCTCTCTCTTTAATTCCTGAAACCCTTTGTATTGCATAGAGCGAGATTCGAGGCAACGATTTCAAGTGAACCTACAATTTAAGGTGGATTTAATAATAATAATAATAAATTTATTATTATTATATTATTAAAAAAGCATCAAACTACTATATAATTTGGTAAACAAAGGGGTACTGTGAAAAGTTGGCGTTGTGCCTTCATTACTAATTCGACTAAATATTCATCGTTTTATTAGCACTGTTGTGATTTATATTCCTGAATTAATAGTGCATGCCATCACATACTCTTCTCTATTAAAAATTCTAACATCTTTGCATTAAGTATTTTCTGGTTCCTTAATTAATAGTCTCTTCTTTTATATCATTTTTATGTATACACAAATGTCGCGTTTATCCTACGCCATCCTTTTTTTTATTGCAAAAATATACTTAGGTACATGGCAAAGTATATAAAAATAAACTTCCATAAAATGAGAGTCTACCATATTTAATGAGAACAAGGGTGATTAACAGTACATGTACTTTGTTTTATATCACAATGTACCTACCTAATTGTTATAAGTGTGGTATCACCACTACAGAACCAGTTGTTTAATAAATTTTGAACATTAAAGCTAAAGATATAAAAGTATTAAAGAGGTCCACGTTTTAGTGAACATTGCACCAAGATAATACACTCGCTCTCAACTTTTCATGATCCTGTTTTTTTGCATATACACTGAGTTTCTATAATTTTATTTAAACAAGTTTCACTTTGGTTCAATTAACTAGTTTGTTTATGTCTTGTACTCTCTCTGTAAGACTTTCTATGTAGGTCACGTATTACTCTCATTTTAAAAACTGTCATATCTTTTAGCAAGCAATCCACAAAGGATGATCAGTTAAATTACGGATTTCTTTTCAACGGATTAAAGTGTTTATTTCACTCGTTTAACTTAACACAATACCGTGTTCTGCCACCCCTAACCCCACAATATCTAAATGAAATTTTCCTTAATGCAATTCTTATCTGAGATATAAATCGATAAATGGGTCTTTTCACACACCCCTTGAACGCTGCCCTGGTATCAACTGCTGACAATACTTTTGCAGGGTCCACCACACTCTAATAGAAGCAAGTCCTTGTCGCAACCAAACCAAACAATATCAGGTCTCCGAAGTTCTATTCCAAAAAGTTTTAGTATAGTTTCCGCGGAGCGTCAGGTTAAAGCAAAAAGGGATGAAAAATATGACTAGCTTTCCACCTTCACAGAAAATGTTCACTTCTTACAGCGACCCCATACCTGAAACGTGGTGCATTCTTATCGCATTGTGATGTTACTAGCTGTGGCTCCACAACCAACTTGGCAATTTTACGGGAAAACTTTTCAATGCAACCGAGAAAGCTGTCATATCGACTTGAAATAAAATCGCGTGATATTTCATAGTCGAAGGAAAACAAGAAAACAACCAGCAAACGAACGGCAGGAAACTTTTGAACCGATAAAAATTTTTGTGTAATTTAGACACGTTTGTGTCATACAAAAACTATTGAAATGCCACTGTCGCTTCCAATATCTCCCGGGAAACAAACAGGAAAGTTGACATCAGACTGGCGTGAAATAGATCGTGTGAAACCGAGCATTAAATTCATTTGTCACAGTTAAATTTTTTGTGGATGCTCTGGTTTAGCACAAATAATTTCTTCTTTCTCTTGTGCCACCAATATTTGCTTCAACTATATTTTTAGGACAAATCTAGGGCACATAAAACCTCCGCGGGTTTTATTAAATTTCATCTAGACGTAAACAATAATTTAATCTGTGAATCGAGACTAGCCGTGTTCCGCAAAGCTCCGACTATGCACCTATGCTTGTTTTCTATGCACTCAGTATCGCCTATAATCCCACTATAGACATACAATTTGATAGATACTCCCCCAAACCTGGTGCTAGTTCAAAGCTTTACGCGAGGCTAAACACGGGCTACATTTGCATATGTTTCGGCACAGGTAAAGTGAAATTGTAAAAGTTGGACGACACCGTATAGGCACCTACCTTTGTTCGCCTATGGAAAACTCAACCACATACGGCTGGTAGGGGGCCAGGTGGCACCTCGAAATGTGTTTCAATTTATACGTACATAGATTGCATATCGTGATGCTACAATCGACATGGAAATTTATGTACAATTTCTGCATTTTAATGCTGTTTGTCCTAGATAGAAAGTTGAAAATAAATAACGTTGGGCATTTGTGCAATTTAAATGTGTTCGTTGCATGGAATTGTGACGTGGCGCAGATTGCTGCTATTCAACCGCTATTTTTGCAATTTACGTACAACATTTACTATTATTACTGACGATGTTACCGTACGTTGCATTTTTTGTTGCCACTGTAATCATATGTCACAATTTTAAGTAGTGTTGTCAGAGCGATGTCTTTTTGTGGCTAATTTTCCGTGCTGGTGGAGATGTTGACCCATTTTTCGGGTGGAAATTTATGTTACCGTTTTTATTTAAACACAATTTGCGGAAAACTAACAATTTTCGATATGGCAAGGGTAATATTTTAGAGTGGGGTGGCATTTTGTGGACAATGTTTTATGAACTATGGCGTAGTAAATGTTTCCTGCAATTTAGTTGGTTTTAGGTATTCAGATGCATGGCTTTTATGGCGTTCAGCATAACGAAAAATAGATTTCTGGTTTTTTTTTGATTTTCGAAAAAGAGGAATTAATATTTTTGGGTACCCTGTTGCTGTATACCCAATTAATATTTTTATTACTTTTGGATTAATTTTGAACATTGCAAGAAATAAAGATAACTATTTCTGCGGTAGAATCTAGCAATTTCAAGTGTCAATACAATAGGTGATAACTGCAATATTTTAATAGGTATCAATCAATAAGATATAAGTGTTCTAGGCAATCACCTTTATATTTTATAGTTGTTATACAGCTGCTTAATATGAAAATATCAAATTTCTGAAGGTCATTACCATGGACACAAAAACATCAGTGTTCAAAGTCAAAGGAGGCAATAAATAAGTCACACATTTAAAAAAAAATCAAACAACATCGATTGTTAGGCTATAGATCGGAACCCACCAAGATATACACCTGATTGGGACAGCGCGCAACACGGGGTTAGCGCAGAGGGAGACAAAGTGGAGAATCAGTACAGTAGACGCCTTATGCTCCACAAGGAGTTTAAGGAAACGAAGTTAACATTCTGTATGGTACTTTTGGTACTGAATCTTTTCTTAGATCATGAAAATAACATAAGCGCTTTTTATCAGAAATAATTATTTTTTTCGAACTCATGTTCTCATACTTAGTTGGATGCTTAATTATTTTCTTATATAATACAAAGGCCAGATTAACTTATCGAAATCGATTCGAGAAGCGAACGTCGTCGACAATTCCAAATTATGTTACAGTAAAGGCAAATATCGCTAAATACTAGTTAAGAAATATATAAAAATTTCATGGGAAAGTTAATGTTCCCAACCCACTTTACATTACTTTGGTGTTTTTATTTTTATTGTAGAAGAAATAAAAAAAAAATTAACTTTGACTTTCGTTTTCGAAGAAAAACACGATCAATCGGGCGCATTCTATTTTGTATTGTAGTCATATGTTAAACTCCACATCATACTGTAGTTATGAGCTTGGCAGCATATTCCAACAGCTGAGGCATGGTGGTGTAAAAAAATCTGTATTCACATAGTAAACTATAGGAATTAATTGATTAATTAAAAGCATTATTAACGTCAACAAGTCTTAACGTAAATTTATTTTAAGTAAACCTACGTATATTTTGAAAATATATTCACGAAAAAAATTCGGCTTTACAATTTATGTTCAATCATCTTTTTTATAAAGGACGAGTTCGTAATGTGTCAATGACGTCAATTATTGAATTTAAGTTTAATTATCCGAATATACTGTTATTATTGTGTTGTACTTTGAGTACAATCTGTGACAGGAAAATTGTACAAAATAAATGTGAGAAAGGTCACAACTATCATAGTTGCAAGCTTGCTTCTAGAGTAGGCTGTTGCCGTGCACTTTCGCGGTTACATTCAAAACTGAAAAGGAAAAAAGTAATGCGGTAGCGTACGCAAAAGCTCTCACGTGAATATTTTGCATAGGACATCGGCTTTTTTAGAAAAGCTTTACGATTTTAACTAAATTTTTTCCTTTTTAAGGCTGTTTAAATTTCTAAACTGCTCAAACGAATATGGCGTAGCATTATTAATTTGAGCCATTAAAATAAATAAAGGATCACATATGGCTGGTAATCAAACATGTTTTTACCTGTACTTGATTTTAATAAAATGCTAAAAATCAAGTAGTATCAATACCTTATGCAATATTGTCGCTAAGCATATGTATTAAAACCAATGTTATTGAACAAGTGCCTAATTTTAAGACAAAATTGAATTAGTTTTTCCGATCTAATGTAGCGTGTTCAGTCGTTCTTTTTTGCATCGATATTGGTTTAAAAAAGATTACTTCAATATCGAAAATTTATTTCGCCTTAACGCATCGTCTTCGATTCGATATGGAACCACTTTATTGAATCAGAGTGTTACTTTCGTAATTCTTCGAGGATTATAGTTATAAAAGCTGTTCATTAACTCCGGTTAATCGTAGTATCCGTATTACGTTGTGCTTGTGAATTCGTTATTTAGGCTGCGTTTGTCCAAAAACTAATGTCCGTACTTTTCCAAAAACTAATGTCTTTATTTTTCCAAAAGAGAAAAAAGGAGAGTCAAGCAAATTTAAATCAAGGAAATTTTATTGTATTTTGTGTTATTTCTGTCACTATTCACCTTTCATTTATTTTATTTAATACCTCACAGTTCTCCTTACCCTGAGATGTTGTAAACTCAAAAAATATTCAAAAATATTGTTGGGTGTTCCACTTTAACGACTTAAGCAGATATTGCAACGCATTACAGCTCAATATATAAATTACAGCCGATAGAACTATTTCTAAATGGTGACAAGATTAATATTTTAACGTTAGAATCAATTCTCGAAAAGTCCAAGTGGCCGTCTTAAGTGCACCCGAATATCATCAGCGCAGAGATGAGTTGATTAGATATCTAAGTAGTACCGGGCTAAGAAAAGATCCTTGTGGCGCAGCAACTGTTATAGCCAGAGAATTCGCCTCTTCTCTATTAACTAATTTTTTAATTCTAGGAGCGATTAGATAAACTATTAGGGCCTGGCCTGTCAAGTTTATCAATGAGACTACTTGGTCAATGCTTTTAAAAAATTTATTAAAGTGGTCAAGTGATTATTATCTAGCGCTTCTCCACTATCTGGAGAAATTTTTTTTTAATGAATTAGGCGGACGAGTCCACTTTTTTAATGGGACTGTTGTTGGGTTTTGAACCTGGGACCTCTGGAGATACTTTCTAGAGATGGGTAAAACCTGTCCTTTCAGTGACTTAAACTTTTGAGTGAGAGTCATTAAAGGGATTCGTTGGCTCGGACTTATTCTTTTGTCAATGTAAGAAACTTGGGTCCGTTTAGATTTTCTAACTCACAACACGTTACGTTTACAGTCAGTCCGTAGACCGCGCCCGTTAGGCAGCACAACCAGCCAGTAGCCACAATTACCATCACACGACATGCCCAGCTCAGCTGTGGATACAGATTATATTAAAAAATTCTGGGCATGTGCAAGTCGGACTCGCGCACCGAAAGTTCCGTACGTTGAAAAGTTGCTGAACTCCTATCTTCTGTAACTATTTCAGATTTTTTACTGTACAAGATAGTGCGGGGGATGGTATTTTTTTAGATATTACATAACAAGTCCAAAACTATGTGGTTTAATATGTCATATGTGATTTTGATATGATACCTCACTTGAGCTGGTAACCGCAATTTTACAAGAAAAATTAAAAAAAAAAATTTTCATTTACAATAAAGATCTGCAAGCAATTTTTAAATCTATTCCAAATTTCAAGTCGATAGTGTTGGTAGTTGCCAAAATAAGCAGCTGTAACTGACAGATAGACGTAGTCGCACCATAAGGGTCCCGCTTTTTGTCATTTTGGTACGGAACTCAAAACTTTTTTATTTTAAGTTACGCCATAAAATTTGAGGACCAAGATCGATCGCACAACCCCTTCAATACGACAGCTCTATTTCAGGCGGTTCAGTAGAGCAATAGTCATGCTTCCCCGAACATAAAGAAGGTTTCCTTGTTCTCATTAAGCTATACATCTTTATAACCGAAATCACGATAGGAAACTGAATCAGAGTTAGAGATCGAGTGCAACGAAAAGTCATGGCTTAAAAATATAATATCGTGATCTATTATAGAAAGTAAATTAACATGATTCTGAAAAAAAACTTGTCGGTTTGGATGAAATGTAAGAATTGATCTGCTGTACTGCTCCATCACAGCAAGTTAACATTGAAGTCACCGCCGCTTTAATACCTTACTTTACAAAAACTGCAGCACCTTTCCCGAAAAATTTCCAAATAATTTATGTGAAGCCTCTTCGTAATTTACCCTAACTAATCAGCAGTTAGGAATTTAAAAATGTAAGTTTGTCAGAATATGTGTGCTTCCATAAATCTCCAAGCGTTCAAATTGCCTTCAAGTTGGTGTATGTGATAATTATTTCAATTGTAGTATTGTTGGAAAATTGATTAAAGCTACCTACAGAACTATATAGTTAGATATGACAATCAAGAGACAAACAAACCGGATTACCCGCGAAATCTCGAACATAAAATCTCGCTTTGCACAATCCCTAATCACAAAATCCGAAATTACAAAATCTCGAGACATAGAATAGCGGATCACAATTCCCCAAACGAAAATGCATAAAAAAAATTAAAAGTTTTGGCGTCCATTTATTTGTCCTACGGTTTCATTAGTCCTTGCCAAAATAAGGTATTTTACACAACCAGTTCTTAATCCTCATATTAATTAAAGATCAGGATAAACCTTGTTGAAGTTCTTTTGAATCCTACTCACCAAGATCTTTCATTTGATAGCCATATCAATAGTGTAGGCGGCACGTAGGGCAAAGTTGTATTGCTAAAAGCGCCCTCTACGCTGGTATCGTCGCTTTAGTTGTAGCTTCAATAAAAACCCAGATAAATGAAACGTGTTCGCCCCCCACCACAATACCATTCAAAGATGAATAATAATATGGAGGACTACTTCGAAATTCAGCATTCATTGCACCCCCCCCCCCTCCCCCTTCTTTTCTTCGCTTTTATCTGACATAAGAAAAGAGAGAAATACACCACAGTTTCTTACATTCAAAATTAACCTCAAAATGTGGCGGATTCAGATAAATGACGGCATTACCGATATCATTTTCAATCAATTGAAACAATTGATCATTGTATCCAGTTATATTGCCAGTACATAAAAACTAATGCATAAAATAACTTGAAACATTTCGGAGTTAACAAAATCCAATGATGCTGGACAAAGAAACTCCTCTATCATGTAAGGGAGTAACTAAATCAAATCTGACATTCCGTGCAGTTTCTACTTCACCGAATTTCCAGCCAGTGATGAATTACAAAAATTAATCAAACCAAAGGAATTCAACCCGCCAGTAAGCCACAAACATCTTCAGAAAATCTGTTTTATTTATAGAAGCCCATCACCGAAAACCCAGCAATATTCTATGAATCACAGTTTTAGTTCACCATTTGGACCTCCTCCCCCGTACTGTATTTTGACTCCCTCGCTAGTGAAACGAAAGATAAAGTCATTCTGTGAACAACATCACATACCCGACCCATAATGGCATGGTGTTCACTTACTATTTTCCAGTGGGGTAGTTGCATTTTCGCTTTTAAAAATGAGAAATTAGGTCCTATTTTATATCCTTTGCCCTCTAGCGTGCTGTTTCCAGTAGAAAAAGTTATGACGATGATGATGATGTAACAGCATGAACTCACGGCATAGTTCGGAAGTTATTTTCTTGCTTTGGGGGTGAAAAAGTGCATGGTCGGAAGCTTCCCGGAGATATGAACGGGGTCATTCAATTTCCGCAAAAGACTCCAAATAAGGCCAGCCCGAATGCATTTCCCTAATGAAATTTTCTCATTTCGGAAGCCCCTCTGCTCATCAACAAAACATGCCCCAAAAAGAAGTACTCCAGCCGGTATCGCTGGCTCATTTTATCTATCACATCCGAAATCCATTTGGTCAATGACAATTTTGCCAGAAAACTATGTCTGTGCCCGCATAAAAAACGCTCCTACAGGAAAATGAACATTTAAAAAAAATATATATAAAAGACAGTAGAAGACTGAATTCGTTGTTGTCGTCCTACTGAATCGTGTAATGACAGTCGCGAAATGGAGCGAAAGACTTCCTAGGAAGACATCAACATCAATTCAACAGTCAGAAGTAGCTGGAGAGCAAAGTGGCGCTATTTGGAGGTTTCCTGGAGCAGTTATATTCTTGTTTTATTATTCCGTTGAAAATTACCCAAGCGCGCTGGGGAAAACTAGGACATCTTACGATATGATGATGCATTTCTATAAAAGCACTCGAGCACTACTTCCGATATACCACCTTAAGTGGCTGACGGAGTCTATAGACGATACCTGGCTCTGACTTCGTGCGCGGACAAACAGTTTTAAACGAAATAACAAAAATTTCAAGAGAAACTTTTTACATAAAGGAAACAATCAAAATGGTGGAAATTAAATGGAAATTCTTCCATTTAAACGAAGTTTTCCATTTCGTCTCGTACCGTAGTAGTTACTTCGAGCGGGAGAGGACGGCTGTTTGCCACCGAACTGCAGTTAATTTCGGGTGCGAAGTGCATCAACGCAAAGGAAAGGGACCCATATTTTAGCATGCTGTTTGGTCTCCAGGCTCAAGGGACGCTCAAGGGAACGTTAATTTCTGCATTTTAAAGACAAAAGACCCAATTTCGCCACCCTTCAAATCTCAATTTTCTCCACTTTTTACGACTGGAAATGCGAGGTTGACAGAAGAAACCCGGTGAGCGAAAATTAAGGAAAGGTTCTTCCGGGTGTCTATCAAGGTGCATGACACAAGTCGTTACCCAGTTTCCACGCTTCAAGGCAACTTCTTGTACAGTTGCCTGCTCTACTCTGGATGGCTGATAGCTAGCTACATCAGAACTGAAAATGTATTGAATTTTCTTGCAGCAGAAATAAGCATTCCGTACTCTCCACCCCCGCATGCGTTCCCTTAAAAGAAAGTTTCTGCAAGGAACAGGTTTCCGAAAGGGCTGGCATGTTCTTCTAGCGAAATTCAGGAAATTACTTTTATATAATTTGGAAATTAAGTTCACTTCAGATGTAACTGAATTTTAATTGAGAGACGCTCTTTTTGTGCTATTTTTAGTGCACACCCGAATGAACGTGCGCCACATTTAAGTTTTTACTATGTTTTTTAAGTCACCCTGTACTTGATGCTGACGTTATGGAACAAGTTTAGTTTTGCAAGTTTTTTTCAAGTATGAGAAAGTGTAGTGATATTGCTATGCTTCGACAAGTGGGTGGGAAATGTTTTTGCTTAGCTATTCTGGTGGTTAGTTCATTAATTGTTTGATGTTTTTACAGGGTGTTGCTGAAAATCTGAAATGACGTTGTTCAAAATTCAAGTGCTTGAATCGGAAGGTCTTTTCTTTTACGTTGGGTTAAGTTTTTAGTTCATAACTGTGTTTTGACCTAGTTTAAAAATTCAAATCTCGTACGAAATTTCATCATAATCGATATTGGAATTCTTGACAGAGTTGTTATAAGACCAAAGTTTTGGATGTTAGGCGATGTTAGCCAATGTGTATATTATTCTGTCCAGTATCCAGTTTTTCAAAAGTCTTATGTTTGTCTCTTCTCCCCTTTACGGCCCAAAAACTATTACGGGAATGCTATCTTAAGTCTCAATTGCCTCAACATTCTACACTCCCCGACAACTCGATACAGCACTGCCCTTCAAAAACACAATTTCGGGATATTGAGTATTGACGAGACTAGGCAAATTTTTGCAGTTGTTCACGGAGAAAAACTTCCACCAAAAATTTCGGTTCCACTCACCGATATCGGGCTGCAAGTAACACATTTTGTCAAAATTTAAACAGCCACACTATACCATTTACTATTCTTCCAGTAATTTTAAAGGAACTCATAGGCAATTTTTACGGAACAGCACCGTGAAATTTACGTAACTCGTAAAATTTTCTGTGTGATTTAGAAAAAAAAAGTTACCGCCTGATACACAATTTTTCCCGGAATAACCGACAAACCGTAAGTTTTTCCACAAACAAACTTGAAATCATTTTGTCGTCGTGAGAGAGAATTATTTTTTTGTTAATCAATTATTAGGGCGTGCTACTGAGGACTAGTGTTCGAAATTCAGACTGATGCATTTTTTATTTCCATTTTTTTTAATTTGATTACTTTTAAGATTTTTGAATTTAATGCTCAGAATATCTTTTGGAACAGAACAGACACCCGCGGCTCAATGTTGCGGTGTTGTTTCATAAAAATTAAGGTAGCTGACACTTAAAACACGGTTACAGTTAACAACCGTAATTTTTACCGGAATTTTCGTATAAAAGTTTCAGAACTTTTCTCTCCGTGTATATTTCTCTTTTGTTTGAAAACAATTTTGTACATTTTTGTTTGCTCACATTGACGATTTGAAGTAAGAGTGTGACATGGAGAAAAGATTTTGACAAATTTACCTGCAAAAAATCATATATTTTTTATTTTTATTTTTAAATACTTACTACATCACTTGAAGTCCTTATTGATACACTCTTCGCGAAAAATGCTGACATATGGATTCCCTCGTTATCCTGTTGAAAAATAAGGTCGTTCTTAAATCTATTGATTGTGGAATGGATAACGACTTTCCCCATGAGTTCAAGGTTTCTCCGTCAACTTATGATGTTCCATTGATGATATCTATATATGATTTATATAGACGCTCTGTTGTTGTTGATTGGTGCGATGTATCTTTTTTCTGAGGATAGGCATAATTCCATTCCTCTAAATCATACTCCTTTATCCGAGCCTGGGAGCGGCAGGACTAGATCCAGGTGGTCTACATCCTTGCGGAGTTCATGTAGGCATTTGAGTTCATTTACTGATTGTTCTCTTTCTCAATGGGACATATAGAATTTCAGGGGATTTAAATCGGGAAAGTTGTGTGGTCATGTGATAGGTGTCATATAATGAAAGCAAGCTGTATCAGAGGATGTGCAGTCCTGCTGAAATATGCATGGCCTACCTTGAGTAATACCCTTGATCTAAGGTTTGCAACTGCTATGTAGCTGCATTAATTCTAAGGCCCTTTGGAAATTATAGTATGACATGACCTTCTTTACTAACAATACATTCAGGCAACGAGAATTTAATTTGCACAACTATATGAATGTCACTGTGGCTTGGGCAAAGATGCCTTTCAATCTGCCTATGACATTTTTATTTTCGTCGAAAAAAGCCTAAGCAGGCTGCTAAAGCTGAACAGAACCACCATACTATTCGTCCGTGTCTTATCGAACCTAAACTGCATTTGTCTTATAAAGTAGGATCTGCAAAGTTAAATCTTTATGCACCACAACCGTTTCGTAGTTTTTTCGAAATTTTTTCGCGTTGTCATTGATGATATCCTGTACCTGCTGGATAAACTCGGTCGTCCTGACGATATCTGATCCTTCAGGGTACTTCTTCCTCTTGGATTCACATGACACGTCCGCTTAAACTCCAGTACTTCATTTTGAACATGAAAAACGACCGGTAATCTCAAGGTTGTTGTGATTCGGGAATAAAGCAACGAAGACGACATGCCTTTTCATTCTCCGCATCGCACTGATTGTTTGGCTTGAAAGAAAAGCTATAACTTGTAGTTAAACTAAAATTGCAGTTAAGAAGATGTTCCATTTTGAGGCATGCTCTTACCCCTTTCTCCAACAAAATATGAATTGCGACATTATCTTGCTCAAAGTTTTAAATGTCCCAAAACTTAGGCAATCCTATATATTCTCATTTAACGTTGAATAGTGAATACAACTTGAATTCTCGAGAACGACTCCTAACATTATCTCACCAACCTCCCTTCTACGTGTCCAGTATTTCCGTAAGACTTTTTGAGTAGAAAAGAAAATACATTGCTGCACCTTCGTCCGTCTGAATGACGACACCTCAATAGCAATAGTCCCTGTGAGCTTATTAGGAATTATTTTGAGATGTGTCCAAAAGTGAATGATAGGGGAAGCTAAATAATAACTAGCAAACAGCGATGGCAGAACTATTCCTGTTAATATAATATCCTTGAATGCACTGTGTAGGTATATTGTATGTTCAATGTGAAAGTGGACCACTATTACTGAAAGAATTTGCGATACCCTTGTGGGACATGGTACAGAAGAAGATCTTCACCCGAAAGAAGCTTATCCAATATCAATACTCTGCAACCTCAATGAAGTTTCTAGCGTTATTTGTTGTCACAAAAGGAGTATTACAAAATTAGCAGATAAGTAGAAAATTATTATTAAAATTTTAAGAAATGTGTACTAGAATATAAATAAGATAAATTTTTTTTAATTCAAAATTGAGTCGAAACATCAGATTACTTATGGAATGATCTGAAAATAAATAAATAAATTAGCTTCACAGATTTAGGGAGTAGGAGAAATTTAGGTATTTTCCTTCTAAGCTTTCGTCCTTAAGTTTCCCCCAGTTCCGTTTCTGAATTGGAAAATGCGCTGTAAATAACATAAACTTGCTAATTCTATTTGCATTCGTATTAGCCCCTATTGAGCGAGCTTCACAAGTCCATTATAATTCCATTGAATATTAAAGGGAGATCCCAAGGAACTTAGCAACAATATAACGTAATCGAATTTGGGAATTATCTCAGTCTTCATCAACGATTTCTGAATCCACATTCCGGCCCATTTCCCTGTCACTCCCCAAAGAAGGAGGAAATAATCAATTCTGATAATTACAAACAACTCAAATCAACTACTTAGAAGCTTTCATTATGAAGCGATTTCTTCTGGCTGGATCCATCAGCAGTGGCCTAATAGGGCCCCATTCCACAAACATCATCATTACCATTATCGTTTGGAGAAGAAAAATATTTTTGTAATCCTGGTACAAAAGTCAGGACCTCATTAGGGGGAGAGTTGTCGCCATCATGTCCTATCGATGATCCGTCAGGGTTCAATTCCTGTCAGTCGGCTTGTTCAGCTCGATTACTTCCAGTTTTATTCCACCCACTACTCTATCACCCACGACCTTTGGGGATGTCGAAACTATTCGCTGTATAATATCCGAGCAAAATTACGGAGAAAAACAAATATTGCTCGCACCGAGCTCTCTAAGTCCTTTATGCCAGACCTACCCTTTATGGGTTTGTTTTTTTTTTCAGGCACTTTTGAGATAAATATGAATTTTCTAAAAGGGTAGGTAGGTGACTGAAAATTGCCACCCTTCTTGTGCAGTTGTCATCTATTCATGGCACTTAAGCAAACGAAACAATGTTTTCCACTAGAAATTGTCGAACCTTTCCTTGTTCTAGTTGGTAAGGTGTTGCTCCTCAAAAGGAAAACTGAGGGCAACTAGGCGGCAACGCTCTATACGAATCCAGCCATACTTTTATTGCTTGAGTGTAATGGGGCACATCATATATGTGCTTTTAGGGGGTTGGTATACGTACTCGATTTCTTGGAAACACTTCATTTTAAGGTTATGTGCAACTTGGTGTTCTTTCTTTTGCCCCATTCCTTACACGATTACATTTCTTCCGCTGTCATTTCATGGTTTTTTCATATTAATGGAAATTTTATTGTTTACACTCAGATACTCAGCAGAGCAATTGAATTTCTCCGGATAACTAAGTAAAATCAATGGAACAGGTTTAATGTGGTGTGATACGCTTTAAGTGGAAAATAGGAGACATTTTCCTTGTAGTTTCTGTAGTTCGGCATAGTGACTGCTTTTACGAAAGATCTTCAGTTTTATCTAATTGCATTCAGTTGGATTTATGGTTTTAGACAAATTTGATTCGTTTGAGGAAAAGACGCATAAAAGGAATATTTGGCTGGTTACGACTTGACCTCCTTAAGGGAGATTTCAGCCTGGATGTATTTGATAAAAATGACTTTTTTGTTTTACAGATTCTTAATCTATATAGTATAGGTAATTCATCCTAGAAAAGGATTTTTTGAAATTCGATTATTTTCGGTACTTTAAACGTGTTCAAATTTGGCACCTTCCCTTCTGAGTACACATGTTGCAAAACTTCGAACGCGTTTTTCTCGAAAACACGTGTTCAAAAATGGCTCACACTCTTCTGGCCACTGTATTTGACCAGTCGACTTTAAAATTTGTCCAGATACTCGGAAAACATGAAGTCACAGAATGATGTACAATTTTTTCGATAACTTAAATTTAATTAATTAGTTTTAGGGCAATGGGGAGGGGGCAGCGATGTGAGACGTTTACCCCAGGAACTTTGCAGACTTCTTTTCACGGAGCGCCGACGGGCGCCATTTTCGTTTTGTTAATACAAAAAAAATTTGCTTGCATGTCATACATACTTAATAATAACTATAAAATAAAAACCGGAGTCGTCCACATTTATTCCTTTTCCCCAAAAAAAAATTAAAATATGAACACCTGAAAGATGGTGCTCCAAGGCAGAAGTCTCCCTTAAAGTCGGAATCATGTTGCGGCATTTCCTACATACGCGATAAGAAAAGTATGATTTAAAGGACAACTGACAACAACCACATTACTTTAGGCATAGGTTCTATTTCGCAAAACGAATAGATAGTCTGGTAAGTAAATTATGTTCTAAAGATACCTTTAGTGTGTTACTCGCACCAAAATCAATCTGAAGAATAAACCCATTCCATACAGTTACATAGTTTACTGGAAAAAGGTTCTAATAACACACAGTTAAAGCAGTTAAACGTTATCAACGAATCGTAATCGAACTCCACACTCATTTTCTAATCGTTTTCAAATTGTTTTCTTAAACTATTCTTCATGTAGATAATACAGGTTAGGTTAGGTTAGGATGGCTGCCTATAAAAGTACTGTTATGCCGAAAAGGTCGATTGTGATACCACAGTTGGGGCTGCGCACTCAACCCAATAAATCCCTAAGGAGAGAGAAGAGCCTACCTATATCTCTTTAGGAGGTCGAGCAAAATCCCTGTCATCAGTAGAATATAGTTCTCGGGAAACCAGCAAATATTGTTTGCTAGAGCAAAAAGGTTGTAGCCCTATCACGTAGCCATTTAGAGCTCCTGATAAACCGAACTAGATACCTGACATCAGTGGAGCGTAATTTGGTTAACTCCTTAAAAAAGGGGGAGCCCAAAAACCGATTCCTGCGATTCGCTAGAGCTGGGTAATTGCAATTCCTGCACAAGTCATATGAAGGTGCGCCGAGTCTGTCGGCTTGTCTGCCTATGAGACAATGCACCAAATGACGGCCACCACAACGCTTATAATCTCTCCTCGTCCGAGTGAAGTAAGCTTTCTTGACCAGTTTGGTTCACGATTCGGCAATATCTGCCGGGTAATAAGGCAGGTGGTGTTCCCTCTGCAATCTAACATATGTAATCCTGAGGAATGCGTGTGAAATCTCCATTTTGCGTGTGGCTAACGGCTTGCCAGGCTGATTAGTAAACAAAGCCACAATTTGCGCATGACACATCACTACCGTAACCACTTAGATATATAAAAACTAAAAGTATACGAAAATTAAATTCCAGGAAAAATTACGGTTCCGCTCACCGTAATCATGTTGCAAGTAACACATTCTGTTAAAATTTAAGTAGCGGCACTCTAAAATTCAGTAATTTTTCAGGTGTTCATAGACAATTTTATCGAAAGAGCACCGTACAATTTACGTGACTCTTAACATTTACTGTGTAAATTAAAAAAAATTACCGCCTACTTCACAGTTTTTTTTCCGGAATAACCGTAAATTTTTACGATTCTCCACAATTTTTTCCGTAATAACCGGTAATTTTTACGATTCTCCACAATTTCAATCAAACTTCAAATCTTTCTTTCTTAGTTTTCTATGTTTCGGAATGTCAATTAAACTTAGTTTCCTTATTTCTAAATTTTGAATTAATTTAAACCCTTTTGAATTCTATACTCGGAATATCTTTTGAAATCGAACAGATACTCGAGGGCTCATCGTTGTTGTTAGAACATGATATCTATCGACTGGATATTGCAGATCTTTTCATAGTGGTTTATCTAACTACTCATAAGATTTTTCAGTGTTCGTTTGTTGGAGCCATTAATTTACTTGGCCTTTTACGTTTTAAGTAAGCTAATCCTATTATTTGCAAGAAAACGTTATAAATTGCTTACCGCATAATCTATGTCGAGCTCGTCACATGTAAAAAGCCAATAACAAAGTGTTAAACACATAGAGAGTGACAAATTAACAAAATCAGAATATGATCGAATTTACCAACCCAGAGACCTGGCTGCCATAAGGGTAACACAAACCCTAATTTTCCAATATTATTTTTCGAAAATTTCTCTAGCCGACATTAAAACGTGTTTTCACAGAGATTAAGATTATTCGCCTTTGCCATTCAATATTATGTAACAGATTTCCTATTTAAAGTTATTTGACCTCTATGAGCACTCGGTTAAAATTAACATGTAATAATTCCAAAATCATGCAGTCCTGAAGGGGATAACATTATGTAATCAGACAAAAACATCAGCATCAATATTCAAATAATCGAAATGATGTTGATGAAAAAATCGGTTTTACCGAGATTACCGAATAATTTCTGCAATAACTGGTAAATAATTCTTCTGACCCAAATTTGCATATTCATCACATTCCGACAACATCAACACCACCAAGTGCCAAACTTTTTTCAATTTCGCTTGTAGGATTTTAGCATACCGTACAATCGCTCATAAGCTTAACAGCGCCATAATGTGCTATCCTTTGATTAAATCAAAAAGAAAGAGCTCCCATAATGAGTTCAAATCCCTCAGAAAGTAGTTTAAGGACCTTATTGTTACCGCTCTAGTTGTTCTGAGCTTCCTAGGTCACATATACAACGAAAAACAATAATCGAAATGCAGAGATAAGTGGAAAAGTTCCAGGAATTTTCGGGCCAATGATTTATACTACGAAAATTGCTACAATCAAGCATAGCGTACCTGCACGAGTCATCACCAACGAGCCTTAAATATTTTTTTTGCTCCTGTCTTCTGGATCTGATGTGACAATTTTCCATTATTTTGCTCATCTCTGGCAGCGAAGCTCTCATTTACATATCACTCCTCCTCCCTGTCCTGACGTCCAGAGAAAAAAAGAAAAGGAATTCTGAAATGCAAAAAAAAAGAATTCCTTTCTGTAGCCAAAAAGCTCTCATGGGAAAAAAGGGTTTGTTAGATCCTGTTTTGTTCCTCTTTCCAGGACAAGTGGAACAGGGCGGAAGTTCTTCATCAGTCGACTAGGAACGCTCTCGCAACGCTTACCCCCGCTCCAAACCACTGCTGTGTGCTGCTTTTGTAGTGCATGCATGCTATGGCAAAAGGAAGGGGGAGAGGTAAGTTGCGGGAATATTGTTTGTGGTACATTATGGGCATATTTGTCATCTGTGACATATTCCACCTCTTTCCCTCGCGACGGTTTTGGCTTTGTCATCTTCCAGTAGAATTGCTCGATGACCTCTTTTAAGCGGCGGCTTCACCGAGGTCACGTCGGGTGCTCTTTCGCGAGGACAATCACTTGCTGAATAAATTCGAACATTTTATGGAAATTTCATTATAAAATTGCCTTTTGCACCTACTCGTGTGCCCGTTATTCCAAAATAATAGAACCAACACACCGTGAAACGCTTTAACCGCTCGTGTAAATTGGAAGTTAACTGTGATGAAGACTGCTAAACGTTTCATGTTATCTATGTAAATTCAGTTTGGCTGAAATGGAGCTCTGAATGAACATAACGTGAATTATGGTAATGGGCGTGTGATGTAATAATGTCCTACTTTAAGGCCATCACTGTAATGATTGAGTTATGGTGGCGGAAAATATATGGAACAAAGAGCGGGCATATTGCCATCGGTTTATGACTTTATATCCAACAATAAATGCATTCTGTGGTTAAATAAGTGGGAACTATAGCCAATTATTTTGTGCCCATATAATTTTTGTTCTGTAAAAGTGTTTTTTGTCAAAAATCTATCAAGCCGTGTACTTCAACAAATTCACAAATTAACCAGAGATTTCGGTAAATAAAATTCAATTAAATTCGTAAGTTCAATATTTTTTACATATTGTGGTGACACACAATTTTTTGAATTATAAGAGCCGAACTATCGAAATTTCAATATGAAGTTAGATTAGTCAGTCACAGAAGATAAGTTCTTAGTAGCATCGTCTTCTGTAATATAATTTATACATCCTTTGACCTTACAAGCGACTGAACACTATCCGTAGGGCGGGAACAGTTGCTCTTTAGTGAACAGCTTCTAATTGGATCCAGGATCTTTCAGTTGCTCCGGTTCGCTTATTAGCACTATTCTTCTCCACGCTGCGATGAGGGTGCGGATCTTGCCGAATATTTTTATCGATCTTTTCATGGCCATTGAACGCCTCAGGTCTTTCTCACATAGTTTATTCTGCCAACACATTTTAGGATATAACGCAGAAATCTATCATAACTGAGATCTGCGCTGATCTTCATGTTCGGAACAGTTTTTTTTTTTTATACGATGTGGCCAAATCCTAGGGGACAACCCTTTGATGCGTTAGCATGGTTTTGGCCGGAAGGGAATTTAGGGTAAGGGAAGTGAGGAAACTTGAGTCTTGTTTGCATTGCTGCGAGCTAGACAACAGCCCAGAGACGGAGTGGATTATCTTTATTTCATCTGGTCTCGAACCCGGGACCCATGGCATGTTGGTCTTGCCGCTCAACGCATTGATCCAACTTCGTCTCCCAGTTTAGAATATGCGGCTCACATGTTTTTTACTCGAGAACTGATGTCTCCTTTTTCCGCTATCTTCAGTAAGAATGCTACGTCTTGTCCTTTCAGCAACGTGTTCGAAGTGATGTTCGTGTTTATTTGTATTTATTTTATATTTGAGCGAGATAATCTCACATCAGTCGAATAACTTTCTGTTGCTAAATTCTACATTATGTTGTTTAAGTTCTGGACGCAATGAACCCAGTAAATTTTTGTTGTAGCATTCCAGGTCTTTACGATAGTCAAACAGTTTAAAAAATATGGAAAGATTAATGGACCCAATTAAGAAGCCTGTCAAATACTACATGAAGTAAAATATATCTTGTCATGATATTCTAAACTAATTTTTTTAGTCGGATTGCTAGACCTCTGAGCATATGATTGATTTCAACATCAAAATATTGTAACGTCATGGGGCCCACCGGTCTCGGCGGATTAATTAAGACTTGACTTTATTTATTTAAACTTCACCGGTTAAAATACAAGTAACTATTCGCATTATCGCACATGAACACTTCGCAGTAATCACGATTAAACTCAACAGGCTGCTACTCAGCCGAATTTATACAACTCATCTTAGGGGCCGTTCAAATATTACGTAACGCTCGTTGTCCTACTCTCCTGAAGTCGTCGGTAGAATGAGGGATAACGTATCGGCCTTCCAATCAAACTATCACAGGTTCGAATCTTACCGGCGGCGACCCATGGTGTCTTCTGCTGACATCACTTTAAATTTTAGGTCCACTTGCAATCATTATCTCGAATCGGGTGAAGCTCCTCTCTCACCCCATGCCCCATCAACGATTACGGGAACTAGATATACTCTCTTTCAAAACTCCGTGGTGTGACAGATAATAATGAGAAATGTTATTTGAGTCCGCATGTTTTTGTTTCTCTAGAATTTCTTTCATATTTTGTAATTTAATGTAAATATTTGTTTCTACATATCTTGTACTGTTCCATGACATTTCTTTATTTCTCTCTAGTCATTTTAAAGAAGAAAATTTAAGCCATTTTAGTATTTATATATATTTAAGTTCGGATTACTGTCATTTCAAATTATCCTAATATCTCTCAAAACTTCTGGAATTGGTTCATTCTAGCGTATAGTAACGCCCATAATTTGTTTATGAATATTTTTGCATTTGGTGCATTTGGAGGCTGTTTCAATAAAATAGTCCTTAGTATCAGGTGATCTTTGTTCATGCAATTTGACAGCAAAGCTGAACTCATCTGTCAGTCGTACGTCCGAATTATGAATTTTCGCAAGCCATGGAATTTAGGAGTGACTGGCCGACACTGTAGAAAATTGAATCTCAGTGACATACCTTTATACTTTATTAAATTTACAATTTTGTTACAATCTTTTCTATTAAGATTCCGCGGCAACTAAAATCAATTAAAGCTCCGGTCTGTCCCTCCATCTGTCTATATGTTGCAAACATCTTTCATATTAATCATCTCATTTATATGTCTATTGATTGGAATACGGATATAAATTGATGACCCTAAAATGATGAGATTTTTGTAAAAAATTATAATTTAAGATTGAAAAGTTCGTTTCACATATTGTCTGTCTAGGGTATTAATAATCGAATTTTCATTATGAAAGCCGAGCCTCACCCCCCCCCCCCCCCCCCCCCCCCACCCTCACCACTAGTCCTCTACTAATATCTAATGTCTAATGTCAATATGTTCAATGTTCAATGAAAATAAATAACGAATGCTGTAGTAATAAAAGTTTACGAAGAGTTAAAAAATAACTCTTCGGAGCCCTATCATGCTATCAACGAAGTTGTCATTACAACAGTCACATTATCAACAAATCTACATATAGAAAAATCGACCAATTATAAACATGTAAGTGAAAAGGAAAATAATTGCATTCGCATCAATCAGACGCCCAATACATCTCCAACATTAATAGATGGCAGCATGATGCAACTTTTATTTCGATTCCTTAACATTTAAATTTAGGCGGCCAAAGATAGCAGACTTCTATCGATTATTGGTGAATCATTTTTTTCTGATTTTTGGATAGTTTTCCCTACAATCTATATGCATGGTTAATAAGGAAACAACCTTAAGGGAACCCGGTGGTCTAGAATTTTCAAAAAATCATTTTTTTTATATCTCCGAAGTATAGTCTTTCGACAATAAACTGTTAAATTTTTATAATGATATTGACAGTATTTTAGGTTCTACAGCCTTTATAGCAGGTAACAAACGGTTGGCCCGCCTCATGAATGGAAAACTTTAAACTCATTTATCTCGAAACTACTTTTTTCTGGACGGCGAGAGGAAAAAAAAACCATTCATCAAAATCATCAAATTTTAATATAATATGTTACTCAGTGCACCAGTGGCTATGACCGGCACCAGTGGCTATGCTTCTTATTTTTTACCTAAAAAACTAATGAAAATAATTTGTTTTCTATATTCAAATTTCATTTTGTCAAAAAAAACTTTTTTGCTGGTTCCGACGATAACTTCACTCATATAGATTAATAATTTTCTTGTTTTTTATTAATCAAATAAGTGACAGAACTAAAACCTCACCCGCCGCCCAGGCCCATTTTTTTGAAGGGTTCATCTTCAGCGCCTTTTTTTAAATAACTAAAAAATTTTTTTGATAATTATAAAAATGTTTTTGTATGCTTTTTGAGTATAATAATATACCTATAAGGTTTGAGTATCGTTGTTCATTATTTTCAAGTGGTTTGATTCGGTATAAATGGTAAAAAAAAGTTTCATTAATAAGGCCGAAGGTTGGTAAAAATCAATAGGTAATATTTATTTTAAAATTAATGCTTAACTTTAATTAAGTAGGTAAACAATAAACAAACCCTCCATATAGAACAACTTCAGTCAACGTAATTCTTAAAACAATTGCTCCTGACCATTATTTATGAAATTCCTCTCCAATTATCTTATGAGCAAAATGAAGAATTCCTTTGCGTAAAGTTTCACTGGATGAATCATAATTTTCTTGACAGATAATCTGAAGGAGATTTTCCTTCCAACAACTGTTAATAATTCAAGGCTAAGGATATATCTGTTTAGCGTTTAAAAATTCTCTTCAGCCCTGGATGAGCATTTCACTTTCGCCTGCCTCTATTTTTTGCAAAGTTGTTTTAAACGATTTTTTAATAGAATGGACTTTATCGATAGGCTGGAGATGTTACATTAAAGATGACTTATATCATTAAATCTTAAAACTTTAATTATTTTCTAGCCTTTAGTTGTGTACCTCCAGTTTTCAAATCAGGTCTTAAAAATATTTGATGTCATCCGAATTTATTTTTCGACTCAATTGAACAGCTAAGATTAATCGATATTTTTTTTTATCGGGAAGCGCCAGAACGAGTAAAAAACATTGGCTTTAACATTAAATTCCCTGATGCATATTACGACAGTAATGCCGTAGACACACCAAAGTCTAATTCAATTCAAACGGACATTTCGGCCTGAAGAAGCATTAAATCGCATGACATAAATTGATTTGGCAACTTGGAATCACTGAAGATTTGTGCGATATCGAAAAAAATATCTTTAAAGTGCCGTCTATGGACTGATATGAAATTTCCAAATATTTCAAAAAACTTCTAGCTATCACGTCAATGGTCAATGGATTCTCTCTCTCTAGATCCCGTAACCCCTCGTTGAGCATGAGGCGGGGAAAGAACTTCCCCACCGTAGTCTTTTTTTATAGGCGATGTAGCCAAAGCCTAGGGGACAACCCTTTGATGTGTTAGCGTGGCTTTGTCCATCGAAAAGGGCCATGGGTCGCCGCGGATTGAGTTCAAACTGGCGTTGGAAGTCCGATACGTTGTCACTTACTAAACGGACAACTCAATGGATTAGAACACAAATAAATAAATTTTAACAAAAATAAACTACAGAAGTAAGTCTCTCTAAAGCAATCTGTTTATAATTGCAATATTATATCCAAAATTGATATTCTGATGATTTATATGACGTATGCAATTTATTCATTTTGATATTGAACAGCAACTTGCTTCTTTATTTTTTTTTCTCTATTTTTTTTATCGTCCGAATAGTTGCTTCATGTAAAATTAATGAATTCACTGAGATCGATATTAGCGCTCCTTCTTTTAACTTGTCGAAAATTTCGATTTTCTCCTTAAGTGTAATAACGTGCCTTTTCAAGGGAGCGAATTTCTTTTCAATGACATTTTGACAACCCAAGAGTCGAGAAAAAATTTGTCAATAAAGGTGCAATATACTATAGTACTAAATATAGAAATTTTGCTCTTCAACTAAAACCTTCAGTTCGTATCCTGAGAAATTTAAAATGAGTTGAGTTACATATCGATGCTTAGATATGTTCTATTCTTTACCAATGCAGATACGGGGTATCAGATCTTAAGCGTGGATATGCAATGATATTTCCATGATATGAAAACTTTTCATTGCAGATACTTCGGTTTAAAAACTTGCACTAATGTATTTTCCGCAACAGATACGCTTTTTTAAGCGTAATTGTACTACAGACAGTCAGTTTCCCTTGTAAGCCGACGGAGTTGGATCAATACGTTGAGCGGCAAGACCAACATGCGATGGGTCCCAGGTTCGAGACCAGATTATCACGTGAGCTTTTATTAAGAAATTAAAATAATCCACTCCGTCTCTGGGCTGTTGTCTAGCTCGCAGCAATGCAAAAATAAGACCCAAGTTTCCTCACTTCCCTTACCCTAATTCCCTTCCGGTCAAAACCATGCTAACGCATCAAAGGGTTGTCCCCTAGGATTTTGCCACATCGTATAAAAACAATATATGTATGACAGTGATGACGAAATAAATAGCACAGCCTTCATATATTTCCTCTTTTTCAATATTTTAAGAAATTAAGCAAGCCGTAAATTTTTTCGATGAAATTCACATAATGATACAGGAATTATTCATAAGAAGAAAGTCTTGATTTCTTATAATAAAAAATAACTAAAATTTACATCTTTTTTTTTAAAGGCAGAACACATCATAAACTTATTTTTTAAGCTTATTTATAACTTATTACAATTCTAGAGGTATTTTACATTTTGTAGGTAATCCCTTTGCCTTACAGCGACGATTCATGGAAGATGCTAACCCTTGACAACGCTCTGGAGTGACTAAGAACCAGGCTTTTTGAATTTCGACTCAAAGCTGGTTTAAAGTGGTAGCTGACGACCTGTTTATACTCGGTTCTACTTTATTCCACAAGTTCTCAATCGGATTAAAATAAGGGTACTGCCGGGTTCATTATCATGTTGAAATTTCTATTTCAGCGGCATTTTCTACTCTAAATAAGAATGCACATACATATTGATCCATTGTTCCCTCAATACGATGAATTGGACCACCCCCCACCCCCCCCCCCCCCAACCCCCTTAGCTTGACATCTTTTCAAGTATACCTTGGGTCATACTCAAAATAAATTCCCTGACGTACATACATTTTTTGATCTGTTCCATAGCGTATATACTTATCGTTCCACAACCCATTTGTCTACCAGTTTGCGAATTATAAACGTCGTATAATATTGCGCTTGGGCAACAAGAGTTTCCGTTTCGCAATTCGTCCACAGAAATTGTTTTCTTCTAATTTCTCTTAATTGTGCTTACTAATACGACAACACTACTACCACTTTAGATTTAAACCCGGAAAATATGACAGTTCGGCCATTTCTCTATCAAGCGTTTCGTCGTTATTTCATTTTTGTTGTACCACAGATTAACCAATCCTTGCACACAGTAATAAAATCACACACTATCCTAACCAATACCAAAGAGAAACGCTGATCTCTTTGACGCATTTTAAGCTCAATACTTCAACAAAACGAGGACAAGAGAGTTTTCCTTTTAAAACACATGACAATTGTATAAAAGAGACGTTTTTTTATCGTGTTCACATTTCTAGTTTAACCTCAAGTAAAATACAATTTGAGATTTTAAATATATTACAAGCAATACTACGAGAAAGAACAATTCCCGAAACTTTTCCTATTCTTTACTGTCGTAAGTTTTGGCTTGTTTACGCCACCAATACTCAGCTGTTAATGTCAGCTTCCGGGCTTGTATCTAGAGTAGGCTGTGGATCAGCTTTTTATGCCCGTACAATGCCAGCGCCTGTTCTGAAAGTAGTCTTCCAAACACGATCTTCTCATATTTTATTTTGTTTTGATCCTGTGTCTAGCAAGTATTTAATAGCATTGTTGACTTTCTTTCTGGAACAATTCAAAATTCGAGCTATTTGCGCATTCGAAAGAGTTTTTCTGTGCTGAAGATCGCGGTCACGTGTTGTCTTCATTGCATATTGCTATAGAAATGTTCAAACATTATAAATTTTCAGAAAAAAAAATTATTGATTGTATGTGTTATAACTCACTGTATTTATCATATATTAGAATTTTACAACACAGAGAATAAGAAATAGTAGACTATTTAAATTACCTTTCCCTGAGCGCACTTGTACGATGAAATACTTGCCAAGTTTTTTTTTATGATGAAGCCAAAGCCCAGGGGACAATCCTATGCTGCGTTAGGATAACTTTTGCTCGGAAGAGAAGCAGAGTAACGGGGATGAGGGACTTTGAATGTCTTGTTTTTGTTTGTGAGCTAGACAACAAACTAGAGACAAAGTGGATTTTTTAATTTATTTTAAAAACGCACGGTGTGACCGCTCGAACCCTGGAACCATGGAGTGGTGATCGTGCCACTCAACCAATTGATCCAACTTCGTCCCTGTTCTCCGGAGTTAAAATTCAACAAACAACTCCCCATTTGCGTCCTTGTTTACCCATTCCATTCTCCAGGCCGATATTATTAAGCCAATGTTAACGTTGAAATCCGACATGACTATTGTTTTTTTAGTCGGGGCTTACTTAGAAATCAAATGATGGGACAAGAAAATGATCTAGAGAAACGCTTTGAAAATGAGCCGGATCTTGATGCTAGCTTGAAAATGAACCAGATTTTAATGCTAGTTGCTGTACAAAGTGTGCCCAAAACGAATTACAAGTAGAATTGAGACAACTATATATGTACTGTGTGAGTTAATTTTTAATAGTAATATTCAGAACTTCAAGTAGGTCAAGTTCCTTCTTATTCGAGAGTTGTAAGTTTTAACCATGCAATTCGAGGGATTCCTATAATTTACTTCAGTATTCTTGGTGACAAAGTAGGAGGAAAAATAATACTTTGAAAATGTCAAAAGTACAGATCAACTTAAAAGGTATCGTGTACGATTTTTTCCTATAAAGCAAACGATTCTTCGAAACCAGTCAGATTGAGAATATGATTCATATATCTAACAATACAATGTATCGCCTCTGATTTTTGTTGCGAAAACAAAAAACGCAGATGACGAATGCTGAATTGCAACAGCAACACAGTTGGATTAGTTGGAAGTATTATATAGAGCAAGTCGTCTGTGGAATAAGTATGAGGGTTCCAGGTTCAAACCCCATCGGCAACGACTCGATTTCGCAGTCGTTGTCGAATCGGCTAAAATTTTTCTGCCAGGCCCTACGAGGCTTTACAGGAACTAGAGATCAATTCTTTAATTTGATTGCCAATCGATATGAGATTGGACATATTGAAACATTTTATTAATCTTTCTGACAGATCTATCATTATAAAATCGCCGTACACCAACGAGAAAGAGACGCCAGTAAAATTTCAATTGTTCAATTTTAATATTTCTTGAACAAAAAACATTGGTGCAAGATAAATGAATTTAGTTATGGTGATCTCCTCCGCTCTCTGGATCCTTTTCTATCAGCAAATATTGACAATATCATCCATCATGGTGGCCATTTCCGCTCGCGTTCATTATGTGTTCTTTTCGACATTTTCTTTTTTAAATTTGTTTAGCGATTTTGTGTTTTGTTTTCCTACTATTTACATATGTATGAGAAAAGAGACTATTCATTTACGTATAAACAAAATTTTAATTAGGAAAGTAGCTCCCCTATATATGTACATTAAAAATATAATTATTTACTCCAGGAAATCAAAACCAGATTTATGTAATCACAGAAGATTAAAAGCTAACAGTTGAGAAGCGTTGAGAATTTTTTTTAAATCTCTTTTATTTTCATAGTGAAATTATTCTAGAATTTTATAAAAGTTAATAAATTTTTTCGAATTGCACAAAAATTTCTTAGAGGTGTAGTTTTTCCAGGAAGAAATCATGTGACCCTTAAAAATTAAAGGGACGTTTAAACACCGCCCCCAATTTACACCTCTAAAGAAAATTTTTAAATAGATAACTTGCATGCATTTTAAACTAAAAATACTTCACAGCAACTACAATTTTCGTTTTCTTTTAGGAATTTTAAAAATGAATTTCAAAAGTTGATAAATGTTATTTACAAATCGAGCGGTTATAGTATAAAAAATGGAGCAAAAATGTGCGCATATTACCGGAAGGAGCCACGTCGTCCTTCGGCAAACGGGCATTAAGAGGATGAAATAGAGCGATTAACACTTTATTGATATTACGACGAACGAATTCCTACGGTGAAAAACACGAAAAGCTTTTAAGAGCTTTCTCATGACAGTTTTCATCCAGGAATAGGATAACACCCTGGCATAAGTTCAGACTTGAAGTTATTGATCTGTAGGACAACAGGACAGTATTGGAAAACTGGCAAATGGCGGTAACGATGGGTGGTATCATTACATTCTTGGCGCCATTACACTTTCCCAGCAAGTGGATATAAAATAAAAGTTTTATGGGCTATTTTTGAAAACAGTCAATGATGGGTCATTACGGGCATTTCCATTTTACATACTCTCGTCGTATTTTCATATAAAAAGGACTCGCATTTTATTAGGCCCTCGTAAGATTGGCGCAACACTTAATTTATAGATGTTTTGCACTCCATCGTTGGTGGTTATTACTTTTTTGGGTGTCAACACATTTTCTTTTGTTATGATGCTTTTGCAGAGCACTTTAGCTTGCACTAAAGGTGGAATATCATATTGCTGACGGCGTTTTGTATCTTCGCATAAAATTAAGGCGATATTGGAAGTAGTAAATTTTTGAGGATTTTTTATATTTTCGCTATCGACAGTGAATATGTGCCAACGTTTTTTAGCCATTTATTTTATGTATATTGTTTGGATTAAGTTCAGAAACATGCTTGTCAACATCTGAACTCAAGCTTTTAATGTTCGAAAACATATAACTCGTGTTGGTTATTAACATTTTGTTTGGGCTATTACAGTATAACGATCTCTGCCATTAAGAGGTGTTATATTTTTGAATCACCACCATATTTCATAGTTACATTAAATGTATATCACGTGTATATCGCGTGAAAATACAACTGCAAAAATTACCAAGCCTATATTAGAAATAATTTATATGTTCTATCACAAATTATTGAGGACTGAAATCAGAATCAGAATTATTGAAGTATTGCATACTTTGCAGTTTATTTTAACGTAAAATCTTTAAAACAAGAAAGGTAAAAAAATTGCTAGAGATAAATTTATATAGCATACGAACGGTGTTAATTTCAAAATAATAAAATGTCAACCAATGATTTACGCTTCTCCAAAGTAACATATTTTGTGCTAAGATTGTTGGCTCAATTCTTTAAAACTGAAAGAGTTGTACACCACAGCCCTTTTTGATGGAATAGGAGCGATCAAGAGTATTACAAAAAATTTCTCAATTGTTTGGGAAGTCTATTAGTAAAATCGTAATTTGAAGTAAATTAGCCACTGTGATTGACTAAGGATAGATTCTCGAATTTTATTGCAAATAGACACACACATCCTCGCTGGATTAAGAAACGCTTGGAAACCTACAGGCTTGGAAATAGATATCTTTAAGGAACAAAATATGTACAAAACCACATTTGAACCGAGAGAAGTTTACGAAAAAATTCACAACAACTGTTCAGAACTCGGGCGAAGCAAGAAATATTAAAAATGTTTCTTGACATGACATGACATGGCGTTTCTGATTAGGAAAAACTAAACTCTTCTTCCTCAACAGCAGCACCAAATCTTTTCTTTAGCTTCTGGGTACCTTTCCGACAAACATTTGGTTTTCGGTTTGCCGCGAAAGGGTCCAGCAGCTAAAGAAAAGTTTACCCTTTGGTGCTACTTTTGAACAAGAGCCAAAGGAGCATAGTTTTTTTTTAAATCAGAAACGCCGATCACGAGAAGTAAAAATTTTAATATTTCTTGCCCCGCTCGAGTTCTGAACACTTGGTTTGAATTTTTCCATTACTAACTTCATTTTTCAGCCTCGGAAGTAGTATCATAAAAGGAAAACATGCCGCAACCTGCTGTTCCCCCTGTAAACTTGTCAATAGGTTTCCATGCCCCGATTCCCACCTAGGATAAATCATCAAGAAAATGGTGACCCCGAAAATTAATCTTGTTGTAACTAAGGCAGCTAACTGACAGAGAAAGTGTACACCCTGTTTATTCTCACAAAATTTTATATTACACTATTGACACCAGAAAAGAGAGAGACCCAATGAGGTTTTTATGGGGATGAATCCGGACTATACAAGAATTATATGTCGGTTTGTTTCAAGGTACCATAGTTGTCTATGCTAGCGGTCTGCGCCGATTAAAACAATTAACAAACTTAAAATTGTAATGGAGAAATAAATGCTTCACGTTGTGAAAGCTTTTTCATCGCCAGTAATGTCATTGTCTATCAAGATTCAAGACATCTGCACCTCATTATGCAGATTGTCGATTTCTTTCTTTGTTATTTCTTATAACTCTAGGGATGACACAGAAATTTGACAGTACCTTGTCGGACGTCAATACTTTTTGTAGTACATCTTATTCTTTCCGAGATTAGAACAAATTGAGTCATCCTTTTGGTGGCTTTTTTTTCTTATAGTTAGGGTTTGTAAGGGTTTTTTGTGCGATGGAGTTGAAGTATCTTCCAAAGATACCAGTAGTCCTGGCATGCGCGATTCACCACCGATGTTGCAAATACCTGCAAAGCCACTCCTCTCTTCAACCATTCTTTCAGCGTAACTGCCGTTAGTTATTACTTTGCGGAGCTCGTTAACCATCATCTTATTGTATTATCTTGTGTCTACGAAATATCTGTGTCCTCAATTCCAATATACTACATGTTGGTACGCAGCGGAGAGCTGACGTTTCCAAATCTGTGAAGGCATCTGGGGCCTAGGACAGATCCTTGTGGTACTCCAGCGGAACTGTTATAGTATTTTGTTCCTTTATCACTTTTATATCTAAGTTTCCTGTTAATGACGCATTATCTTCAAGTTGAATTTCGGTGCTTCTATTCTGATAAAATAATGTCTTTGGTTCCCCATTTCCACCTTTTACCTTCTATGGCTAAAACTGTTATGTCCACTACCATTTTGATTGCTTCTACGGTGAAGCGCGCTTTCCAATATTAAATTAGTGTTCTGGTAAAGCACTTTTCTCCCCAGCTATCGAGAGTAACCTATTGTATATTATTTGCTCCAATACTTTCTCCATTGTAGTGGAAGCAAATCGAGCGGTAGAATATAGGTTCCCCAATTGATTTGTCTCCTGTTGGTAGCAAAATCAAATGCAGCAGCTTCTACACATATACTGCGCACTCGGCCAATTTACATTTCGCAGTCGAAAAGCAAATGAGAATACTTTAAAGACGCAAAAATTTAAACTAATAATTTGAAATAGTGTTTCAACCGTTGCTAAAAATTAAAAAAAAAACACACACCTTTTTGCGATGAACTTTGAATGAAGAAGTAATACATATTTAAGTATCGGTATAAATCTTATGACGAACTGTTTCCGACTTATGTTTTTTATGATATAGCCAAAACCGAGGGACAACCCTATGATGAGTTTAACACTGCTTTAGATAAGGGGAATAAGGGAAATTGAATATCTTACGGGTAGATAAAGTCTGGAGCCCTGGAACCATGGTGTGGTGCTCTTGCCACTGAACGAATTGATCATATTTTGTCTCCGTTGTTGTCAGTATAGATGTATGCAACTTTGGTAATACTCTGTATAATATATATAAATAGAAGTATATATATAATTCCAAAGAAGATTATAGTATTCATTCAAACAACCAAACACGACCGGCACCGGCAGCGAGACCGATATCATTGGTAAAGATTATGGTGACGAGATCTTAGTTTAATCATTTTATTGCGGACAATTTTCTGAGTTGTTTCAGTTTTTATGTCGCTCCGAAAATTGTATCTTTTATAGGATATATAAGTATACACTGCTTTTCTTATTCGCCTTTTCCTATATTATTTCCTTATTCAGATATTTGGTTTTATCCCCAATAGTAAAGAAGAGCCTTTGTTGGGAATAAGAATAAAATGCATATATACGCAGATATATCACTTGTACTTGCTTCCCGTTTTCCCGCCGAAATCCCCTTTTCTGATTTCGCCGAGACCGTACCGGATTGGCCTTTATCTCGACGGGATCACGACGAGAGCAAGATCGTCGATCTTATCTCGATGTTGTAAAGTCCTAATTATTATTGTTTAAACTCTTTTGTCGGCAAAACCGGAACGCGAAATTGGTGACAATATGCTTTTTTTAACAAGATCACACAAGGTTCCCACTTTTATCTAGGTATAGTACCATTAAAAGTATAAAACCCTCAAAATGTCTGTTTTTCTGAGGTTTCTTAAAATGTTAACATATTCATTTTCTACATCCTGATGACAATCTTTACTTCGTTCCCTTTCCAAAGAGGTTGGTCAAAACTGTTTATTGATCCCCATTGTTATGAACAAATTTCAAGGTAGTAATGTAAAAGATTGCTCACCAAACAAATAGTCCATTAACCCCCGTTTGGTGAATATGATGGATCATCCAAAATTGTGATATTTTTTAGCTTAAAACTGTCGCACAAATGCTGAGGAACGAAATGTATTTTCTTGTTGAAGAAAAAGTCGCACAATATGAAATTACAAGCAGCTATACCTGACAGGTATGAGTATACATGAGGACTGTCGCCCAGTGATTCAAACAAGTCACACACGCTCGGCGATTTTAAGAACTTTCGCAGTTTATTCTCAGATAAAAAATTATAACATCTATCTTTGTATCTGGTTCCATTACTTCCAATTTTTCTGTTAATTCGATATACAATTTATGCAACTTTTTTTTCTAACAGTTATGATATTCCTCTATTTCTTACTTGCTGTTAAGTCTTCGGTTACGTTGTGCTTACCATAGGCATTCTAATTTCTGAGCAATATACGCCGCACGGAGCACGCTCACTCTCCCACCACTCCAGGTTTGAGTGCAATTAAATTGTTTTGGTAATTAACAAATAACAATTAATCAATTGTAATTATAGAAACTTAAAATTTCAATTAATAATTTAACAATTGTGAGTATTTATGATTACAATTGATGAATTGATAATTGTTTATTTTAGATACAATTGACAAATAACAGAAAAATTTTTAAATAAATAATTTATTTATTTAAATTTTCATTGATTTATACCCAACACTGCATTGTTCAACCGGGAACTTGAACCTTTTAAACTTTGACGTTTTATTTATAATATTTTTAAAAATTCCTATTTCTCCCGCAGTTATAATATGTGTTTTACAACTTCCCTTTCTTGTAGGCAAATGTCGTTCCCCTTATATAATATTTGCCCAGATACGTCAAAATAATAATTGTAAAATTGCAAATTTTTTAACGATTTTACTTTTTAAAAATTCCGGCGTTTGAATCACATGTTCGCACACATCAGGGTTCTATAAAATAGTATGACTATAGGCAGCAAATCGTTCGCAGCACATATTTTGCAAAATATTTCATTTTTCCCCACGCGTAAGGTATAAGTACTACACCCAACGCCTTTCCTGTTATTAAGTTGCTTATTATCCATTGCGGAAAGGTGTGCGGTATAGTGGTACTTATCCATCACGCGTGGGGAAAAATAGAATATACTTCTCATGCGGTGCGTAGCTTATTGCTTACGCTGACAGCTAAACGCTCTCGCCAAACGCTAAACGATTGCTGTCAGCATGCGCAATCGGCTACTTGTTGCATAATATACTATTATTTGTCCGAGCGCTTAAACATACGCTCTAGATCTTGAATCGATGCTAATTGTCAAAGGCAAAGAAATAGGCCCGAACTCGATGAGCCAAGCTTTCGCAAAAGTATGCGGTATGGTGGGTTATAGCTACGGGTTGGAGTGGGAAGGCGGAACTTTCTTGGAGATTATTAAATTTCCATCAGAAGAATATCTTAGCAGTATTTCTTCTTGGAAAATTAATTTTTTAAACACACTGAAAAATATGGTTTTTTAAATTTCCGCTACATTAAGTAGAACTCAGCACTCAGTGGAAAGCTTGGAGTAGGTCTGTCTGTTTACTCGAAAGTTTTTACTCAAAACCGCAAGTTTTCATCCCACACTGCGTCTGTTTACTTTTGGACTTGAAGAAATTTGACAGACGAGTAATTTCCCCTTCTGTCCAAATTTTACACACGCTGATGAGTGTGGACAAAATTTTGGCAGAATTCTTCTTCTTCTTTTATGGTTGATAACTAACAGCTGATTGATGTTTAGCAAGTTACAGCTTTGAAATAAAAATTTAAATAAACACGGGGAACTATTAACTTTTTCAGTAAATTTTTATTCATTTTAACGATTTCTTGTAATCGCACTGATCTTTGCACTGCAATGTACTTTTGACAGTTGCCATCAATTTACCCAAAAAGCGTCTGTTAACTTTCTTATTTTCATCCCCTCCACCAGAAGAACAATTTTTACTTGATTTTTACCCACGTTTTACACATAAAAGTAAACAGACAGACCTAGTGGCTGCTGTTAAATAAGACCTTCAAAATGTTCACAAATTACATAGTTCTCAGGCTACAGGGCGTTAAATTGCCGTTACCTATGGAACCGTTGAAATTTACCTCTACTCCCTCTTAGCTTACAATACCAAGTTTTGTTTGTTTTGAAGCCTTCCATCACCTATTGTTCCTGAACCTTTTCAAATTGAGGTAGCCTGTATATATAGCACATGAATGCTAGCCTTTATGGACGTGGGCGGTAAGCTATTTCAGGCATGTGCACATGGAACAAAAATGAGATCACCAAGGATCGATAAATATTATTCTTTATATTATTATAAAATTAACCCTTGTAAGAATGCACCATCGCAATCTAACTACACACAACATTTAAGCCACTAAAGATTAGTAAATATATTATACTTATAATAAATTATTTTTAACGTATATTAAGTAAATATCAAAACCAATGGGAGGATTCAACGCCTCTAAGCCCTACATGTTTACGCTACAATTCATAGTATTCCCAAAAAAAATCACAGCTGTTGCGCACATTTTTGCTCTTTTGAGTCAAATGTAGACTAAAAATTTACTCGTTTTAAGATTAATTTTCATGGACTGAAAAATAAATAGTCGACCGACTTTTAGTTTACAACTTTCTCATTTAATTGCAAAACTTATCAACTTTTTAATAATTGTAAATATGTTCAAGTAATGCAGCAGAAAATGTATGTTTTACATTCTTTAATTAGGAAATATTTAATTTCTGTTATAAACGAAATTATTTTGTAAATAAAATTTTTCATCAATTCTTAGTTTAGATTTGAAGCGAGAAAAATTGGTTTATCGATAAAATTTGAATGTAGTTTTTATGCATCACTTTTTGCAATTTATTCTAAAAATTTTTGTTGATAAAAACAAAATTTTTTGAATATACTATTAAAGCATCCAGAAAACGAATCACAATTAGCTCATTTAGTGTTAAAATTTAGAATATATACTTCACCTCTCTAATATATTTAGCATTTTTTATTTTTCTCTTACTGTACAAACGTTATGCAAAACAATTATTATTTTTTTCAATTTATAATTTTGAAGTAAGACTCTAGCAAAGTAAGAATTATTTTCAGTTTACTGTGTTGAAGCAAATTTTCTAACTAAATTTCTATTTCAATCCACTTTATAGCCGTGTTTCTGTTATGCGTGGACAAGTGATTACACCGCAAGGCCTAGGAATTGTAGGTATCCGGGTTTCGGTCGATCGAGATTCAAGATTTGGTTTCACGCTTACAAGACAAGGAGGATGGTAAGTACAAACGATACATTTTACCATATTTCTTTTTCTGATTCATGTAGATATCAACCAATCGACCCAATTAAAATGTGTCACCAGTACATCATTCGCAAAACTCGACCGTATCCGGTCTCGAATTCAATTAACTCTCGATTGTTATTGACCGGCAAAAAGCTATCCGTGCACAATTATTTCGCCTGATTCATATTTTGCGATGAATACCGCTGGCAATAAAGCAAAAACCACATTTAAATCTAAAATTATAAGGTTCGACTCGAAATTGAATTCATTCGAATGATTGTATTTTAATTATTGGATGCCGACTCTATGCTCGGCTTTGGTTTGGAATGAATAAGTAAACACAGGAAGAGCCGCAGGCAAATCGATACAGGCCGTATATTTGGCTTCGAATCGGATAGATGGTCTGGCTTGGGATAGGGATTGTCCGGGGGTGGACCACCTACAGGCTATAAAGGATCGAAACAGACAGATAGTGGGGTGTGGACTGCGGAGTAATATGTTGCATTGTTTGCTGGCTGATTTTATTTAGATTGCCTGTTTGTTTGCGTTTATTAAAGCTTTATGTGTGTGACTAATCAAGTTTAAAATGCTTTCAGGAATATTACCGCAATATAATGAATTCATTTCAGGACTAACTTTAAGTGCACTCGAAATGCATTATTGTTTTGTGCATTAAGGGAAGTTAGAAAGTTTTGTTAACTGAGGTAATTTGGGGGTTCTATAGAGTATTAAAATTTCAAGGATAGGGAAATAGATTTTTTGCCTGCATTTTTGTAATTTTGCCATGATTAGTTTATTCCGAAATGTTTATATGACTTAAGGACAATTTATGCTATATGAGTTGACTAATTATCTTACTGAAATATCCCAATTTGGCTTTCTCTTGCAATTTTTTAAGTTCCAACGAAAGCATAGTTTTTTTGAAAATTGACAAACAGGTTAGCTTAAAGTAGCAGCCATCGTCTGATGCCAATTACATCTAACCTAACCTAAGAAGAGTCGGCCATATACTGTCAAACATTCTTCGAATATGCCGAAAAAACACTGAGCAATTACGACTGCTACAGTATTGTACAGGTTTGTGGGGTGTTTTTTTTTTCGCAAAAAACTTGTTTTTTTCTATTCAATTCTACATAACTACAGTTGGCTTGCCGTACTACATGTAGCAAGATTGCTCCATCGTATCATACCGAGGTGATCAATATTAAAGTCAGCTAGTGTTTAAATTGTTTCAAGAGGAGAGGCAATCGGCCAGTAAAAAGAAGGAGTACTCTGTTGAACGCCTTTCTTTGCCAACCCATTTGTTTGTTACCCTGAATTGTATTCTAGCAATGGACCCAGCAGATAATTACTGTGTGCGCTGCACACAGCCCAACGCGCACTGCCTATTTTTTGACATGAAACTACCTGTAAATCCACACACGTGCATTAAAAGCTGTGGACTTGTGGCAGCAATATCTCACTGCCATTGGGCTTGCAGTTTTAACAAACTTCTCCTTTATGTAGTTGTAATTAGAGTTTCTAAGCCTTTGCGGCGACTTTTTCTTCAGTAAAAATGAGGATAAGATCGTCATGCACACCAAAAATATCAGCGTTTCCTCTACTAATTCTGTAAAGGAACCGTCATCTAAAGAAATAGATAGCTTTTGGAATGCATACAAGGACCTTGCTGATTCTGGTCGACTAGCGTACAAAGACCCTGGACTCACAGTATTCACACATGGCGTTTATGAATTCGTCAAAGTCTATCGTATACATAGGCCAGTCTTCGCCTGTTCAATCTTTACTCTTTAAAAAAGTTTCTGCCTGATATGACAATTTCCATTCCCCAGTCCTTAAAACAAATACTCCATTAGGATAGCCAACAATTTCCTTTCAACTAGAACTAGAGGTCCGTTGTCAACTTCTCTTCACCCTTATCAGTGTTTATCGCTAAAACCTTCAATCAGCTATTATGGCCATAATTTCTCTTTCTTGCAGTGAAATAGATGATGTCAGTATGGTCTTGTGCAGCTCCGTGAACTTAACATTTACCCTGTCATTCAGCGTTATCGGATTCTTCAAACACTACTGCTATTTAACAGCTAGCAGAGCCCATCACTGGTATCCTTAAAGACTTGCTGGTACCGCTAGTGGCAGGTTTTTGCTGAAATATCTCGTTATCTGGCGAATGCGCCGCTTTTGATGTTGTAGCAGCGTTGTTTTATGTGTAAGGGATATGGCATGGATCTGATCTCGTCCCATTTATCACATCCCTGAAACTTTTATTGAGGAACGCGGGGTTAGTGTTTTCCAGCCTTCTTAGAATATATCTGGCTCTTGCCCCTCGTTAGCCTTTGTATCTCGGCAGATTTCTTTGGACTTAAAACCATTTCCAGGAGACTTGAGACTAGCGCATGGTATCTTCTATCTTTGCTAGCTACCCTTTCTCTTTCAAATCTTAGTTTTTATTGTTTCCGCTTATTATATGTTTCACTTTCGGATCTACGATTTACGAAGATGAAACGATCATCCATGACCATGATCCGCATTACCACGGAAAACCTATATTGAAACTAAAAGCCGCCTAATAGCCACAGTTCGCATGCCGGTGACTTAGCTTCTCCTTGTCGAAATGAATTTCGTCGAAAACTTAATGAGAAGAAGATTTGTTATCTTAAATGCAACCTAGTATAATAAAATTAATTTAAAAACAAATATGGGTGCCAAAAAGTGTAACGACGATTGACGTACGCTGTTAGTTTGAGGCCCTACGTCGAGCGCCACTTTTTTGGGTCAGTGATATCGGTGCTTGCTTATTTGTATAATAGACTGAGATCGCCACTATAGTAAGGCCATAAGGTTAAGAAATTGAACTTGTACAATCGACATATAAACATATTTGAAAATTCTTTTTTTTATTGTACTAATAAAATACACAAATCCCTCTTGACATGCTACATATTAATGATGGCGCACCTAGAGACAAGTCTTGTTCCTAAGTCCTTCGTCAAGTTACGTAATTCTGTAACTTATTCAACCAATGAGTTGGTTGATAAGCCGATTTTCCAAAGAAAAATTATGAAGTTGGCAAATGCTCAAAAACATCCGAAAATCACTGGTAATTGGAAACCAATAACTTTTTAATTTTCCAGAAATCTTCCTCGATTATTAGGAACTCCTCCGTCTACCTTTGCAACATTTGGAAAGCAAATATATTATCTGCCGAAATTTTAGCGAAAAAAAATGCAGAAAATTAGAATAGAAAAAATATGAAAAGAAAAATCTTCGAACATTTATAAGCTGTTAAGCTTCTTAAAGAATTTTGAAACGCCTACCAAGAAAAATTCTTTACTAAAACTCGAAAGTTGCACGTACTCGAATTAAATTTTTGTTCAAAGTTTCGATCAATAATTTCATTCCGGGAAAGTTTTCAAAGAACCTAAACTTGAGCCACACACAGGTAAACCAAGACAACTTCTACACGAACAAGCACGTCATAAGCATAGACTAGAATTTTGCTCGGAAGACTTTGTAGCATGTTCCCAAAATTCATATTTTGTTTGAAGCAATTTCGTGCTGTAGAGTGTGGATATTTTCGTGGTGAAAATTTTGATATTGTTCGAGAATAACTCGATGAAGGAAATTTCGTAGGAGCATCCCGTGAATGTGTGTTTGTAATAATATTATGAAAGAACTTCTCTTAATTAATTGCACACAATACATACAAACGTACGTACAAGTTTTGTCCTATTGTTCTCGAAGAATATTCTTTCAAAACTTCTTAAACCCCCCGTGGGTTATTCTTGTGCAGTTCTGTTAATTAAAAGTGGAAGAATATAAGAATTAAAAGTGGAAAAGAAACACTTCGCCTCTGGGAATGTGTATGGGGCTAGAGGAGATCAATAATCACTTTCCCAAGGAAAAACTAGAAAATATTGCTGGAAATTATTTTCATGTTTGTTCGTTGAAGTTGGATCCGATTTGGCAATTTCACAAGAAACTTGCTGGGGTTGTTGAGGAGCGCTCTAAGTAGCACCGGAAAGGAAATGTCTCCTCTCCCTTGTGAACGGAATCCTGAATTTATCCTTGAATGCTCTTAAGATACCAAAGGAAATTGAAATTTAAGTACCTGAACTTTTCAAAAGGAGTTTTATATATTTTCCATTTATCTCAAGGTATACTGGTAACCTTATTAGGATGACCTTTTCTTGGGCGCGAATGAGTAAGCGATCCCAGTCCATATCTTTTGCGCTGGCATTTACCCAATATTGTCTATAACTCGTTATTTATGTTGCCAGCGAAAGTAATTTTCTCAATTTCGCCTCTATTTGCACTATATCTCCGCATCCCTCGACTCCGCGTCCCAATCGTTGCCAGTGTTTTTATCAACTTGGAACGAACCTCACCATTCCGTCCCAGCATTTCGTTAATGTTATGTAAACAGAAAGCTCCCGCACCTCTAATTAAATTAACATCGCCAACAAACAGCCCCCCATAAAATCAATAGACGAGTATAAATTTCAATTAGCAAAATTTATATCCCTTTTGTTTATATCTGCGTCCCCCCCTACCCGTAATTTTCAGGTTCTGTTTCAGTTCATGGCCGACCTCTTTCTTTCGCTTTACATTGTACGAGTGCCCGAAAATTGGCGTTTTCTATAAATATAAATATGAGCCGATTTTCTCTACAGTCTACGGTGGACGTTGCGTATAAAACGGAACAAGGAGCGTACTAAGATCTACGTGCTGCTTCGAAGATCTAATGATTACTTTTAGCGTAAGAGCGCTGTTGTTTTAGGATATTTTTGACGAAGGGGATATATACAAATTTCTTTGATGTTGGAAAATTGGACAAAATGGCCTAAAATTTTCGAAGCGTGCAGAGTTAATTGCTTCAGAGGATTTTAGAGGGATATGGTATGGGAGTATTTATGATGTCACTACTGCAAGAAGAGGGTAGCTTAAATATTTTAAGCTTAATAGGACTTATTGTTAGATACTGGTATAGACTAGCGACTGGTGTGGTGGGTAGAAGATGTAGAAGGCAGTTCTGCTTGATGCTATGAATTATGAGTTCTAAAATTTTCTAATGTTCTTCGCGAATAGCTTAAACCATTTGAATAGCATTATAGAAAATTGTGTTATCCTTGGAGAAACTAATGATATTACGTAACACTTTAGTTTAAGATAAGGTCTGTCTAGAAGTAGCGGAATAAAAGGAAGGGAAATGGGGAAGATTTTGATGATTAGTTTACATAATCTACACAGTTATGACAATAATTGTTCGCATTCCAAATACGATGTTGATGGTAAGTTGTGTGGATACAAATCTACACTGTTTGGTGGAAAATCACAAATTTCTTTTGTACATCGAAGAATGGGAAAAACTTTACATAAACAGGGTTCATTAAGAACAGCAACTTCTGCCAGTAGAATTTAAGGTATCAATCGTAAAAGTCGTCTGATCTAGTGACATCGCAGTTTACTGTGATTATAACTAACTTTAATAGCTTCCTAGACTTTTACACATAAAAAACATTGAAAGTCTGGACCCCTTTGTGGTCGAGATTAGGAAGACTCTATGTACGACTCAATGGACCCGTAAAATTTCCTTCCACAGCACTTTTTGCTTGTCTGTTCTTGTATCTGGGACAGTCTATCTGATTTAAACTTTGCTTCGCGGCAATGAAAATTTGGAGTAAATCCTCCATCAGCTTGTCCAATATAATATCCTCCCAGGATGGCCTGGATTTGCTGCTACACCTACTTATGGGACAGTAAACCGGGAGTGTTTTATTTAGCGCATTGGTAACAGCGTTCTGTCGGCAATTTATCTGGGTATTCTTTAACCACTATTGCTACCTTGCTATATTTGCCAGTTCGTCTGCTGAATATTTCTGAAGCCCCTAAAAGTCTTTAGGCCTTAGTATGGACCTTTCCCATTTGAAGGCTGTATGACCCTGATAGCCTCCTTAACAGAGTCACTTTTCTTTTTTTTTGCCCACGCCAAAGCATCGTTAGTTACCATATGCTTTGCCCAATTTAAGCTATTTCCCTTTTTTCTGAAACGGAGCTCTGATCCTTGGCGGAAAGCATACCAGCCATGTGCTTTGCCTTGCTAAATATACGGTTACGGCTTCCGGTTACTCCTTTTTGTCTACCTTTTCGTCAATGCCGGCGAGAAACCCCTCCTTCCTGCCCAAAGACATCGACTCGCTAAGCTTTTGCTTGTTTCTCATTCCATTTTCATTAACTTCGATGTATGCTCATTTAAGGATCGAGGTCTCTTTTCTTATCTGTCTAAATGACGTGAAAGATAAAGAGTTGTGTGCCCGTTTTTTCTTCTTCCTTAAATAAAATTGCAGAAAGTACTGAAATCCGTAATATCCCTAATAAAATTAATTATAACTATATTAAAGTGGAAAGACAAACTAGCTTACTTTGTTGTCATGCTTTGTACAATATAATTCACAATATTGCTGCTATGTCACAAGAACACAGTTAAAGTAATGCTTTTTGTTACTCACACCGACGTCGTTGCTCGAAGCGCTTCTTTCCATTATTATTTACAAGGCTAAACCGAGATAACATGAACTGTTGGTTACAGGAGTCCTTTCATGAAGTGCGACATGAACAAGCATAAAACACTAACAGGAAAACATGCGAAGTGCTTTTATCATCTCTTTATTCGATCTTACTTTCTAACATTGCCTTTCACTACCGATCTATAGAAGGCCACACTGTGCGGTTATCTAAGTATCCTTTGCAAGAGCAACTCATTACAGATGTAATGCTTTGAAGGTTGCTCATATTTTTTTTACATTTTTCAACGAGATTTGACTGTTGTCCTAACCGCAAGCTTCACTGACATGCTAGAACAGGCAATAATTATGTTACAAATAAGCACAATAAGCATATTATAAAGTGTTTTTGAAACCAATAGATTCTTTTACATTCATCAAATCCTTTTAAGCGAAACTTGTAGGAAAAAATATTTTCATGCTCATACCCTGAAGATATTTACGCTGGTCCAAACTCTACCCCCATTAATCTCTATTCACCCGTGACAACTGAAAAACTGTCTGGAAAATAAGAAAACACCCTTAAAAACCACAAAAACGCCCGTCACAAATAACAGTGGACCGAAAAACCTTCCAACGTCCACTAGGGCTAAACTCGATGCTATTAAAAGTTATGATCACATATTTTACGCCATTTATCGATTTTAATTAAGATAAAAACAAAAGAACCATCCAAGGGTGGATGGAGATGGAGTGGGAGAAGGAGGTTCGTAAAACTGGAAAATGTAACGAACCGTTCTCCGGGGCTGAAGGGGCTCTGATAAAAACTTTTATCATCCCAATCCATGCTCCATTGTTCAATTGTTTGTTGCAGGCAGTTGGAAATTTTCTTTTGGATGTTTTATCCGTTCCGGTCTTCTCCTTTTACAACTGTAAAAACAGATTCAGCTTTTTAAAAGAGAAGAAAAGATGAAGTTCTCCTTATGCCTATTATTGTCCTTTTTTCTAGATGTGTATGGCCTATCCGGGCTCCGGAGTAGTTTTGCCATCTTATCCCATTACCGAAGCGTCTCCCTGCAACTGGAAACATATAAAAAAGTTTTTCTTATAATTAAATTGCTTTTAGGGGAAAAATTAATTTCACTTTGCTAAGAAAATCAATTAAATCCTCCGCTATCGATTTTTTTCGGAGATAGATGAACAACGAGGATTCTACACCAACGCCGAAACGAATGTCCCAGTTACGACTCGGAATAGTTTTCCACGTCTCGACGAAACTTTAGCCCTTGCAATCTCAGGCTGCCTTCTCTTATATGCCTTGGCCTCGCCTTATCTTGAGACACGACATCGTATGTAGGATGAGTGTATGAGGTGTAAGGAGGTATATATGTGTGTATGCCTGCTGAAAGAATGAATCCTTGTTTTGATATCTTTTTTTTTGTTTACCCGATCCTTGCCAAGAAATTTTTGCACAAACTATTTGTATAAGAATGAAGGAAAGCCTCGGGTATTCGAGCATATCTATCAGCATAGTAGTACAGTATAGCGCACTACACGGGGTGCACAAACAGTTGAAGGGCGTATGCTCACTCTCCACTAGACCGTAGCCCCGTAGGAGTGTGGGTGGGCATTGTAACATAAAAGTCCTTGGAAAATACTCCCGACTGATAGCGCTCTCGGTATTTATAACCATCTGCACTCGTCCTACAAGGACTACAACTTGATTGAATACTAAAATGCGAGGGAATTGAAGTCATTGAAACTTTTCCTGTTTTTTAGTTTTGCTTTTACCGTTATTCCCTCTGCTTATGCGAGTGAAAATATCGAGAATTAAGATCGATATCAAAAAGTTCACCGATATATTGATGTTGAGGGCACAGCCTTGTCGACTTGATGGAGAGCTGACTTTTTATTGAACTTGTACAACTCTGGGCGATTTAAATCAGAAAAGTTTCTCGTCGTTCGTCGTAGTTTTGGCTTGCAGAAATTTTGTAGGAAAAAACACCCACCGCTGCCGCTGCTGATATATTACATTTTGTTTTAGTTTTACTTAAGACAATTTGTATATTTTTTCGGTTTGCTCGAAATTAAGTGATTTACTGATTTGTTACAAACTTTTTTAATAGCTTTTCTGCTAAATTGCGAAATAAATCGCATAATTAGCAAGAAGTGCTAGAGTGAACGCTTAACTTCTACAAAACAAAAAGATACAAGTCATTAGACTCCAAAACTAAACACAGTGCAATATCTACTTAAAAGAGTCAGAATTCATGAGCTTAATCTAATCATTCGCAAAAAAAAATTAAAACTGTATAAGTGTTTGAGAAAGTCGCTTTTGAAGTAAGTGATAACGTGTCGGCCATTTATCTCGGAGGTTGCAGGTTCGAAGCCCACCGGTGGCGAGCCATGGTTGTTTTCTGCTGACAAACAGATTATAATAAAGAGTTTTCAGAGTGGTGTCGGTGGTTCGAAATCCACCTTAAATTGTCAGCCCACTTGTATCGTTGTCTCGAAGTGGGTGAAGTTCTCTATCCAAGTTCAATTAGACACAAAATTGAACGTGGTTTTCGTCAGATAAAACTTGAAGCGTGCTTTACAGGACTGTATCTCATGTAGGAAATCGGGTCCAAGGATGGTGCATCTTTAAGCGGCAATAAGTCTTGTTCACATGCTAAATACAAATTTCGAATTTCGAGCCTGCACACCGCTGGCTCTTATCAAAATAATGCTCCAATCCGCCTATCATATATATTTGGATAATGTCGTAGCCATTTTACCTTCAAGCGTGTCGTCACTATAAAATTTTTTTTAAGCTTTTTGCACCGCAGATTAACCAATTCGCGCACACAATTAAAACTGCATACTCTCCTTAAGAAAAACCAAAGCGAAATAATGATGTCATTGACGCATTACAAGCTCTATTCTTCAACAAAATAAGCAGAACAAAGAGTATTCAATTTAAAATACCGCACGTTGAATGAAATTTGTAAAGAAGAAACACTTTTACATCACCCCATGTGCAGAACATTTGTAGGTTCACCTGAAGTAAATTCCAAGTTGAGACTTTACAAATATTGTGAGAGATACTACGATAAAGTAAAATTTTCCTGGTTTAGTTTCTCAGTACTATGGAAAGTGCGGTCTGTTTACATCTTCCCTGAACAGCTGTTCGTATTTGCTTCCAGGCTGTGTAGGCTGTGTTTGGACACATGGCAACTTTAGTGGCGGACTATAGTTGTCGCAGCAAGTTTTTATCAAGTTTTGTACACATGTATTAAGTTTAGTTACTCATGTAATACTTTTATATTGTCGAATTCAGCTTGATGAGTATTTCGGTTCATATAATTTAGCTTCTTAAATCCATCTATGTTCTTTTCAAAACTAAAACGAAAATTTTTTATATTTCTTTCAACCTGCAATAATACCTACACAAAAATTTTAGCTAACTTTCTTAAAGATAAATATTTTCCAAAAACCCAATAATCAACTGACAAGTAAAATAGAGATTGGCTTTAAAGCTTCTCATACTCATATTGCAACTTAACTAGAATTTGCATAAGTCAATAATAAACTATATACTGTAAGCGCATGTTTACTATCCCCGTTTCAAGGTTTTCATTGTAGTACCCATTTCTTCAGTCTTTAACATTCGCCCGGTAAACCTCCTCTTCCTTGCCAAAATATTTATAACGTTTTTATAATGATACCAAAGCTTAGAGAAAACCTTGTTTGATTTTCGTCAGTGGAGTTAGTAAAAACGTGTTGGCCTTCCATCTCAGGGGTCCCAGTGTCGAGCCCCTTGGTCGATGGCCCATGGTTATTTTCTTCTGACAACAGATTACGATAAAAGACCATTGTGAGTTACAAAGTAATTTCGATGGTTCGGATTTCACCTTAAGGTGTAGGTAAACTAGCAGTCGTTGTCTCGAGTCGGGTGAAGTTTTTCTCCCGCCCCATTCCCCATAAGGGGTTGCGGGGACCAGAGAGAGGGAGACAACTTTAAGAAAGGAATAAAGATTTTGGAAACATTAACAGATTTAACTGAAGAAAAAGGCCATGCATGTTAGAGGGGGAAAACGGAAAATGGCGAACTGTTCCACACTCGTACTGTTCTGGGTACGAAGATTTCCCTAATAATAATGGGATGGCTATAAACTATGTTCATGAAATTTCTTAGCGCTTTAGCAGTCTGGTTTTAGAGGTAGCCTATGAGATTGATAGTTTCTTAAATGCTTTCTTCCGACATGCCACCGGGAGCTATACTCGGTCCGCTTTTTTATTTATGGTTGCCTCGCGTGGTCGTTATTTTAAATGGTTTCTATGTGCTGAATTGTATACGGCAATACACCATCCACCGCCAACACATTGTAGAAGGAGGTAAAAAAGTCAATAACGATTTATTAAAAATTCCCAAAAATTTCTTAAATTTAAGCCGCCCAAAGTAGGAGCGGAGGCCCTTATTTATTACAATCTGATTTTTAATGCAATGCAGCGGATTTCGAAGGGTTGCTTCTTGTTTATTTTTTTAAGAAATGTTAATTGTCTTTTAAGCCTACTGCTCATAACAAATTAGGCTACAACGGCATTGGATATATCTGATGATCTGAGATCTCTCAAGGTTACATACAATTTTTGTAATTGAATTAAGTTCTCTTCCCGCCCCACAAAGACTAAACAAAACCTACCGAAATAGCACCGGATTGGTAAACATCAGGCGTTTGTATGGATTACATCAGTTTTCTTTGCTTTTCTCTTCATTTTGATTATTCTTATTGTTCAATTTTAACCTTTAAGATAATTTCGGAAGAACCTCTGAAATCAAATTTTCTAATACCTAATTGTACGGGTATTATTGAAATCTATTCATTAACTTACTCTGTTGCCTTCCAATCGAAAGAACTCAGACATATAACGAAATAACTCAATCTCTGCATCCAATTCCATTAGATTCGTCTCAATTACGCTCGAAAATCTTATGCAGCTAAAATTGGAGCCTTCAGTGTAAAATTTATTGTATGTAGGGGCCTAATTTGAAGCAAAAAATTGATTTTTCCCATCACTTGGATTACGTGTGGGTAAATATTTTTGTTTGTTTTTTAAATTTAACTGTTGGCTTTCACAACATTTACAAAAGTTATCATCGACATTTTCCGCATAACCAACCTCGCATTTTCCATGAATTAAATGAAACGGATCAGAAAAACCAAACGCAAATGGAAATTTTTCAAACTTTTGGAGTATATTCGAACCGATTTGCTTGTTATGACGGTACACATAGAAGCAAACTTCACATAAATTTAATCACAAGCCGAGAAAATTAAATCAGTTGGTTTCCTTTCATTTTTCCATAAAGGAGCTAACGTAAAAGGGTCGATTTAACCAGATTTGCTGATATTTGATGATATAAAGTGCTTGAATACACAAGGGAATCCTTCTTGTTCAGCATTCCTTCTCTTTCTGTCGAAAGTCCCAGCTTTGTTCACTATCATACTATTTCGCCTGGATTATATTCCGGAAATCGTGTGACTGCCTCAAACCGAGGCTTAAACACTTAAGTAAACGAAACGACTTAAACGAAAGGCAAGGCCAGGCAAGGAATATCCGATTTGATCGAGCTCTGGACCAAATTGGCTTATCATGATTCCTGAACGGGTGACCGGGTTAGCATCCCAGCTACAACTGTTGGCGGCATTCCGTGTCCAATTCACAGAAAGGGTGTGATTCTGGCGAAATCGATTTATATTATCATCCTCTCACCTTCTGTCTCTGCCAAGGTGCTCCGCCGTCCCCCATATAAGTCCTGTCCAAGCAAATATCAGGATATATGTGCTCCAACACAGCATGAATACGTTTCCGTTCTTTTGTCCTTCTCCTTAACTTGTTATATTCTTTGTCCATTGAGTGACCCATCCCTGGAAATTGACCCATTTCTTATTCTTAGTTAGACTTTCTTTCTCTCTAGATCAGATAAATTGAGGGATTTGTAGAATGAAAAATAAAGGCCTCCTTCGACTACGCTGTCCTTGCATCCCTTGTCCCTGACATCGTTTAAGTGATGTGAATAAAAAATTATGATGGACCCTTTGTGTGAGGAACTGTGTTTCACGTATATGTACGGCCCGCAACATTCTAACCTCCCCCCTCCACTTCGGGTCACAGAAAATATAAAAAGCTGTTAAGGAAAGATAACGATATAAAATGCAACTTAGGGTCACCATACATGTGACCTAGGCCGGGTGGTGTATGTGCGGAATTATTTAATATCGGATCAAATAACGCTTTATCATAAAGCCAGTTGTAACAGCGAGTTTAGTGGGCCATTTTTTCGCTTGATATAGGAACTAACAAGAGGATTTTGTTGCCGATTACGTGACTCTGCTTATTATGGCACTTCGGAAAAGTTATTGGCTTTTCTTATGACACTGTTTTATTTTTTTTATTAAAAATTGTCGTAATTGCAGTTTTTATTTCGGCGTAGTTATTCCGAAGGATTGTAGAGGCATAGTAAAGTGGTAAGAGGTTTATAACTTTTCACATGATGGGAAGATATAGTAGGCTAAACGATTGCTCGGATATTAGTGCTCTTGCATAATGTACTATTACTTGAGAGGGGATGTGATCAGCTGAAATAAGATTAAAAAATTTTTTAGTTATTTGTTAAGCTTAATCTGATCTGATTCTTCCACTGATTTCTTAAAAGAGTAAGGCAATAACGTAAAGTGGCACTTAAATAAATGAGACATTGGAGATATAAGATCGTTAAAAGCATAATTATTACAGTGGTATGGTACCTGAAGGAAATCATTGTATCTCATGGAGGATGCCGGAAGAGATATGTTGAAGACGCTAAAAAGGTTTGAAGAATTGAAAAGCAAAAACAATTGTGAAATTGTGACGCGTAAGACTGATTAGGGCTAAAAAGTTAGCGATAAAAGTTTAAGCCTATCAGTAAAAGGACGTAAAAAGGACTCAAGGAAGGTACCAGAGGTTGCGGTTAATGTAAGTGGAGTAGTAACGTGACCAGACTGGAGAGACGTACTAAAGAATGGGTCCAACAAAGGTACAATAAAATAGTTTTAATTCGATTGTTGAATTTATGGCGCGCGGGAACGAAACCTAAAGTAGCATTGGCTTATTCACGATAGAATCGATACAATCATTTAATGAATAATGCGAATTAAGGACAACGTTTTATAAAAGATGTCCACCTCACAAAGGTTAAAGAGATCAATCGCATTTTCTATTTTCTAAATCTCACGAGAGATAGTACGAAATATTTTAGAATCGTCAGCTTAACATAATATTTTCAAATTTCTCAAAACAGTGCCTACATAATTGATGTAAGTAATAAATAGCAGGGGGCCCGAAAGGCTATCCTGAGGAACCCCTGACGAGTTACGTATTTCATCAGAAAGTGCGCCACGAAGCACGACACGCTGAGTGAAATCAGTCAAATAAGAGGATACTCACTTTAACAAAAGAGGTGGAAACTCAAGAGAGTAACGCTTTTCAATAAAAATTTTGTAGTTATTTTGGTCACAAGCCAACAAATAAGTCGCCGTAGATTTACTCTTTACAAAATCAATGTAGATAAAGAACATCACATACAAGCGCTTCAAATATCTTAGTAATACAGCTAATTTAGAGATGAGACATTTCTTATGTAGTAGTATTGTCAACGAAAGTTTGCAGAAAAAAAATTCACAATTGATGAATAAATTAAACAAATATTAGAGAACAGACGAAAAAAACAATAGGGTATGCCATCGAGACCACTGTGATGAGTAGTAACAGTGTGAGTAGTAAATACAAGATCCAAAAATTTTACGAAGTCATTTGAGGCATTGCAGGACTGTGCTAAACCAGTAAAAATAATAGTGTCGACAAAAGATAGAGCAGCAGAAAAACAAAGGTATCAAACAGTCGTGATCGCTGGAAGGTCACCAGTCAATACACAGCCAGTAAAGTTTCCCTAAAGAACAACTGCATCCGACGAAAGGATCGCATCCCTAAAACTCTCAACACAGATCGAAAAAGAGTTATAAAAATCAAGCGACGAGTCAGTAGGAATATAAACAACCTAAAATCGCCAGGCTCAGGAACATTGATGAGTGAGCACGGAATATCCCTGCGAACGGCGCACAAATCTCTACCCGTAACAGGAGCAGCAAGTGTAGAAGCGAGACTATCAAGGCGAAAGAACACGAAGCCAGATTCAAAAGGTTCAACGTCCCATTATTCCTCCACAAAACCAGGCCTTAATAAGGCAGACTACATAAAAGTTAGAAACAATGGTGTCAATAAAAAGACGATTCTCTTTTTGCGTAATAGAAAGACAACTCGTTGGTAAGTTTCTTTTAAAACTTTGATGTTGAACGAGGTCCAGATAGATTCCTAGGGATAAACTCACATATAAAAGAATTGGTCGGCCAAATATCGGGAGAAATTACGGCAGGATACACATTCTCAGAACCAAGAACTCTAAAAGTGGCGACGATTGAATTTTCACCCGATGAATCACCAGTACCAGGTGAATCCGGACAGACGAGAGGGAAACAGTAGTGTGAGTAGTGGCACCGGGTTCTCTACGATCCATATCCGGAGGATTTCCGAAATTTCAGATTAAGTTCAAATTTTATCTTGCAAATTAAAATAATTATATTGCGCATAGTCAAAATCTACAATGAATCAGGGTAGCATGTAAATGGCTGTGGAAGCAGGGATAGAAGAGTGACAGACAACTGATAATTCGTCAAAACTGCAGGAAGTCAATACTTTCAAAAATTATGGAATCAACAGAAAATTTCATAGCCAGTTTTGAACTTTGTCAAACGCTGACAGGACGTGTACCGCCACTGACCTCTATTTGAATGCATCCCCTCTTACTTGATTTCCCGCACCCAGCGAGCTCTTTGTCTTTATTTAAAGTCATATCGCATATTTTTGGAGTACCGCAGGGTAGCTATCTTGGCCTTCTTTTCTTTATCAGTTACCTAAATATTATTTCTAAATATCTTGTGTTACGCTTTGCACATTAGTCCTATGTATTCTTATGCTTGCTGCGTTTAGTCACCCATTTACATTATTCAAATTAATCGCAGAAGTAGTTAGTGCATTTCGGATTTCGTGGGCTTCCTTGAGACAAACCCCTTTATTATTAGGCTTAAGCTTATTGAGTCCAGGTACGCTCCTTGTAAATTTTCTCAAAATATCCTATCATCGTACGAATTATGGTATTCATGTCGTGGATGTCACTGCATTTTAACGCTAATTATAATAAAATGAACTTTAATGTCCAAAATGATGCAGCGTAAGAATTTCACGATTCGATGACAACGATCTTCTAGCGTAATCTGTTGGCAGCAGAAAGCAACAATGATCACCGTCGGCGATATTCGAAGCTGGGACCTTTACGATGGAAGATCAACACGTTATTCCTTACCCTACCGACGACTAAATAAATAAATAAATAAAACAAAATGTAGGTGACGTTTAGAAAGGAGAAACATTTTGAAGTAACGAAACAATAGATTTTCTTAAAAGTATTATTGTGCAATTCCGCACAACATCAGCGCAAGATTACCAAATACAATAGCATTACCTTGGTCAGGGAATAACTCTAATTCAATACCTCAATAAATCTTTTCTTTCGCAAACATCAATTTTGTTCTTTTAAACTCCAACATCTTGAGATAAACTCACCAATCAATCAAACGACTACCCGCAGTACCATTGTAATAAAATATAATACTTTCGCCAACCACATCTGTTTGTGTTCGGATCTGAATTAAGTACAGAACTCCCTGCTTCATCTCTTTTGGAAAAGCAATAAGTTTCATCCGTCCGACTAGATAACATTCATCCGAAATATGTCGCACACTCGATATCCAGTCGACTCGATAAAAGCAATTGAAGTGTCAATAACACGATCGTTTTCAAAAATATCTGTCACACCTATCACATTAAATTCCACTCAATTAAAATCGATTTCATATTTGCAGCACCATAAACCCGTTACAGCACGATGCTCATAAAACATTGCAAAAGTACAAGTGCGCTTGAGAAAAACCACCCGCATCTTTTCTACCCTTTCTGTGGGATTTTTTCGGGTTTTTTTTTCCTAGCTGTTGAAACCAAGTGGATGCGAAAATAAAAGGATTGTTATTTGTAAGCCAGCAATAATTCCCTCCATACTCGTATTCCATGATCGATTTCACTATCTACACTTGTTCTATTCAGATACGCCATCGAATCTTGTATCCAAACCGAAGAACATCCGCAAAATGAAAGAAATACCCTCAAGTGCACCCCAAATCATCTCGTATACTTCAAGGATTGTGTTATCTTATTTCTTGATTCCAGTGTATCTTAGAGTTGTGCTTGGACGTTGTTGCCCTTTTTCTATTCCTTTGAGTCCTAGTCGATGGAATCATACGTCCGTGTGCAATCCCAGAGGTCTAGGGCCCCAATAAACGTGTGCCATGCCAGCCTTCCACCGTCGTCGTCGTCTGAACCTGGTCTAGGAACTAGGAGTCGTCTTGCAAGCCGCCTACATCTCTCTGCGAGTCCATAAAACTGAAATTAATTTAGTTGAAGTGATTTATCTTGGACATTAATGAAAACATTTTTTATGGACGCCAAGGGAGCCTTCATAATATTTTCGCCCTCATCTCCTTCTCGACCAGGTCCAGGGCGGCTGTGCTCGCCTTCTGCCATTCCAATTGCGATTATGACCGGGCCCAACGGACCGGGGCAGGGGAAAATTGCAAGATACCAGAGATTATGTTTATGACTTTCATGCCTTTTTATGTTTCAGTGGTTTTAAACTACTCCGGCTGAGACAGAATTAAACGGAAGTACTTATCATTTCTGGATCGTTCGAGTCTAATTTACTTGTTTGTTGCTACGTGGTGAATGGCTCCCCTGATTGTGGTCTCTCCCGCAGGAATTCTGTTTTCAGTGCCCTGTTTTAACTGATTTAAGACGACATTTTTCATTAATTAATTGTGGAATTTTTCTTCTTCTTTCAGGTTTGATGTGCTCGTCAATGGAGGTGGTGCAGTCACCCTGCAGTTTCAACGGTCACCATTTCGACCACTCACAAGAACTGTATTTGTTCCATGGAATCGTATTGTTGTTCTACCTCCGGTACAGATGCAGTTGAGCGATGATGATGAACAACTACGGACTCAAATCAAGTAAGTTTTTGAAGTTTCTTTTTTGTTAGGGAACGCCTCTAATGTCATAAATAGCTAGCTTATAGTATATCCTACACATACATAAATCTAGAAGTCTGAACGAATCCACAAATTCCACAAAATGTTTTTCTAATAAATAACGACCAAGTTTTGTAATATTCTCCTGTGCTGAATGGCCTTTATTGCATTTTCAATTAATTTTTTACGACTCCTCGTTAAAACTTTGAGCGATAATAATTTTTTCTGGTTCATCATAGCGTCAAATAATTTCAGAATTTATGAATGGCTGTTATTTGGAAAAATTGTTGGAATTAAATTGCTTATATCATCGTTATTGAACGAATCAGTTTTTTTGCAAATCGTATAACGCTGCAATTTTGAAATTTTGATTATTCCGGCAATTGAAACGAGATTCATTTAATTTGTAGTGAAATTAATAGTTTAATTTTACTAAAATTTATTAAAAAAGTTTTATATACCATATAGCACATTAAGGAAAAAATTGGAAAGGGCGTATGATACGTAGAGTTATTTCAACATTTTTCATAAACTATTTTAGCTACGGTGAAATGGTTCTCTTCCCTGGGAAGTAGAAAGTACTACCTTTAGAGCACCACGTTTAGACGGTATAAACTCAAACCCCAGGCTAAATATCTGGGACTGATTCTAGACAGCAAACTGACCTCCACGTCATTGCGTGATGCTACAAAGAGTCTTTCGCAGCTATAGAAGGCTTTATTTACTTTAGCCATCCTCTTTGCAGCATCACGCAATGGGTATACACGGCAATAGTGTGACCAATCGTGCTGCACCGCGTCATGGTTTGGTGGCCATGGTTGTGAACAAGAATAGCGAAAATGGGGGGTCACTGGTGCATTCAAAACTATTTCCTTCCGTGCTCTTGACGCAATTCTCCACCTCCCCCCTGTGAACCTGTAGGCAAAGAACGCCTCGCAAAGTGTAATGTTGCGCCTCACAGGGGAGAGACTCAACTCGGCCACTGATTACATGCTACCGATTATGGACTTTAACAGGAAGGTCGGTAGGCAGTTCTGAGAAACAAGAACTGAACAGAGGGCTCTAAAATGGCCTCCGGAGTAATAGCATCAGTGTTCTACCAGGAGCTCAATATCTACTCTTCATACAGACTTCCTAGTGACGCAGCTTCTTCAGGTTCAACAAATTTAAACCGAATTTTTTCTTTGATTGCTGCAGAGCTTTAATATTATAACTCTGCTGGATAAACGAGCACAGCCGTATCACCGGAAATGAAGCAGCAGACGTTCTTGCTAAGAGCGGAGCTGTAATGGAAGATCAGGAAGCGGAGCGAATACTTTTAGTTGCCAAATCTCTCAATAACACCGGCCACTGTCTTACGGGGAAACATGTGCTAAGAATTGGTTTTTCCGACAATGATTTGTGCAAACATTGTCAGGAACGCAATACAAAAGAAACTGTAGAGCACCTCTTATGTCGTTGTCCTGCGCTTGCTAGAAAAAGACAGGAAGTAGTGGGTAACCACTTTATTGAAGGCTTAAAGGAAGCTTCGGAAATTAGCATGAAAAGCATTCTGAAGTCCGCAACACCCATGTGATCTATGCGAGGCTTTTTCGTCACCACTACTAACAACTATTACAACTGAAAGCTAAATTCGATAATTAGAAATTAGAGGTAGGAACGCATTTATTACGACTTTCCAAGTAAATATCTGGTGACTGAAGAATCCTTTTTGTTACATTTTGGGCGACCTATCGAAAAACACCTGACTTAATAGGGTAAGTGAAACAAAAGACATTTTTGAGTAGGTACTCTTTTTACTCTGGATTTTTTTTTTATTTCATCATTTCTGTTTTTATGTCATCAATCTGCGACCGTATAACGAATTTTATTTAAATAAGTACCTATATAAATGAGAGTATGGATAAGACAAATAGACACACGAACGCAAAAACCAAAACTATAAAGAGTTTTCTATGAAACCCTAAACAGATTTAAACTTACAATTCTTCCTGATTACATTCCCATTAGGAAAAAGAGGATACAATCAACTTTAGAAGCACTATCGGACCCTACGTCATATCTTTTTTATATGATCATGTCATTGAATTGAATGGAACAAAACATGAAGTTTTGACATTGTCGGGATAGAAAACTCTCTTCAATCACAACACGTCGATATTGTCAATTCGAGGAAGTTAATTAAGTTAATTCGCAAACACCCCTGTTTCAGCAACTTCTTTACTGCTACTTTGGTCACACATCCATTACATATGGTATATACTCGATAATTTTGCTAGACTTAATTTCAGATTAGATTCCACTAGAAATTTTAAGGCGTCAACATATGATTCAAATGGTCTTGAACCAACGTCCACCATGGTCGTGAACCAGCGTTGACAAATTTTCTATAAAGAAAGAAAGAAGCAATTCCAGTTATGAAGCGAAGTTGTCATTAAAGAGGCAAGTGATTGAAGCCATTGGCAAATGCATGTCATAGATAGTTCGGTCATGAGAAATGTGAAGGATGTTGTGGTTCCTCTAGGAGTGATTAGGAACTACCGCTTCAAGCAGATATTCGAAAACAACAGGAGCCTTGGAATTATTTCGCTTCTTTTGAAGGATCTCTAAAGATTTTTCCAAGAAAAGAGCAAACCTAAGAACCCTACGTTGCATCGCGTTTATGTGGCTGAAGTGTGCAGGGCTAGCGTACTGCAAAATCGGTATGCCGAAGGTGCAATATAGAAGCTTTTTTAAGAAAGTAACATCTAGTTCTCTGGACCACCGTTTCACGAAGCATAATGCCGAGCAAGCCCTGCTAAACTAAAACCTACATGATCTTCGAGACGGTGAAAGTTGAGAACAATGCCCAAATATTTAGACTTGTCGAATCTATTTAACGTACTTCAGTCTATAGCGTAGTAAAAAAAATAGGATGTTTTATGAGGATACAGAATGTGATTCTACTGAATGCCTTACTAAACTCAGTAAATAGACATTCATCTTATTTAAGCGGTTCAACGGGAGGCAAGGAGAGATGGAGGAAATAAAGCTGGTTGGTTGTAGTATATATCTTATCACAAAATACTTCTGCAGACGTGGAAAATAGCTGATAGACAAGGATAGAGCAAATAATTAATAGAGAACATGAGCAAAAGACGATTTGCCATTTTTTAAGAAGGATGCAGGAATGTCATCAGGACCACAAGAGAAGCAATCAGACCGATCAAAAAGATATTCAGTAATAATTACATCGTCAAAGGCTAAGTCTTTTGGTTCGAGTAAATTCGGTAAAATCCGTGTCAAATGAGTAAATCAGTAGAAAAACATCACAGCAGAATAAAACATAAATGATGAGATTTTTTATAAAATAATTTGTTTGATCCTGCTCCCAAAGAGTGAAAAGTGACCCACAATTTGCTTTTGCTTACCCGATTGATACGTGTAACTTTAGATATGTAGGTCTTCTAAAATGTGACAAAAACTGTTTTTAGACCTTTGAGTTACGATATGTCTGCTGCAGATCGTCTCATGCCACTAACGACCGCATATTCAAACAAGGTAGTTCCTTACCTGGCCCGGATGATATTCTATCTACATTCCTGAAGCGGTTCTGCTTTTCTCTTTGTTTGTTTAATTTGATTTGCTACTGTGCTTTCTCAATTATGGAAACTTTCTATGATTTTTCTCCATTATAAGAAGGTCAAAAGAAGCGATGTTACTAATTACCGACCTATTGCCAACCTATTTGGAATTTGTAAGATCGTTGAGGCAACTATTTTTGACACACTGTATTACCACTTTAAGCAATTTATAGGTGCCTTTCAACATGGTTTTTTTAAAGATAAGTTCACAATTACCAACCGATTGGAGTGCATATCCGTTTTAAAATGGATAAAGAAGTTATTGCTGAGGCAGTTGTGTTTCCCTTAGGTTTTCCGATACCTATTGTCAATTGGTTAAGTTCCTACTTGTCTAACCATACACAGCGAGTTTTCTTTCGGCTGCGCTACCTCATGTCATCCACCATACTGGGGTGCCGCAAAGTACCGATCTAAGACTTTTATTTTTTAACATCTATATTAATTACTTACACTTATGCTGGGTGATGATGCAAAAATCTTAGCTGATGATGCAAAAATCTCTTAGAATTCCCGTAATTTACTTTCTCTGAATGCTGACAAGTATGTAGTAAAGTCATAAACTCGTAAACGCAAATACGTTATAATTATTACATCAAGTTTTTTAGTTTATTGTCCAGATTTAGAAACACCAAGAGTTTGGGTGTAAATATTAACTTGAAGCTTTGCTTTTATGACCACATTTCAAATATAGGTAATAAGGCGAATGCTGCTTAACGTTTTGTATTAAAAAGAGTTCGCTGATCTTCTCGCCACCAACACGCGCTATTGCTCCTCTGTTAACCCGATTTTAAAGCATACTTCTCCCGTGTTGTCACTATTTCATTCGCTTCTTTCTTAGGTTTGAGCTTCCGCACCTTCCAAAACTTAGTTTCTTTCCATGGACACACTCGAGAGGAGACACGGCATCTCTAGAATTATGTTCATTTACGATTATTTACGTTGGATGTCTGAATATCTCAGTTCCTAAATAACCTATTGCTTTGTCATAAATTAATAACAACCTTAATACACAACGTTTTTACGCTTGTTAGATGATATTAAGAGGTCACATATCTGGAAGAATAGAACGCATAAACACAGGCATCATTATTCGTCTGCTCTACAAATTTGTAAATTAAACTTAAATGACAGAAGGCCCTCAACCTTCAAACTGTCTGCTTTAGTTTCCTCTTTCCTATCGACAATGCAAAACTTATAACATACACTACAAAATATTTTCTTCACTCTAGCTTAAGCCATACCCGAAAAGTTTTAACATAAAATCCAAAAATGTTATCTCCCCTCAGTAAAGTCAAAATATTTCCGTTTATTAATTTTTTTTTTAATATTTCAGAGTTGCTCCACAGAATCCAGCTTTCACATTCCTCAACTCCATCGCATACCATTTCTCCGAGGAGAAAGTTGATTCAGGAATTGTGTGTATCGACCACGATCACGAAGAATTAAAGCCGCAATTGATCAGTACGTGGATGCCAAATGGAGTCGGTGCAATGCCGGGAAAGCGGGTAATTTTCGCTGAAACACAGGTAAGTACCGTAATTAAGTCATAAAGTGAATAAAGGGACTGTAGAAACAAATGAGGTCAGTTTGGCCGCCCTTTCTACAAAACAACGAATCCGGGCACGTGCTCGCCTATAAATAATTTCTTTTATCTCTCCTAAATTTTCCACTTAACATTAAATTGTCTCCAGAAGCTAATAAAATTATCCAAACATACAAACTCCGCAGGAATAATGACCCAATAAAAAAATTTTCAACTGTAGACGCCTCGCAGAAAGTTATGATGACCAAAGCAGAAGGACAGATATGGATCCTTCCCTCCACTTCCTTCGTGTTTCTGACCGAGTTATTCTTATACCAAAGGCAAACTTCTCTCAGCGATTTACCTGCAATTTAAAGACGACAAGAATTTTCCCCCCTATCCTGCACCAACATCCCATTGTTTACCGGTTTTATTCCATTATTTTATCCTTAAAGGAGTTTTCCCCAGTGCACCCACCTCTCAACTGAGTATGCCTGAATTCGTTATTTTAGTTTAGGACTTCTCTCCTGTGTCCCTTTTGTAAGCTGTCAGAAAAGCAATTCTCATCCTTTTGTTTCACCCTGCGATATTTGATATGAACATAAGACAGGGTGGCGCAGCCAAGACTGTCGACATGGGTGTGGGCAATCCTTCGCACACAGCAAATTGCATTTTGTCCAAGGATATCTTTACCAGGATATAGCAAACAATTCTGTTTGGAATTTATTAAACGGGAGGAGAAGCGGAATAGTGCAGGTAAAACGAAGAAATTATTTTAAGAGGATTTCAATGAAAGGATTATTTCATTTCTGAAGCCAAGGACTTAGCCAGACGCCCCTGTTATGTCTCCTGGCACTTCTTATACTACATTTTGTCCATCAAGAACATTTCGCAGATTCCTTGCAGTTTTCAAATTTCAAATTGCTATCCCAGCATTCATCCACCCGTCGCTACTCCCGAAGATATTATTTCCTAGGACTTCTTTTCTTTTCTGTATCGCTGCTGGAATTATTCAGAGATCGCAACAATACTTACAATCTGAAATCAGGGTGGATCTACAAAGAAACAGAACAAAAAATCACGAAACTGCAAAAAATCAAGGTAAAACCAACTTTCCACTTAGATGGAATACCGGACTCAGTGGGTCCACCAGGACTAGCGAGAAAAATTGAAAAAGAACGGAATAATAAAATTCATCCCCCAACGGTACGTGGAAGTCATGACAATGCAGTTTTCTATTAAGGTCTGCTGAAATGCATTCGCTATCTTCCAATCCTGGGATCCGATTCTCCGGAGTCGTTTTCATGATATGCAACTGGAAATTTAAGCGATTTATTCGGAAAAGGCAGCCTACTCCCTTACGAATTCGGTCAGCAGGTTCACGTACGGATAATTTTTATTCAGGATCAAGAGACGAATTTCGAATCCACTTACCGTTGTACCGACGCTGCTAGATAGTGTCATGAATACCGTGACACGTTGGGTCAGTAAATAGTGCGATCCCGCAGCTCATTACGAATGGAGAAGGTAGAACCTCCAGCCGCTTGCTGTTAAGTAGTATTCATGTCACTTGTGTAAACGCGGACTCATGTCATTCAGCAATTTTCCTGTCGCCAACATTGTTCTGCTGGGAATATTTCTCTTGTCTACGTTGATTCTTCGCAATTAAATCGTGACCCAAACTGTCTTTTTCCAGTTGGACTAGTTTACGTTTTGAATTCAAATTGCATGGGAAACGTCGACAGTTTCTCGGTTTTGTTTGTGTCGAAGAAATATCAGCAAAATAGCCTCGACTAATTTTAGGCTATTTGCAGAAAATCTTTGTCCAACATCTTTTTAAGGCATCCCCTTTCCAAAGATACTAGTTTTGATTGGGTGGAAACAAATTTTTTTTACTTCACAATGGCAATGAAAACTTTACGGGAACTCATTGAGTTAATAAAATGAAAATTTCACTTGCACGATAAATGCAGTGTCTTTCAGGCGGAAGCAACAGCGATTCACCAAGCGCCTATGCTAGTATCTAAGCGTGCAGAATTTAATACGGATATCCGCATATATGTATAATGACAGTCAGGCTGGTGACGCAATCAAAGTTAGTGCGACTGTGCAAGAGATTAAGCTTAGGCCAGATTTGCAGATGCCACAAGTTGATCCTATGACGGGTGCCTGGACATAGGAATCTTCTAAGCAATGAGAACGCGGATGAACTGACAAAGGAGGTTGAGATGGATAGATCTGGAGAGATCACATGTGTGAAAATCCCGATCAGTATTTTTAAGAAAGATATTGCCAACAAAGCCTACTAGTAATCATCGGGCGACGAACCGGAACACATGTTGTATTAACAGAAACTCTGTCCTGAGTGCAGTAGAAAGACAATTAGAGTACCCCTGAGTAGTAGTACTATACAACCGCCGACGACAGGAATCTAGTAGGGTTTACAGCGGGTCACTTTACCACAGGCATCCATGCCAAAAGATTGGGTCGGGATGCAAACGATTTCTATAGTAGTTGCAGGGATTCGATGGAAATCGAATCAGTTTGCCATTTACTCTGTAAGTGCCCTGCCCTGGCGGTGAAAACTTGTTCTCGGGGCTTACCGAGCTGCAGAGCATAGAGCTCAAATCCTTGCTGAGACTCCTGAGGAAGGCAGGATGGATACGAGAACAGGATAAATAGGTTGAATTCTCATGAATCTATTGGGCACAATGAACCCATCTTGTGATATATGTAGGGCTTGATGATAGTTCTAGTCCCTCTAACCTAAACTAACATAATAAAATTCTATTCGTCCAAAAATTTACTGCCTTTTAACGATTTTCCGTCAAATTTTCCAAGTTTCAGGGTCGAACAAACAGAAAAACCACTTCTTATTAGGCAGTGTCTATTTACACGGAAATACACGGAAAGTACGTCAAATTTTTATTAGACTTTCTGGGAGAAAGAGGTGTTTTAATCAGGCTTTTAGTTGCTTTAATAATTGGGGGGGGGGGGGGCTACCACCCCTTCCTCCCGCCAGTTTTGTATCTAGAACAGGCTGTGATAAAATATTACTATGGAAGTGACTATTTGCACTTATCGTATACTTACGTGTATTTCCGTGTACACGGAAATTTCACGGCAATTTTAGTGTGGTAAATAGATAGTTCCTTCTTAATACAAATTTAACGAAGTCAGGGTTTTTGTTTGCACTTCGATAAGTTTTTTTTATATCATTTTTATTTCCTACTCTGACACTTCGTCTTCACTAAAAACACTTCGTATTATGAACGAAATATTCACTTGACCCGAGTACATTTTCGGAAAATAATAATTCAAAACAAATTGTTTTGCAGCCTATTAGGACTTAGAGGAAGGCCTGTTAAGGGCAAAATCTACTTTTGAGCAAGGAGGTTTTTTGCCCAGTTCAGAGAAAACTTACCCTTCTCTGCAAGATACTGGTGGGAGACTCGTGCACTGTCTACACCCATAGGATGCTGCGGACAGTCCGTCTCTCTCTATAGGCCGCCGTTGAAGCGCTAACGCTGCGCATGGAGGTCAATGGGTTGGACTGAAGTGCCCTGATAGGCGCACTGGTAGAAATGAGTCCAGATATGTTAACCAAAAGCTGCATCCGGGCTTGGAGGTTGGTTTTGGCGAGAGCACGCTTTTTCCTCGAAGAACGAGCGATACTGGGTTGCTTAATGGAAACCACCGTGCTGACCAGAGGACTCATACAGCGGACGGAGACCACTTAAGCCCACGGCTGGATCAGCTTTGACGATGGGCAGCCTCCCATTCTGGATGGGTGAGATTGTAACCTCGTTTTTATCCTAGGCGAAGGTTTTGTTAGCTTGCATATACATAAACGACCATTTCCGCGAAAAGGCTGGGCTATAGATAATAGGGGTGGAAGAGGTCGACCATGGTGGGGCGCTCATGCTATGGAATGTCCAGGAATACTCCTTGAAGCTCCGTTATTATACAGCCGGTTACCTCTAGTTGCAGAACATACAATAGACACGGAAACGCCTAACACCTTGGATTAGGGGAGTTTGGAGATTAAGATAGTTACAGACTCTCCATCCGACAACAATTAGCCAGTGCCTTAAAGAAATTTGAGGAGCCTGTTAATAACCACGCGGGGGGTGAAGTCGAACTTTAGTTCTCACAATTACGGTACACATACTGGGTGTTAAGGTGCATTGGTACGGAACACTCATTGTGGGAGGCCCGACTTTCACTTGACCGCTTCTCATAACACGATATATTGATAATCTCAAAATTACTTCAGACGGAGACGGAGTTCAATCAAATGGTAGAGTGACGCCATCATCACGGCATGATTCCACGGTTCGAGCCTTAGTCTCCCCGTGAGTTTTTAAAATAAAGTTAAAAAATTCACTCGGTCTCTACATCAAAAAACCGAAGCAGTTTTCTTCATGTACGTTATAAATCCCATGACGTTATGTGCATATCGTTATTTTTCCACAAATTTGAGGAATTTTTTGACGTTGATCGCCATGTAGTTAATCTCATACGGACTTAAGATCTATTACAAAATGCCATAAAAAAATTTCAATATGTACTAGATCAAAATTTCACTTTCAAACTAAAGAACAAGATGATTTTAATAATAAATGAAAAATTTGTTGAACAATCGCTTAATAGATTTATTAGAAAAGCTGAGCTGAAAGAAGTTTAAACTAGACTTAGTAAGTACTAAATTTGTTGGTCTATTATAAGTTCACGTCAGGTGAGGATGGACAATCGAAGTGGTAAATTTTGTTTTCCTGTCTACATAAATTCTAATTATTCCAGAAAAAATACTAAAATAATTTGGGGTTAATTGTCCTTGGGGCACCCCTTTTGTCAAAATAAGGGTGGTATAATATCAGATTAAAGTGTATTTTGTCCTTAGCTAACCTGTATTTTTTCAACGCAAAATCTTCTACTTTCTTCGAATTTTCTTATTGCCTAGAAGAGACTAGCTTCTATTGATAATAACTAATAAATATTGCAATAATGAAGCTGTTTTATTGTTATGAATACATAACAGATGTCATTTTATACCACATTTGCATCTTTTCAAATCTCTTCGCTATAGTGAAGTCTTAAACCAACTCAGCTATTGCTAATACTATTTTTATTTGCACTTGAATATTGAGAAAAATCTGTGAAATGGGACAATTTCACGTTCTTAATTTTTTCTCAAATTGCTCCGTTCTCTTTCGGGTCGTTGAGGTTGGCAACAAATTGTTTTGAGATTTTCTTTCGTTTATTCTTAAAACATCTCCATCCTTCATTTATTTACAAAAGAAATCGTTCTCCTTATATCGAGTGCTGAATTCACGGTTTTGCCTGCTCTGAAACTAGCACGATGGCTTTCTAAACAGAAGATCAAGCCTCTTATGCATTATTTTTCAATTCACTTTAGTTTGCTGTAAAACTCTACTATATTTTGTTATAAGCACTTCACTTAAAAATTACCAAACGACAGTCATGGCCGACATTCTCTGACTAATTTTTGCGAATTTTTTCTTTCGGCCTAGCCATGCTAAGACATCATAGGGCTATCCCCTGAGCTTTGCCTATTCCTACATAATACAAAAATGTTTTTCTACTGATTGTTTTTATTTGGTGCTTGCAAGTTTAAAACGTAAATTACTTTCCAAAAACCGTTTCATTTATCCTAGTGGTTCTTTAAATCCCTCAATTTCGATGATTTTTTAAGTCCATTGGAAACGTGCATTTGAAACTATAAAGCTATGTAACTTTCCCGTCAGGAATACAGATAAAATGGAAAACGATTCACTTCAATCATCACATTCACCCAGCGGAATGCATTTAGTAATGGCTAAGAATTTTCAAAAACTTCAAAACGTATCAGAGCTATAGTTTAAATACTCATCGAAATTTCTATTCCAATTCGTCCATCGACAATCTTCCATTGCAGTTTATGACATCTGCAGGAACCTAAGAGACTGAGTAGTTTCTAATTTTCTTAAAAGTACTTACACTAACGATCTCAACAACAATTTTCATTGAAAAAATCAAGGTGCAGTGGATTTTTTGTAGGTACTAATACACTTGCAGAGATTTTATCCTTGCTCCAAAGAAATAAAAAAAGGACTTTCCACAAGGAAGGAAAAAAACTTGGACAGCTCAGCAAACAGTCGAGTTCAAGCAAATATAAAAACACAAGCAAGAAAACTGGCAAAAAATTGTTCTAGCTTCAGTATTACGTGAAATTCATGACAATGCAGTTTAGCGTTAACGTCAGCTCGAAAAACCCGCCAAATTGCCATGGAGTTGTGTTCCCAAACGGAAAAAAATCCCATGTTCCATCTCTGTACCGTGGTATTTTTTTGCTGCTTCATATCGAACAACGACGTTGAAAGGCTCCAAATTCTTGAAATCAAGTGGATGGTGTTGGAGAACCTATGTAGCTAAGGTAGTTTGTATTTATTCAAGCAAACCAAAGTACAAACTAAAGCACGTTTTCACCACGGACTGCACAAAGTTTGAGCAATTACCACAAGACAATTACCGATTAATTGATTTTACAACATAAACATGAATTTACGTTGGAGTAATCGAAGCAGACATTCGTTCCTCGATAAATTAAGTACACATACCTACAGGAGGATAGTCAGCAGGACGCTTAATTATTCCATCAATCCTGCTGGGAGAGAACTGGAGCAATTTGTCTTAATGACCGCAAAGATTATGGGTCTAGGGTGTACGAATAGTTGCTGAAGAGGTTCGTTATGCATTTACTGTGTAAAATGCAAACAATATATTTAAATTAATAACAGACCTGTATACGTAGAAGGTGTCGTCCATTAGGAATATTTGATTTCGTTTCTAGATTTAAGCAAATAGTTCAATTGTTGGAGTGTTAAGAGCTTAATGTTGTTTAAACGTAACACTCGAAATTTTAAACCGAATTTCATATAAGCCGAAAAAAGAGATAACGTTCTTGTTAGTACAATTATTGGTTTGGTGGATCTCTGGACAAACAAGTAACTTTCCATCACATCGAGTAAAAAGCTTTGTAACAAAATGCAGTGTCACTTTTTGGAGGTTCTGCCTAAACTACATATATTATCTAGTCTAGTTCTAGCTATGGAAATAGCCTTCCGAGATGCCTAGGGATGTTATAATTGAAAACCTCATACCTTTTACAGCCTCTTCACGTTGCAGACAGAACCAATGTCGTCCCCCCGTAATGACGCAGGTGATAGTGTATTGCTTATATAAGTCTTAGGCCTGGTTTGTTGAATAAGAAAAGCAGTTTTATCATTTGTGGTATATAAGTTATGAATGTCTTCGTTTGTCCTAATCCTGCGATATTTACTGCCTAGACCTGATTTATCTTACAAGCGCGCTTTTTCTAAAGCTACAAAAAGGATTAGTAAACTGAGAGCCTATGACTTTTTTAGTCGGCAATATGCTATTTTGCTGCTTTTAATGTCCTTATACCATGGCACCAACAAAATTTTATTCATTTGAGCCAATTCCTTCAGTGTACTAAAATAGCCTAGGCAAATTTATTTACCGCCAGAGCTTAAAGTGTTTCCTGACTGTAAGTATTTGTATCTAAATAATCTCGCGTGCAGAGAGCATAATCGTGGTAATCTGCTTGGGAAGTTGCTAGGCTAATCTCAAGCGCTATACGTAATTAAAATTTACTACGTGGACCGCAGCCCCTGAACTTTCATCTATTATTAAACTACGTGTATACATTATCCAAGATATCTTTTCGAAAGTGTAGGTATAGTGAGCCAATATATTCTTCTTCCTAAAATAAGATCAATTCGAGAGGTATTTTAAAATTGGACTCCCTACAGGATCAGAACTTCAACATTGTTTGCCAATTGAGGACAATATCAAGCGGAGAAGTTAATTTAAAGTAAGTTATAAGTCGTCGATGGAGGAAGTGATAATGTGTCGGCTTTCCAATTCGTAGGTTCCAGATCCGAATTCCACCGACGGCGTTCAGTGATTGTTTTCTGAAGACAACAGATTACGATTGGTGGATCGGAATCCAGCTGCAGTTGTTGTCTCGAATCGGGTGAAGTATATCTCGCGATCCATGTCTAAGAAAGGGTTTCGGGAACTAGATATAAACTATAGGACACAAGGCAACCTTTTAAATTATAATCTGATAGAGCATATTTCTGCTTGCGAAGAGGGTACAGTTAAGAAGCAAAAAACCTTCCTTTACACATCCTCTGTTTAGACCTTAGCACTTGTTTGGACGTCTGCCTCACAAAAAATAATCACGTTAACTGAATGATTACCCTTTCAGATTTTCCAGCTATTTCGTCAGATTTTTGGAGCTTCTGGCTTAATCTCTACTGCTTTGACAATTAGATTTTCTCTCAATTGCGTGCGTAACGCACGAAAAATAGATGCCACCATACCTGAGCGAGTAAAAAAAACCCTGTTTAAGCGACTTTGTAATAATTTTCATCACATTAAATAAGACATAAAAGAGAAAAGATCTCAACCTTAAGATACCTTAATTTTTACGGATCAGCACCGTAAAATTTGCCGTGTATCTCTTTGGTTTCAAAGAATATTTCGAGCACAGAATTCAAAAAGTAAACAAGTTCTAAAAAGGAATAAAATTATTTTAGCAAACACACTAGTCCTCATTAGTACGCACCAACGTCTTTCGTGGTAAATCGTTACTTTAAACAATTCACTTCCCAAAAGATTAAAAGAGCTGTCTCCATATAAATTCACTATTTATTGGTACTTGCAATTGTTGGCAAATTCATTAAAAGTTAATTAATAATCGAAATAGTAAGTTGATTCAAAATTCAGGATCACAGAAAACTAAGTTTCAAACAAGGAAGCAAATTATTTCAGTTTTGTTTTAAGTTAGGAAAAACTGTGAAATTTGCGGGTTATTCCGGGAAAAATTGTTATTTGGCGTTCAACTTTTCCTAAATCACACAGTGAATTTTAACAATTTCCGATCGTAACAGAAAATGTTGGTATATCTAAAATAATCTAAAAGGTTTCTATATTCGATATCTATTATATTTGCCCACGGATTCTACAAATTAAAACTTTTTCTTTAGATTTGAAATCACTCAAAACCATACGCTCACTAAATTTTTTAGAAGTTTAAAAAGGCTTTTGTGTTTTGACGAGGTTTTTAATATTTAAACCTACTTTGCGATGAGGGTTGTAGTTTCGTTTGAATAAAGTCAAAGCCAGGACCCTAGAAAAAAAACCGTAGCAACGTCCATGCTGGCTTTATGTTGTTACGAACTATTATTATTGTTTATCGTTATGATTTAGTCGTGGGTGGAGTAAGTGATAACGTGACAATAACATCTGTAACTAACATCTATAACTCTATTAGCTTAGAATTTGCAACGCGTCGCTACATTAATTATCAATAAGAGCATTTGTTCTCTTTAGAATTTGAAAAATTTTGGAATCTATGGTTTTACTACAAAAAAATTTTAAAAAATAAAAAAAATAAATCAAAAAATCAATTAATCCGACTGCATAAAAAGTAACAAGGTTAATTACACAATTCTTTACTCTCGACTTGAAATGGGTACGGTTTTCAACTATAAGAGGGATTTCTAGTGTGTTGGCTTCAAATTTGCGGAAGCCTCTAGAACAACCCTATGTAAAACTTTTTTATCATGTCTGCCCTAGAAAATGACTTGTGCCCAATTGACGGTCACCAATCCACTTTCAAACGCTTAAACACATATTTTCTTAAAACCATATTTTTTGAGTTGGCGTGCAATACTTCGGTATGTAAAAGTTGTTAGAATAGAACAAGCTGGGGATTAAAATGTTCGGCAGCCATGTGATTCTTGTCGTGACCTGTTTCAGATTTTTCGCGGTATTAAGTACAAAGTTACGGCCCTTCAAAGACGCTTTTTTGAATTACGCGCCATTTGTAGAGTTTTTAAAATTGTTACTTGGATCGGGTGGCACGCCTTGCAGTAGCGATTTGTTTTTGAAAAAAGTCTTTTAAATGTATTATTTATGTTACTTTCCCCAGAAAAAATTTGTGAAATTAGGTATCAGAAAATAGGCTTCTACACTAGAAATCCCCTTAAGGTAGCAGCTGATGGGAAAGCGACACAACAGACATTCCTGTTCAATATGTGAATGTTATGGATGCTTCCGACTGCATATTATAGTTTTTTTAAAGAGAATTTTAGAATACCCCCCCCCCCCCCCCCCTTGCTCCCTACAGGTTGAGAACCGTGATCGTTTAAACCCGAGGCTAAAGGATTGTCTATTTAATCTTGTTTGTTATATTTTAATTCCCTTTTTACACAGTGAGGTTGTTTTGCTTTTTAATTTACTTTTTTTGCTTATGTCATTTTAGTGTGTTTGTTGATGACTATCAATTGGTAAAGTGTTCATCTATATCTTTTCTTTGATACAAATATCCATGTATTTGAAAGAAAAATTACTCATGAGATGATTATTTGTTTTCTTCACTCTTGAAATCAATATGACTTTAATAACAGCCGTTTGGGCGTTTCGAAGAAAAAAAATACTCCCTCAAAGTCAGATACGAGCGAAAAACATAACCCTTGCCCTTGCAGTCGTGTGAAAACAACTTATATAAAATGATCCAAATATTAACAAAGTTTCATTACCATAAAAGAAACCGCATTTAGGAGTTTACATATTCAGTTAAGACTTCTACAAAATGCAAAATAAAAGTCCAGAAAGACAATATCTTCCAAATAATCACTAAGAGTAAAATAGGGGACTTGCAAATTGGACGCTCACCGTCCTGTATTACGTTAAAACCGAACCAATCAGCATTTGCTCTTTAAATTACTTAATTTCTTGATAATATCACTTATCTGCTAATTATACAATTCAGCGAATAACTCAAAATGTCGTTATATTCTATAAAAAAAAACTTTTAAGTTAAACGCTTTTATTTAACATTAGAAGATGTACTAAATTTTACTTCTTTTAAATATACCACAACTTTTCAACATTAATTGGATACAATCCAAACTAAGGTAGTCCATATTTTTATGGCAACGTTCTTGTCCTTCGAACCGCCTAAATGCCTACGACAAGCCGGTTTTCAGCATTAGATGTCCCCAGAAACAGGATAGAGAACGCAAATAAAAAGACTGGCGAACATCAAAGATGATGCCAATCCTAATGAGTTTCCCTTTTAACATTTTTTAAAACAATTTCTTTAACTCGGACCCAATCTAAAATATTGATCTGGATATTCTGCTACTACCCCGAATAAATTTTCCCATAAAATTCTCTTATTGTAAGGATATCCGCCTAAACCCAATCCGGACTCTCCCTTAGTTAACGCCCTTAAGCTATCCACACAAAAAAACCATATAACCCGACTTACTTCTATACTCCAAAATATGAACAAGCAATAATAGTTTCCTTAATAATTTCTCTTTTTATTTTCTTTTTTCAGATTGTTCAAGAATCGATACAAATCCCAGGCTCTGGACTCCATCTAACATATCAATCATCTCAGGCATCTGGATATTTAAGTATCGTTCGTATGCGCCTGACTGCCGAACGTATTCCATCGACTTTAACTCATGTCCATGTTGGCGTCGAAATTGAGGGATCGCTTCATGTTAAAACTTATGAAGCGGACCCAAATTTAACTCATACATTTGCATGGAACAAGAGGAATGTCTATCGTCAGAAAGTCTATGGTGTAACGATAGCAAGAATCTCGGTCGGATATCAGCATTCAACTTGTAAGGAACCTGTGTGGAATACACAAACAGCTAAATTGCAGGGATACGACGTTGATATATCGGACATTGGCGGATGGGGCCTGGACATTCATCATCACTATAACTTCCATGAGGGTATCCTTCAGAAGGGCGATGGCAGTACTTTGCATATGAAAGAGTATCCAAGAACAGTCAAAGTTGTTATGGGCACGGGACTACAACGTCCGCTGAGTTGCCCCGACTATTGCAATGGAGTCGCAAAGGATGCCAAATTGCTTACTCCCATTGCATTAGCTTCTGGTCCTGATGGCAGTTTATATGTTGGTGACTTTAATTTCGTCCGCAGGATAACCCCTGACGAGAAAGTATTTACGATTTTGGAGCTGAGTGCAACACAAGTATCTTATCAATATTACCTGGCTGTATCACCGGCTGATGGACATCTATACATTTCCGACCCAGAGAAACATCAAATCCTCAGACTGTTAAAATTAGAGAAAGTCAAAGACCCCAGCATAAACAGTGAACCAGTCGTTGGCAGTGGACAGAGATGCATTCCGGGCGATGAAGGCAATTGTGGTGATGGTGGTCCAGCTCTGCAAGCTCGCCTATCCCATCCAAAAGGATTAGCTATCGCTGCTGATCGGACAATGTATATTGCTGACGGTACCAATATACGAGCTGTGGACCCTAAAGGTATCATACATACACTCATCGGTCATCATGGCCATCATAACCATTGGAGCCCAGCTCCATGCTCCGGAACTTTAATGGCCAATCAGGCCCAACTTCAATGGCCTACTGGCTTGGCACTTAGCCCATTGGACGGTTCGCTACATTTCATTGATGATAGGCTTGTCCTTCGCCTAACATCAGATATGAAAATTCGGGTGGTGGCTGGAACCCCTTTACACTGTAATAATAGTCCTGATAAGAACAAGACATCAGAAAATGTGTTGGGAACGGTCCTGGCTATGGCCTTCTCCCCGTTTGGTAACCTCTACATTGCTGATAGCGACTCCCGACGTGTCAACTCTATTCGCGTTGTCGACACATCCGGGAACATGAGATACTTCGCCGGGAAGCAAGAGAACTCTGGGTAAGTAGGTTCAGTCCTTATCGCTCCACTCATTTAATCCACTTGGGATGGAGGAAAAAGCTGTTTGTGCCTCCTTCCAGTTTCTATCCAACAAAACTTGCAATTTATATGTTTGCTGGTGGGGTGGCTCTTTTTTATTTTCGGAGGTATATGGACATGCATGCGGGATATCTACTGATTCTCCGACTAGAGCTTTCACCGAGCTCGCCTTTTTATCCATTTTCCCCCATTATCCTTCAGGCGGTTATGGTTGTTGTTGGCACATTATCCCTCTCAATCCTGAAACAACACATGAAACCCAAACCCATCACCAAGGAACCACATAGAGCCAGCCACAGGATGCCGCATCGACTACAAAAGGCAGAGGCAAAGGCAGCACCAGCAACGATGCCAGGCAAAAAGCGGTTTCTGATAGTCGTGAAAAGATAAAAAAAGGCTTGCGCCACATATTTGTAGCGAGCTTTTTACTGCTGCTCTTTGTTACTATTTTCTTTCTGTAAGCATTTTGTTGGATTATTTTTTCCTTATTTTTCGCAGTTTTTATTTTGTCGAGTGTAACCCCGGGTATCCTTCTATCTGCCTCTGAATATCCTCATTTTATTCATTCTTCCTGAACCCTGCCTGCACCCGCACTCTAATGATAACGATAATTACAGGTCGCTGCCATGCGATTGTAGCGCAAACAGCAATAATAGTGGTATGGCAACAACATTCGCGACTACAGTTAATCCAACTAGAAACAGCGGAAGTACAGGAAATCCCAGTGGAACGACTCCTTCCATGCTGATGACTATGATGATGTCGGGAGCTGGGACGGGATGCCCTTGCAATAATGGACCTGGAGTGGCTATATCGGCAGGAACGTCTACAACGGGAGGAACGGGCACCAACAATTTGGGTGGCACTAGTGCTACTCAAGTTAATGGCGGCACTGGCGGTCCTAATTCCAATGGAGACGATGCAGCAACAACAAGCAATGCTGAAACTTTATTGTCTTCGAATGCTAGATTTCAGGCTATCTCAGCTATAGCTGTTGCACAAGATGGTGTCATCAATGTTGCTGATCAAGGTAAGTAATCCTGTTATGGACTTCTTTATCTACTTTTTTTTATTACTGTAATAGTTTGTCAGCTCAGGGACGTTCTTCTTTATCAAGGAAATGAACTTAAGCAAATTATGTACTACAAAACCACAAGTGGATTAGGATGAAATGAATCTCCTGACACTGTTGTTCGGTTTCTAACGGAGAGATAACGTTCATTTCTAACTAAATCTTTAACGACATACTGAATTTAATTAAGGTTTAATTAAAACTGAGGGTAAATTTCAACCAGCAGATATACGTTCCGTACCCGTCCGACCATGCCACGCAAATGTGCATTTAATTTACTTCAATTGTTTCGACGTGGGGTTTTGGTGTTACAGTTTAGATGAAATGTGGTATCAAGAGAGGAGGAGGATATCATAATTATTCTATGATAATCCTTGTTGCTTTCTCTATCGTTAATTTGTTCGATTCAAATTTAGCTGGATGAGTTGTGGCTTTATAAAATTTTATAATGATGTCCGAAAATCATCCCTGCCCAGATTGGGTGGCTTACTTATCCCTTGATATGAACTAGAAAAACACAAAAGTTTACAAAGTTTAGAGGTCCAACATAATTGTCGGTTCGACAAGTGTAACGTTTTTATAAAATCTTTAAATTCTAATCGATGACTTTCAATGTCATTGGTCGATTACAAAGTAATCTGTTAGTTTCTGTATCTACAATTTTAGGGAGATGTCGAACCACTGACATTACTCCAATGGTATTTTTAATTGTAATTTGTAGTTAGCGGTAAACAACCATAGGTTGCCGAGAGTGGGGTTCGAAGTTGGAACTTCCAGGATAGAAGACCGACGACTTATTATTCCGAATTTATTATCAACATGATGACCTATTAATAGTCGTCGGTGAAGTAAGTGATAACGGTTCGGTCTTCCATTCCGGAGGTCCCAGGTTTGAACTCCACCGGCGGCGAAGCGTGGTTGTTTTCTGCTGACAACAGATTACGATAACAACTCCACTGGTGGTTGCAGAGTAATTTAGGTGGTTCGAAATCCACCACAAAGAAATTGATTCAGGTTCTTCTCCCTCCGCATGTCCCATAAGGGGTTACGGGAACTAGAGAGAGAGCTGATTACTTATTACTTGATGCCATTATTTTTTACTTAGACGCTTCTTTTTGAGTTTTTGGTCGAATTCTTCAAGTTTACGAACATATATTTAATAGTAATAGTTTCAGTGTGCTCCAGCCACCCGTAATGAATAGCGTCTCGAGGATCCCACCAGACACACAGTAGTACCTTCTTGCTTTGAATGTTCGCTTTTAGGTTCGATTGTGGCGTCTAATCTGAATCAATCTGCAGTCTTCTTCGCACAAATATCTCGTGAGCTTCGTTGTTTATTTATTTATTTAAGATTCAACTTAGTCTGCGTACTACCGTATACTACAATCGAACTTTACCTTTGCGAATAAAAATAAATTAAAGCAAAAATTAACCAGATCCCTCAGTGCAAAGAGAGGGGACATGTATAGATGTAATAGTCTCATGCATGGGGGTGATGGGAAATATGAAGGAAACTTTATTCCACACCCCCAATAATTCAGAAAAATAAACCGCGCCATGCAAACAATCAATGTTGGAAACAATTATGGAGTTGTCATGTCTGCTTTCGAGAGACTAATAAATTGAACTTAAGACGCTTTGAATACGGAGACAATCGACGAACATTGGTCTAGAAAAGGCGTCTTAGGCAGTCTTTTTTGCTTGAAATAAAACGGACAATTTCAGCATCGTCAGTATAACAAAGAATTTTCGAGTTAGTCAGAATTGCTGATACATCATTGAGATAAATGATGAAAAGCAATAGTCCTAGATGTCTACCCTGAGGCGCACCGGAGGTAGTATGTTACAGCTTTAGAAGGCGCATCTTAAAATAGAAAAAGTGCGACCTTCATGTCTTCCGCAGCCTTGGCAACCTTCACAGAAATAAAAAAAAAAGTAGAAAACCGACTCAATCAGGGATTTCAGTGTCTTTAAGAACAATGGCTTTAAAACTCGCTGGCAACAAGCAATAAATTATGATGGAAATTATTTTAATAAATAAAATTAGTTTCTTTAAAACTAAACTACTTTTTACATTTGATACTAAAAATCCCTCATTTCATATGCAGTGACCTGCTCATACATAACTTACTCATATTAAATTTATTTGTGGCAGGGTGTTTGTGTTAAATAGCGTTGCACTGAAACCCTGCAGTGAGATATTATTAAAAGCTTTTTGGCATCGACAACTGTACCTAGTCATTGGGAATTAAACCTACTAAAGATCTTAATTATTCAAATCATTTTAAATTATTTCGATGCACCAAGGAGATCTTCTCAAAATTAAATGCAACAGCAGATTTATCCGCAAAACGATTCATACGATTGTAAAAATTTCCATAGTACTTCAAATATCGAGAGACGATTTTCGTTTTCGAAATCAGTCGATGCAGCAGTGTCCAAGGATTTTGGCAACTTTACAAATTGATTTTGCTTATGCACCACTTCTTCAGAAAATGCATAATGGTCAGGGCACAGCTATCGGCTGTTATCGATAATAAGACATTTTCAAGGGGATGCCCATTAATCACAAATCTCTTTCATAGAATCGCAAGATGTCGTTTGTACCATCATTATACAGCATCGTACAGATCCGTAGGCTGTCCACTAGACGACCAGGAAAAATACCTATAGGGAACATATCTCTTCCACCTACCCAACTCAACTTTTATACGAAATACTTCAGCTATTGCTGTCACTGGATGTTGATTTCCTTTCTGGATGAGATTAAATCACAGGGGATGATGTTTATGGCAAGAAAAATGATTCCGACCACCATACAAGAGCTAAGGGAATCTTTGGGTACTTAGAGAAGTGGCATGTATGTGGGATAACGAGCCGAAAAAAGTCAGAAAATTCGATGAAATGACAGCATTAGGAGGAAATCTCTGTGAACAAGGAAAGTGACATATCGAGGGGTGGTGGCCTCAGATTACAAGTATTGCGGAAGGATGTCTAACGATCAAACTTATTGTGCAGAAAGAACTTGACTTAACGACCGTAAGAAGAGCCGTTTTATGTGATATCTCTAGAAAGCTACAATCCGCTTAAAGGTAGAAACGAGCCTGTCCTTTTAGTCCTTCGTCATTATTTGTTTCTTGTATTGGCAGTAAACTGCTGTTTCATCAAATTAATAATAATCACGAATTTATCTTCAATTGAGCTGATGGTGCAGTTTTCCTGACACAAATGGGAATCCACTGAAAATTGGAAATGGGTTTTCTAGCGAATTTCTATGAGTCAGTTCCATCGGTTTTGGTAGTGTACGAGCAATAAAAAAGTATTCAAAACAATAAACCTTTTACGCCTATAAGGGCTAATGGAACTTATCATACCTTGTTAAGTTGTTACGGCTATTAAGCATGAATGGTTTCTTCCCAGCAATACAAGATCCGGATATGTTAAGCAGCCAATCCCAGCTTTTTTTTCCTTCCGTTTGCAGTTTGCTTTGATTTTATACAACAGCTAGCAAAACAAGAATTTTCCAATCCAATTATTCTGTTTTCTTATAAGTGTGTTAGCTTACACCTTACTTGAAGTTAGAATCGAAGTTTCTACTTTGTTGGTTTTAAGTAATAGAGAGATTTTCACATCATCATCGTAGATTCACAATTACGCGAGCAGGAAGAGTACTTGATATACTTAGTGATACGGAAATTCTTAGTTTATTTATCATCTCAAAATACGATTTAAAGTGGATTTATCGATAATGACACCTCGTGGGTTAAGGTGACAGATTTTTCCTCTGAAATAGTTATCGTCATCAAAAACATATTCGCGTTTAATCGCTCAAGAAACTCGACATGCGATTAAGTTTAGCAGAGATCAGGCAATATATTATTTTCTACAGAAGATGCCCAACGAGGGTCATGCAAAATATGAAAAGGAAATTTAATACAGATCCCTTCGCAACAACAACAACCAACTAGACAGATCCCTTCGCTGAAGCGACTTTATAGCCTTTTTTATGATGAGGTCAGAACTGAAGGGATATACTATGATACTAAGAGGACAGCATAATAAGAAAAGGATCTGAGAGTAAAAGAAACAGGTTAGGGGGTTAAATCAAGAAGATTAGGGTGTATTGAAAATTCTGAATGGCTGAGGATCGTATGATAAGGAAAAAACATAAGAAGCTAAACTATGTTGTTCGCTTACATGATTTAGATTTAGAATAAGCCTGACAAAAGTGCAATATAAAAGCTTTGTAATGTAAAGGTCATTAAATTCCTTCGACCACGTCTTCACGAAACCAAGAGTCATATTAGCTTTGGTGACTATGGCATCAAAATGATCCTCAAAAGAAAATTGGGAATTGAGCCAGACACCTAGGTCCTTAGTCTTTGTAACTCTTGTTAAAGGACAACCCTCTATGGTAAAGTTAAATTGAAAGGGAGACCTTTTTCTTGAGAAAGACATAGATGTACACTTGCCGATATTTAGGGGAAGGTCGTTAATGGAACATCAATTCTAAAAAGGCGTCCAAATCAGAGTTTAAAAGTAGGCAATCGGCATTGTTTAACACAGTGCGAAATATCTTAGCGTCGTCGGTATAACAAAGAATATTTGAGTGGGACAGAATCGTAGATACATCATTGATATAAATTACAAATAACAATGGCCGGAGGTGGTAGCCCTGCGGTACACCAGAAGTGTTGAAAATAACATCAGACAGAGCTCCACGAAAAGAAACCCGCTGAGTGCGTTCAGATAAGTACGAATGAATCCAATTTACAAAAACTCGTGGGAACCCGAGAAGGGAGAGTTTGAGTACAAGAATTCTAAGATATATTCTATGGAAAGCTTTACTGAAGTCAGTAAAGATACAGTCAACTTGCTTACCACCTTCAAATGCAGAAATACAGTAGTTTGAAAATTCCAATAAATTGGTGGTAGTTGATTTACCCCTAATAAAGCCATGTTGAAGTATAGAACATCGCAAATAAGTGCCTCAAAAATCTTGGATATACAACAAAGATTACCAATTGGTCTATAGTTCGAAATTTCACATTTATCACCTTTTTTGTGCAACAAGTTGAGAGATTAAATAAATAATACAGAATAGGAGCAAGAACGGAACCACATCTTTTCATAAGTGAGGCGGGGATACCGTAAATTATAATTATAGAAAGATCTTACGGCCTTATTAATGTCTCGTTCATTGAGGCTGCTACTCCAATCACAAGCGCTGAAAGCCAGTTGTTGATCACCCTTACTAAAGTTATAACTAACCTCATCTGGTACACAAGAAGCCATAATAACTGGATCAATGAAAAGAGCAATATGAAGCGCAGAGTGATGACTCGATTCAGAAACAATGGGCACCAAGCATCGCCTTACCAGTGTTCTAGCAGGATCAGTAGAAAAAACGAGGTCGATAAGCCATATTTTACGGTACGTCCAAATTTCACCTCGAGAACGCAGGGTTAAGAGCAATTTGATCTATGTATAGTATTGCGCGTAGTGGTATGCTTACATGGTATCAGGCAAGCAACTTCTTTGGAGCAACGCTCGTGGAAATATGGGTAGAAAAGTGAGGGACAACCGATTAAGGTCAATGCTTAGGAGATGATAACGTCGACAATAATAACTTTATTTTGAACTTTCTTTCACCCCGACCGTGATGTGCGTGCAGCCCCTGCTCAAAGATGTGAGTTATATGCAATTCTAAACCTGATAAAGGACTTGTAAATCAGCACCAAGTCGTCAGATTACATCTTTGTATTAAGCCCAAGTATGTTATTGCATTTGTAGCGATTGTAAAGATGTAACCAATTCAGTTAAGATTGGTAGATATCTTATACCTAATATTTTAAGAGAGAGGCGGTTACTCATATTTATTCCAATTAATATAAACATCTTTAGGATAGTAGAATTTCCTTAAGAGATAGCTATTGCTTAGGACAACAATTTTCTTAGATTTCTGTAACTCTCCAGAATCCACGTAAAAATAGTACGAAAAAGTTGTGGTAAGAAATAAAAAAGAGTGTATAAAAAGAAAAAATAAGATTAGTGTAAAGGCTGTACCCTGCGATATGAGAGGATTTATTTTGCAGTAGTTAGATGTGACTAGATTAACCTCACTAAAGTTATATTTGCTAAACATGCAGCAGAAACCTGATGTTCAAAGATGGAGGCAATATTTTTGGATAATAATAGACATCTTTATTTAAATATAGACGTATGCAAAACAATGTATTTTCTCTGCTTTTCCAAAGGTCGGCTCACAAAAATAAAAAAAACTGCGGATCGAAATCGTTGCCTTGTGGCATCCCAGAAATATTTCTTATGTTTCTGCACAGCGAACATTTACCAAGTATCGCAATGAATATTCCTAACTCAGCTTCATTTGAGGCTCTACTAAATTTAGCTAAACAGTTGTAACACCTAAAATAAGGCGCCATAGACTCACATAAATATTTTTCTGAAAGCTCTCCTGTTCCTCGCTCTTTTTAATAACTTTATCATTAGCACAGGAAGTAAACTGAAATTTGTTAAATTAAATACAAGATAATTTATGCAGAATCTCAAAGTTTTTATAACACAGAACTATTTTAAGGATACATAAAAGGTGAGAATAATGTTTTTCTCTAATTCCCGTAACCGCTTGCGAGGCATGGGGTGGGAGAAGAACTTCGCCCAATTTCGGTAGTCGGTGGAATAAGTGATAACGTGTTGCAAAGTAATGTCGGTGGTTCGGATCCACCTTAAATTTTAGATCCGCTTGCAATCATATTCTCGAATCGGGTGAATCCGAGTAATGTAGGTGGAAATAAATATGCACCATGTCTAATTAAGCTACGTTACAATTAAAGCCTATGAAATCTATTTCAATTGCCGACCCAGCATATCCATTTCAGCTTTGCTACAGGTAATAAATACATTTCAGTTGCCAATATATTACATGTGGCTTGCTGGGAACGCAATGAGAACTTTCATCGTGCTCGTCTGTATTTAAAACAGGAAACTTACAGATTTTGCTTAGTAGAAGAAGCTTCCCGTTTTGGCGCCACTTATTTATAAAGGCGTACTCCTTAGGTTTATTCTATGGTTTTTGGAAGTTGAATTCGTGTACATCTTTAATATGAACCGCACTTATTTATTTGTTTTTGACTTGTTCTGATTTGTTAGAAATGTTTTTACTTACAATCCCGTCATTAGTTTAACACACATAAGCCCACATATTTTACCAAGCCACCTACTTCCCCCACTTCGACTCTATCTCTTTATTTTTCACGTTAATTACATAATGCAAGAAATATAGCGAAGTTGGCCGCAATTGTGTGCTTTATAGCCGCACGTATCCACTTTTAAAGGTTACTACTAGGTCAGAGAGAATATATGATAGGTGTAACGTTGAGAAAGGTACAAAATGTTTTAAGGTAAAAGAAACTACACAAACAACAACAACATATACAAAAAACAAGAGAGCTACTCCCTGGACGAAAATTTGCGGCTACACATTACCTTTGTCCCGACTTTGAAGCCCGAAATGTGTCAGTAGGGAGGAATATATTCGCATCACCATTTCAAAGTGGTTTGAGATTTTCCAGGCAGGCAGTTGCAGAAACCTCTCAGGGGATGGTTTAGGGTACCGCACAAGGTGAGTCTGGTGAGGTCGGTGAGGTCTACTTTGTTTCAGGGAAATATGGGTCATGCAAAACAATGTTCGCCATGTACACCTGTATATCTACATAGGAAAATGAACATAAAACGTACGTCGGATGGGCTCTGAAGATTACCTATGCGAGCGAAGTATATTTCGGTTTCAGGTTTCTTCGTAAACTTTATTACATTCTAAAACAAAAGTAGGTAAACTCACGTATGAGCGAATTGTTATAAAATAAGTGGAATTTCTGCACAGCCCTGGCAGCGGATTTGCTTTGAGGGAATACGAAGTCATGAAATGAAATTCCTACTGTAGTTTTTCGGCATCCTTCTGACTTCTTCTGGGAATATGTTTAGAGAGGAGACTTTCGGCAGTTATCTCGTTCCTGGGTGATATGAGAAATTGTTTCTGCTTGCGTTGCCTTTAATGTAATCTACTTTAAGGTGAGATTATGATTTAACTTTGCTTGTTCGCAGTATGTTGCAATTCCACTCGTTTGTTTCGCTCACTTTTGTGATCACAAAGCGTTTTTAGTCCTCACAAAGTGTGCTTGGTGACCTTTTTAGGAGCAAAAAAAAATGTCCTCTTTTGAAATTATAATACCCTTGAAGGCCTTGCAGGATTCTTCACAGTTCCATTATAGAACCCGCAAACTACTGCAGGATTGAATAGTATGAGAGTGGCCTTTTGTTGAACTTAAGTGCATAATCACAATAATTGCTGGAAGTCAAGGGCCAGGAATAAAAAAAGGCAAAATAAGAAAGGCTCAAAGAAAAGGAATCATACTACAAGAAAAGAATTTTGTGCACAAAAACAGTTAAAGAAAGGATCAGAAAACAAAAAAAGCAAAATTATAAAATTTTCCTCTTTTCTCGCGGTATTTTCTCCATTCTTTTGGTAAAAGTTTTGTAGCGATTTTTTTCTTGCCGCAAAGACGAAAAGAAGGCATTTCCTTTTCGCTGAAGGACCCACTTAAAAACATGTTTTTACACCCACAGAACAAAGCGACTAAAGACGTTAATCCAATTCAACTCAACTCAACTTCGTTCAACTGGAAATTATAATGAAGTAGGACAGGGGGAAAAGGAATGGAAATTCTTGGGAAAACTGCAAGTCTGTTGCAGATTATTAAGTTAGATAACGACGAGGAGAAAGACAATACTGGGAGGTGGGCGCTTTTATAGCAAATTGCAAGGGTGCGAATTTAAGAAAACATTTAATTTTCAAAATGGCGGCTATTTACAATTTGCAATGAATTGATGCTACACCGATATCAAATTTTTTAAAGAATTTTTTTTTCTGACTGCTGCTTTCTCTCTATATAAATCAATTTAATGTCACAGCTTTAAGTTATCACGTTAAACAGAGAGATAAAAGACATATTGTGTCACCTTTAATGACATAACGAGTAAAAATAAGACTCGCCCATTCCTTGCCTGAAACAGACACACACAGCGTCAAAACACCGGAATGGCACTCAAATGAAGCACGGTACGCCTGAGTAAAAATTATACTTTTCCAAATCCCAGCCCGTTACAGGCACGTATCAATAAAGGATGCACGATATAGTCCACACCAAGGACAGTGCACTCACACTTTTTCTAGACTGAAATTTAAAATGAAAACAAAAAAATTATTTCCGTAGATTAGCGCATTCAACGCCGACGCCTGAACTAACAAAACTATCCACGCAGTACATGGCGACTCTTGTGCAGTTTAAACTTATTTTAATCGAATTAATAAACTGAAACTGGAAAGTACCTATATAAGAATAAAAATAACGAATTTCAGGTAATTGTTATCATTATTATTGTTATGACTTGTGAGTCGTCGGCTAGTGGGAACCATTTTAATATACACACGATGAACACGCGTCTATACGGGTGAGATTTTACGTTATCCACGTGATATGTCACAAGTCTCGAATGTGTTAAAGCCAGAACGCAGTAACAGGAGCATGCATTTACTATGGACGTATTTTTAGATTTTTGTGCCTGTAGCGGGAGCGTGCATACCCATGTGGCGGGCGTAGTTTTCATTGTTTGGCCTGTAGCGGAAGGATTTGTTGGCTATTCGTGCTCTCAAATATTAACGTCTGTACTTGCTTTGGGCGCAAATATACCAACTAATTATTTTTACTGGGGATTTTTCAGAAATTAAATTCATTACATTGATTCCTTATGCAAATCAATTGCTTGAAATTCTGCTAGAAGCAGCATGTCAGGCTGTTTTAAAGGTTTTTGTTATAACAAGAGCGATGATTTCAGACTTATCAGAATAATGGAAATTTCAACGCTCCATCGAACACTTAATATGTTTCCAACTGAGCCACAAGCGCAAAAACAGTGAGCTATGATGATTTAACATTAACTGGAAGTCAATGAGTGATTGAAAACCTTCAATAGGACCGACGTAAGTGCAATAGGTATATAGTAAGAGGAGTTGCTTTCATTTCCTTTTTTGGGTATTGAATAGACATATGTAAGCCAAGTGAAACTCCTGTTCCTGTACGACAGATAAAATCAAGTTTGCTCGATGGTGGAGATTGAGGCAAAAATCTGGCAAGCATACTTTAGCAGAGAAATTAGCAGTAAATAGGTTTTTATATACTGGCATTCAAATTATTTGTGTGAATTGCAATAAGTAGACGACATGGTGATGGTGTTAGTGTTAGGGGATACTCTATGTATGGTAGCTTTGGTAGTAGAGGGTTGAGTGAGGTATCTATGTACGCCTGAAAGTCCAGGGCTAATAAATTGGAGGAAAACCAAAGGATCTTAAAATGTTCCACAGCTTAAGAAAGATTTACGAACATTTACAGTCCGATTTAATTTGGAGGATATAAACAGCTTGGCGTGTTGGCCTACCAATCCGGAGGCCTCAGGTTCGAAACCAACCTTCGGCTACCCATGGTTGTTTTCTATTGACAGCAAATTACGATAAAAGGCCATGGGGGTTTGCAGAGAAAACGTTAATGGTGCGGAATTCACTTAAAATTTTAGAGCCACTTGCAATAGTTGTCTTGAATCGGGTGAAGTTCTTCACCCGCCTCATGCCCATAAAAGGATACGGGAACTAGAGAGAGATATATAACCTTACCATTCTCTCAATTTAATCACACATATGAAATCTTGAGCTAAGCAACGCTCGCATTGGCATCATTGTTAAAATCTATCAAAATTAACCACCTTACCAAAACTAGTGTTGTTCTTAACCAATCATTACCTGACAATATATTCTTCATATCAAAATTATCAAACTCCGCTGAAAGAGCATATCAATAACATCAAATCTAATTATTTGCATGTTCCACTCTCCAAAGCTTAAATATGTCTGCACATTATAGCTTAAAATTATTTATTAATTATGTGGGGGTGGTTCTGTTCCGCCCTTATACCTCAGAATTCAATGAGCTATAAATTATCAATTAATAGACATTGCATGTTGATTTCTAAGTTTAGCTATTATCGTATTAATAACAATAATTTTGTCACAGAAATTTAGAAGTTCTAATAATATTTATATTTTTTAGGATCACTACATATTCTGGCATTGGAACATTATCTGCCAAGTCATGATGAAAATGGAGAATTCCACATTCCTTACCCGCCCTCTGGAGAAGTGTACGTCTTTAATCGATATGGACAGCATGTGGCGACAAAAGATTTAACATCTGGCAAAACACGATATTCATTCCTCTATTCGAAGAATACTAGCTTTGGTAGACTATCTACCGTAACGGACAGCTCTGGAAACAAAATTCAATTCCTTCGAGATTATAGCAGTGTTGTAAGCTCCATTGAAAATACCCAAGACCATAAGTCAGAGCTTCAAATCAACGGAATGGGAATTCTGACAAAACTGACGGAGAAAGGCAAGTTTGAAATTGAACTAGATTATGACAGCAACACGGGCTTGCTGAACAGTCGATCCAGTGGTGGAGAGACTTACATCTATCAATATGATGAATTTGGAAGAGTAACCGGAATGATTCTTCCCAGTGGTGAAATAGTCAGAATAACATCTAAACTCGCCGATAATAAAGGTCTTTCCGTTTATGTTCACGCCTCAGTTGAGTCACTCTTCTCTCAAGAAAAAAGCGAAACAAATGAGCTCTTAGTTATTGGAGGAGTGAGTTCGACATTCATGAAAAAGGGCCGAGAATTTGCGCAGGCTGAAATAAAAGCAAACAATACCTTGATTATTCACGATGCAAATGGAGTTCTGGTGGAATCATCAGCAATTGCTCGACATCCACTTCTAGAGGCTGCCCTTCCTGTTGAAGCCGAAATGCTAGCAATGTGGTCACATCAAGCAATTACAATGGGTGACGGAATTACGAACAACATGTATTCTGTCTACAACTTAGTGGGAGACGTAAGAAATCCACAACAAACTTTGAACCGCGAAATTTGGGTGAACAGTAGCAAAGTTTTTGGTGTGGAATTCGATCAATTTACAAGTCGTCAAACATTCTACGACATGAATCGAACTCCAATTTTGATTGTCGCATTTGATCCGTCAGGTTTGCCTAAATCATACTATCCCACAAATGGATATCCCGTAAACATATCATACGATCGATTCAATCGAGTCGACGGTTGGACCTGGGGACCAGCTGAACTAAAATATACCTACGATAGGCACGGTCTTCTATCGGAAATCACAAGCCAACAGGATGGTATAATTTCTTACATCTACAATGACTGGAATTTAGTTTCTGAGATCGGATTGGCTAGTCAGAGAAAGTTTCACTTAAGTTACGACGATGCCGGCGGTCTTCGTCATGTAGTCCTTCCAATGTCCACGAAGCATTCTTTTAGCATGCAAACATCTATTGGATTTATTCGCTCTACTTATACACCTCCCGGTAGTACGAAACCGTATTTGCAGCACTATTCGCATTCGGGAGCGCTGCTACAAACGATATTTCCCGGTGATGGCGCAAGAATTATCTACCGCTACAATTCCGCCGGTCAGTTAACAGAAATAGTCCACGGCGATGGAAAGAGTGAATTTACCTACAATGATGTCACAGGCATGCCTAGCACTGTATCACATTCAGAACGTGAACTCGAATATCGATGGGACTTTGAATATACTGGAGGTCTTTTGACTGAGGAAAGAATTGATTTTATTGCCAAAACAGGTCTTAGCAACGCCAAATTTACCTATGAGTACGACAGCAATTTCCGAGTTACTTCCATCCAAGGTCGAATAGGTGGACAAAACCTGCCTGTACAGATAATTTCTTACAATCCAAGAACTGGAAATCCAAGCCAAATTGGGCAATTCAAATTGATGAATCCGAAACTAAACCAAACACAAGTTTACGATGGAACAGCAAGCTTCACAAGGACAGTAGATGGACGATTCTTGGAATCGCAGCTATCTCTATCGATACATAGAATGGAAGTGTTTAGAATGGAATTTTCGTATGGTATGCATGGCCGAATTACACAAACAAGAACGTATACCAGAAATGTTGGAGTAAACACGTACACAAATGTCAAAAACTACACCTGGGACTGCGACGGACAGCTAATTGGAGTTGAAGCTCAAGAGCCGTGGGGTTTTCGTTATGACGACAATGGAAATTTATTATCACTGACATATCGAGGAAATATTATTCCCATGGAATATAACTCTCTAGATAGAATCGTCAAATTTGGTGAAGGCCAATACAAGTATGACGCTAGAGGATTAGTAGCGCAAAACGCTAGAGAAGAACGTTTCCACTACAACACCCAAGGTTTGCTAGTGCGAGCTACGAAGCGTGGCCGATTTGATATCCGCTATTATTATGACCATTTAAAACGACTCGCCACTAGAAAGGATAACTTCGGCAACGTAACCCAATTCTTTTACAATAACCAGTTACGCCCATATGAAGTGAGCCAAATTTATTCTCCACGAGATGGGAAATTGATGTCACTCACATATGACGACAGAGGACACCTAATATTTGCTCAAGTATATCGCCACAAGTATTATGTTGCGACCGATCAAAGTGGAACGCCTGTGATGATCTTCAATCAGTATGGAGAGGGCATCAGAGAAATCATGAGATCACCTTTTGGACATATCGTCTATGACTCCAACCCATACCTTTACCTTCCGATTGATTTCTGTGGTGGAATTTTAGATCAAGTAACTAGTCTAGTTCATATGGGCGATGGAAGAGTGTATGATCCGCTTATCGGCCTCTGGATGTCACCCAATTGGGAAAATGTTGCTGAACGAGTAATAACACCAACAAAAATGCACTTGTATCGTTTCAATGGAAACGATCCCATCAATATAGGTCATGATCGCAACTATCCTGTCGATTTCACTTCGTGGATGGACAAGTTAATTTTCAACATAAAAAATCTGATGCCACAAATAACAAGAAACTTGTGGGAGCAGCCATCATTGTGGGGCCGAACTCTTAAAAATCCAGTTGCCTTAGACCTTAAACGTCCGATTGACAATATTCCAACGATGGCTGTCGAATCAGGATTTTTGGCACATCTTTCAATACGACGACTGTCAAATTTCGAAGATCTTTCATCTCCACCAAAGTCGGCTCTTAAATTTGATGTGATGAACCCACGCCCACAAAAGATCGGTTCAGACTCAGATCCACCATTCGGCAAAGGCATTGTAGTATCAAGAACAAGTGACGGACAAGCGATAGTATCTAGTGTACCGGCTGCCAATGCAATATACAGGGACGTATACACATCCGTTTTCAATCGGTCCAAATTACTGCCATTTACTTTTGTAGTTCATAATGCTCAACAAGACGCGTTCTTCTTCGTCAAGGAAGACTCTTGGCGCGCTAGTGAAGACCGTCAACAACTTAAAAGACTGCAAGGACAAGTAAACACTACATTCCATGAGATTACCAGAGAAAATGGTAGTGGCGCCAATTACTTAGATGTTAAAATTCACGGTTCGCATGCGATAATAAATTTGCGATACGGTACCACTGTTGAAAAGGAAAAACAGAGACTGATGCATCATGCAAAATTAACCGCGGTACGTAAAGCATGGCATAGAGAAAAGGAGGCTGTACGAAATGGCCTAACAACGACCACTGAATGGACACAACCAGAAATTGATGAAATCGTAAAACAGGGATATGTCAACCTCTATGAGGGTGAATACATACACGATGTCAATCAATATCCAGAGCTGTCCGAGGATCCATTTAATATTCGATTTGTGAAAAAGAAAACAACACCAATTCGAAAGCGACGACGTCGAGACATTGAAAGTTTAATAAATTTCAACAGTGCGAATTCGCATGAGCCCTTATCATCGTCAGTGTCATCCCATACAGAATGCTTAGGTGATAACGCTTGTTAGCTGACTGTTAAGTATTATAATTAATAAATTAATTAAAATTAATTTAACCTTAAGGAACAAGAGAAAAACTACAAAAAATGATTTATTAAACAATTTCTAAATGGTGACTCGAGCTTTTTGAGACTGGCGTAGGATTTAACTAATTTAATTAAAGAAGAAAAAATTGAGAAAAAAAATTAATTAAAAGTAAAATTAATAATTATTGTGAGACCAATTTGTAAAAATGCTAAATATGGATAATTTTGTACATTTACCTAACGTACTTGCTTCGGTTTCAATGAATATTGATATCTAAGCCCGTGATGGACTCTTTGTTAAGCTTGTGAAAGTATTTATTGAAAAATTATTGATTTGCTACGATGTCGTTGTCAATTTTGTAACTTTTGTTTATATATTTTCTCTTGATTTTACGTAATAATTTTGAATTAATAGCGAGATTTTTTATAAAAGCAGGATTAGTATATAATTCTAGATCATCGGATTCCTTGATCAGCCATAGTTTATCTGGAAAGGTTTCAATGTTTTGCGATTTGAAATAGCTTTGCTTCGTTTGATATCAAAGGTAAATATGGTAGTTTTGGAACCTGTTGTATCTTAAAATATTAATGACAAATTGGGTCTTGTGTCGCACTAATTTATATTATAATGCGAGTAAGTAAATTCCTTGTCATATTTAATTGGCGAACGAACAACAAGTTGGCCAGTAGAACATCCTTGCGTTCATAGTATTTTTTCAGTGATAGAGTGGTTAAGCAGCCACGTTGGGTTTCCAGATACCTACCTCGTACTGCATCATATTTCCACCATAATTTCTTTGCACTCTTTGCTTCTGGAAAATCGCGATTGATTTAACCACGTGCAAATCCTTTCGAAGGAATAAAATGGTATAAGAGTGAGTGAACGTATTGTAACATAGTCGGCTCTTCGACTGAGCCTACCTCGTGTACGTTACAATATAAAGCTGTCCCGTACAAGTTTTGACTCAAAGATTCCATTGAAGGCCTTTTAGCGATGGTGCTTAAAATAGTCAAGGACATTTTTGAAAAGCTCAGTCAACAATTTATCTAGACCAGTTGCCTTATTATGTTTCGTCCTAAGTAATACGTTAAACAAATCCTCCCGGCAAATATCTCTGCCTAGTCCATGAAATACTGTAAAAAGCGACAGGGACATAAATTACATTTGGTTCGCGCGTCGCTTTGACAATGACTTAAAATAGTGCATCAGTTCATTCAATTCTAGACTTTACTACCCCTTACATTACTTAAGAAGACAAACAAGTTCTTGTGAAATACTATCTTATCCTAGAACTACATAGATCTTTAAACTCAGAACCAGCTACAACTATTACTTAATAAACCGGAGAAGCTGCTTTAGCGCTATGTTAGCAACATCTTCCAGTCCACTGGAGAAGTACGCACCTAACGCTTTGTACCTTTTCCTGGCGAGTCCCGGGCAATCGCAGAGTAAATGCTGAACGGTATCCACTTCTTCCTCGTCCATACAACTTCGACAAAAGTCATTGGTGGGGATGCGTAAGCGTTCTGCGTGTCTTCCGAAGAGACAGTGGCCAGTAATGACTACCACAATATTTCGGAGATCGGTGCGGCTTCTCTTTAGTAGGAAAGCCGTTTTCTTAATGTCCTAAACTGACCACAGCTGCCTTGTCATACCGGATATTTTCAAATTGCTCCATCTTCCCTTAGCAAGCTGAATAGCCTTAAGATCAACTTCCTTTTTCACTGACTCTAGAGCCGTGTCTATAAAGGAAGCGTTCAGTTAAAATCCTCCCTTTGCAAGCGTGTCAGCCGCCTCATTGCTCTGTGTCCCACTATGACCCGGGATCTAGCAGAGAATTACCTTGTGCATAGATTCCAATTTCTGGTGACTATTGTGATACCTACGTACCCTTATTATATTTGAGTCCGGCGCCTTTATTACCGCTTGATTGTCCATATAAATTCCTATGTCGCTACCATTAGGTAGATTTGAGCGTGATAATCATCATCCTTACCGCTCTTTTTATGGCCAAAATCTCTGCTTGAAATGCACTCCAGTAGTCAGGCAACCGATACTGACTACGTATGTTTAGGCAATCCGATTACACTCTAGCTCCCACCACATTCACCATTTTCGATTCATCAGTGAAGATCGCTCTATCTGCCATGGTGATACCACCATCCTCCCCCCCCCCCCCACTTTCCAGCATTTAGACTCTTTCAGTCTAAAGGCGCTGCGAGCTGCTATACTTTTACAGAAGATGTCAAGTGATGGAACGTGGACCATTGTCTCCAATGCCGCAGTTGGCGTTGTGCTAATTGCTCCGGAGATGCCCAAATAGACAGCTCTTTGAATTTTAGTTATTTTTTTAAAGTTATTTTGCTTCTCTATAGCAGTTCACCAGAGTAAGGATTTGTCTCATAATGGAAATGTCCAATACGAGGGCTGAAGCCCCATTTTTTCACAAGCATTTTCTTGCAGGCGTAGAACGCTACCGACGCCTTTTTCACGCACTCCTCTATGTTCTTGCCCCAATTTAGTTTGAAGTATCTGGCCTGATTAGTTAGTGTCAGCGTGGAAGGATTCAATCACTCTCTTCCTTGTGAACAGAACTGCTTTCGTCTTCAGCGGGTTTACCGATAAGACGCAAGTGACTACCCACCTGTAGATTTTACACAGGCCTCTTTCCATTAGTTCGCTGATGGTGTTTAGGAATTTTCCTGAGATCAATACGGTCAGGTCGTCTGCATAATCTACCACCTTTAACCCCTCATCTTCAATTGAGATCAGGATTTTTTTAACTACTAAGTGCCAGAGTACTCCTTGCGGAGTTCCTCTGCATACGGCTCTAGCAGCTTTATAGTTGCCTAATTTTGTGTGGATCTGACGATTTCCCAGGATTGTGCCAACCCAGTGGCAAACGAATATGTCGGTGCTGTGGGATTTCAGAGCGTCGTGTACAGTCCTGATATTATTGAAAGTCCCTTCAATGTCGAGAAATATACTTAGGGTGAATTCTTTGTAATTAAGCGATTTCTCAATAATACTCACTAATTCTTATATTGCGGTTTCGACCAAATTCCCTTTTGTATACGGTTACGGGCGCTATCTACTCCTGTTAGCAGAGTATACTCCCGTAGATACACGTCGAGAAGTCCTCTCAAGCGTTTCTAAGAATGTAAATCTCTAACGTGGTCCTATAAACATCTGGACTGTTTGCTTTCCAATTAAGTTTCCGTAGCAAATGTCACTTGCTAATTTCGCAAACAGGACTAGTCAACCTTTTGAGTGGGAACTGAAGACTAATAGGGAGATGATCAGTAAAAATCTCAAGACTTTAAAATTTGTCTCTAAATCAAGAATATCAAACGAAACAAGAGCTAAATCTAGACATAATTACACTTGACTGCCTTTTAAAGTTAAAATACCTTTTGAATTATTGTTGAGCCTGCCAGTTCATATTTGGATCAAAATTTCACAACCAAAAGTGGTTTTTGACCTACAATTGCATTTAAATCGCCAATTAGTACTACTCTGTTCGCGACATTTAGCATTACCCGTTTAAATTTACTTGGAATAAAATGGCACAGTACTGTTAAAGTTGGTTCATTATTGATCAATCGGTTTAATCGGGTTGCAAAATCATGTCCCATTTTTCTTGGCGCAATCTTTAAATTTCAACGTTTGTCCACCTAATGACAGGAAATAAACAGTTTTTAATTGCCGATGGCAAGGCTTTGGTACAATATACAATTTGTCGACGTCAATAAAAGCAAAAGTGTTGACTTCAAAATAGATAAGTTTCGAAATTTTAAATAGAAATCTGATATTGCTTAAAAAGTAAAAAAGTTGTATTAATAGCCATAGGAGGTAATCGATTATTTCATTCATTTAACTACTTACACGACTGATATGTCTTTTTCTGAAATGGATTTGCTTACTTGGTAGGAACACTTCAAATTGCTTATCATTTTAATCTTTGTATTTATCATAATTATATTCTATACCACCTAGCTAATATTTTATGACGTCAGTCTTTCATAATTTAAATATTTAAAGTATCTACTTAGGTTTTCCTTTATTTTTAGTATTATGATTTACATTTTTTTTAAATAAAAGCATAAAGTAACTTGAAACAGGTAAAATCTTAGCAAATCAATATAATTTGTTTGATTTAATCGTAAGGGAGTTGTATATGTATATTTGTTTTTTGGTACTCATTAAAGCATTTATTTTATATTTTGTAATTGTTGCCAAATATTATGAAATTAAGTGTAAATGTGACTAGGACAAGAAAAAAAAAGATGAAATTATCTACAACCTTAAAATTTATACATTTAATAATGAGAAAAATAAATTAGTAGGAATGAGCGTAGAATACAACTAAAGTACATGGAAATAATATTAAGTAGGCATGAAAATCCTGGAAACATGACGAAACACGCACGGTCTCTACTAGATGGGTAAAATATTGTTATATGTACACCATAGAATACATAAAATGAAATAAAACTGAAGAAATAATAACACAACATTACTAAAACTAAAGTAAAACTAGAAAATGTTTTCCTTTTGTAAATAAAACTTAATTGTAAGAGTAAAAAAGTCTATTTAAAGAAGATTGTAAATGTTTCCTTTTATTTTTTATTTATAATTTAAAGTAAAACTAAGAGATACTTATCAAAAGTACGTGAAGATATAAAAAAAAATGAAAGAAGAGATATTTTAGAAAATATTAAACACAGAAAAAAAGAAACGTAGTTTGTTTAGAAAGTATGGCTTTTCCTCTAAACGAAGAGAAATATTTTTTAAACAAATTCATAACATATAGGAAAAGCTAACTAATGGAAATATTAACTGTATTTTTATTTTCAAATCAACTGGTAATATATATACAGAAGTACCCGTTGTCAGTGCTAGTGAATAAAAGAAATTTATACATAAAATGTGTAAAATCAAATCGAGTTCGACAGTAATATTGAAGAACTTAAAAAAACACTAAATTATTTACCGAAACAGACTCTGTAAATATTTGAATATAAAAATTATTTAGCTATAAGAAGAAGAAGAGATTTATTAATAAATGAAATATTTGAAAAACTTAAACCGAATTTTCAAAATGAACAAACCAGATAAAATCCAAAATAAAACAAAAGAAAAATGATGGTAGCAAAAGTTGGTGGTGTTTTTAAACTTAAACAAAAAAAACAAAACAAATGACTTGCCTTCATTTGGCTGCAAACTTATATAGTCTATTAATTAAATGTTAACTAGATAAGCCCGAATAAAAAAATGAACAAAATACAGGAGTCAGATACCTTCTTGCTATATTGTTGCTGCTACTGCTGTTACCACTATCAAAAGGCAACTGGAGATTTTTTCATTGAGTTTTGATCAACGAATCGAAACGTTTGGAAAACTTTCTTGATTGTTTCTTACTAGAATTTACAATCTTTATAAGAAAATTTCAATATTATTATATATAAAGATATTTTTAAACAAAGATTATTAAAAAATGAGGATATCAAGGGTCTTTAAAGTATAGAACTAAATGAAACCATTTTTTAAAATGTTTAGATCTTTTAGTTCTTTTGTTTTCCATTGAGAACAACAATTTTTTGTCACACTTTTTTATTTTTCTTCCATTTTTAATCTATTCCATAGTATCAACACAGAGTAAAATATACACTATCTCAGTTCAATAATTAACAATATAATTTATTTTAAAATTGGCGTTCTTTAAGGCTTCGAGTTTTAAACTAAGTGTTGCTCTCCTAAAGATTGGTCACGTATTTCATATTAAATGAGTAATTGAAGCTTATTGAGAACTGTGGATATGAAAAACACTCAACACTGAAATTTTTATATAATGGAACACAGAAAGGAACTACATGAAAATAGCAATCCGCTGCATCAATTTTTAATATCCAAATTGGGTTGGGATTATTTAAATATTCCTACACATTTCTAGGTCTTATCAAAAACTAATCGAACAGAAATCACTTGTTAGTTGTTTCATTTTATTTAAGAGAGTTTTTATCTTATCTTTTCAAAGAGATATTTGTTTATAATCGGCATTTTATAGTTTGGATTTTCTTCACTTAATTCTTAGTAAATAAGAAGGTATTCATGCAAATATATGGTGGAAGCAGACCCCTAAAGCTAAGTAGTCGTTGAATAACCGAATTCATTTACCTTTACTGATCTATGCTATGCTTATGTATTCTAATAATACATTACAAACAAAATTAATGTAATGTAATGTAATCTCATTCTTTATCGTAGTCGTCGGTGAAGTAAGTTTAATGTGTCTACCTACAAATCTGGAAGTTCCACCGGTGGCGACCCATGGCTGTTTTCTGCTGACAACAAATTACAATAAAAAAGCTATGGGAGTTGTAGAGAAAATGCCAGCGGTTCGGAATAAACTTTAAATTGTAGGTCCACTTACAATCATTGTTTCGAATCGGGTGAAGTTCTCCCGGCACATGCCTATAAGGGGATAATGTTAAAATTCAACTTTAAAGAGTTAATTGCTAAAATATGCGGCTGCAATGCAAAACTGCATTAACAGCCATTACCAAAATACTTTTTAGGTATAATGTAACGTAAACATAGATTACTATCTTACAAACACTCCTCTAAGCTAAATAGTTGATAACGAAAGCAGTAACAGCAAAAATGTAACAAGCCTAAAGTATTAATTTCCTGTAAACATTCAATTTTTAGGCTTCTGAAATTTTTTTCCTATCATTCTTCTTTTGTTTCTACATTATTTGCCTTCTAGTGACAGTCTAAGTCGTTGTCATTCAATAAGTTCATAAGATTTGACTAATAAGAATTCGTGTGAATTTAATGGTTGCATCAGAAAGCTAGAAAGCTGTTACTGTATCGAGGAGGTGAATAATACAATCATCATTTCAGGGTATTGTCAGCTACTTAGCAATCATCGTTACAGCCCAATTATTTAAATTAAAATGTTATTTTTGTTGGATTTTGTTTAGATCCATAAATGAATGAATCTGTCGATTCTCCCACAATTGTCTCTTTAGGGCATCTACTACACAGTCTCTCCACCTGGTCCGGTTCTGCGCCAACGACTTCAACTGTGATCTGGCTACCTTCTCCCTCGATGGATCTTCTCCATGTATTGCGCGGTCGTCCAATTCAGCGTCTTCCTTGGATTCCATTGGGATTCCAATCTAGAACCTGCTGTGCGATGTTGTTTGACTCTTTTATTAGTTTGTAGCATATCCCTTGCCACTTTCGCCTGCGAATTTTAGTGTCTGCCTTGTCTTGGTTTATAATTAGTTGGTAATGACCTCCGGCCAATGGATGTTAAGGATGCGCCGGAGGCATCGTTTGACAAAGGCTTGTAGCTTAGATATTACTTGACAGGTCACTTTCTTTGTTGAACAACCGTACAACATAACAGATTTTACGTTCTACTCTAAGATCTGGAGATGTTGTTATTACCCTATATCTCAGCAAGAGTATTAAATGCACCTCGAGCCTTATTGGTGTGAGCCTGTACATCAGCTTTAGCTCCGCTGCTGCTGTAATAATACTTCCGAAATAGCAAAATCTATCCACTTGTTCTGTTTTCTACTCTTACAGATAAATTTCATGTTGTCTCCTGGAGTCCAAGCTCATAAGTCTGATTTTAGAAGCATTTGCCCTATTCCGCGACCTTCTGTGCTCATGACTTCGGACATTTGGGATACATGACTTTGTTTTTTGTATAGGAGATATGCATCGTCAACATAGTCTAGATCCGTAAGGTGTTTGAAGAGTGTCGATCTAACCCCTCGCGACGGGTGATCGTCTAGGGAGCTGAACAATACGTCATTAATGACGATCCGGAATATCAAAAGTAACAGCATGCATCCTTGTCTCACTCCATTCAGCGGTTTCTTTTTATCTTGTATACGATGTGGCCAACGCCTAGGGAACAATCCTTTGACGGAGTGGATTTTTTATTTCAATTTTAAAATCCCACGGGGAGACCTGGTCTCAAACCCGGGGACCATAACATGGTTGTCGTGCCGCTTAAGTTTAAGGCCTCCAACAGTTTTCCCTTGTGTAGGACTTGACATTGGGCTCCTGAGTAGGATTTCTAATTTTTTCTGGGGTGCCTCTTCTACGTACAGCTGCCCATATTGCATATTCGCGATCAACGCTGTCAAACGCCTTCTCAAAATCGACGAACATTAGATGTTAAGGGGATCTCCGGCGGATTGCTCGATAATGATATCAGCAAAGTTAGCAAAACGCAAAATCTGAAATACGTAGAGCTGATAGAGATTTATGTAAAATTATAGGAAAAATAAAACGACGTCTCTAACTAGCGCAGTTTTTTATAAATCAGCAACCTTTCAAGGTACGGAGCCCCCCAGTGCTCGAATCTGACTCGCACTTTGCCGGACTTTCATTTCGGTTACTATTACGTGATTTGAAACTCTGGCTCTTGTATGTGGTAACATTTCTACTTGAGAAAAAAAACTATCTGGCATACGTTTCTTTTCCCATACAAGAGCTTCAAGTCGTTCCCACCCTTATACTCTTCAACAGGGCCGTCGAGAGGGGGGGGGGGGGGGCGAAGGGGGTAAACCCCCGGGCCCGGCTTTCAAAAGGTGCCCCGTCATCTAAGTCATCAACAGAACATTTTTCCATTTTAATTATATATATATAAAGAAATGTTTCACGATTCAAAAAGTGATACTAGACAGATTTTAAATTGAAAGTCACTCATTCGTTTGTATACCGCTTAGTTCCGGGCACGAAATTCCTTTCGCGGGGCCCGTATGTGGTACTCCCCGGGCCCGAATTTTGTCTCTACGGGCCTGCTCTTCAAGTCAAATTTTAACGTACCGTCACATTTCGGGAATCTTTTCAAAGCAGAACGACGCGTATGTGGAACAGTTTACCAATTTTTATTTTTTTCCTTTCAAGCGAGGTGTACATCGACACCGCCTTCACTCAACCCCTGTACCTATTTTCCTTACCCATAATCCCTTTTCTTCCAAGGCTGTGCTTTACCATCTTAAGGCATCCTCTGAGCTTTGGAAATATCATATAGAAAAACTGAACGTGCTGTTACTATTAAAGGTTTTATTTTTAACCGATTATATGACGTTTCTTTTATTATGATAAATCTAAAACTGCAGTACAACATCACCGGCGGAAAAAACGGATTGCATTGCAAGTATAGAATGGAGTTGAGCAAAATAGTTTATCATTCTGATTTTGCATGAATTCATAAAAGGATGGAAAGCAGATAGAAGTAAAGTGCTCGATATTATTACAAACTAAACAGGATTACTTAAAATTTAGAAAATCAAGGATGTTTCAGATTTGGAAAGCTGCACACGTAATTGAAAGTGAGAAAAATAATAATAAATGCAAACTAGCAACAAATTTGCGAGTAAAACAAAATGTTTGGGTGCACCAAAACTGATATATCTTCCAAAGATTCAATAATTTTTTGGATTCAGTTGTCAACGTTGGGTCTATATCTATACAGTTTGAATAGGTGGAACAATATTTGACTTCGAAAATCCGTCATTTAAAGACAAGCAGTTACGTATTTTTAAAATAGTGTGACAGTAACTCTGGCATGTAAGTTGATTTGTAACTCTTAAGCAGCACATTCACGTATGTGTAAAATATACAAAAAACATTTAAACGGCCTAATAAAACATTCTTTTACATTTCACACTTAACAGACCTTTGGAGAATAATGATTTTCCCAAAATGATCTCATAGCTAGCAATAGTTTTCAAAAGAGAGATATTCTAGAAATTAAAAGATTAAGATAGGAGCTTGTTTGCTCTCAGAAGTCGTACTGCTCTAGGTCAATCAAAGTGTGGTTTTAATTATAAATACCTGTTCAGCCAACTGAAGAACGCCAATTCAAAAAACCTCTCCTAATTTTATTACACATACATCCAGTTTCAGATTTAATTACTAATTAAACCAGTTTTCTATTTGTTTTTATTTGTAAACATCTACTTGAATATTGATTTATAATAAAAGTAGAAAAGAAAATAAAAATAGTTAAACTAAGTGTCCATAATAATGAAACGATTTCCAAATGTGTCCGAATATTTAAAAAAATAAGTCTTCTCTTTCTACGGGAAATTGTAAAGTTAAACTAAGAAATTAAATATAAATAAATTCTTGGTGTTACAAAACACAAGACATAATTGCCTCTTGAAGATTGAAATTAAATTTAAAAAGAAGAAAGAGAAAATATGTATAAGATTAGAAATATATACACTAAAAAGTATATCATTTATTTTTTATATGAGAAATGATAAAACTACGATAAATACTTAGTATAAGTTATTTAAAACGCAAGTAGCAGAAAACAAAATAAAGTTTAATATGTAAACAAACAAAAAAACAACTTTAAAATAACAGATTTTCTGTATATCGATGGCGTCATAAACGTGGTCAGTACATATTATTGTATTGGATTGCAAACAGGAAGAATTAATATTGTCTAGTTTTTGGAATAATAATAACGAAATATGTAAAAATAACATTGGCATTTATAACCAGAAAGAAAACTGAAACAGGTAACATTTAGGAATTTATATGAATAGTGCTGTTGTGTTCTCTAGAGACTAAAATAGTGCTACAATGTGATTATTATACGTGCGTTATGTTGCAAATGTTTTTTCTATTGTTACTTACTTAATATGTATGTTGAATTAAATGTTTGATTTCGTTGTTGTCCTTAGCTGTTTACAAACTAATTACGTGTAATTGAGCTTAAACGTTTTGTTTCTTAATAAAAATTTCGATTTTAATGCAATTTAAGTCGTAAATATGCCAATTTTTACAGTAAAAGTACACACAAAATGTTCATTAAAAATTAAAGGTGATCTAACACGGCAGATAAATAGATATTCAATTATTAAACACATGTTGGTCGTAATTAATTTTAAATAATGCACCTCAAATGAGCTTTACGAGTTCCCCAAGGAAAGACTTCCGATGTTTATGTACTTCACTTGAACCTTAGTGCAAATAAATAATTCCCTTTGATCGGAAAGACCGTGTGAATCTGTTTTCGATCGATTTCATTTAACCAAAGATTACTTAATACTAGATAAACGGTTTCGAACAAAGTAGTGAATATTTTAGGTTACTTTTATATGTTTCCCGCATCGGGCAACCCTGCAGTCAGAACTAACAATTTGTTTTCCGGGAGAGTTTGTGGATAAGAGACACGTATACTTTTCTTATGTGCATTTACCAATGTCAAATGTACTTCACTCACAGCCTACTCTAGATGCATGCCCGGAAGTTGACACGAACATCTGAGCATTGGTGGTGTAAACAAACCGAAACTTGCTACAGTAAAGAATTTGGAGAATTCTACTTTTTCGTCGTATTTCTCGCAGCATTTGTAAAGTCTCAACTTGGATTTTACTTGAGGTTAACCTAGAAAGGTTTTCAACATGTGAATATGGTAAAATTTGTCTCTTTTATACAATTTTCATGTGTTCTCTTGTGCTCGTTTTGTTGAAGTATTGAGCTTAAAATACGCCAATGACATCAGCATTTCTCTTTGGTTTTGGTTACGAAATTGTGCAGTTTTATTTGTGTGCAAGGATTGGTTAATCTGTGGTACAACAAAAATTAAATAATGACGAAACGCTTGGTGATAAAATAGCCGGTCTGTCATGTTTTTGGGCTTGAATCTAGAGTAAGCTGTGCTTCACTCATTAATAGATCATTATTACACACACAAGTAACTAACTCAGTCATGTACTTCACATGAATTCTTTTTATTGGAGGTAGTTTTTGGCACATTTTTACTCTCCGAAGAGATTAGGCGGTACTTTTTTGACAGGAGTCTGTGATTCTCTCTAGATAAGAACAGAATTTTGACAGGAGTAAGTGGCTGCACACAACATGTAGTTATTTGCATGTATATTCTTATGACTTTAAAAGCTGGATATATTTCGGTTTACTGTGGTGCCAGTGTTACTTTTCCCAGACTAGCTGCATAATTTAGGGAGCCGGTTATCGAATAGTATGTAAGCTTTGCCTTAACTATCATCCTACATATGTTAAAGGGTTTGGGCGTCACATTAGCAAACTTATGGAAGGCCATTTCATATTTATGCTTCGCAGATTCTCGTATCACATACAGTGGAACTTCCATAACTCGAATCTCAAGGGACAGGAAAAAAAATTGGAGTTAAGAAAATTTCGAGTTAGAGAAAATTCACAAAAACTCTTGGAAAAATATTTATTTCAATTAAGGTGGCAAAAAATACAGCAAAACTATACAGAAAACTATTTCTTTTCTTTAAAATATTCAGTAATCTTTTATTGTGTTATAGAAGACCACTTTTCTTTTTCTATAAAATCTTCCACTAAATTAAAGACATAATCAGGCACATTTTCTCTCGAATCCAGAAAATTCCTTAACTTTTCAATGGAAGATGAAATTTGTTCAAATGACGGTAGACTTTTCGCCTTCGTCTTCATCTGATTGTAAAAAAAACATTTTCTGTAAAATTATAATTTTTACTTAGGTGAATAAATTATCTCTTGTATTGAGAATATTATTTTCCAAGACGCTTATCTTCCTCTGTAGGATAGTCTGTTGTACATATGCTTTACTCACTCCATTGGAACTCATTTTCAACAAATCTCTTCAGGCCGGCAGATTTCCTACGTTATGGAAGAACTCCTTTATAATTCCTGTTTATAAAAAGGGTCATAAAAACTCCATAACAAATTATAGGCCAATCTCGAAGCTTTCCTGCATACCCAAGTTGTTTGAATCTTTATATAAGGGGTTAATCTCATCTAATCGAGATGGCTTTCTGCCTGGTAGATCGACAACAACCAACCTTCTTGAATTTACATCACACATTATCTTTGCCTTCCAACAGGGACTCCAGACTGACTGTGTCTACACCGACTTTAGCAAGGCATTTGATAAGCTCCTTCACCCCGTGATTATGCTTAAGCTTGAAAGGTTGAGTTTTCCGCCTTTATTGCTCGACTGGATCTGCTCTTACTTAAAAAATAGGACTTACCGTGTCTCTTTCCGTAATACTTTATCTAAAGTCGTTAGGGCTTCATCTGGTGTACCGCAAGGTAGCCATCTGGGACCGCTGCTGTTTACTCTTGCCATTGACGACATTGTCCCTCTGATTAAGCACTGAAAAGTTTTAATCTGCGCAGACGATATGGAAATTTTCTCATGCGTTAGAAACAGTTATGATTCTTCCTGCATTCAGGATGATTTGAATACCTTTAGGGGTTGGTGTGCCACAAATAGACTGCAACTTAACCTGGATAAATGTGAAGTTATGTCATTTTCTAGGAACATCGGTCAACTCGTCTTTGATTATACCTTTGCGGAAACTAATATCCGTCGTGTGACCTAGTATTTATTCATCAGCTTTTGAACTTGAATATAGATTCTCTCATTCTCGCAAGTTTGGTTACTTATAGGCAAACCCCGTATAGCTTAAGGAGATTGCCTTTATTACATGTTATCCATTCTCGCTCTAACTATGTTATGCGTGAGCCTATTAACCGCATGTGTAGAGCCGTGAGTATGTGTCCTATTTAAGACCTGGCTCTTACTAAGGATTTGCTTAAACGATCTCTGTTGTCTTTGCACCCCTGATTGTAGTGTTTGGGATTGTTTTGGATTTTTTTTTTTACTTATATTTTATTGCATGGTCAAGATATGTTATATTCTGGTGAATATGTCAATTGATTTCAGGCCTCTGCCTGTGAAGTGCGCCTTCTGAGTTGGAAGGGTTAATTCTATATATCAACATGAACGTGATCTTCGAATGTTACATTATCATATTTGTTGTAGCTTTATACGAGTCCCACAAAACTTTTAACTCTGCAAGAGTTAGCAGATCGTCTTCATCCCTACATTCACAGGCTGGTAACATTGCATCTGTAGAAAATCCTGCCTTCCGGAAACAATTGGCGATTGTTTGTTAAGGTCTGTCACGTCATAGTCATACCCTGTCACGTCATAGTGATACCCTGGTCCCGGAGGTCATATTGGGAGGAAAATATTTAAGGTTAATGTTTTTTAGTTTTCCTTCTATATTCGACAAAGAGCAAAATTATCGATTTCTTTTCTGAAAAACAAACCTTTTGTCTAAGATCAATAGCCACTTTTCGTAAATGACAGTCTGAGAGTAAAAGTGACCTATCTACAAGGTCCGATCAAAAGTGGCTTAGAAAATGTTCCGAACGAATCAGAGAAAAACTCCAGCAAAAACAACATAGTTCAACTACCGATATCTCTTAATATTGAAAAAATCTATGAAAACTCAGGTTGCGAATTCATATGTGGGTCACACAATAATGACATTTTACTGTCATCGGCCTTTGTGTACTTCCCCGAAAAATTAGCCTCGACTGAATTATATATTTTCGTCTAAGGGAAGTAAAATCATATCGAAAAGTGAAAGAAGCTTCAGTGTTTATCAGAAAAATTCGACTTACAGGAAACTTCGAGTTACAGAAGTTTGAGTTAAAGAAAGTTGCACTGTATCTACTTTTTAATTATTTGGAGTTGGATCAATTGGTTGAATGGCACAGTCACTCTGCCTCTATTTTTTTGTCTAGCTCGCAGCAATGCAAGAACACGACAGTCAATTTCCTTCAATCCCCTTACCTTAATTCCTTTCTGGTCAAAGACATGCTGACACACCATACGCTTGTCCCCTGGGCTAAGGCTACATCACAAAAAAAAAGATTGTCTTGCTGATTTTGATCGCCAAAATGTGGAATGCAAATAGAATATGAGGGACATTCAACTAAAGTGTTATACAATCTTGGTCTTACACACAAATAAAAATTGGGAAACTATCCCCCCCCCCCCCCACAGCTGAACACAAATTCGTACCTAATATACACAAATTACAAAATCAACAAATTACAACCTTCTGAGCGAAAACCTAAATCCGCGACTGCCATTTATTGATATTAATTATCACGTTGCAAAAAGATTTTCTTGATTAGTGAATTGAAGAAGCTTCTAATCAGACTAAAGTGTTTTAGAACATATTAAAAACTATGAAAACGACAACTAAAAAAAATAAAAAATTTTTTCACTGTGAAAAACAAAAGTGTTGAGGACCTGTGTTCCATATTTTTTGATAATTTTTTGGAGTCGGAGTTGGTTCAACTGGTTGAGCGGCCTGACTACCAGGCCATGGTTCCCAAGGTCCACTCAGTCTCTGGGCCGTTGTCGAGCTCGCAGCAATGCAAAAACAAGGCATTCCTCACTCCCCTGACCGTAATTCCTTTCCGGTCAAAGCCATGCTAACTCATCAAAGAGTTGTCTCCTAGGATTGGCAACATTTTTTAAAAAAAACACGGTCGAACATTTTCAAAATAATCTGGATTTTAAGCGACGAAAACTTCCTTTTGAGAAATTCGATGTCAAAGATTAAGCAGTAATAAAGATATAGGGAATAAATGATTTTATACATAATAGTGACGGTTTCTTTTTCTCTAAGTGACCTCTGTCCCTTCCTTTGGTAACAAACGTGAAGAGAAATCAAGGCCAGAGGTCGAGGTACGAAGGTCAGGCAGCCCGGAGGTGCGAGTTCCCGAGTATATACATGAGAAGGCTCGCACGCGCCTACCTGGGATACATGAGTCTTATGGGATTGTGATAGGGAACCGATTCCAATTTCGTGGAAACAATTTTCTCAAATGTTCTTTTTTTTTTTTATACGCTGTGGTCAAATCCTAACCCTAGGGGATAACCCTTTGATGCGTTAGTCCTGAATTACACGAGAGGGATTTTACCCCATGAGTGACGAAAACCTGTTTTTTTTCTTGGTGAGAGAAGTGAGGTAGGAAGAGGGTCATCTGTGAGTGTCAATCACGAATCGTAGGGGGTTTTGCTTGAGTTTTTCCTGATTTGCTTTTGTCCATTTTCGTAACTTCCTCATTAGGATTCGAAAAATTTTTGGTGTCAGGTTGATTTAGTATTGCTTGAGCCGGTGAATACAAATTTTCAACCCTGCAAAACACTTATGAACCGGTTTTTAACGTCAGTCAAAGCCCCTTTCGTAGCAACACTCCGAGGGTTTTTGTACTTTTGCACAGAAGAGAATTGCCGTGAGTTATGGGGTAAAATCCCTCTCGTGTAATTTAGGACTTAGCATGGTTTTAGCCGGAAGGCAATTATATAAGGGTAAGGGAAGTGAGGAAACTTGAAAGTCTTGTTTTTGCATTACTGCAAGCTAGACAACAGCCCAGAAACGAATTTTAATTTCTTAATAAAAGCCCACGGGGAGACCTGTTCTCAAACCTTTGACCCATGGCATGGTGGTCGTGCGGCTTAACGAATTGATCCAATTCCGTCTCCAACTTGAGACCCCAAAGACTAAATTTATGTAAAAAAATCTAATTTTCCAATCTGGTAATTGGTTATACGCCCTTAAATCGATTTAAATTCCTCTCCCGCTGCATGCCCACAAGGGATTTCTGGAACCAAGGAAAAATGTGATACCCAAGAAGCAACTCATATGCTAGTTACATGGCTGCTGCGAAATTTCGAACCACTTCGTTTCTTGGTTTTGGCTTCCAAATACAAACAATTTATTTTCTAGACTTATGTCCTTTCCTTGTCAGTAATAACTAACAAAATAACAACCTAACACGTCTACTGATAAGCCATCATCAGAGTTTAAAATTTTTATCATATTTTATCGCAATCTCGTTTAGCTTACAACTGAACTCTTTTTAATTATGGCCTGCAATGTCTGAAGTAAAAATGTTGCTTCTTGAAAAGGATTGCCGGTATATTCATCATCTTATGGACATTTCTTGTGTTGTATTTTAGTCAAAAGCATCCTAACTTTATTTTGGCTAATCCCAATTCAATATTGAGGTATTTAGTTATGCAATAATTCTGTTTTTCAAAAAGCCACGAAATAGTAGAGAAGAAGTAACTAAGAATACCATGAATTTACTATTGATAACTAATAGGAAAAATGTATATACAAGTAAATGTTACAAAATAAGAAAAGTGACCAAAAACATCTAAATCAAATATTCGTTATTCGTCAAACTGTATAAAAATGTTTTTTTTAGTAAATATAATTATACATATAAAGCATATCTCGTACAGAAGAGGGTAAACATAATTGAGACATCCTGAAGATATTTAAACAAAACAAAAGTACGAATTCGTCCGGTCAACACTTCAACAGAGGGTTATCGAGCTAAACTCAAAAAATTTCAAGAGTTACTATCGTCAGATCTGTAGTCATCAAACTTAACTGACTTAATATGGTCTAGGAATATTAATTTTCGATAAAATAATTAATGTGTAGTTTACCCTTGTCAGTAGGTTACTAACTAAGGACAGTAACAAAACAATAAAATACAAAACTACTAAACAACCGCGAAGATATATATTAAAATTAACTATTAAATGTAAGAAGATGTAACTATTTTAGAAGAAAAGGGATATTTACTTAAGATAATTAATTATTTAGATTTTACTAAAATTATGTCAAATTGAAATATTTCTATATTATTTTCTGTTATTGTACTTGTACATATTACGATAGTGTATTATTGCTACTGATATATTCCAAAATATAAATATTATTTATGGGTGTAAGGGGACAAAGATGCGAAATTACTAGAATGATTTATAAATGAAAATAAAAGAAATAATTAAACGTGTTAGTTTTACTTAATCCTTACTCTCTCGAATTATACGGCCTATCAGTATTGGCCGTTTTTGCGTTACCACTAAATTAGCATTAGCACTAAAATTGTAATGGCGGTAGTGCATAGGTGTCGCTTTGTAAGGTTGTCGTTTACCCAATTAACTCGACTGTCGCAGAAAGCAACCATCTCTTCTCTTCCCTCGATCGTCACCATCCTCCCCTGTTCCTCGTTTTCTCCTACGAAAACTCTCACGCCCTATCAACCTAGGAGTCTCCTCTTTCCTTCAATTTTCGTAAAGGCGACTTTGAAAAATTAAATCACTTGCTCCTCAACTCCAACATTGGCACTATCCCTCAACATCTTCCAATAGAAGTTGCTGTAGAGGCGTTTTATTCGGAAATACACGCTTGTCTTACCGCAACAGGAGAAATAAACGTTGACAAACTTTTCTTCTGACCCAGATTGAGTCTGACTATTCTTCCTACTTGTCTGCTTACACCTCTTTTTCTGAACGTTGTGATACCCTTTACCATGGGTACCTCTAACGGATGGAAATAAGCCTCATATCCGACCCCAAGCGTTTTTATAGCTTTATTAATTCTAAGAAGAAATCCAATGGTTACCCCTCCACCCTAAAGCTCGAGAATACCTCTTCATCTGATCCTCAGGTTATCGCCAACCTCTTTGCACACTTCTTCAGCAAATCTTTAACTACTTTTCATTCTTGGACAAATGCACTCAAACGTCGTTTACATCTTTTGACCCTGACCCCGAACAAATCGCCGCCAGTATTAACGGGCTTGAGGATTACTTTCACCCCGGTCCTGACGGCATTCCGGCCTTCGTTCTGAAAAAGTGCGCCATGCATCTAGTTCAACCCCTTACTTTGCTTTTTCGTCTCTCAGTCACTCAAGGGGTTTTCCCTCAATTATGGAAAAATTCGTATATTATTCCAATCTTCTAAAAAGGCTGCAAGAACGATGTGTCCAACTACAGACCCATTGCTAAATTATCATCCATACCTAAACTATTCGAAAAATTGGTCTATGATTCCATGTTCTTCCACTGTAAGTCTATCTTCTCACTCTCCCAGCATGGCTTCCTCAAAGGTAGATCTACAACCACCAACCTTACTGACTTCGTCTGTAAAACACTATGTGCCCTGGAAAACGGTAAAGATGTTGATGTTATCGCCACCGATTTTAGTAAAGCCTTCGACAATATCTCCCATAACGTTATCTTGTTCAAACTTGATCGCCTAGGCTTCCCCCCCAGATTCATCTCCTGGATTCGATCCTACCTCATTAACCGTCAGTTCATCCATTTCTAACCCTATTGTCGCTCGTTCCGGCGTCCCTCAGGGCAGCCACCTAGGCCCATTGATTTTTATCCTCACAATAAATGATGTTGAATGTGTCATCAAACACTCAGAGTTGTCCATTTATGCCGATGACACAACCGACTCTCTTCTCCTGCAAAAAGACCTCGATTCATTCATCACATAGTGCATGAAAAACTTTCTAGAGCTCAATGTCTCCAAATGCCAGTCCATCTCTTATTCCCGCAAGCGTCTTACCACCACCCCGAGAGTCTATATGTTAATCGACGTACCAGTGCCTATCGTTACCTCTTTGTGTGACTTAGGAATAATCTGTGATAGTGAACTCAATTTCCGTTCCCACAGCTAACTCCGCGCTAGGGTTTGTGAAGCGCTGGTCTAGAGAGTTCTCCAATCCTTATGTTTCCAAATCTATCTACGTCTCCTTCGTTAGACCTCTTCTTGAATATGCCAGCCAAGTATGGTCACCTACACAAACATCTCACATTAATAGGATTGAATCTGTATTGTATGAAATCTGGTTGTATGAAAACCGTCTGAAACTGATCGACACGCAAACGCCGTGTTGTTTCCGACATTCTCTTCATTTATCAATTATTAACTGGTGCCATAGACTGCCCCTCAATCCTGCAATCTTTACCCATCTATACCAATCCCCGTAACCTTAGGTTCACTCCCCTTTTCCGACTCGACTGCCATCGCACAAACTACGGTCAAAGCGAGCCAATTACCAGGCTGTTACGAAAAGTCAACGACCTTTCCTCTTTTGACTTCCATCTGAGTTAATCATCCCTCCATAAAGCCTTATATCTTGACCCCGCCCATCTTGATCCTGATCACCTACCTTAATTCTTCTTCCTTACGCCTTCTGCCAGTATCCACTGTATTTATAGCTCATATTGTAGCTTATACTTTTTATTTATTTATTCTTAATTATCATTTATTATAGTCTGTAGAATTAGTATTAAGTTATAGCTTGTATTTGTAAGCTTAAATAAAATAAATAAATAAATACTAGGGAACCTAGCACTGAGGTGATAAACGCTTTCGTAATTAATCGACCGCCGCACACGACATTCAGTACACTCACTTCACGTAGGCTGCGCGAGCTCTTCGTAGGAGTAAATCCTACGGATACTTTTGGGGTTGATAGATGGCGCGCACATCTTGGGGTAGACTTGGGAGTAATGGGGTCTATAACTAGCAGTCTTCTATAGTTATCCGTCCAATTACAGAGACTCTGATGTGGCATTCAAACTGCTCCATCACAGCATTGTGTATCCAAACCAGCTGTTGCATATGCATTGGTATGATGATGGGAGCAGTTTGCAGACGTCAATGACTCTGCATACTGGTCCCGCGGGACGCTAATCGGCTCGAAATTGTTGTGCGTTCGTTTAGAACATGTTTGGATGTGTGCTCCCGGAGGACTAGAAAAGTGGCGAACGGCTCTACGGAGAGGGCATTTGCTTGGGAGCAGTGGTTCCCGACGTAGGAACTTCGCCCGGTGCTGCATCTTCCCTCTGGGAACACTCAGACAATCATGTTCTTGTTTAAGTTTCTTCACGGTTTCGGTTATTTTTGTTTAGTGCTGGGATTAGTTTCGGAATTTTTTCAAAATTGTTGACAACTTTTCTTAGAGCTGGCACTCGCTTGGAGGCACTTTAAAATTTCTTGTATTTTCTTTTTTACAGGTTTTTTTTTACTATTTTTTTGCCTTCAGGTTTTAGAGTCGTTTTTACGAAACATTTTTAGAGTACCGTACCGCGTCATTTCTTATGTTCTTTTTGATCGTTAACTGTTGTGTCTTTTGTTTTGAAGATTGTACATTTTTTAGGGTAGCTAGAGTTTTGTTTATAACGATTGTGCCAAACAAAGTGCCATTATACCTAAAAAAATAATCAATTAAAGCGAAAAGAAGTATATTTGTTGAAGAACGTAGTTCGGACGGAACAATTAACATTGTGAACATTAAAAAATGACAAAATTAATATGTTAAGTTTAAATGATTGGAATTTTGGCCAGGGAAAGCCTGGGATTTTTCTTCCAAAAACTTGTGGACCCGCTGATGTCGTATAATATATATATATATATGGGTGGTATTTTTTGCCTTTTACAAAAGATAAATTGTAATTTGTAGATAATATAAAATTCGACAGATTTATGGTTAGATCAGATCTACGAGGAAGTAACTAAAGGAGAAGAAGGAAGCTCAGAAAATCGTGGTAATTTTAAGCTTGTATGATATTCCCATGCATACAATCTCATAAGTGAAAGGCAGGCGATTAGAAAAGTATTTTATGTTCGGGGGTTTTGACGCGTATTTTTAAATATTGAACTAAATAGTAAATTGTGTTCCGACACTGATACTAACTAACGACAGCTAAGACCCAGGGAACAGATAAAAAGCCTACTTCCTCGTAGCAAAAAGCGAACAAATTTGACAGCACAGACCCAGCCGCCGAACAGAAACTTGCCATGCTCACACACACGATAGGGCTTCTCCATTAGTTACTTCCTCGTAGGATCAGATAGTTATGATAAGCATGTAAATAGTTTTCAGCAGTTTATTAGTATACAAAACAAGCAATAATAAAAAAAACACTTTTAGTATTAAAATTAGATAATATAGGTAAATGCAAAAGCCAATTTTGAATTTTTCGGCTTTGGAGTATAATACTTGTTGGTAGATACATCAGACAGCCATTTCCATGTTGATTTTTGGATAAGGATCATAATTCTGAACTTCGAAATCGTCGAAAGCAAAGTCTTCAATCGATTCAACTTTCCTCTTGATTAGAAGTTTTGGAAATGGTCGAGGAACCCTGGCTAATTGTTCCTGCAGAGGTTCAATGTGATTTAGATAAACATGGGCGTCACCCAAGGTATGTACAAAATCACCAGGTTTCAAATCAGTGATGTGAGCTATCATATATGTTAGGAGGGCATAACTTGCAATATTAAAAGGCACACCCAGCCCCATGTCTGCGGACCTTTGATACAACTGACAAGAAAGTTCTCCATTAGCAACGTAAAATTGAACAAGACAATGGCAAGGTGGAAGTGCCATTTTTGGAATATCTACTGGATTCCATGCAGTCATGATAATTCTTCTGTCATTGGGATTTGTTTTTATCTGTTCTATAACTTGTTTTAATTGATCAATTCCTTGGCCATCATAGTTGTCCTTGCAAGTCTTGTACTCGGCTCCAAAATGCCGCCACTGAAAACCATACACTGGACCTAAGTCACCAACTTCGCGATCATTAAAACCAGATTTATCTAGAAATTCTCTAGTGCTGTTTCCATCCCATATGTGAATCTTTTTTTCTTGAAGCAATTTGGCATCTGTACTTCCTCGAATAAACCACAATAGCTCCTCTGCTACACCTCGCCAGAAGACACGCTTTGTCGTCAATAATGGAAAGGAGTCTCGTAAATTGAAGCGCATTTGTGCCCCAAACATCGACACAGTTCCTACTCCAGTGCGATCTTCCCTTTTAGCGCCTACGGGTAGTAATAACGATCACTTTTAGAAGAGAGTGAGTTTTATGCTAATATTACCTTTGCTAATTATCTTCCGGATCAAAGTCAGATATTGAAGCTCATCATGATCGTCATCCGATTGCGCATCCTTTTGGGTCGCTTTATGCAGTGAATTTTCCAAACCTCTCAATTCTGCTTGTTTCTCACGTATTGTGGGACAATGTTCGGTTGACATTTTGAAAATTTGAGCAAATTTCAAATTTCCTTATAGCAATAATTTCGAATTGTACGCCTAGAAACTTGATAAGGTTATCTTCTCTACCGGAATTTAATTATTAGCGGGACATTTGTTTTTGACATTTGATAAGCAAATCAGGGTTGTGATGAGTTAAGTTTCCTACATTAAACTAACGCAAAACGCAATCAAATAATAATGATTACAATTTTACATAATTTATTATAAAACGCATTTGTAGTTTGCATATTTGTTTATTTTTGATCTAATTTGAAATCATTAACATAAGTTATTACCCATAAAAAGAATCAAAAATTTACTTACCGTGGACACAAACCTTTGAACTGCGAATATCGTTTAGGACACTTTCATTGTGCATTTTTGTTTGATTCTTACTTTTTATTTATTTATTTATTAAGAATCATTAAATACTGACTACTACAAAAAAAATAACAATATGATTACAAAGAAAAACAAAAAGTAATAAAGCTGATTCTTCAGTTGAGGAATATAGAGAAAGCTTTGGTTCCGCAAGGGGCAAGTAGGAATCGATAAATATAGAGCTCCCAGCAGTTCAGGGGAATAAACCGCGCCCCGCAAGCAATCGAAACCAAAAATAACTCTGGAGTTGTCGCGTCTACTTTCAAAGGACTCCAATGAAATAAGCTTTAATCGGTCAGCGTAGGGAGGCATCCGAAGAGGATCGATCCAAGGAAGGTCGTGAAGGGCAAATCTTACCAATCTTCGCTGTACAGCCTCAATGCGATTAATATAAGTCGCATAAAAAGGAGATCACACAGGACTAGCATACTCCAAAACAGGCCTTACGAACGTAAAATAAAGGAGTTTAGTTATATATGCGTCATCAAACGCAAAAAAGACACCAGACAGCCCGTGCCCTCCGGTAGTGTGAGATTCTTACTCACTAAAAACACCTCTCTGGGGATTAGCCGAAACAGACCACATAACCGGGACCCTTTTCGTCTCCTCCCAGTCTCCCTTAGTGGGGGCAACTGAGTATCCAGTTATCCCACTGACGCCACTCACCTCGGTTTCCTGGGTCACTGCTAGAATCCTAGCCTATCTGCATAAATCCATGTTTTCCCACCGTCTCCAGTGTTCCTTCTTGGTCCATGCGTTAGTTCCATCACTCACCCCTTCTCTGTCTACGACATTGAAGGGTTCCAGGCCGTAACGCTTGAGTCCTGAGCCAGGACAAGGAACCCGCTCCGGATTAACCGCAGCTAACCCTACGGAAGGCAGATCTGCATAAATCCCTGTTTTCCCACCGTTTCCAGTGTTCCTTCTTGGTCCATGCGTTAATTACAACCTTTATCCCTTCTCTACCTACGGCATTGAAGGGTTCCAGGCCGTAACGCTTTAGTCCTGAGCCAGGACAAGGTACCCCCTCCGGATTAACCGCAGCTAACCCTTTGGTAGGCAGATTTGCATCTTCTACTGGTGTGCGTATCGCGGAGATAGTCAACTCGTTAGAGTCTCCCGTCTCTGCACCGCCGCACCTGAGGAAGTGCTAGTTATTATTATGCCAATGGCACCCTCTTCCAGGACTGCTACAGCAGTTTCAGCCGGTGGGAGCGAGCCAGCCTCCATAGCCGCCACAGTTCCTTCGAAAGGTAATTCTCCCATCTGGGGATCTGGCGCGGAGAGGCGCAAATGAGGACACTCCAATAATGCTCAACCTGAGCATAACCATCCAGCCCTAACGCAAAGAAGATTTAGAATCTACGGAACATACTACTGCGAAGATTTAGCAGAAGTTAAGAGATCAGATTATAATCGAATTATCCAATTCGTTACGGGGATCAGTTGGCTCGACAGTGGACTTTAGGATACGCTGCCGAGCAGGGGGCGTACAACGAGCCACTATAGGGCTCAGTGCATGGAAGACACACATCTTTCCCCCCTCGAAAACCAACCAACCAATTCTCCCAAAGCTACTACTGTTGTGTTGTGGGTACCGTGGGTATAGCCAACCTGTTGGGGTCTCCCATACAATCCACCTCCACTACCACAAAAGCGCCATTCGCGACCCAATTACCCCTGGGTCCTGCAGAGGGTACGACGACACTGCAGACTCCCTTGGAGTTAGGGGGATTTTTCAAGAGGTTATCTCCTCCCGCATTAGTTACTTGGCTACATTCTAGGATGCATTGCCTGGTTGCTACGACTTGGAGGTGTAACTAACACTTGAGAATATCCAGATTAGGATCACCGTATCCTAGAAGGCTTCAACTCGTCCGTCCATTCTCCAGCAACCAAAGTGTTGACATGGTCGTCAAATGAAAAGGTCGTATTTAGCACGACCCCTAAATCTTTGGTCTTGTCAAGTCTGTTCAGAGAGCCACCGCATAAGGTGTAGTTAAAGTGCACTGGATTCCTTGATGGAGAGAACGACATAGTAGTGCACTTGCTAATATTTAGGGGAAGGAAGTTTGTAGAACATCAATTATGAAAGGCGTCTAAGTCAGAGTTGAATAGTGCACAGTCATTCGCACTTGAAATAACGAGGAAACATTTGGCGTCATCAGGGTAACATATGTAGAATTCTCGTATTAAGGATACATCATTGATGTAAACGATAAAAAGCAATGGCCCCAGATGGTTGCCTTGAGGAACATCGGAGCTGCTACATCATTAGAAAGTGTACTTTGAAGTAGAAACACCTTGCGCGCGATCAGACAGATAGGAACGAATCCAATTAACGAAAATTGATGGAAACCCTAGAAAAGATAACCTACGAACAAGAACACTGTGGTTCTGTCAAATGAATTGCTAAAATCCGTGAAAATGCAGTCGACTTGCTTGCCAACTTCAATGGCAGAAATACAGCAATTAGAGAATTCCAGCAAGTTAGTCGTAGTAGTAGATCTGCCTTTCATGAAGCCATGCTGAAAGGACCCAGAAAAGGTTTGCAGTGAAAGTTAAGGGCTTCAAACATTTTACCAAAAACAAAACATTCAAGGTTCCCCTTACTCTAATTCCCTTCTGGACCTAAGCTTTGGTCACATCGTATAAAACAAAAGTGAAATAAATGAGAAAGTATAGAAACTAGGGAAATGCGACAGTTTGTTACAAAGCACGCAGGACCACACGAGAAACTATCAACCAAACCAGAAATATGCTTTAGGACGGCATCCTCGTCAAAAACTAGGTCTTTGGTTTCAAGGGTAGTCGGCGCAAGCCTCGTCATATCAGTAAAATCCTTATCTCTAGTATCACAGTCTGTAGCCAAAAACAGTGCTAAAAAAGTCGTCAAATAGATTTGCAGTCGTCAGAGGATCGTCACCTTCGCCGTCACCAAAACTCAACGCAGAAGGGTAGCCATCACACTTACGCTTAGAATTTACGGACCTCAAGAACTGTTTAGTCTCAGTAGGCAAAGTAGATTTAATTCTCTAAATAGTCAGAATAAGAAATATCAAGTGCAGAGCAAAATTGGTTGCGTAACATGGAGTAAGCGAAGTAGTCAGCATCACTCCTTGAGGAACAAAACCGCTTCCAAGCTTTATTCTTTAGATTCAGTGGATGTATCCGCGATTAAAGTAAGGTGTAAATATGAAAAGATCAAACTAAATCTGAATGAACTCGAAATTACTCTTGTAAAATATAAAATTGCATTTATTTATTTTGAACGAATTGGGTGCATAAAATAAATAGCGACATTTGATCAAACTAAATAAATTACAACCGACAATTTTCGGCCTGGAGCTTAGGTAAAAGCGCATTTGTAGAAATACGCGATTATTTCTAGAGATATGGAATAAATTTTAATTAAAATAAATACGAAAATAAAAACTATGCAGTATTTTTCGCATCCAAAAGAGGCTAACAGTTGAATTTTCTCGCATGACTGTCGACTAGTATCTAAAGCGATACCGAGCTATCTGCACCATCTGAAGATGCCCATGGTACTGGATTTACATAAAGATTTGAGACTGAACCTTTTAAGGTAAACATTCCCCGATTTAGCGGCACTGGTTTTGGTTTTTGCGGAGCAGTTTTCAACCATCCATTGTACACTTTTTCTGCTTCTTCCCGACGTCTTCTCTCTAGTTCTCTTTCTCTCTTCAATTCTTCGTTCAGCCGTTCCTTAACAAATTTTTGTTGGCGAGATTTTCTCTCTAACCAAGCCTGAAAGTTTTTCTCCCTGTCCCTTTGCTCCTCCTCAGTAAGCTTCTTTATGGGTTGTGGAAGATTCTGCTCTACAGTATCAACCGTTGGCTGCTCCACATCAACCTTCGATTTACTCTTCCTTGCTAACCACTCTTGGTATTTCTTTTCGGCCAACATTTTGCGCTCTCTTTTCTTCTCTTCCTCACTTTTAATCTTCTCCTCTTTAACTCGCTGTTCATAAAGCTTTGCGGCTCTAAAAAGAAATTAGTAGAAAAAAGCGAGGACAATAGAAAGCCCTACCTTTTGGCATCAACCCATTCCCTGTAGGCATCAGGTTTCTGAATCATCTTCGTTACCTCGCAGACTTTACGATATGAGTAAGTCATGTTATTGCTTGAGGGAAATGACTCATTCGAATTTAACTCCAAAAGCGGAATTGTGTCGCAATCTTGTGCTATGTGCGTCTGATACTGCCCATCCAATATATCGTCAGAGTTGGTATCCGAACAGTCTGATGAATTTGCTGCCTCCTGTTCATCTTCCGAAGATGGAAGTGGTGGCTTCTTTGCTTTCAAATCCTTCTCAATAAAAGTTGCCGAATTCACATATCTAAACTAAGTTAATTCCTGAATTTCTTCACAGATAAATATTCATGTTTCTCACCTTACTGTCTTGTAATTGGTTGGAATAGTGGAGCTAGATCCATTTAAGTTTTCTCGACATTCTTTCTCGGGTGAATGCTCCTGGACGTCAATTTGCAGGTTTTCAAGTTTTCGAAACGTTTGTCGACTCGTTTCAATTTCTTTGCCCTCATCGTCAACCCGGATCGAGTAAAATGCCATCGCTGTCGGAAATTTGTTAAAACTTGTTTTAGCAAAAGAAGAGAAACTTCCGGATTATGTAAGTCTTTCTACAACTCCAAAAAAAACTAATTTGGTAGCAAATGTTTCAAGAGTGTTCGACTAGAATTCTCGAGACTCTATCTTGACGATGGCAATCGAAATAATACATTAAAAGGAGGGCAAAGTTTAAGGATGTGCTAATCACAAACTGGAAGCTACGCGAAAATTGCGATATTATTTCGAAAACGCGAAACAACTTTTTGTTTCTGGCAACAGGAGGCAACTAGATTCCGATATTTTTTTGGAAATAAAAGACAGCCCCAGGGCCTACTACTTTGAAAACATATATCGCTTAATAAATTTGTTTTAATTCTAAATATTTTTGTATAATTAGTTGTCACGTCGTACAAGCTACCTAATAAATATGCAAAGACTGAAAAAATTTATCGTCCAAAGGGATGAATTTGGTTGGCTGATTTTATGTTAGTTTTAATGGCTGATGGAGCTTTTCCTAGCTGGCTAACTCCGGACGGGCTGACGGAGCTCATTGGAGCAGGAGGTCTTATTGCAGGTGGAACCATCATTCCACCACCTGGAGCTGATCCTGGTACTGGAACTGGCATTGAAACTTTCAGCCCCTTTCCCATACCCACTGCGGCTACCAAAGCTTGTGTATCTGTCATGCTACTCGTTTGTTGAACTCCTAATGTGTGGTGAGAAGTGTTTTAGTACGAAGAGTTCCCTGTCGTTTGTCAGAATTACTTACCGGCTCGAGATGACGATTCAATCTCCCATTCTTCCTTTGCTTTGCTAACCATATCGAATACATGTGACACTACTTTATTATACTGGGCTACTTGTTTCATAGCTGTTTCAGCGAGCAAGTTGTTAGCCTAGATGAAAATATAATGTCGACACTGCTACAGTATTTTCAAAAAGTCTTACCTTCTGCTCATGTTGGAGCATTCTTTGCTCGGCTGCCGGCTCAGGTTTTGTTCTTAAATAATCTGGAACAATGTCATGAGAAAATACTGGTACTCGTCCTTCTGTTAATTGCCACAGAGATTCATCTCGCTCCGGGGATAGTCTTAGTGGCAAAACTGTGCGATTCCGTAAGGGAGGGCCCAACTCTTTTGCAAGGATTTTTGAAAGTCCTGTCAGCTGTTAAATATTCTTTTATAAATTAAGAAATTATAGTGCTGATTAGTATTTTTATATTACGTGGCTTGATATAAGGGCAAAATTATCTAGAAAATTGGGCCAATTGATGGTTTCGTATTCAGTCTCCAATTTATGTATCATAGCACCAATGGACAACTTTAAATCGTTCAGACGACTTAGTACAGTCTCAAGAAGAATTTCCAACTGTTTCTCTTCTCGTTGCATTTTAAGAAATATAAGAATTCACAATAAAATTATCGAATTTTATTAAATTAAATATTCTATAAAACTTCACTGTCTTGATTTGAAGTTTTGTTTTGAATGGAATTAACCTCACTTTATTGATGTTCGCACTATTTTTACAGCGGTTTTAATTTGCTTCCAACTTGGTTTGCATATTTTGTTTGCATAGGAGTTGTTAGATGGCGACACCTACAACCAAATTCTACCAGCCATTTTCAAAATCTTCTAATAACGATCTTAGGTGCAGTCTAAAAAATGTTTTGTTTTCGTCCAGTAATGTTGTGTTATAATAGTAAATCGTAAATAATTAAAGAAAAAAATTTCCTCGATGGCTACGTTAACAGTATATCCTCAATTTTTAAAATCTCAATTTGTCCGTTGAATTTTGATGGGTCGTCGTTCATTGCGGCCTGAATGTGTTTCCGGTCTCCTTCGCTTTTGCTTAGTTCTATCTAAAAAGTCGGTATAAGAAGCTACGAAAGCAAATTGAAACTGAAAACACTGCGTGGAATAAACTAAATAGCCAAATTCGCTCTTCGAAGTACAAACTCTATTTCTAGCCTTGTTTTTTAAGTTTTTTTTAAATGCTTCGTACATTTGCTGAGCCAACGCTGAAGCAAAGATTACTTACTATAAGTAGTAATACTGAGTAATCTTTGCAAACGCTGAGATGTGCGCGAGTTACCAGGTTTCGAGGTAGGAACACAATTAACAAAAAGTAAAGACGACAAATACGTTTTTATGAGGGAGCCGTAAAACCACGTAAAGGGATTCCAGCAAATCTTATCTTGCAACATCAACAATCATACATGGCAGGTCATTGCAAACAGCACACAGAACACCTCCGCCGACAAGAGCATCCATTAAATTAGGACAGATGATGGTCACGACGGAAAACCAAAAAGTTAGGGCCAAACAGCTCGGCATCAGCAATCCTCTCACAAAGCCAAGTCTCAATCAGACAGACAACGTTAAAGCAAGATTCCGAGGAGTCTACAAAAGGGGAGTCATCTCAGAGAATAGTCCAATTACGTTGAAGTAGTAGAGGCAAATTACGGTGACAAGCTTTTTGGGAGCTCAGACGCGTTCTGGGGAGAAACTTGTGGGCAATGGATCCGTTTGGTACAATATATCATGGCTGATTAGTGCTTGAAAAATTATATTCGAAACAAAAGACGGAGTTGTATCAATTCGTTGAGCGGCACAACCACCATGTCATGGGTCCCGGGTTCGAGACCAGGTCTCCCCGTGATCTTTTATTAAGAAATTAAAATAATCCATTCCGTGTTTGGGCTGCTGTCTAGCTCGCAGCAATGGAAAAACAAGACTCAAGTTTCTTCACTTCCCTTACCCTAATTCCCTTACGCCCAAAATCATGGTACCACATCAGAGGGTTGCCCCTAGGCTTTGGCCACATCGTATAAAAAAAAGAACCTTACAATAAGCAGAAATAGACCGCCCTCGCTGTCCATGCCGCCCGTCAATCCGTATACAAACAATCGAGCTACGTTCAGCTCTAGTATACATTGAAATAAGAGAAACAATCTCATCCTCGTTGGTGTCATGATGAACTATAGAGATGAAAACGTGTCACGGAAGAGCAGCTGGTCTGAAAGCTATGGAATCAACTTGAGGAGCTGTGCAGGTAACATCGCAGGCGGCCGCATCAGATAATGTTAGATCGGATGGAACAGCAGGCGGCGGAACTATCGTTGCCCCATCGCGGATGTTACCGGTCGAACACCGATGCGAGGTGGACCAATCAGTCTTCTAATACCTCGGCGACACTGAGTCGTGGCTGCTGCTTGATGATTAATGCAGACAAGTGAAAGACACCGAGAGTAAGTGCTCCTGCAGCCATAGATGGAATAGATACCGAAGAAGTCGAAATGAAACACAAGTTATCAGTAATCGTTACAGAAGCCAAGTCATCTGAAGGAACATTAATTGCTGAAGCACAACAGTTCGTATTATACTGCGTTAAGGTCTTGATGTTCGAAGCAATGGTATTGATGAGATCGGAATTAGCAGAAACCGCAGCAGACATGTACACCTCTAACCTGCCTAGCATTACCACTGATGCCCTCCATTACAGGCAGCGCTGAAAAAACATTGATGCCGGCTACTAAAGAATCTATCGTAGTCAGACAGGCAGTAGAGTCTGGAGCGTAGTGCGAGAGATCTCTCGTTTAGTAACTGAGACATATTAACGAGTGTATCTAGTTTCTTATTTAAGGTGTTAAAGTTATCAGAAAAAAGTTGAAGGCTTCCACAGTTAACCGATATACGAGTAACTTTATCCGCCAGAACAGACTGGGCGTTGGAGAAACAGTTAAAAACTCCCTTAACAAAATGCAGGATATGACTCGGCTTGATGTCGGAGCAGTTCTGGCAAGTAGTCACCAAGGCCGAAGATTTGGTACCATGCCTCAAACAGGACGCGTGGAAAGAAAAGCCGCAGATTCCATCGCAAAGGTAGTGTTAGGTGTAACAGTTTTCTCTTAGCAGTAATGTAAAAACATATTGTATACAACAAAAGAAAATTTCTTCAAAACGATCCACACGTCCGGGGTTGATCTTTTTTACCAACAACTAACTCTACTGTAGGTCTCGTTTTTGGAAAGTCGATTAAAAGGATTCGTTGAAAAAGGTGCATAAAGTACAAAGTTAGGCAACACCTCTCTCCATCCGACCTCACGCTAAGTATGAAACTGTTGTCCTGCTACCATTGCGGTGACATTCTTTATACAGCAGAAAAATAACCATCTAAATCGGTACACGGATTACAAAGTTAGGTGACGCCCCACGGTGGGGCCAAAAGTCCCATACCCGTTTCTTGACGACTATAAGGGTTGTCTACTTCCAGGGGCAGATACTCCCGAGCCGTAAATGACTACTCTTAAACAAAATAAATTTGTTTTGATTTCACTAAAGAAGAACAAGCAGGGATTTCTGAATGCACAGGAACTACTAGTAGTAAATAATGAGTATTTTACTGTGATGGGCTGCCTTATTCTCTATGAAATGGTCGCAACATTTCCGATGAAATAACAGTGCCATAGATGTAATTAATAAAAAAATTGGCTATATTATTTGCTTGCTGTGTTATTTTAACATAGCTAATTAACATTTAGCCTGGATAAATATTTTTTTAAATTTCTCATAGCACGAAATATTACTTAAATGTTAAAAGAATAAAGTATTAAATCTACAGTCTAGTAGTGGATGCATAGAAAATTGAAATTTCAGCCCGAATCTGTGTCGCTGTCACTGCCTCCGCTTTCTTCAATGCTCCTCCCATCAAGGTTCGGATACTTGAGAAGACGCATAGTACAGTAAATATAGCAGATACCCTCCGAAAAATGACCTACCGGAATTTGACTTGATAACTCGTTAGGGGGGCATAAAAAAAGCTTAATGCTAGATTTCCGAATTGACCCCCCCCCCCTGTTTTTGAGAAAATCCAAAAAAACTTTGGAATGCGTTTTTCTCGGAATCTATGGGTTTTAGAGAAAAGTTTATTTAACAAAAAATGTTCAGGACATTGTTAACTACATTTTTTGTCATTGAAGCCAAGTCGTACGACTTAAATTACAAAAGGTAGGTGGCGCTAAAGTATCAAAAAAGTGGTTTTTTGGCATTTTCGTTAAGAATAAATAATTTTTTCATATTAATGTAAATGGGAAAGTTGTTCGTCACAAAAATATCTACATTTTTTACTTAAACAATTTTTTTGTAAAACTTACCGTTCTCGAACTGTAGGCGAAAAGAGGCAGCGCAGCGTAGTTAACGGTTCTTTTTTACTTTCTATGAAATATACTTTTATGAAATACACGCATCGGCGCGGCACATAAAGTACAATTTTTTGACTTTGGCAAGCTCCAGCTCGAGAACGGTAAGTTTTACAAAAAAAATTGTTCAAATAAAAAATGTAGATATTTTTGTGACGAACAACTTTCCCATTTACATTAATATGAAAAAATTATTTATTCTTAACGAAAATGCCAAAAAACCACTTTTTTGATACTTTAGCGCCACCTACCTTTTGTAATTTAAGTCATACGACTTCGCTTCAATGACAAAAAATGTAGTTAACAATGTCCTGAACATTTTTTGTTAAAAAAACTTTTCTCTAAAACCCATAGATTCCGAGAAAAACGCATTCCAAAGTTTTTTTGGATTTTCTCAAAAACAGGGGGGGGTCAATTCGGAAATCTAGCATTAAGCTTTTTTTATGCCCCCCTATCGATTTATCAAGTCAAATTCCGTTAGGTCATTTTTCGGAGCAACCCTATTTTTTCGTGCTATATTGACTGTACTAGCACTACACCCTTACTTAGGCTCGCACTGAATTTTCGAGGAAGTCTTCTTATGGAGGGGATGACAGGGTCCGATGACACCAATATCCTGTTGAAAAGTCTTTGTTTGTTGCCAGTCAAGACAAGGCGTAGGGTGAAGCAATCAAAGAGAAGTGTGTGGCAGAGGGAGTCAACAGAAAATTCAGTCATATGTGTGAAACCCCCCGCCCTCCCCCATTGCAGCGTATTCTATTAGTTTTTAACAGCAACGGTTAGTGGATTGTTATGAACCTGTTCTCCTTGCCTATCCATGGCCCTGACCAATGCTCCGTTAGCATACTAAAAGTGCTGTATTTTCCAAGTCCGCAAACTTCCGCACGAGTAAACTTGCTGAGGAGTTAGAGTACATAATTGGGTACAATATCAGCCGAAAACTGCAACAGGGTAAAGCGGCGTTTTTTTTGTAGCTCTACGTTTACTTCTAAATTTTTTGAAAATGAGGCATATTTTTTACAGTGTAATAACTTGAGGTTGCTGGAGAATGGACGGACGAGTTGAAGCCTTTTAGGATACGGTGATCCTCATCTGGATATTCTCAAGTGTTAGTTACACCTCCAAGTGGTAGCCTGCATGCATTGCCCGGTAATGCATCCTAAAATGTAGCCAAGTAACTAATGCGGGAGGAGATAACCTCTTGAAAAATCCCCCTAACTCCAAGGGAGTCTGCAGTGTTGCGTCCCCACTGCAGGACCCACGGGTAATTGGGTTGTGAATGGCGTTTCCTCGGGCGCTTCTGTGGGAGTGGAGGTGGATTGTATGGTAGACCCCAACAGGTTGGCTATACCCACGGTACCCACAACACAACAGTAGCAGCTTTGGGAAAATTACCTTTCGAAGGAACTGTGGGGGCTATGGAAGCTGGCTCGCACCTTCCGGCTGAAATTGCTGTAGCAGTCCTGGAAGAGGGTGCCATTGGCAAAATAATAACTAGCACTTCCTCAGGTGCGGCGGTGCAGAGACGGGAGACTCGAACGAGTTGGCTGTCTCCGCGATACGCACACCAGTAGAAGATGTAAATCTGCCTTCCGAAGGGTTAGCTGTGGTTTATCCGGAGGGGGTTCCTTGTCCTGGCTCAGGACTAAAGCGTTACGGCCTGGAACCCTTCAATGTCGTAGATAGTGAAGGGGTGATGGTTGTAATTAACGCATAGACCAAGAAGGAACACTGGAGACGGTGGGAAAACATGGATTTATGCAGATAGGCTAGGATTCTAGTAGTGACCCAGGAAACCGAGGTTAGTGGCGACAGTGGGATAACTGGATACTCAGTTGCCCCCACTAAGGGAGACTGGGAGGGGACGAAATGGGACCCTGTTATGCGGTCTGTTTCGGCTAATCCCCAGAGAGGTGTTTTTAGTGAGTAAGAATCTCACACTACCGGAGGGTACGGGCAGTCTGGTGTATTTTGGAAGATTTTCACCTCTCCCGCAAAAAAAAAAAATTACTTCAAAGTTTTATTTTAAAAAAAGTTGAAACTAGGACTAGAGGTTAAATCAAAAAATTTATAGACCAAAAAATATTTAAATGTGAGAATTCTAGAAGAATTTATTTTTAAATACTTTTTTGGGCTTAAGCAAATTTGAATTTTTCCGAAGGAAAACGGCTCGTTAAAATATACTTGACACGGTTATTGAGGCTCTGGACATAAGTCTTTCAAAATAACATACCGTGACAAGCCAGAAAAAAAACTTCTTTGGGGTTTTGACCCCACTGTTCGCCCCACCCCACTAACAACCATCCTAGGTCCAAAGTTTTGTATATGGTAGCAATGGGCAAAATACTCTATACAACGAAAAAAGAATCATCCTAATCGGTCGCGTTAAGAAGTTATGCTCGGTCATACATAAAAAATATATATAAAAATAGTGAAGGGAGAGAGGGGAACGTATTATGTGTACTAGGTATAATTTCAGGTACTTGTGGCAGTCAAGTCAAAGTAGTAAATATTGAAAAATGAAAATTAATTTAAAGATAAAATTGAATAAATTTATTTTCCTGAAAAGTATCTTTAAAGTAAATAAATAAGAAAAAGACTAGTTTCAGCTGGTATGGGCATAGCTTATTCATCCAAATGAAACTTTATATTTATTGTCGATAAATATAATAATACAAAGAAGAAACTTCTATAAACACTTTATGAGTAACTTGTAATACTTAATAAACACATTCGCCGATCAGATCACACTTTCCTTCCTCAAGAGGTTTTAGCCAGAAAGGATTGTAATTTTGACACGATTGCCTATGAATTGGAGTTTGAATTTTCACCGGTGTAATAGGAGCTCCCTCCCATATGAATCCATCAAATCTGAATCCATCCGAACGGTTACACTGCATGCTTAAGGGTTCTTGTATGTACATTGTATAGAGCTCATCTACACGAGGTTCTGTCCATTTGATACTGTGATAGTTCTTGGACCGAGCGCCACCTATTTTGATTTTATTTTGATGCTCTTTTCTGTAAATTAGTTAATGTAGATAAAATTTATTTTTATTTTTTCACTAAATATTTACTTTTTCATATACACGAAGTATTTTTCTAATGTTTCTTCAGATACTGAACTTTTACATAATTCAAGTTCTGTTGCCGGGTAATAGTGAATGTAGTTGACGCACATTTCGTCACTTATTGAAAATCCTCCAAGTGTAGCGTTTTCATACTCCTCAGTATTGTAATAGCATGTGGTCACTAGAGCATCTCCCTAGAATTATGTGTCAATATTAAATTAATTTATTATGTTTATTTCATTTAGACATATTAAGCCTAAGCGGTTTAAGGTACTATTAGCGAGTTACAAAAAAATTTTTTTTGTTTTTTTTGTTTGATAAAAGGGTCTATAAATGTGTCAAAAATATGTATTTAAAATTTCAGGTCAAAATTCAAAATAGAAAAAAAGTTGTACAGATTTTTGTATAGTCATGTTTTGACGACGCTGCGTAAATTCCTTGTAAGTTTAAACGCGTTTTTCTCGAAATGACATTTTTCAAATTTGCTCAAATTCTAGCTCAAAAACTTTTTGTCCGATTTCAATAAAACTTGGCTTATTTTGTTTATTATTATGTCTATTGTGCATCCCCCCACGGAGCCTGGTGACTTTTTCCTTTTTTTCCCCTTAGAGACTTAAAAGCGCGGGTTTGCGAGAAAACGCTTTACTTCCGGTTTTGATGGGGGTTTTGTCTATATTAAAATGCCATTTGATGTTTTTTTCTTCAGATGTACTGGAGAAGCTCTATCATTTCCGCAGGTTTTTTACTTCAACTCAACGCCCTATACCAGAAAAAAATTATAATTAAAAATATTTTTATAAAATATAGATCCTAAGTTATCATATGTAAAAAAATTTATTATAGCTCTAACAATAAATTTTTCACTTAAAGAAAAAACATTTAAAAAGGGTCTTTTTTTTAACCTTTACTCGCTAATAGTACCTTAAGTCTATTAATTGTATATCCAAGCTTAGCAAAAGATCGTCAATTAACGAAACTTTGTCACAAGTAACGTTAATTAATTCAAGCAAGATATACAGGGTGATTCAGATCTGACGTGCAGAAATGAGTGGGGTGATAGATCTCACCTACCGAAACAAAACATTGTATGGCAGAAGGGGGAGGGGCAATCTCAACCGTTTGGAAGTTACAGGGTGATTCATAAATTTCACTATTTCATGGTATCCACATCACTCGTTTATTTTTATCTTTTGATCTACCCAACGCAGCGACATCAAACAAACTACTACCCCTAGACCTTTTTAACATTGCCAACAATGTTGATCTCATTTCTACCATTACAGGTACAGTCAATTCCAAAAGTGAAAATAGTGTTTTGAAATTACCAAAAGTTCAACATTTCCATAATATTCTGCGAAATTAATGTAATTAATTTAATTTAATCCTCTTTAAGTTGTATTCTAGTAAACTTCACCCGCATTACCGGCGCTGTAGTCTCAATTCTGCTAACTAATTCGTCTCTATTGTTAACAGACCTTGATTAAACTTCACCCCTGAAGTGAGTACTGGAACTCGAGCCGGCCTAGGAATCGATGTACCCCGTCCAATCCAGCGGTCAGGAAATTTTACATTTCAAATTGTCTCGCAATGTTGGCAGTATCCGCTGGTTTTGGTAAAACATTACCCTCAGATTATCCACAGGGATGTCCTCTAATAGATTTAGTAGTGTATTTCCCAAAAGGTCCGCATAAATTTGGCTTTTAAGCACTTGCGGCAAAACGAAGGATCCTTTCAAATTGGTGCCGATAATACCAGCCCAAACGTTGGCTCAGAAATTCGGCTGGAAGGAAGTCCAATTGACCTATGTGGGTTCGTATCCGACCAGGTATGGAGATTGTGGAAGTTTGTGATACCATCCCCTGTGAACTGCGGTTCATCCATCCATAGAATTCGGTCCAGAAACGCCCCGTTCTCAATCTCGTATTCTAGAATCCAAATGAAAAATTTTAATCTTCTCACGGAATATCCTTTAAGTAGTCTTTGGGCTGGGATATTTTTCTATGAACGTCACCCTGCTGGATGAATAATCCTCCAAACTTGAAACGAAGACACTCCTAGTCGTCTTGCGACTCGTCTGGGGTTCGTTTCATGGTCTTGCTTGACGAGGGTGATTATTTGCTCCTTGACGTCGGCAGAATCTTCCGATGTCTCATATCGCAATTTCGTGCAGTTTGAAGTTGAATTTCCGGTTTCTCTTAACCTTCGGAAAGTTCACGAAGGTACCCCTGCACGTACCCCTTGGGATGCACGTCGATTAGGGAATCTTCTCTCATATTCCAGTATAGCCGCTTTTTCGTTTCAGTCTACCACAACATAAATGTAAATTAAATCATATATATATGGATAACACAAGCTAATATCGGCAATAAAACAAAACCACATTAACATTTTTATAACTGTTTTGCAGCAATAATTAAAACTTATTACCTGTGTACTCTAAACAAACATTTTCGACCCTTTTGTTTTAAAATTTTTGTTTATTTAAAGAATTTCCTACAATTTCTAAGGATGCTGTTTTTTTAATCCTTTCTCGACCTAGGCATGTTGTATTTTTTTGGAAAGGTAATAAGATGGGCAATCTAATAAAAAACCGATATATTAATTACATGAATTTCGAAGAAAAGTTGGGAAAATTCTGAGTTTTTGGTAATCGCAAAACATTTTTTCACTTTTGGATGTGACTGTACCTGCAATGGTAGGAGTTATATCAACATTGTTGACAATTTTGAAAAGGTTATTGGGTTAGTATTGTTTTAGCGTTTACTTCATGCCGCTGCGTTGGGTAGATCAAAAGATAAAAATTAAAGAGTGATGTGCATACCATGAAAAACTTATATTTATGAATCACCCTGTAACACCTAAACGGCCCCCCTGCCATACAATTTTTTGTTTCTCTATGTGAGATCTATCACCCAACTCATTTCCGCAGGTCAGATCTGAAACATGCTGTATATAGCAAGAATGTTAACTAATAAAATATAAACTTTTATTTTTTCAAAGGTGAACTATTTTTTAGTTATTTCGTTGCTTCTCTGTTTCCAGGAACAGGCTGGATTTCATCGCAAAATGCAATACGTTTTATTTTCATACAATCAATTATTGGAGACTCACCGGCAAAATCCTTGGCTTATACCTCAAGTTCCTTATTTCCTGAAAATTATGTGAATAGTAGTCATCTCTGTTAACTTCTCTTAGCTCCACTGATTTTCTAAAATGTCTTGTTAAGATACGAACACCTCTCAAGTGAGTGTGTAACTGAGATCCGAATATTGTAATTCCCGATTTTGGTAATGCCTTAAAATTAAAGTTGAAGAAATATATTTGTATTGATAACAAATTTATACTTACAATTTGAGTACATTCCGCTATACAATACCCGCTTAATGGGAAACCGACTTGTCCAGGAGGAATGGCCATTTTATCTGTGTATTCTAAACCTAGCTCCATAACAGCGGCATCGTACTTACGTAATTTCGAAACCATTTTGATTCTCATTCCAGAACTATCATTTTTACCTTTAAATGTACAAATTTGACATCTCAGTAAGCAAGAAGCGCAAATTCACTTTATATGCAAATTTTGCAATCATAAACATCAAATACACAATGTGTGTCATGATAAATAATGTCAGTAAGAAGAAATACGCTTTGGCTGCCTTTCTGGGATAGGGCTTTCCACAAAATTTGGATCGAGGCCGAGTAGTAATTGGTTAATAACGATTTTTTTGGTTAAGTACGAATTTGATATAAGGAATATTTGAGGACAGTCTACTCTCCCCTCTGGTCTGGCTGATGGTCATTAAAATTGATCTTGCTTAAGCCCGAGCAAAAAAGAATTAAATACTTTTTAAAAAAAAGATGAAACAACTGTTTTTAATGTGAGATCTGTTACGACATTTTGATGTCGGTGTAAATTAAACAAACCAAACAACTACAACAAAATCGTCCTTTCTTATGATTCCGTGAGCTAACACGTTGTAGTTTTATATGGTATCTTCAATTGTGGTTCTGTAGTTGTTTTATTTGCACCGAATACAAAATGTCATAATAGATCTCAAATTAAAAATTATTTTATGTTTCTTAGCGCTTTTTGTGAAGTCGGTTCAACTTTTTTTTAAAAACTATTTCATTTTTCACTTTTAAGTGTCCTCATATATATGACTCCAAGAATACTGCTTGCACGAACAAAGCAATTTCAAAAGTTGCAGAGCTAGTGCACTCTAAAGAATGGAAGCAGAATTATCCAAATCCGGCAACGTATTACGAAATTAGTCGCGGTCAGACTTTCTTATCCTCACCTTAGAAAATGCTTAATATTGCCCTAGTGCGCCACCGTACATATACAGCAAGAGAGAATTATCGGTGTCAGAGAATCATCGAAGTCACTCTAGGTACAAAATTGTTATCTGTTATCAATCAGGAAATGTATTCTGTACAACAGAAACAAAATCATGAAAATCCATCTATGCCTTATGAAGCTAGAAGCCGTCCAATTTTCAACTCTCGCCAAAAGCCACAACTTTTGTCAGAATACAAATAAATACTCTATGCATTCAGAATCATCTAAATTAGTCCTCGCGTTACAAAGTAGGTTACGTCTCCCCAACCCTAGGTCAAAATTTTTCCATATAGTAGCAATGTATACAGCAAAAACGAATCATCCAAATAGATGTGTGCATTAAGATATTGGGTAACGCCCTTTCCGCACACCACAACAGCCAATAAATTTTTGTCGCCGTACCAGTGGATATTCTACACATCAAAAGAAGAATCATCCAAATCGTCCCACACGTTACACTCCGCCCCCCACCACTACCTCATATTATCAATGGGGGATTATACTCTATATAACATAAAAAATAATTATCCAATCCGGTCTACACGTTAACAAGTTGACATCAAACCCTTCCCCTACTATAACCCCACCGTATAAATTGTGTCGCGGTACCAATCGGGGAACATAATCTATACATCAGAAAAAGTATCATCCAACTCTGTCCACCCCTTACGAAGTTAGATTACTGCTCCCTCTTCCCACTCCACTCTAGAAACATATTTTTTCATTATTATCAATGGGGAATCATACCCTATACAACATCAAAAGATCGGTCCACACATTAAGAAGTTAGGTTTTACCTCCACCCCCACTTCCACCCCAACCCTACCAAAATCTTATTTGACATGGTAACAATCGAGAACATACTCAATCCATCAAAGAAAAAATCATCCCTCCTCCCCACCCCACCCAGAATTATCCAAATAGGTCCATGAATTACGAAGTCCGGTTTCACCTCCACCCCACTAAAATATTTTTTACATGGCACAAATCGGGGAACATACTCTACCCAACAGAAGAAGAATCACCAAAATCGGTTCACGCGTTACAAAATTCTATTAAAAATTAACTAATTATAAAAAAAAATTAAAAAAATACATGTCGAACTTAGAACCTTGTTGTTTTTGAGATGTCGGTTAATAAAAGCCGTATCCATATCGACTTTGTGATCCTCGCTTCAGGAAGTTTTCCCTCAGTGATCAGCGAATAAACCAAGTAAAAACGGAAAAAGGCAAACTAAGCATTAGGAATTAGTCAACCTATACAGAAGTTCTAAACGCACTTTTATACATATGTACTTCCGTGTGATATTCATATGAAATATTAGGCGTCAAGTAGTCCTGTACCAGGACAATTGACAAATCTATAATAAAAACAGAACGGAAAAGGAACCATCCTCTACCTTCTTTGCAAATCACAGCAACTAGGTAATAGCTAATAGCCAGAAGGAAGACTCTGTGGGGATATTGTTACCAAAAGCTTAATGCAATCTGGCTACTTCTAATCCCTATACAATTCCCAGGCCTCTAATTCCAGCAATATCTGCTTTTAAGACATGACCGCATCTTCATTCCTTGAATGCTCTTGTCGGAGACGGCGTATTGTGTGCTGTTCTTCGCAGTATTCTATGTGCTCTGGTGAAATTTTGTAGGCTCTTTTGCATCGCTCTGAAATTAACTAACAAAAATATTTTCTTTGCTGCTGCTTACATTCTTCCAGGATCGGATCTGAGCACTTACGAGATTTTGGTCTCTCAGATCGATACATTATCTGATATTTTACGCCCGTGAGATGAACTGGTACTTTTTGGATACTTTAAGCTGTCGAGTGTCAATTGGGAACTTTCTCCCAACTCGGATGATTTACTTCCTTTACATATATCCGCATCTCAGTAGGCTTCTTTTTTTGATGATGCCATTGCTTCTTCTGGATTGACGCAGGGCAGCGGTATTTCGAATGACTTTGGCAAGTTTCTGGATTTGGTATTTACCACTGATCCCAGTGGTACTGTGGTCACACGCTGTTAATCCCTGAGTCGTCGCATAAGTGTGCACTTCGCTGCGTTTTCTCCTTTGATCCTGTTGCTACTACATCAACTGTTAAGAGCAATAATTACTCTTATTATTGTTTTAATTTAAAAAAGGCTGACTTTTAATTGCTTAATGACTTGCTACTTAATTGTGACTGGACTAATGCTTTTCTTGACGTAGTTGCTTCGGTTTTTTTTTCAATTTCTTTGCTTGTTTTGATCAATGAACGTTTCTGTTCTTACAAGGAGAGATACGAATTTTCACAATTATTCTACTCTACGAGATCAATTTATTTCTGGCCTCGAGTTCTCTTAAACTGCTTGATATTAGTTTTAATGATTTTAATCATTGAGAAAGTTTCCTTCAACTTCCTTGGAGATGACGTATCTGTATTTCGATGAAGATACAGTCACGCAACATATTCATTCATTGGCCGATAGCTGCTGTTCATGTGGTCCGGATGGAATTCCTGCCTCCTTTTTTAAGTACTGTTCTTGTTCTATTGTTATCATTTGGTGGTATTTATTTAATCTATCTATGGCTTGTGGTGTCTTTTCCAATTTTTGGAAGTCATCTGTGATTATCCTCCTTTACAAGAGTAGTAATAGAGACGACGACATAAGGAATTATAGACCCATAACCAACTTGTGTTGCATTGGTAGTTTTTGAAGCTTTAATTTGTAAGGTTCCGTACTTTCATTCTAAGCCTTTCCTTGGTTCCTTTCAGCAATGTTTTGTTAAGGCTAAGTCAACTAACACAAACTTGTAGGAATTCCCTAACTTCTGCTTTTCTGAGCTTAAAGCTGGCATACTGACTGCATCATTACTGATTTCAGTAAAGCATTTGACATAATTAGTCATGGAGTTCTAATTCATAAATCAGATGTCCATGGGTTTCCCTCCTTAATTATCGACTGGCTTCGCTCTTACTGTACGACTCGCATTCAGCGAGTATTGCTTCCTGGGTCTCTATCTGAAGCTATTCTCAGAACCTAACTTTGCAAATTTTTTGTGGAATGGTGGTGGGGTAGGGGTTAAACCTAACTTTTTAAGGCGTGGACCGATTTGGATGGTTTTTTCTTTATTATGCAGAGTAGAAGATACTTAAAAGTGAAAAATAAAATAGTTTTTTAAAAAAAAGTTGAACCGACTTCACAAAAAGCGCTAAAAAGCATAAAATAATTTTTAATTTTTATCTATTACGACATTTTGGAGTCGGTGCAAATAAAACAAATACAGAACCACAATTGAAGACAATACATAATACTACCTGAACCTTTCAGCACACGGGATTATAAGGAGGGACGATTAAATAGTTTTGTTGTAGTTGTTTGGTTTGTTTGATTTGCACCGACTTCAAAATGTCGTAATAGATATAAAATTAAAAAGTATTTTATGCTTTTTAGCGCTTTTTGTGAAGTCGGTTCCACTTTTTTTTAAAAACTGTTTTATGTGTTATGCTGACGACGCCAAGATCTTTCGTCTGCGTCATTGTGAACTGTTAAACTATGACTTAGACGCCTTTTATATATGCTGCTATATAAACCATCTCCCCTTAATGTTACTAAGTGTCTTTTTCCCGGAAGAGTAGATCGCTTCATTTTAGCTATACCCACAATGCCGGTGTTTTAAATAGACTTGCCAAAACCAAAGATTTAGGAGTGTGGCTAAATTGTCGACGAGATAGTAAACAAGGCCAATTCGACATTAGGCTACATTGAAAGGTGGGCAAAGGAATTTGATGATCCTTATATTACGTGGCTGCTTTATTGAGTATAGAATATACCTGTTGTGTTTGGTCTATCTGCTTTTCAAAATTTACACATTGATCGGGTCGAGGCAGTCCAACGTACGAAACAACTCAAAAAATGTTTTTGCTTTCGATTGTTTGAAGGGCTTAATTGATTCGCTCTCTCTTTTATCATGTTTTAATATTGCTATTCCGTCTCGCTCCTTGAGAAGCTCGGTTTTTTTTTAAATTCCATTCCACCGTATTAATTATGGGTTTCATGAGCCTATGATGTCAATGTCTTGTTGTCTGGATGAAAATTATAATTTGTTACGTGTTTGTATTAAGTCTAGACTTACTAATTAAATTTATTTTGTTTTCTGTAGATGTTTTTTGTAATGGTATAGTAATCAGCCTTGACGAATGTTTGTTAATAAATGAATTTTCTAGGACTGGGCGTACAAGTTGGTTTTTACGCGTTACGGTGCAATTTAGCAATTTTAACCATCCAAAATTGAATTGGTATAAAATGAATTAAAGGGGTAAAGTAATAAATGAAATAAAGTGCACTCATTCCCATCTACATCACCTGACGTTAAATGAATCTTCCTGAATAGTTTGAATAATTGAAACAAAATTTAAATAAATACCAAAGAAGTTAAAAACTGCAAATTTACAACTAATTTAGAACACATAAATTATAATCTTACCTGCAATCAATTCTGGATTATTGAAGTGAACTTCCAAGCGAACGTAGGGATTGTAGTTGGGACCGCCAATCGGCAATCCTGTTTCTTCTGGATAAGTAAAAGTACTTGCTCCCATAGCCCATAACGATATAACTTTGGAGCATACTTTGGCTTCTTCAGGTAAATTATCACAGTCTCCATTATACATTGGAATGACCACATCAACTTTAGTGTCACAGTGGAATACCTCCATGTGATGGACAAGATTTTCAGAATCTATGATTGGTTCAAACTGAACGATATGATGTTTCTTTTTAAGTAAATCATCAAGTTTCTGTATGTGGCACCAGTACGTTGTTTCCTTGTTTGGTACTAAAACATTATCCAAAACCACTTCTATTTCTTTAAGATCTCTAAAATATGCAATTAATTAAAAAAAACAAATAAAACAAATGTAAAAATTTCAGTACTTCTCTGGAATAGTAATTTTATCAGCGCGAAGCAGTTGAACAATTTGAATTCCGCTCCTGTGTGTTTCAAGATCTGGGAACGCAAACTTATTGTTTTCTGAGCCAATGCTTTTCTTACCTTTTCCCCATAGTAAATACATAGTTCCTTCCTAAAAGGTATAAAGATATATTAAGTCCCCCACATATCAATTTTATTTATAATTACATGCATCCGTAAATCCAAAGGATCGCAGGTGTCGAATTTCCTTTTAAAGGCCAGCACATTATCGTTCATTTTAAAGAGTTCGCAATCCTGTTGATAGTCCTTGTGAACGTATTTGCCATCACTGCTAGTGTATGTATCAGTGACAGTATTAAAGAGACCATCCTGATTCTCGAAGAAGCAAATATCTGAATTTTCTACTTCTCCTCGCTTTGAAAAGCCGAGATAAAACCATTTGTGATTCTGGTCGAAAGCATTTTGCACGTGGAATAAGACTTCTCGCTTGTACCAGTCAACTACCCAACTTAATTTGATATCCTTGTGATCCAACAATAAACTGTGAAGCTTTGTATCTGACAATTCTGAAATGGATACAGATTTGAATTAATATTTTTATTTTAGAGACAAAATAAAGGTGACCGGAAATAACTTTTATAATCATCGTAAATTTTTATTTATATTTCAGAATCTTTTATGCTTCTGTTTCCAACGTGGATACGTGGATCACTTGAGGAGCAAAATATTTACAGCATTATTGGCAAATATGCTTTAAGGCAATGCTTTGATGTGACAATGGCCTTTATTTCTGAAAGCGACCTTATTTGCAAAATTTGAAATCTGTAGAGGAACCTTTTTTCCTTTTACAATGTTTGCTTTGAAAATGGTTGGACGAGTTTTAAGAATTTTAATGTATAATAGGTAATTTTGGTAATTGTAAAGTTCGGCTAATTTTAAGTAAATTTGGATACCGTAAAACGTTTTGAGATAATCTGCTACTCTACCAAAGAACCATGCCGGAAATGTGATTACCAGCATTTGAAATTGTTACCTTTCTCTGTATCTAGAATCAGAGTATGTAGTTTAATGCAATTTAGTTGCAAGGAGTGTTTCTTTCCACTTTTTCAATATTTGAACAAAGCCACTGGTACAAGTTTGACAAACTAGAGAAACTTATTTTTGGGTCTACTTATGTGTTATGAGTACGTGGAGATCTAATAATGTTCACCCCACAGTGTACGAACTAGTCGTTGCGTCCCTTGATAGTCTGTCTCATGCCCTGCTTCCTACGTCACGCGTAGGATGCGTAATTTTCGGGGATTTTAATATTCCTGCCATTATTAACTAGGGCCTTCAGCTTCACGACTGCTCCTTATTATGTTCTGTCCTTTCTGGGCATTTTGCCAACGACTCTGGTAAGTTTGTGGACCTTGTGTTTTCATCCGACCCCGATGGCACATTGGTGAGGAGTCGTTTTCCTCTCTTGGTTCTGGAATACTCTCATCAACCCTCGCTTCTAGTGTCATGTGTTTTGACGTTGTCGACATCTATACTTGATTACTGTTGGCTCTTGTCTTGTGACTGGTTCAGCGTGCTTGAGGAGTGTGACGTCGATCTAGGGGTATTTTTATGATGTCCTTTGCGCATGTTTTGTCTGGTGTATTCTATTGGTACTTCTAGGTCAGGATCTTCTCATTCGTTTCGTCACTGGCTTGACGGCACCTCGAGAAATCTGAGGAATTTAAGGGACAAAGCTTGGAGGACGTTTTGTGCCTCAGTGAGTCATGAAAGTTACCCTTCATATTATGATCTCTGTCATCGGTTTTCCTCTCAGCTGCAGGTTTTCTATGCTATTTTGTTTGTCTAATATGAGATCCACATTGTTAGCCAACCCTAAAGATTTCTGGAAGTTTATAAACTCCAAGCGTTACTGTGACACCGATCCTCCCTCTCAGAGTTGTCGTGATTGCGAGAGTGACGATCTTCTTCTTTCTTTGCGGACTTTTTTCAGGGGTGCCCCAGGGTAGCAACCTCAGTACACTCCTTTTCATTCTGCATATTAATGATGTTTCGCTTATTCTTTCCGACGCTAAAATTCTGTGTTATGCGGACGATGCTGAATATTTCGCATTGTTTCTCAGGGCTATGAGTGTAGTCTCCTAAACATCGATTTAACTACATTTTGTAGATGGTGTGCTCGAAAACGTCTTAAACGTCAGCAAGTGGACCGTTATATTTTTGTTATGATTTTTTCACGTAGAAGACGCCCTTTACTCTTTAACTAGTCTATGGATGGAATTGTCTGGAGCAGAGTTGACAAGGCTAGGAATTTGGGTGTGGTGCTCAACTTTCGCCTTTCTTTCGAGGAGCATGTGGAGTCGATCGCTGTTAAGGCTAATTCGACAGAGGGCTTCGTGAAAAGATGTTCCAGGGAGCTATCTAATTAACTTCTGTACTGCACCTTCGTGAGACCAATTCTGGAATACGCCAGGCCTTTATGGGCTCCTTGCTTCACTGCACACATTAATGGCATTGAGGCAGTGCAGCGCAAATTTCTTAGGTTTGCACTCCGTGGTCTTCCCTAGAACTACCCTGTCGTTCTTTTCCCTTATCTTAGTCGCCTTTCTAGAAAAGAGACAATATTTCCCAAATAGTAGGTATTTATCTTTGATTTATTGCAGAGATCGATAAATTAACTCGAATTACTGACGGCTGTAAACATCTTTTCCTTAACCGCTCCTTGAGAAACAATGACATTCTTCACGTTTCTTTCACTGACCTTTCTAAGGCATGCAAGGAGCCTATTTCGTCGACGTCTGGCCGCTTCAACTTAAGCCTTGCCTTTGCTAATGTTCATCCCAACTAAACTAATTGGTTGTTGTTTAGTATATACATCATTAATCGAATCTTGTTGTCAGTCCGTATTGACGGATCTGTTTTGTTTTGAATATATAAATAAAAATTCTGATTTACGGTAATTTGAAAGGTATTTGAAAATTCAATTCCGAGTTTTAATTAAAAAAAATTATATTGAACTTATCTCATATTTCGCCGGCGTAGAAGTTGGAAAGATGATTGCTTTTAGGGATGAAATTCTCTCCAATCAAGAATTTGCATCGATAATAGAATGACATCCCCAGATCATGTTTGCTTTATTCCCAGACCCGAACATCATTAAGACGGCGAGGTACAACTATCATGTCGAGATTAAATTGATGTAAAACAATTTCATTGGAAAATAAATTAAGCTCATCTTTAAAAAGAGCAAGATATGAAATTCATGGAACAATTATACCAAATAGAATGTGAAAATCCAAACAACAAAATATATTTCACCATTCGTTTCCTATACTAAATTAATATTCTGATTTACTTCGTTTGCTTACCTACGATATGAAGGGAACTTTCGTGACCAATTCCAGAGGAAATACAAAAGAACACTGCCATAAGTATGTAATGTTATAATATTTTGGAAGCATTATGGGGCCTTATAGTTTCTTACAGATCAAAGAATTTTTTCCTGGAAGGAGGTGTCAAGTCTTTTCTTGGCAGTAGACTAATGGAACAATTTGTTTGCATACTTACCTAGACCTTTTATTATTAAAGGTGTTTCGTTTTTTATAGCAGAAAATGTTTTCGATTCATTTATAAAATTGGTTAAAAGTATTATAGAGTTCCGTAAAATTATTTAAAATTTTTTTTTTAAACTATATTTTCTCAGTGTTCGTTATAAATTTGATTGAAAGTACTAAGATAAGGAATTCTTTTTAGATAATTTGCATCGATAGTTTAGAAATTAGAGGGCCCCCCCCCCCTCGTTTTGATAATGACCTTGAAAGCAAATATCTCGTGAATGAAAGATTAAAATAAAAATCTCCTAAAACATGTGTTGTTGCATTTAAGGAGACCTTTATTTATTTGTTCAATGTTCATCAAATCCTGATTACTACAAAAAAAAGGCATAACTTTAACAAAAGAAATAAGATAACACTAAAATAGCAATAGAAAACAAAGCTAAAAAGCCAAGGTAATCCCTATATTAAATCCTGGACAAATGTAAAATAATAACTTCAAAATACAACAATAGAAAAAAAAATAAAAATAAAAAAGAACTCTAAACAATCCCTAATCTGATTTTGCTATAAATGAAATTCAATAAGTTCAAAAGCTTATTAAATAAGAGAGACATTGAAGTTATAGGCTCGTTGATTCCATAGTTGGTGCGATGGTGAGAAATATGGAAAAGGTCCGAGCCCTCAAAGAGCCAGACAGAATCGATAGGTCCGAAGTACCTATCTAAGGACACTATACTCAATGGAGTAAAAAAAGTTAGTACAATATTGACTCTATTGGGGGGGGGGTCCCTAACTCAATTTCATCTTAGGTTCTAGGAGGGAAAGAGCACTTTCTATATAAATCATAGGATGGTAGGGCCTTGAGATACAGACGGATGAGTAACCCAAAACTATATTGGTTCCTAATTGCTACCGAACTCTAAAAAAGGGGGGCGAGAACGGGGAACTGCGCTATGATGTGTAGAACATCTGTTCTGCATTTAACACGCAGCATTAATATTAATACCGGCTTAGTTTTGAATGGAATGATGTATTGAAATTTACGTTGAAGTATGTTATTTTTAAATATTCTGTAGGTTTTATTTTGATGATAAAATTAATACTTAATTTTGAAAAAATGAAAATTTTACGAAAATGTTTTAAACAAATAATTATTTATATTTTGCCTCAATTTCTTTTATACAGGCCTGTGATAGCTAAAATACAGTGAGTCACAAAAGTCATTATTAAATGGATTTGTATTTGCCGTATGAATATATAACAGAATACAGGCATCCCTCGAATAACGCGACTAATTGGTTCCGTGTTATTGGAAATTGTGTTATTCGAAATCGTGTCATTGGTAGATAGGAGAACTAACTATTCCGTTACTACAGACAGTCGGTTCTCCTTGTAAGCCGTCGATATGTATATAATAATAACAATAATTTTTAACAGTAATTTTCGCAACTTTGTGTAATTCGAACTCCGTGTTATTCGAGGATTGTCGCAATTTTGACCGTGCTGTTCGAGACTTTGTGCAATTCAAGTACCGTGCTATTTTAGGGATTCCTGTATAATAAAAACTGCTATTGATAAACTTAGTTTATTTATTTAAGCTTAATACAAGCTATTACATAATAATACATACTACAATTACAAGCTATAACATAATACTAATACTACAAGGTTAGGTTGATATAACTAGTTTCTTACAAAAAAACTAGAGTATTACAGTTATTTCATTTCTCAGAATCTAAAACTTAAATAAGAACAGCGTAAATATATCACACAAAAGTGTTTAGTTAAAGACTGGGAACTTCATTTTCTTCGAAAATTTTATCGCTAGAGGAACAACTTATAATAAACAGGAAAAAAAGTGAGAATCGTATAGAAAATGAGAGAAGAAGTGGTTGTCCAGTCCTACTCTCTTCACATACTAGACATGACAATTTAAGGGAAGTAAAAAAAAATCCTAAATTAAGCAACACGAAGTTGAAAAATCATACTGAATCTTCCTATGGATTAATAGTAAATAATGCAGAAGTCCGAAAAGTAATTAAAAAAGCGGGATCCACGGCAGGGCAGCAAGGAAAGAACCAAAGCCAAAAAAACTAAGGATTTTTCTTGCTATAGCAGTGCAATATTTGCCGACGAATCGAAATTTAACATTTTCGGTCGTATAATGGTGTGGAGGAAACCTAAGGAAGCCTTCAAGAAAGAAAACATCATCCCAGTCGTGAAGTATTGTGTATTTTCATTTTATCAGGACAACGATCCGAAACTTAAGGCCAAAATTGTCAGATGAATGCTTTACAACTTCCCGCACGTCATTTCAACCCCACCACAATCCCCGGAACTTAAGTCCATAGAGCATCTATGGGATTAACTAGACACCCGGATAAGAAAGCGCGACGTAACAAATAAAAGCCAACTTAAACCAATACTACAGAAAGAGTGGGAAAATATTAGTGCAGAAGTAACGAAGATTTAGTCAAACTAATGCCAGATCGTCTAAATGCATGATTTTGTAATTAATTAATTTTTCATTTAATTACCTTTTTAATCTTTTGTTTGCTGTGTTTTTGGGTTAAAATAATTATTTTTATTTATTTTTTATTCTGTTTTTCGTGCTGCGATTTAAGAAATGGCCAGAGAAACATTTGGGATATTAATTATTAATAGGCGATATTAATTGTCTTTGAATTAAATTTAAATAACTCGCACAAGCATTTACAATAATATCGTAATCATCACTGATGATTTTTACATAAAATATTTCGATAAAATCACACAAAAATAAACTCAAAGTTTTGAAGGTTACTTTCGTCTGTCACTTCAACTATATTTCAACTAGAACTCAACTCGATCTTTCAACCCTGCATTGCGATATACGCGGGTCGAAAACTCAACCCAATCTCGACACAAAATTTCAACCATGCATGTATACGTGGTAACTGCAATACTCTCGTTTTTATGGATATTGTTACTAATAACCTAGGCTAATTTCACAAATAAAATTGTCTGATATACTATGACTATATGTTCTTATTTCAAACAAATATCCGTTGGGGTTCACATTGTCTAATGACTTTTGTGACTCACTGTACGAAGCATACTTTTGCGATTACGAAAAATGTCAATTTCTTTGGAAAACAGCAGCGATAGTTGCATCACCACGTATTATCAGTGATTGTTCCAAATTAATATTGAAATCAATTATATTGCCCTTAGCATAATTTTTCCCTGATTCTCTTGTACCGGCCGAAGGAAAGGCAGAAGACTGTAATGTATAAAATTAAAAGTTAAACTTTGTTTAACGAGGACAACGCCCAGCCAAAATATTGGAATTATATTAAATTTAAGGCATTAATTAATGGGTCTATTAGATAAATGCTCGGCCAGGTAATGTAAAAGTGTTTCATTCAAAAGGAAAATTTTGAAGATAATTTAACAATTTTCATATAAATCACTTATGTAGTACCTCAGAGCAAAAGAGTCACAAAATGTCAATTTTACAGGACAGCGTAAAATACAATAATTTATTGTGTTGTACAGGCGACAAAACAAGTAGAAATAAGTATTATTTCTATTTGTTTTGTAGCCTGTATAAATTAGTAATTTAAACTTGATTTAGATTACTTATTTATATAAATAATGATAAAAAAAAAAACAAAAAACCGGAAAATTTTAATTTTTGACTTAATACGCTTTTGCTCTGAGGTCTAATTTTGATTTAATGCATTTTGAAATTTTCTTTTTTTATTTTCGAAAAGATCTTGTTTTCGACACCTACTTTACGATTTGTTGAAGTTAAAGGTCTTTAAGTGAAGTTACGCCCTTTTCATTCTCGATCGATAAAAACAGCCTATTTTACTTAGCCCCCACAAGTTCTACTTAGGCCGAAGAAAAAACCGCATTCTGGTTGGATGTTGCTGACATTTTTAGTCTAAAAATCTCAGAATTAAACTTTCAGTTTTTCTAGTTCCCCCACGTAACTGCGAAAATTCAGAACTTTACTCCGCTCAATTTTTTCTGTTGCCTTCTTTATACTATATTAATACCTAACTGACACAAGCTCGAAAAATTTGAAAATTTCGCTCTGAAATGCATAGTATTGTTCACATGGGGGACGATTATATGGTTAAGCAAAAATAACAAACCTTCAAAAAAGTCACTCGTTTGGGGGTGCGCAAATAATTTATTAAATTGTGGTCTAAATTGGCATCTTATGATAATGACTTAATCGGTGACAAATTTCAACTTCAGTACATGAATAGTTTCGGAGATATGAAGAGCCAAAGTGATAGTTGATATACTGATATTTTATTTTAGTAAACTGGAACAAAAATAATCCCTTATTTATCGAAAAGCAAAATGAATTCAAAAACAGAAAATATAAAAAACAATTATTAAAATCAAAAACGAAAAAAATATAAATAAACAGGGTGATTTATGTAACCTGAAACTTTCAAATATATCGAATAATAAGCATTCTAGGAAAAAAATGTCCATAATCAAAATTTCATTATTTCACGGAGGAAATACATTAGTGCTAAAATTAGTCCTCCCCCCCCCCCCTTGCAGGTTGCCGGGGGTAACTTTAAAATCTTAAATAAGACCTATTTTTGATTGCAGATTCGTATTATTTGGATAAAAGTAAGCAACTTTTGTCCCAAACTATTTTTTTGAAAATGTCAAGATATATAGTTTTTCGAGGAAAAAATAAAAATTTTGGAGCTTTAAACATTTTTCCCTGTAAAAATCTAAGCGCTTTGGGGTTCTTGGAATTTTTTTGTTAACTTAACCATTTTCTAGTCAAAAAATACAAACTCGTACATACTACACATACGAGGTGTTGGTTGAAATAATTTATTTTATTCCATAGTACTATATTTCAAATATATTTTCATAAAATTGTATTCAAAAATTCGCAAAATTGGCAAGAAAAGTAGTTAACCTGACCCGCTATTTGCTCGGGTACTTAAAACTTTAAACAAGTTTTCCTAAAATATATCTCGAGGACTTAACCGATTTAGTTCAAATTTTCACCTGAAATGTACCCATTAGATTTTTAATAAAAAATAAATCTTATAAATCTCTATTCTATTCTATTGGTATTTACTCCTAGGTGAATATAGCATCTTAAGGGGGAACATGGGGGCGCTGAATTTGACCTTCCAAAAAAAAAAAAAAAACCCGGCTCCATGGTGTGCAGAGATCCAGCTCTTCCAGTGATCTGAAATCAAAAAAATCCAGATTCAAGTATAAATTTCCAAAACTGTAGGAATGGCGCAAAATTCAACATTGATTTTCAAATTTTCCATGTGTGTTTTGTCTTAATGGTTTCCATAGGGTTATTCTAGAGGCTTCAGAATATTTAAAAACGCAAGAAGAGAAAAAAATCGATTTTTTCAAGCCAACACACTAGAAATTCCCCAAACCAAGACTGATAAAATAAACCACTAAACATAAAGTATTCAGTAAAGATTTTAGGAATGCTTCATTATAATCAACGATAGAGGCTTCATTGGACCCATGCGCTGTTCATTAGTAATGATAGATAGAATCATGAGGAATGTTATGGCTCAATTTTCGAGCTTACTGGAAAAGATGCTTTGGAATAAAATTGTAAATCGATTATATAGGTTTTACTGACTTTGTACCAAACAATATTTTTCTTCTTGAAAACCAATATTGAAAAATAGTGTCGGTACAGGTCAGCGAAATGAGACTCTCATTTTCTGTAGGACCAATCGGCGTACATTATTGTTGTCCCAATTTTCATCCTGAAACATAAATTTTAAAAAACTCAGCTAAAAATCTTTGGAAGTACGGTAGGATTTGAATATATCATTGTTCTTAATGATGTAGTAAACATTCAGAAAAATTCCATTTCTTTACCGTGGATTGCTGGAAAACTAAAAGAATTATTTTAAAAATCGTGGGTACATCCAAAGAAAAGGTATCTGAGAATATGCATACAAAATTTCAAATAAATCGCATCAAAATCATCAACATGTAAAACTTGAAAATTTCGAGAGAAACGCGTTTAAAGGTTTTCAAGACTTTGAATCGAAAATGCAATGCAAAAATGTAGTATCAACCATATTGTGAAGAAAGACGGCTACCAAATATTGTTACGAGAATTAAGACTCTGAAAAAATCGTTTCGACTGAACTTAACAGAAATCCAAGTTGGAGCGAGCTCCGATAATAATACTGAAAAATCATAGAATGCCTTCAAATATCGGCTAGAAACTTTTCGGTATCCTTTTTATAGAGTTCATTACGGGATGAACAATTAAATAAAATATTTTGAAAACAAAAATACCTCTTGTATAACAGACAATGAGGAATTTTAAAATACTTTAACAAATTTTTTAAATAATTTTGTTGAGAAATTTTTATGGACAATTAAAAGCGATAGCCCAATCATTATTTTCTTAAAAAAAATTATTTATCAAAGTAACCTTAATTGTTTATAAAAATAAGTAAAATTTTCAAACCAAAGCTAACTGATATTTTTAACTTGCATTGCCCTTTCATATAGTGAGGAGTATTAAATTCCAAGCTTTTAACCGACTTTCCAAAAACAAAGAGGTTCTAAGTTGGGCGCATATTTTTTTTGTCTGACTGGGAATAATTTCGTAACGCCTTGACCGATTTGGATGATTAATTTTTTCTTAGGTAGAGTATATTGCCCGATTGGTACCACTGCAAAAAAATTTTTGGAGAGTTGAACTTAACTTCGTAACGCGTGGACCGATTTATATGGTTATTTCTTTGTTGTCCAGAGCATGATCCCCCATTGCTAATAAGAGAAAAAATGTGGTCTTAGGGTGGGGGAGGAGGGATTGGTAGTCCAACTTCATAACGCGTTGACCGATTTGACTCATTGTTTTTTTGTTGGGTAGAGTATATTGGTGCCACAAGAAAACGTTTTGGTGGGGTGGGGTAGGAGTAAGGGTTTGAACCTAACTTTATAACGCGTGAACCGATTTGAAGGTTCTTTTCCTATTGTATAGAGTATGATCCCCCATTACTAATATGACAAAAAATTAGATCCTAGGGTATGCGGAGGGCCCGAGTAAAAATAAGACTTGCTCATTCGTAGCTTGAAAAAGACACGCATAGCATCAAAAGGGCACTCGAATGAGGCACGGTGCGCATGACTAAAAATTATACTTTTTCAAATATCAGCCCGTTGCAGGAACGTATCAATAGAAGACGCACGAAATAGTCCAAACCAAGCACGGCGCGCTCACAATTTTTCTAGACTAAAATTTAAAATGAAAACAATAAAATTATTTTCGTAGATTCATTCATTCGAGAACGATGGTGTCGCAACGTTTAATCAATTAGTTGCTTTCGTGAGCTTGAAACTAGATTAAAACCCCCCACACCTCCACCTTACGGATTATCGTTAAGCAAACAATAATGAAGAAAAATTAGAGGTAGTCACTTTCCATATCTTGTTCTTCTCCAAATCCCATATTTTCTTCGTTAGTGTACCGAGTTAGCTCCTGAGAGAATGTTACTAATACAAATTTTCAAATCAGTGTCCTCAGTGAAGACTTATTCAACCTCAGTGTCTAAGTCTGGTATGCCCCAACAGTTTCTTAGTGGTTTACTCCGAGAGTTCATAGTTGACCGTGTCGGCGTTTCCCCTATCAACTAGATGAGAGAAAATAATAACATTTGCTTCTAAGTTCACACCAAGTCTTCCATGTTCATCTGCTTTTGTGTTGCAGGGAATGTTGTTGTAATCCGGCACACAAGAAATCAGCAACTCATGTAGACATAAATTGGTGAGAATGCTTTACAGTACTTCTGTACTGGAATCGTTAAGGTATACTATTTGATAGTATACCTTAACGATCCCTTCGCTATCCAAATAGACGGTTATCACTTTTTTTTACTTTAGAATGGATGATAGCTTTGAATTATGCTTAAAAGATCAGGATGTGCTCTCACACACATACTTCTTTTCAAAAATAGTGTTATTACGTTTAAGGCTATATAAAGATATCCCATTGAGGAAGTGAAAAAACTTATTTTGGATCTACGTCCATATATCCCATTTCATATTAATAAAGAGGTACATATATAAATTAAGGAATGGGAGGACTGTGACATACAGACAGATGGACAGAGATTCAAACTATTAAAACAAAATAATAATAATAATTCATAACTACTATGGAACACTTAAACAGGATTTCTCTCCGGTGGTATAATATTAATTAATAACTCATTCTATCCTTGAGAAACTTTTGAATTTCTTGATAGGAGAACATTATTTCCGTAAGAATAGCACAACCCCATTCCTCGCTTTTCTTAAGTTCTTACCTGAAAGTTAATTGATCTGCTGAAATTATTCTTTTAGATTTTAAGCTATTCAAAAATAGTTTTAAACTTCACAACTATCCCAAGAACCGCAGCTTCCTTTTATAAAAGTAAACGTCTCCCAAATTGCCAACCTTAACTCCGTCCAATTTATTTAAATTCAATAAAAACTTTTATTGATTATTCTTGGCAAATAAAAAGTTCTGCGAAGCAATTTCCTTCATTTATAGAAAGAACAAAAACTCTTTCAATTTTAATAACAAACCGCTTTTAAAGCAACAGACTTAAACCAACCTATATGGAACCAATCAATTGAATTTGCAATCCCTTAGGCAACAATTAATTATTTCTCATTTCACTCAACAATTTTATTCATTTGAAAATTGTAGATACCTTCACTTTGGTAACTACCGGAAATTCAATTTTAAGTTCATTTACCTCAAACAATTATCTTGTAAAAAGCGAAAATTTTTAAAAGCAGTTTGCTGCGGATTGTACCTTCTTGTGGTTTTTATAGTAGTATTTATGCTTTCAACTTTGCAGTGAAAAAGTAAAGATGTCTTAATCTTTTTGTGCATTTTTTATTTAAAAAGAAAAGGAATTGCGTAATAACTTTTAAAAGAATTTGATAAAATTTCCTATAAAAATCTAAACACTTTTGGTCCCACTGCAATTTTCTATAAACCTAACCATTTTCGCGTATGTAAAAATTCTCGAAGTTCCAAAATTTGCTATTTTTTTCTTCGAAAAACTCAAAAAATTGACTTTTAAAAAAAAAAAGTTTGAGACAAAAGTTGCTTACTTTTTATCCAATAAAAAATTGGGTGGCCTATTTGAAATTTTGATGATCTTTTAATGACCTTGAGGGTCAAGGTTGAGTTCTAGGCCACCGTTGGACGTCCCTTTCCAAATTATATCACTTTTGCCCGAAACATTTTCCCCCATTTTGCTCCTCAACCTAAATAATCGAATGGAAGATTAAAAGGACTCACCCTGAATACCTACCTAAGTTACAAGGAAAAAATAACAAGCAAAAGAAAGGAACAGGATCAAAACAAGTAAGGAAACCCAACACACAACATGCAAAACAGAGAGTCCCGGGAGCACAGAAAACAGATAGATCTTAAACGACACCTTGCTAAGAGTTAAATCAAAATTAGGACATGCATTAACAGCCCTACATAAACGATTAATTGGTTCATGCATGCCATTATTTGATCTGGATGGTTCAACATGCAATAAAGGCATTCTTCGGTTTATGTTGGGACTGTCTGAAGGAAACCCGGCTAACAAGCGAACCTAAGTCTATATTAGAGTTCAAGAGCTGGTGAATAAATACCAAGTCAGCGACTTTGCGCCTTTTCTCAAGCGAGTGCAAACCGAGCAACCGTAGGCGGTTATGCAGGGCGGGAGTCTACGCGGATCGTCCCATGGGAGCCCTCTTAGCGCAAATCTAAGAAAATTACGCTGCACCGATTCGATACGCATGGAATGAACAGCGTAGTAGGGAGACCAGACCTGAGATGCATACTCTAGAATAGGTCTAACTAAGGAGCAGTACAAATGAATCAATGTTGGTATATTCGAGAACTCTCTAGACGAACGCTTAACAAAGCCCAAGATAAAAATCCCTCTAGATACGATATAGTTAATATGCAGAGCAAAGTAAAGTTTCCTATCAAATTTTACCCCAAGGTCGATTACGGACAGCTCGCGACGGAGACCATTCCCCGCAAAGTTGTAATAACAAGCTTGTGGATTAGGGCTCCTGGAAAAGGTCAAAGCCTCACATTTCTCAAAATTGAGGTGTAAGCTATTATGCTCGCACCACTCCAGAAACGTATCTAAGTACTTTTGAATAAGGGCGCCGTCACCACCATCCTTAATATAAGAGAAGGTCTTCATGTCATCAGCGTAGATTAGAACATTAGAGTACGAGATCAGATGGACACGTCGTGAATGGCAAGCACGAATAGTAGAGCGCAGAGATGACTGCCTTGTGGTACACCAGATGAAGCCGTGAAGATTCTAATGAAGAACCAACGAGCGACACACAATGTGTCCTGTCTCTTAGATAGGAATAAATCCAGTCGAGAAGAACAGGGGGGAACCCAGCATCCCGAGTTTAAATATAATTTCGGAGTGAGGGAACATATCAAAGGCTTTACTGAAATCCGTGTATTTACAGTCAGCTTGCATGCCTCGCTGGAGGCCAGAAATAACGTGGCAGGTAAATTCATGTAAGTGAGTTGTCGTTGATCTACCGAGCAGAGATTAAGCCAATGCAACGCTTTATAAGCTGCGAATACACTATTGATTCAAATAATTTAGGTATGCAAGGTAACTTCGCGATTGGTCTATAATTAGTTATAATATTCTTATGGCTCTTTTTATGAACAGGGACTATAAAAGAGCACTTCCACAATGTAGGAAATTTACCAGCTTAAAGGGACCTATTGAAGAGAATCGCTAATGGAGTAAGAAGAGCAACCGAACAGGACTTGACGAAGGTAGGGATACCGTCAGGACCAGAAGAAAAGTCCGATTTAAGTTCATTGATTTTTCCAAAGTAAGATACCGTGATATAACCGGCAAAAAATCGAATGACGCGGGACGTTCCAGAATCTGATCAAGATTATTCACACAAAGCTCAAAGTTATCCGAAGAAAAGGCACTCCCAAAAAATTAAGCAAAATTTTTTGCTATGTCGGACACGTTATTACTAGAAGGCCCCTCATACCACATCGTAGATGGATAGTTGCTCGATTTCTTTTTCATATTGACGAATTTAAAGAAATTGCGAGGGTTATTATGCATAGTATTGCGAGCACTGACTGGGTATTCCTTATAGAGCGAGGAGGATAGTGCTTTAAAGATTTCATAACAGGCCAAAAAGTCAGAATACGCTATTGCCCTATTACAATGCAAGTGATTTTTCCAGAGTTTGTTCTTCCTGTTCCTAAGACTGCGGAGTTCGGCGTTTTAAAACGGGGGAGAGGAGCATGTAGATCTAATCCATTTTAATGGAACAAAGGAGTTAAACAAATCATCTTGTTATAAATTAGGGATTGTCCAGCAATGCCGAAAAATCGACTGAAAGGAGATTAGACGTTATCTCAGAGAACTTCAATCTCTTATAGTCATAAGCATGGTGTTCGAAATTGGGATTCGCAATACAAGTACCATCGTAACAGATATATACAAAGATGGGCGGATGAAAACTATCAATAGCGGATAACTGATCCGAAGCTAAGTCTACTATAGTGTTAGTCGAATCAGAATACATAACTATCTCAAAGTAAACCGAACTCAAACAACTAAAATTAAGTTTTAAATGCCATATGAGTTTATTAGCTGTCACCTTGGTGTAAAATTAAATGAATATAATGCGCTTCTGCATCTTGGAAATGGAAAACAGAATTACCATTCAAAAAAAAAAAATGTTCATCACGACTGGACCAAAAAAAAAGGTAGTCTAACTCTATAAAAAGACTTCAGTAATGGTCGCTGGTTACATGGATGTCAAACCGAAAAGCGTACTCAACCAAGCAACATTTTTTTGCAAATTAGTTTATTACTTCGAAGGAATTACAACTCCTAGAATATTCGATAAAAAGCCTCTTATTGTAATTTTTTTGCTATTAATACAAAAAATATTTTTTAAAAACAAAGTTAAACTTACTTCACAAAGCATAAAGTAAGAAACAAAACAACTATTCGAGTAAAAATAATTGAGTTGATATTTTCACGTCCTAAACAAGTACAGACCTTAATATTTTTAAAGTACAGTAGTTGGACACCCTGCCAAAAATAACTGACGGTGAAACAAAAGTGGAAATTTTGTCTATTGTTATTTTATTATAATATTTATTACACTTATATATTTTAAATTTCATCACTTAATTTTAATCAATATCTTCACGGCTTTATATCTCTTCGAAAATGATTCACAGGCTCGTGTTCGATAGGTATTTCCTCCCAGATTTTTGATAAGGTTTCTTTGAATTTTTTCACATGCATATCCTTAAAATTGCTCAATTTATTGACCATTATTCCCCATATACTGAAGTCCAAAGGATTCAAATCGGTGCTAGAATTAAAACCGCAAATTTTCTCTGCACCACTCATGTACATTCGTAGCTTTGTGTGCCGGTGCCGAGTCCTGATGAATGGGCGTCTCCAAATAAGTTCTCAGCCTCTTTTAGCAAAAGAATAGTACTGTTGATTAATTTTCACTCCTATGTATATAATTTGCATCTTTTTCAAATTGCACCCCAGACCATAACAAATTTCACATTTTGAGATATTTGAACAGCCTTTTTATTTACACGAAACGCACTTAATGAGGCTGCATAGATCCTATCGTTTTGGCTGTTACATATGTGTAACTGCTTGCAATAGAAGCAATTTTTCGTCCGAGAAGATAATTTCGCTATCTGCGTGCCTTCGAAGAATAATTTCACATTGTTGAACTCTATCACTTTTATTTTTTTTCAGTCAGCCCATGAATTATTTTTTTCTTAAAATGTTTTAAGAACCAAATCTTCTTTAATCACTGAACGAGCCATATTTTTCGATGAACCCATTTCACGTGATATTTTCCTTGCAGATCGGGCTGGATTTCTTCGAATTCGTTTCTTAATGGCTTTAATGAGAGCTGGTGTCCTAACAGTCCTTTTTCTACCTCCATAATGTCTGACATGATGAGAACCCGTTTCTTTAAGACGTTTTATGGTCCGCTCAATAAACCTTTTAGTCACATTGGGCCATTTAACACGAGTATTCTTGCAGCTGTAGTCGAACCGGTTTTCACTGATTCAAGTTCTCGGAAAATTTCACAATTTCATTTGCCGTTGAGATGACAGTTTACAACTAATTATTTTTTTGAATCCATCGCAACTGTATTATCAACCTGAACGGATACATATTGTTCATGTTCTTTTAAGTACATTGGGGTATGCACGCTCCCACTACAGGCACAAAAATCTAAAAATACGCCCGCCATAAATGCACGCTTCTGTTACCGCGTTCTGGCTTTGACACATTTGAGACTAGTAATTTACCGCTTGGGTTATGTAAAATGTCACCGTACAGACGCGTGTTCACAATGTGGGTCATCGGACACGTGATAATAAAATTATTTCCAACAGGCGAGTCATGACAATAATAATAATGATAAAAATTACTAAAATTTGTTATATATTTATTCTTATATATTTTCCAGTTTCAGTAATAATCTTTATTAACTCGAGTAAAAATAAGACTCAACTGCGCAAACGTTGCCGGCTATTGCGGAGATAGTTTTGTTATTTCAGACGTCACCACCGCTTACTTTTCTGAACAATCGGTTCTTGTATATTCAATTCATTCAATTTTCTTATTTTTGATGAATTCAGACGGTTTGTTTATAAAGTTTTAAATAAAGCAGGTATCAGTATAGAACCTTGCGGAACTCCTAAAAACGAATAAAGAAAAGACTTCGTAACCAGTCTGGAAGCTGAAAAACCCGAAATAAAATAAATTTGGAATGTAGTGAAACGTGCAAGCAGCACGATATAATAAGACTTCTGCTGCCACGAAACCCAGGGCAAGAAATCTATACCACATTATAAACAAGAACATAATAATTAATATGCACAAAGAACAGGAGAAACGATTATGCTCAACATCGATTCAAGAAGACAATGTTTAATTTGAAGTATTTATTTACGTCGGATAAAGTACATAGAGGATAGAATCATATATAAAATTCGCTTACTTTAAATTAAAATCAAAGAAATTCAGATGGGCTGTTATTTCCAGTAATCTGTTTAACAGGTATGCAAAATCAAACAGTGTAAAAGTGCTAAATGGAAATCCGGTACTTTCCTAATTACTTAATGAGTTCTTTCAAGCATTATCTATTAATGCGTATATGTACAGGCATACCAGGAAGCACCCTCTAAAAGCATTCCGAAAGGTAAAACGCAGGTGTGCGCCTCCATCAATATATTTGCATGGTAAGTGACACTCCACAAACAGATTGCTAATCACATGATTCCACCACAAAAGGTTTAAATTTGGATTACACTAAAGTTTCATATCTCTTACCGCCATAGCATGTATACTCATCCCGTTAAATCTCAACCACGTGATTATGTGTGGGTATCTGAAACGTCCTTCCATTATTCCGGCACACAGGCAAAAAATAACAATTTAAAAGCAACCACTTGTGTCCCAGTTAAATTTCAGTTTATCAATCCTTAAGACGAGTCTATTGTGTAAGACCTTCGAATCGAGCTATTCCAATCATTTCTTAACGACATTTTTCGACCCAACACTCACTCACCGAATCACCTCAGATGCGGGATGCCACGATTTATACGTCGCACCAAGAGAACCGCACTCCGCATTAAAGGGATAGTTGAGATTCCTGCACGGCACATCATAAGGACGACATTCGAATTCATTGAACGTGAGTTATGCCATTTAATATCTCCACTAAGAATTTTATTTGGTATTTAGAGCGCACAATTGAGTCTCGTTGTGCCCTATAAGAGGAATGCTCACCTTCGTCTTTCGTCAGCTATTAAGGGAAGTTATTGCCTCCCAGACCGTGTTTCTCGTCCTCAAGGGCGCTCTTCATTAACACTTCAAGACTTAATGATCTCTGGGTATTGGACTTTGTCGGAGGACAAAAAATGGCATAAAGTGCTTAGAAAAAGCGTTCTAATGTCGGAAGGGCTCCCTTCCTGCGGACGTGAAAGGAAAAGTGTCGCAACAAGCAATTAAGCAATTTTTAATTATTCAAATTAATTCCGCAAACTCAGTTAATGTTTCCGTTGTAAAAAGCTTTCTGAGGACATGCGACGTGGGTGAGCAAAGTGGTTAGTCCACACTTTTTTTCCTGTTTGGTAAATACCTCCAGGCGTGAATAGATCGAAAAGTTTGACAATATTGGATAAAAAAAAGTAGCAGTAAACCACAATCACTTCTTTAAATGTAACTCAATTATCTTTCCAATCTCAAATCACTCGAAGCGGTTATTTCAGTTTCCCATTACGACATGATGCTGTGGTGGAATTTCATTAAAATTTCATAACAGCACACACCAGACTGAATCCTGGTCAAATTCGTTTCCCACGGGTAAACGGCTTTTATCCACTCGCTTTCAACCCTAAAGGTGTATTAATGGTACAAGCCTGGTATTCTCTATCACTGCACTTCTGGACTTTCTGTTTCCTAACACCAACGACTACTATATGTAGCCTTTATACAGAACTCCCGGCTCCCGACAATGAGTTGTTTACCACTCTGATACAATTTATGTGCAGCAAAACTGTAAGTTATGGGAAAAGTAAAAAAAATAGACTTACTATTAGCCAGGACCAGAAGAGGAAGGATCCTGATGATGACCCCGATAGATAGAACCCAATTCATGATACAAATAATAACTGCACTTTGATGGTCACTTTATCACTGCACTTGTGAACTATTTAACAAATTTGGTTCGTTACTCAATCACTGCAATTTTAATATCGAAACGGAGAATCACTATCGTGCGGAATAATACATTAGTAGCCCGAGCTGGACAACTCCTTCCGCCGGTACACCGTAGGGCTTCAAGATTACGATTAAGGATTCTCGCTGGTCGCACCACATTTATATACCCAACGATTGTCATACACTCTCGACTGATAGGTGGCAGTGTGGCTGTTGCCAGTGATTGGGCTCAATCACCCATACGAGTGCTGGTGGATAGTAAAGCTTTTCCGTCTAAGTACCTTCATCCCGTTGTTGCTTAACATCCCTGCGCCCTGAATTTTGTTTGCCAGTGGGGGGTCAAAGATTGAACTTCATTCTATTTAGCTGTTATTTTACCTGTTGAAAGGACCAGGTGAGCGCTTTAGAATTAAAGTTGATTGCAAGCAAAGCTAATTTTTCATTTCACTGAAGTGTTTTCAGAAACTTTGTTTGCAGCAGTGCAATCTGCCACTGCAAGTTGCCCGATGTTTTCTTTTGTGGATTTAGCGGGCGTTAAAAGTTGCAAAATTTGTAGCAAGTAGGTACATCCATTGAGGTTTTGTTTTCAGTTTTTATTCTCGATAACACTAAGTTGTAAAGTTTTTTTTCTCTTTTTGTTGGGGACATATTCATGGGGAAAATAACAGTTTTTTCGCTCCAGTTTCCATAAATAACTTAGCAAAGTTAATTGCATATAGGAGGGAATAAGTTTTGGTTGAAGGGTTTGTATTTGCTTGAATTGCTTGCAGTGTTAAGCTTAAATGTGTTTTTCTAGATAAGGGGCAAGGATATCGGTTGATAAGAAGTTAATTGTTCGCTTGCTTGTTAGTAAAGAAATCTAATCTTATTTTAAATTCAGAACAAACCATAGATGGTCCAGAAAAGTCTAGAAATATTTGAAAACCACTAAGGGATGATCCCAAAACTATCTCTATCCCATCTATTTTGTTACGAGCATAATGGATGCTGCAATCGAGAAGAAAGAAAATTAATAGTAGAACAATATAGAAAGGAAACTTACTTGTTCGTGTGTGGGAGTTGTCCACTTGTTCTAGTTAAATATCTGAGTGATGCTGCAAAAGATTCATTTATTTCCAGATAGCCAACAGTATCAGATAAATACTTGAGGATACATATAAAGGAATTCGAGGTTGAAGACAACTTTGGCTATTTGTACCTGGAAGAGTTTATATCATGAGAGGCATAGCAGACCCAAATACAAATATTTACTACACTTACCCATACGTCAAAAATGCCCATAGGATACCATATGATTTGTTACCATTGGAGTTGTTATCAATGAAATGCCGTGCTGGATCCACCTGTAATAGTTAAGATTATAGATTTAAGTTTGAATTATATTCCTTTTTTTTATTGAATATCTTTACATCTAAAGTAGTTCGAAATTAATTAACGAAACTTAAGAAGAATTAGTAACATTGGAAAATATACGTACAATGTCAAGGTGTTGTGAGATGGCCAATCTGAAAGGTAAAAAGTAGGATTAGCAAAACTTATGTGTACTTTTGGCTGGAGTTCAGAAGATGGGTACCCTCAGAATCACTTGAAATTTGTATGTGTGTTTCTAAAGTGATTTGTTACTAAAATTTCAAGATCGAATATTTTAGTTATTTTATGAACTAACTATTGAAATATATTCTCCTGCAAGGTGGGGGATAATAAAAGAACTAAAAGCCTAATTAATACACCTCTTCCTCCCAGAAAGTTTAATAAAAAAAGGTCGCGCTATCTTTAAGTTCGGCCATTTTAACAAGTCGTGAAGTGTTGTGTTACTAAAATTTCAAGATCGAATATCTCGAAATCTAAGCCAGATATCAAATAAATTTATTATTTTCGCTTTATTTTGTGATGTTTTATCGAAATTCATCGTCTTATCGATGTGCCACGGAAGCTAAAATCGTGCCGTTTTTTTCACCACCTTCCCTTTCGAGTTTCCAAAAATCCTTTTAGGTACTGTCATCTTGTGTATAGTAGAGTGTCTGGTAAAAATTTTAAGACAATCAGACATTTTCGGAACTCCAGCCGCACTTTTGAAGTAGATATAATGTTAAAACATAGTTGGGCTCAATTTTCTTTTCCAACTTGTCTCAAAAGAGCACTGGAGATCACAGTAACTCTTACAAAAACCATAGAGGTTATCTCAAACGAATCAAAATTAACATATATACTTCAACTTACCAAGCTATTGAATACATGAAATTGGATTGCTTTCAACCCAAGGGATATGCAGAAGATACGATTAAGACGTGAAAAGGATTAATAAAACAAATTAACAACACGTGGAAATGGATGTCAAAAATTACATTTTCACGGGTTTCTCATATTTTCCTTGGTATGCCGAGGTGGAGGGTGTGGTAGACCCTAACAGGTTGGCTATACCCACTGTACCCACAAGACAACAGAAGCAGCTTTGGGAAAATTACCTTTTAAAGGTTCTGCGGTGGCTACGGAGGCTGGCTTGCGCCGGCTAATAACTAATAACTAGCACCACTCAGGTGCGGCGGTGCAGAGATGGTAGACTCTAACGAATTGGCTATCTCCGCGTTACACGCACCAGTAGAAGACGCAGACCTGGCTTAGGAAGGGTTAGCTGCAGTTAATCTGGAGGAGGTTACTTGTCCTGAAGGGAAGGTTGTAACTAACGCAAGGACCAAGAAGGAACACTGATTTCGTCTTTTGATAACGATTTTTTGAAAAAACTACTAAATCAGTCTAGGTTTTCCACGAAAACAATACTTTTCAAGCTTTTTAATTAGTATTGTTCTATCCACTGTCTTCAACGCTTCCTTAAAATTTAAGAACCCAGCTGCAATTATCTCGCCATTATTTAACTACTTAACAGTTTACTCCGAGTGTTGATCGGGCAGCGCCTCAAGTAGTTACTATACGGGCCGTTACTTGGGTACATCTTCTCTGACAAGGGTTTTAATAAATAATCGTTTTGATGTATTTTGTAATATTGTCTTTCAAAATTCTACCCAAAAAATAAATTCAAATGGGTCTGTTCAGTGATTACAATCTCTTTCCATTTATACAGCACCAAATTTAACGTATTAATCAAAAAGTGTGTGTTCAGGTCGTAGAAATAGAAGCCAAAAACCTACCGAATGCCGTGTCGGAGGAAGCCAGTTGTACATTTACTGGCAAACTATTCCAGTTACATTAGTACGTAATTTTTTTTCAGAGAATAGCCCAACAACGAGTCAATGCACGAAAAGACATCTGAAAATCTCCGCAATCCATGAATGAACCGAACAATCTTCTTTTGAAATTGGAATCCAGCTTGGAATATACAAGGCTGTCGAAAGTAAAATGAGAAAGTATAAGTACTTTCGCGAGTTTAAATCTCACTACATATGATGGTCAGCTGGAAAATAGCCTTAACCTTCTTAAACAAGGAGGAATCTTACGTTTAACGAAATATGGTCCAGTCCGTACATAACCTGTTCAATTGTATCCCCAAACTAGTGACGGAAGTAGTAGTATGATATTATTGATTAATAATAGGCTAGACCTCAGCCAGATTAATTACACTACTCTATAAGGCGATACCTGTAGACTTCTCCGGATTGATGATCAGATGATTACATTGAGACACTATCCAAATCATCGTTGATCCGAGCGGTGCGGTTCTCAATCGGGCCCATTGGTCTATCCAAGTAAATTTGGATGTCATCAGCATATATATATATATATATATATATATATGTGGGATTGGTTTTAGTCGAGACTTTTTCTACAAACGCTCACGGAAGTTTACAATGACTTTATTACTATGACTTCATTACTTAATCTATAAATACAAATTATTGCGTGCGCTTGAATCAATGTTTGGATGAAGACTGAAAAAACTGCACTTCGCCGTTCTCCTGTTTAAAGCGATGCTGCTTGACTCTGCGTGTGTTTTTGCGACTGTAGTTGTGCGAAGATATTGCAAGAGAGCACCGCTAGAGTAGGTTGCAGGGATTGACAACCTCTTTCTGTGGCAGGGGTTGTCTACCTTTCTTTTGGAAATCCCACATTCGGCCATCCTGCTTGGCGTATCGTCCTCGAGAGCCTGACTGATTTTGAGGTTCTTGAACTGCTATTACTGTAGTTCTTCTAACGGCAAGCTTTCACATCGTAGATCTTATGCGGCACTTTGCACTTTCACCGAATATTTCATGGTATGTCTCCTCCATGGACATCTTTAATGACTTCTTCTTCATCTGATACACAAATATCTGCGAACCCAGCCTCTTCGGGAACATCTTATGTAGACGGCTTTGTTAGAAATTCGAACATCTTTTAGTACAACTTCTTTCTAAGATCATCTTTACGTCTTTCATCTTTTGGGTCAAGTCGATAATGATTAGGAACATCTTTACATCTTCTCCAGTGATTTCGGCAGGAGTCATTTTGGATCCACTTCTGAGGTATCGTGGAAATCCTTAGGCATCATGTCTTACTTTTCGGTTGTGTGGCGGATTGTGGGGCTTGTGGATAAGATAGATTCTTCAACATTATTTACTGTAAATAGTTCAAGCTTTTGGGAGTAAAGTATACTTCAATATCCTTTGTATGTCATGTTAAAAACTAATAAGTATGACTCTCATACTTCTGGACTAATTCATTTATTCTTTTTGCGGGTTGCGAGACTTCATATAAAGTTTGAATTCTTAAAGTTAGGTATAGTCGTTTTCGTTGGTTTCTTAATTACGGCTGCAATTGTCTGGGGACAGTTCAGTGTTTTCGGTTGGGCATGCTTCTTCGTCTTCGTTGTCATCTTCACTTTCTTCATCTTCTGATTGAAATGGGGTAAAAGGGCGCATGTAATCAGCAGCGGTTGTCGTTAAACTTGGACCATCACAATCTCCTAGCTTCTGCACTTCGTATCGGTCATTGCCTTTCACATCGCTGATTCTATATGGCCCTAAGAATTTGGGGCTAATCTTCAGGCATGTTCCGAACTGAGTCCTGCGGATGGCGACTAAATCACCTATCTGGTATCTGGTAGCCTCTTTTCTTCTTTTGTTGAAATCTTTTCTGTTTTCATTTTGTATCTTTTGGATTTGCTTGACAGCAACTTGTCGACGCTGATCTCGGTCCCTTTCAAACTCGTTTATTAGTTCTTGCTCAATTAGTTCTGCTAATTTAAGATCTTCTTTATTTTTCATTTTAGCTCCAATCAGTAATTCGAAAGGGCTTGTCCCTATGCTTCTTTGGTATGTAGCATTTAGCCATCTTTGTACTTTATCTGTATGGCTATACCAGCGGTCTTCTGACTGAACTGACAATTTGGTTAATACAGCAATTATGATTTGATGGATTCTTTCGACTTGCCCATTGCCTCTTGGAACTCCTGTCGTGACTTTTATGTGCTCTATTCCCTCATTTTGGCAATAGTGTTCAAAGGCAGTAGCTGTAAAGGATGGTCCTCTGTCGGTAATAATTCTGCGAGGGTTGCCGAAAGTAGCTTTTTGCAATTCTAATTTCTGGATAACTTCACTCGTCGTCAAGGTTTTGGTGGGATAAATCCACACGAACTTGGTAAATGCGTCAATTATCGTGAGGATGTAGCGATATCCTTTCTTCGTAGCAACAAGAGGTCCTAGGTGATCTGCGTGATACGTCTCGAGGGGTAGAGGGTCCTTAGCGATTGGATGTAAAAAGCCTTCTTTTTTACCCTCTTTGTTAGCAACTAAGCAAGTGATGCAGGTTGTGATATAGTCCTGAATCCTTTTTTTTAAATTCGGTATATAATACTTTTTGCCGATCTCTTCTTCCATCTTTTTGGCTCCAAAGTGACCTTGTTCATGTACATGACGAAATATTTCTGTTTGCAATTTTCTTGGGACCACTAATAATTTTTGTCCACTCGCTGACTTGTACAACACATTTCCTTCTTTAAAATAATTTTCGAACTCTCCGTATTTGAGAACTTCTGAAATTGCTTTGATTTTCTCATCTTTTTCCTGGGCAGACCGTATCATGTGCAGCAAATTTTCTTGAACTGTTAATACTACAGGGTATCGACTCAATGAGTCAACGTGTTTCATTCTATTGCCGGTTCTGTGTTCAATGGTATACTCAAACTCGGAAAGTAGCATCGCCCATCTTGCAATTTTTGGCATGACTTCCTTTTTTTCCATTGTGCAAGCAAACGCTGCACAATCTGTTACTAATTTAAATTTCACTCCCAATAAGTAGACACGAAATTTTTTGAGTGCTGTAACTATAGCTAAAACTTCTAGCATATAGCTACTATATTTTTCTTCAGTTAGGGAAGTTTTTCGACTCAGGTAATGGATAGGATGTAGATTTCCTTCTTCTCTTTCTTTTTGTAATAAGATAGCTCCATACCCATGTTTACTTGCATCCGTGTGCAGTTCCGTAATAGCTTTGGGGTTGTAGATCGCTAGGACTGGCTTCGTGCTCAAGGCCTCTTTCAGCTTATTAAATGCTTCCATTTGGTCTTCATTAAACTGGAACTTGATATCTTTCCTTAAGAGGTTGCTTAAAGGTCTAGCTAACAGAGCATAATTTTTGACGAATTTTCTAAAATAGCCTGTTAGGCCAAGGAATGATTGTACATCCTTTATGTTCCTCGGTACTGGAAATTTAGTAACAGCTTTAATTTTCTCACTAGATGGTGAAACCTTGCCATTCTCGATATGGTAGCCTAAATAATCAATGCTGTGTTGTAAAAATTTACATTTTAACCACTTTATCTCCAATCCATGCTGTTCTGCGACTTGTAAGGTTTCTTTTAAATGTTTTAATGCTTCTTCTTCAGTGGCAGCTAGCACGATAATATCATCAACGTACACTAGGACTTTCTTTGCTTTAATCAACGTTGCATATACAGAGTTAATATACCTTTGAAATTGCGTCGGCGACGTAGCCAAACCAAATGGTGCCCGGGTGAATTGGTACTGTCCAGTTGGGGTGACGAATGACGTAAATTTTCGGCTCTTCTCCTCCAAAGGTACGTGGAAAAATCCATTGCGCAAGTCTAACGTAGAGAATACTTTGGCTGCAACCAATCTATCAACTTGGTCCTCTATAAGTGGTAGCGGTTGGCGATCTCTGAAGATGACTTTATTAATTTTCCTGTAGTCAACACATATTCTTTTGCTGCCGTCCTTTTTCGTAACTATAACTATGGGACTGGCGAATTCTGAATTGCTAGTTGTTATAATGCCTTCTTCAAGCCATTCCTCTATCTGTTTGTCCACGATATCTTTCTCTTGCACTGAAAGGCGTCGTGGTGGTTGGGATATCGGTGTTTCATCCTTCAAACAAATCTTCATTTCAAAATCAAGCCGTCCTTTGCGTTTGGTGGGCTTATATTCTCGAATAATCTTCTCTACGTCTTTTCTTTTTTCGTTGTCCTGGATATAATCAAGACTAACTTCATCTTGGTTTATTACTAAGCAGTTGAATTCGGCTTCAGCCTGGACCGGAGTTATACTGACTTGTCCACGTTCGACCCGAACGTCAGCCTTTTTGAGAAATGTCTTACCAATGATAAATTTTCTAGGTAGTATGTCTTTCGTCGTAACATGAAACTCTTCCAAGTATTGGTGACCATCAACTTCAACAACTGCTTGGAAAGAACCCAAAGATTTGATTGGCTGTGACCCAACACCTTTGAAAATAATCGAACCACTAATTGCGGGTTTACTCAATTCTTCATAGCCGTCTTCTCGTACTAAACTTAAGTCACTTCCAGTGTCTATCAGTGCACGAATAGTAGTACCATTAACATCCATTACTTTCATCAGATCATCATTCTGAAACTGTTCCTTCTCCACAAAAGCAACTCTGTTTTCACCTGAATGACCTTTTCTCCTCGGACAATCGTTCGATTTGTGACCAAACAAATTGCAGATAAAACATTTAGGCCCGTCATTTTTATTAGGACAAGTCATCTGAATGTGCCCACGTTTTCCGCATAGAAAGCAGCCTTTGTTATCCCTAACCTGTCGTTCATCTCTGTGTGGAGCTTCCCTTCTCTTCTTTACAGTTACTCTTCTCATTCTCTCATATATCTGAAGCTTTTCCTTAAAGTCCGATAATGACTTAGCTGTGTAGAGTATCACTTTGTTTGTTTCTAGATCATCAATTCCATCTATGGTATATTTGACAACTGAACCCTCATCTAAGTTTGCTCTGTTACCCAGTTCTCTGATGGCCAAAAAAAATTCGTAATAAGTCTCATTGGGGAGCTTTTTGCGTCTTCTTAATTTCTCGTGTAGGTCAGCGCTACTTTCTCCTACATGAAATTCGGCGATTAAAAAACTTTTTAGTTGAGACCACGTATTTAAGGAATCATTGCACCGGATTGCCAACTTTGCAGTACCTTTTATTAATCGCCTAGCATAAACAATTTTTTGTTTTTCCGACCATTGGAATACATCCGCAGAACTCTCAAAATCTTGAATGAATCTTTCAACTATGTAGCCATCTTGCCCCGTAAAAGTATTTAGCGAATCTTCTATATCTCTAAATGAAAAATGGTTCCAAGAAGCTTCTCCTAATCCCATCGTGTTAGCTACAGAAGTATTTGGAAGTAAATTATTAGTTGCCCTATCGTTTTCTATAAGTTTACTTAGAACTTCGTCCTTTTCCTTCAGAGCTTCTCTTAAATCCTTTACCATGTTTTTATAAATTGTTACATCATCTTCTTCATCAGAGCTTTCTATAGTTGCTGCAGTGCTTTGCTTTTTAAGTTTTCTGCCTTTCCCCATTTCAAACGCCAAAAATTTGTAAGGTAAATAAATTCGCTTTGCCTATGAAATTTCAAATGTGCTCGTATATGGTCGAGTGATTCTTTGTTCTCTAACTAATTTCACCTTTAGACCTTTAGAAGAAAATGTCTCCTTTATATTATAAAATCCAATATATCCCGTATATACTGCAGAACTTCTGCCGGCAAGTGAATATACCGTAATATAGCGAATGTGTTCAGCTGTATTTCTAATTCCTGTTACCATCTACGCACACTGATAAATTTTACCGTCTGTTAACTGTCTTAAAATTTTGCTCTCGCTACACTTCTCCGTGTTTCTTCGTATACGACTAACCCACTTAAGTAAAACTATTTGTCTCGTCTTATTTCATGCACAAAGTAAAATAATCTCAACTCACGTACCTGCCTTGTGAGTGTGTTGAGTCTTCACCCACTTTTATCAGCCGATTTGTTTCCCCTTTTACCATTTGCTTTTGAAGACCTTTCGCTTTCTTAGTTCTCTTTGTACAGTTTATTTACTGTTCTCCTCTTCTTGATCCTCTTCTCGATATCTTCGAATTTTTCGTTGACTTGATGCGTTCATGTGTTCTATCTCCAACTTGTAATTGTACCGTTTTCCGTTCCCAGAAAGAATTTTAAGCCAAAAAGAAAATTTTATTGCAGGTGTTAAGTAATTAAAACCACGCTGACTTCCGATCGGTTAATTCTCGATCCCGGTTGAGCCCCCAAATGTGGGATTGGTTTTAGTCGAGACTTTTTCTACAAACGCTCACGGAAGTTTACAATGACTTTATTACTATGACTTCATTACTTAATCTATAAATACAAATTATTGCGTGCGCTTGAATCAATGTTTGGATGAAGACTGAAAAAACTGCACTTCGCCGTTCTCCTGTTTAAAGCGATGCTGCTTGACTCTGCGTGTGTTTTTGCGACTGTAGTTGTGCGAAGATATTGCAAGAGAGCACCGCTAGAGTAGGTTGCAGGGATTGACAACCTCTTTCTGTGGCAGGGGTTGTCTACCTTTCTTTTGGAAATCCCACATATATATATATATATATGAATTGGAGAAGGAGAGATCATTTATGTATGAACTGAGAAACAGGGGCTCCAGTACTGAGCCATGTGGAATACCGAATACCGGGAACAGTCGGAGAAGATGCGTTGATTGACATTGGCTCCGAGGAAAACTTGTAATGATAGTAATGGAAGTGGTTGATAACCTAAAATTCTGACACAGCTTAACAGCAATTTCTTGTGGTCGGTAAAATCACCCGCCGCTTTCAAATTTAGATGAGCCAGTACAATAATGTGTTCCCTATCTAGAGCCTCACTTATATCAGATGCTTTCTTAAGTAATGCTATTTTGTGAAACTGTAAACAGATCTGAAGACGAACTGCCAACAAGAGATTTTCCTGTTAAAACTAAGCAGACACGTGGAATCACAATAATTGCAGCAGCACTGTTAAGACACAAAAAAAAAAACAAAAAAAAAAAGAGTGGCGGAGGATTTAATGCTATTGATTACAGTAAACACCTCAGCCTCATCAATGCACCTAAATGATAAATGATAAGTCAATACTATGATCGGTGACTTCAGTGTATTTCTATTTGAAACTGGGATTGAAGCATAAAGGATGAAGTTATTCATTTAATTTCGATTGAAATCACATGTGGTAACACACTCTCCAAGCTTATGTAGATTACTCCATAATTTGTTGTTGGGACTTATTAAGGTTCAACTCTGTTTTCGAAGTAGGCACGCTTCGCTGAGCGAATAGAGAAACTTACCCTATTTCGCATTAATTTATAACGCCGCCAGCGTTCCTTTTCAGCAATCATTTTGTGTAAGACATCCGTAAACCAATGGAAGCTACCTGAATGAAGTGCGCGGTTTTGTGGTTTTGGATGTTTCGGCGTTATTACAAATGGGATAGCGTTTTTCTTGCATAGTTACAAACAGCTGTTGGAGAATTACTTAATATCTTTTAGAAATTTTTTCCTTCTTGGCTGTAACCCAAGGTCCTTTTATAGCTTCCATTTCACTGGTAGTACAAATTTGTAATTATCATTGATCAAAAACTTAACCTCAATTATTAAATGTCAGAATTTTCTTCTTCTTACTTTTCCGAACTTTGCATGAAATCTGTCCCTTCGTTTTCTGGTTTTTCGGCCAATTTTAACCCACGATATGGGTACGTCTTTGGAGAAAGCTTTTAACAGGCTATCGAGGGAATAGACCTATGTAAATAATCCTGGCTTAGAGTATCCAATTTAAATTACCTTATTGATCTTGTTGGCAATTTCACAAAAATATATTAAATGTATGTGTATCCTGCGAACAGTTTTAACTTTTTTTAACCATTTTTTTTTTACATCAAAAAATTTGAATCATATGAACTTATATGAACCAGATGTTTTAGAAAAAACAAATGGTCACGTTAAATATGATGGTAAAGCAAAGCCTTGGCAGGAAAGGAATTAAAGGTGAGTAAGATGTTATAATTATACAAAGGTATCGCCTTTTAAGATGAGGTTTTGCTGCGCATTGTGGCGTTATTTCTTCGAATAAAAAGATTAAAATTTTTTCTTTCTTTAAATTTATTGATTTCCAGCCGAAAGAAATTTTGTTCTTGTGTCCTTAGAGAGATGAGTGTATAGATTGTATAAGTCCAAGGATATTTATCTTGAAAATTATGTCGATAGCAACCTTTTCAAGTATTTACATAGATTAGAGAATTATAAGACAAAGGGCATGAAATAGCTTAGAACCTAAAATTAATCTAGGAACACCCAACAGTCTTATGTTGTCATAACGAATCAATGGAAATTAATTGGTACCCACAAGGAATTATCCTATCTAACAAGAATTTGCAATATAACTATAAGAATTATGTAATATAGCACACGATTGCGGTGATATGCAGGTGAACGGTGGTGTAACGTCGGTGCACACGTGGTCATTGTGGGATTTCATGTGTGTACATGGACATAAAATATTAAAAGAAGATTTTAAATTGCTCTAATTTATCTTCTACAGTGTGATTTAATCGAAAATAATATCATTTCTTATTCATATACGTTTCAGTTTAACAAGATTTACAATATGAAAAATGTAAAATCTTATTAAAAAGTTTCAAATAGAAACCACAGACCCCTTAACATGATTTCAGCAAGGGAAACACCATTTACTTTGAAATTTATCTACCAGAGAAGCGATACATCTAGTGCTGTAATAAAGAGATAGTCTGGTTTGAATATATAGAGAAGTTGTGGCAGTAAGTTATCCTGTCACGAATTTCGACAAAAGCTAAGTTGAACCTGTCGAATTTAATATTTAAGCAGAACACAACTGTTACATACTGTAAAACGGATGAGTCAACGTGGAGCTTTTAATTTTAGTTCATACAATATGTTATATGTGCTCAGAAAAAATAACTCAGAGGACTATGACTTTATACAATTGTATTGTACTAAAGAAAGTGCGGATGAAGTTATCTGCTTTGGCTAATATTACTCGGATACATGTTCGCTTCTTTGATGTTCACCACTGCTATTCTCTTAAATGCAGAACACTGGACTATCATAAAGTTCGAAGTTTAAGATGAAATACAACTGTATGAAAATATTCCTTTCATGCAGTTGTATTTCATCTGTAATGAAATTGGGACTTTAAAATAAACTTAAAATACTTTAGTAGTACTATACAAGAGCAAAATAGCTGGCCCAGTTAAAAATTCGTTTAAAAAAGTGCTGTTAAATTAAATTATTATTTTAAACCATTGCTTTTTAGGGATTACTTTATTTTATATAGGGTTCTATCTTGTTCCTGTTAGTGTGGAGCATCGGATTAGAGGAGAAATCACTCGGTTCGATAACAAAGATTACAAATAGATCTACAATTTCAGGTGAATGCTGGCGCGCACCCTAGGAGGGGGCAATGGTTGCAATAAAAATAAATAAATAAAATTTCTTAGTTATTCTACAAAAGGTAAAAATAAGAAATATAGTCTTCTGAATAATAAACTATTTTCTTAACTATGATATTTAAAAAATTATTCGCGATTATTTTTAGAATATAATTTGATATTAATTCTTACCTGAACTGATCTCTCCTCCTGACTTGGCGGTGATTTGCAAGCTGGTCGTCGACACGCGCGACATTGTCCGCTTTGGATAAATTTCAAATAGACTATTTAACTTATTGGAGATAGTGAAGTATCTTTGACTCTCTCAAGCATCAACGGAATGTCTTTCACTCTTCCATCGCGTGTTTCATTCTGCTATCACTATTTCCACGGCCGTTGTTCTAACTAAATTGCTAGCCTAATTCCTTGTAGAGATATTACAACCCGCGATAGAAGTTGCTTCCACCTCTATACTCTAAAGGATAAATATGGATAAATTTTCTCAAATTTAGCGATTTTTTCCTAAGCAGAACAACACGCATGTGGAATAGTTTACCATTTTCTGTTTTTCTCCTGTCTTATGATCCCATAACTTTTAAAGGAGCCGTACATCGTCACCCCAAATATACAAATAATAAGGTCAGGAATATCTAAGGATACGGTTTTTCTAATCCTTTCTCTACCTAGACATGTTTTACCTTTTTGAAAGGGTAATAAGATGGGAAATTTAATAAAAATAAAAATGAGGTGTAATTAGTATAGTGAATTTCGGAGAAAATTTGGAAAAATTCTGAATTTTAGATAATCGCAAAATTTTTTTTCACTTTTGGAAGTGACTGTACCGGCAATGGTAGGAGTTAGATCAACATTGTTGACAACTTTGAAAAGATCATTGAGGTAGTAGTTTTTTGGAGTAGTGGGTTAGTAGTTTACTAGCGTTTGTTTCATGCCGCTTCTTTGGGTAAATCAAAAGATAAAAATAAAAGAGTGGTGTTCATATCATGAAAAACGGAAAGTTATGCATCATCCTGTAACTCCCAAACGAGTAAGATTGCACCACTAAATATATTAACACATTTCCCTTATCCTTAATTTCTTTGACATTATTATTACAACAAAATATTAATGGAATTTTTGAAGATGTAATAAAAGAATTGGCTAAGAGCATGTTGGACATGCACATAATAGTGTTCAGTATTTATTTCTAAATTGTTTATAAACTATTTTTGCTATACTATCCGTTAAGACTATATTCAGGACTTTTTGAGATATTTTGCATCAATAGTTTAAAAATTTTAATAGTGAAGGGGTCCTAAGACATTCTTGCATTTTAGAAGACCAATTTAAGGGTAGGTTCTAGTCGAGCAATTTCAAAAAATTAATTTTTCTTTTTTTTGCATATTTTAAATCTATATTGTGTCTAGAATAAGCTTATAAAACGATTTGACGAATATTGAAAAAATGTAAAAGTTACAGCCGATTTAGTGCAAATGCGTACCGGCCGAGAATCATGCCTACCTTCGAGCCAAATGCACATGCACGCGCGCCGTATTGTTTGCTCAGCAGGTATAAAAATTCCTTTATATGTTCTGTTTGGACAAAATAATGTTCCTTGAATATAGTAGTCAAAATCAGTTTCACTAGGAAGAGAAAGGATTGCTCTATGGTCCAGGAACAGCTGCCTAGCTGTTTAGAAACAAAAATTATATTTCTTCCCACATTTTTTTCTTTGTCAATCTTTAAACGCATTTTTCTCAAAACCGTGTTTTTAGACACACCGTGGAGAGTTGCAATGGAACCCTTCAATCGATTGGTTTCTTTTTTCTATTAAATAAAGATTTATGATTAAGATTGGGGCCATGGACCATTTTCAACAAAAAATATTGATATTTACTATTCTTTAACCACTATGAACAACAAAAAAAGGATAAAAAGATCGGCTGTGAGAAAAAAATTCAGAAACTTCAGCCATTTTTCAGGCCGCTCGACTAGAACCTACTAGAAGTAAAAAAAAATTCTCAGCACAGGTCCAAAAATCTCATCAAATCTGTGACATTCGGGCGGACGGACAGACTGAAATTATAATGGTTTCTAATTGCTACGGAATCGTAAAACCTAAACCTCACCTACATAAGCACTTGGACGAAGTGAAACTTTTTTCGTCTTTATTAATTAATAACTTTAAATTAAGCAGGTGATTAAGAGTTATGAAAAACATTAAATGAATTTTCAAAATTTACAACGGTTACTAGTGGTTTATGGCAAATAAAGTGTGATAAAAATATTCGTGTAGTTAGTGTTTATAGATATCTGGTAAAAACAGCGTATATAGTTTGGTCGTCCAGCATCTTGCCTATTATCACGGTGTCTTTACTTTTAATTTGTGTGAAATTTGAATACCTTCTGGAGATGATTCATTTGATAAGATAGATATAGCGAAATTCAAATGTAAGTAGAACATGATGGATATTCAAGGAATGTTTTATCCAATTTTAAACAGAAAATCAGATTCTAATCCCCCTCCCCCCAACAAAAACCTAGCGCGGCTTACACACACAAATTGCAAAAGAAAGAAATTTACCCCCCCCCCCCCTCCCTCTCTTAGAGCGAACATGTAGATCAGCGCCTGGGTGTATTTCGAATTATCCATATTAATATACATATAGGGTTGGCTTTTAATGTTAAATGGAAGGAAAGCCGAGGAAAATCTATTGAAGAAACAAAATTAGACCGACAAAATTTACTTTTAGTTAACAGTTTCCTAAAAATTAGTAAAAAAAAATCCGGCCGCTTTATTTTTCCTATACTATTTACATAAATCTCTATTAACCCTAATTATTTCAGATTTTCCACGTTGGAAACTACGGTGATAAGGGGGGATGGTATTTTTTAAGTCTTGTTTCATCATAAGTCGAAAACTATGCTACATAAAAGGAAATGAAAAGATATTTTATAATGTCCTTTCATATGATACCCCACTTCACCTATTATCGCCCTTTTAAAATTGTGTCGCTCCTTTCGGCCCGCTCTTTGTAATAATAAAAAAAAATATTTTTAAAATTTTTTCTTTTGCCATAAAGTTGGGCAAGCGGTATTTGAAACTATTCCGAATTTCAAGTCGATGGCAAGAGTAGTTGCTGAAATAAGCAGCTATAACAGACAGACAGACAAACGAAATTGGACCATAAGGGGTTCTTTCTTACCATTTTATTACTGAACCCTAAAAACAGACATATTTTCAAAATTATTTGTAAAATTTGTTTAAAATTCTGTCTGTAAAATATTGAAAATTGTAAGCAAGTTAACATTAAAACTTGAATTAGTGAAATCAGCAGAAAAATATGATTTTTCGGTAATTTTTTACAATTGTGTCTTCTAGTTTCCAAGGGTACAAGAGCTTATTGTGAAGAAATGTCAATAACATTTTATGTCAGTAGACAAAAAAACAGGGCGAAGAAGAAAAAAATTTGATTTTCAGAAATAAATGTCTTTTTAAGGGGGTTAAGGGGGTTAAGTTGTCTCAACTGAAATAAATTTGGCTGAAATACTAAAAACATAACCTAAAATGTATATGACCATATTTTTTAACTGCATAATATATCATATTTATATTATATTTTTCAAGTACATCCATTGGTTGATAGTTTTCTTTGTATAGCTCCTTTTTTTAATGAAATTAGATACCCCCCCCCCCCTTTCCCTCCCACACACACACAGGGAAGATGTAAAACAGATTGTCCAAATATTTATGGTGTCTTGCTCGCAGGAATGCAAAAAAAAGACATTGAAGTTCCCTAATTCCCCGTTTCAAGAATTTTTCTAAAAAAAACTGCTGTATAAAATGTTTTAGGATATATGGTACGTATTTATTAGTTGTTAAGGAATACACAAAATTTTTTTCCAGCCAAAATATTGAAATTTGGGGGACTTATGACAAAGTAACACGGGGATATATGAAAAATAAAATAAAGTTAAAAAAAAGTTTTTAAATACAAGCTTTTATTTGTTGTTACTTGGACAACTAAAAAATTAAAAATTAAGAGAAATAGCGCAACACGCTTTTATTAAATATACTGTTTATTGAAGGTGTAAAAATTGAATCTCAACTTTCAATCAGCTGTAAGCTAAGAGAATAAAGTATTATTGTGGGGAATATTCTGCAAAGTAGTACTTGTAAATCGAGAAATTTATTTTTAGTTTTTAAAGTAACAAGAAATAAAAGCTTCTTTAAAAAATTTTGTTTTTCTTTATTTTATCATTTATCAATTATACTTAGAGTACGTTGTACATTTACGCATTTAAACATGCTATTCTACCAGATCCTTATACAGTTCATCACATTTTTAGCATCAATATTGCAAGGCCTTTTAGCAGTCAATTTAGTATAGTTCACTTCTTCAATCTGTAGGCCTTCTAAAGACCTAACTCGACTTAAGGCGAAGTACAATTGGCCTATACCAAAGAGCTTAGGGCAGAGATAAATTACAGCATATTTTTTTTCTTTTTAGTTTGTGAAACTACAAATTATTTGAGTGTTTTTTGTTTTATTATTGCATCGTTCTTACCTAAAAATCTAAAACCATCCGCCATCTTGAAGAGTCCGCCATATTAGAATTAGAATGACGTCACAAAGTTTATCGTATTTTACTTGTCAACCCCTTTCATTTGATACCCATGTCAAGGTGGTTGTAAAGAGACATTGGGACATCCGCTATATTGGCTTTAGAATGACTTTACTGTGCTTTTTTGCCTGCCAAATTCTCATTTTTGGTCCAATGAAAAAATCATGGTACAAAAAAACAAAACATCATGGTAAAATTTTAAATCGATGCGGTAAATTGTTTTCGAGTGACAGTTGCAGCAAATTTAAAAAATGCTGTTTTTAGAAAAACGCATTTAAAGATTTAATAAGTGACTTTTTAGTATTAAAAATTTATTTTTCATAGCCTGGCGACAGCTGTATTTTTAATAGTAAACATAGCTCGACTTTTATGCTTCGACCTCTTGTTCTATACATATGAGAGCATCAAAATATGTTAAAATAAAAAGATCGATTTTTTTCAATTATTACACCTTAAAGAGAATATCGCCATCATAAGGATCGACAACGCTGTCAAAAGGAGAGCATAGCTTTGAATCATTTGAGGAAACCTTAAAAAAAATGTTAAAGTATTAAGGAGATATTCCATAGTGTCGGTTAGAAAAAAATTTAATTTTTTTATTTTTGCATTCCAAAAACCCTCAAGAATAGGCATGTAAAAGGGTTTCGAAAAATTGGTTATGGTGCGACTTCGTCTGTCTGCCTGTCTGTTTGTCTGACTCATGTCACAACTGCTTATTTCATCAACTACTAATGCTATCGAAGAATTTTAAATAATTCTTTCCCACCTTTATAGTAATTGACAAAATTTTATAAATATTTTTATTGCAAAAGTGGTCAAAATTTTAAAGTGGGGTTAGTAGGTCAAATGGGGTATCATATGAAAGGGCTTTATTAGCGCAATATAAGATATACTTTCATTTACTTTTATGCCGCGCAGTTTTCGACTGATAATTTTTGTTTTATACATAATAATGTATGTCATTATTATAATAATCGTTAAATTGCATTTTGTTTTTTATGTGGGCGGTATATTGTTTTGTTTTAATCCAATTCACTTATGAATCAAGTGATTTATTTTTACAGAATAAGATATGAAATTGAATGACAATTTGGAACGTTCCAGTTCTTGTAAAACTATCATGTTTAAAAAAGTTTATCCTATTTCAAATTTTTTTTAATTGTCACTAATTTTCAGGAATAGTGATATATTTCTGGAAATTTTTGTGAAGTAATATAAAATTATATGACTATTTTCTATAGTCGGATTCAAAGACACTCTTTTCGATAAGCTACTTCAAAAGAATTAATTCGATAAGTTACTTTACTTATGAAATACAGGGTGGACAAAAAGTTTCTGATCACTTATATTTATCATTAACAGTATGCGATACCTTTGCTTCCTTCCTCGTTTGCTCGAATCCAGAAAAGCTTCTTTTGTCATTCTGTTACAGAATGCAAGTCAGTATTTTATGTTTTTTTCATTAAGAAGGGGTTTTATTCGAGGGACGTAAGCATAGGCAAGCAAAGGTCTCGCATCCTGTTTACTGATGAATGGTTAATTGAACCCTTTACTGCTCCTAATAGACAGAACTACAGAGCTAGGACAACAGATTCGAATACAATTGCACCCATCCAGAGGCCGAAACAGGGTCTAAAAATCATGGTAGCGGAAGGTATAAGCAGCAATGGGAAGACGCCTTTAATAATCATTGCAGAAAAGTGCACCGTATGTCTTTGCGAAAGTTTTGCAGTATTAAATATTTTTTTAATTTTTTGTACTATTGTGTAATGTTCATTAAATAAAGAATTCTTTTTATTTGGTAAAGTTTTTTTTAATGAATGGTTTAAAAAAATTTTTTTTTCATTAATTTTTTGTTTAGTTATAAAGTTCGACAAATCGAATTTGTTTTAATATGTCCGTTTTTTTTGTGTAGATTACGAAAAAAATATGAAAAGGCGATTTGTTAGTGTAAAAAATAGCTGTGGAGGTTTACTTGTAAAAATTGAAAATTTTTCAGCATTCAAAGCTGAAAAACTATGAGAAATACTGATTTTTTCAAATTTTCGTATTGTTCTTTCATAAATCCACCGTAAAAGCGAACATTAAAAACGAAATCATGAAGATCGGCCTAATTTTGGATTTTTTATCGCCAAAAAAGCAAGTGACCGCGAAAGTGTATAATTACCTGAGAAACAATAATTTGATGATATAACATAATTTAATTAATTAATTAATTATTTTGGAATATTGGTAAAATAATGCCTTACCACAAGAAAGGCATGATAAAACTTAAAGTCCTCAACACTGCTGATGTTTACCCTATAGAAGCAAGAATTTCAAGTTCTCCTAAAACTAGATGTGCTGGATTTTATCATGAAACTTTTCCTTACATGAACATCGAGTGTCCTAGTCACATCTAGTTAATTTTTATCATCACTTTCATTACGTTACTTTGTCGAGTAGTTTCCATAAGTTGAACACTTGGTCTAATAAACTCGTTAACGTTAATGATTGATTGGATAATTAGAAGCGATTTAATAAAATCATCGAGGAAGTCTCGTCTTAGATAAAATTTGAGTTGTGAAAGTTGTATATCATCTCCAGGAAATTAGTTTTGCATTTATTCGGTTAGATATCAGTTCTTTAAGTTATTAAGTTAAAATTTTAACTGATAGCTTAAAAAATCAATAGTTATAAAAATATTACTGATTAGGAATTAATAAAGGAGGGACTGTATTTTTAGTTTGAAATTAAAGAAAGGATTAGGAATTTACGGTATAATAGTTCACTTACTATATTGATTTCTATTTCTATTAATTTTAATAAAAATTCTACTTGTTATAGCATATTGGCCTAAGTGTTTGGTAATAAAAATTGTGAATGGCTTTTAAGTGAAGCAGACAATTATTTCTTCTAAAGTGTATGTTTATCAAAATAGGTTTTAATATTTCTTCAATATTAAGAAATTATTTTTTTTAATTTAAATTTTCTAAAGCTAAATGGAAATCAGGTTGATTAGAGTGATTTTTTTAACAAATTGAATTTATATCGTAAAGGGTAAATCTAATCAACGGTAACTAACTTGTTGGAATTTTATAATTATTGTATTGCCATTATCGAATCTAGTCGGCAAGTTGACTGCATTTTCATTGATTTTAGTAAGGCTTTCGACAGAATCAACCACAAAATTCTTATTGAACAGCTTTGCTCTCTTGGTTTCCCTTATGTCTTCGTGAAGTGGGGTATCTTCTTATTTGACCAATTGTACTCAGCATGTAATACTTAGTGGCGCTCTTTCTTATAAAATTTGTAACTCGTCTGGGGTTCCTCAGGGGATACATTTGGGACCGCTGCTCTTTATTATATACATCAATGTTGTATATACTGTTTTGACAAACTCAATAATTCTTTTTTATGCTGACGACGATAAATTTTTTCGCACTACCTATCTCTGGTGTTGACGATTGCGCTCTTTTAAATTCTGACGGGGATGCCTTCCATAAATGGTGTTCTAACAATCACCTTTTCTTGAACATCGACAATTGCACTACTATGACGTTTTCGCGCAAGACATTCTCGTGCAAATTTAATTACACTATTGATGGCTATATAAGGCTAATGCTACTTTAGGTTTTGTGAAGAGATGGTCCAAAGAATTCAACAACCGATTCATCACAAAACTGCTCAATTGTACCTTTGTTGGACGCATCCTTGAAACCGCTTGCCCGGTCTGGTCGCTCCACTCACATTAACTGCATTGAGGCTGTGCAATGTAGATTCGTCCGTTTTAGTCTGCGTGATCTTTCCCTGGACTGATCTTCTTCACCTGTCTAAACTTTTAACTTTTATCACTGGAGACTCTTAAGGGAAGACGTGACAACTCCCAATTGTCGGGCTCGCTACTTTATAAATCATGATTTCCTTCATGTACCTTACCACAGTACTAACTATGGTCTTAGTGATCCTGTTTCCTTAATGTCTCGTTTATTTAATAAGAATTTTGACATTATTGACTTTAATCTTTCGAGAGATTAGGTAACGAGACAGCTCAGATTAAATTCTTAGTTACGACATTCTTTTGATTATGTTTACTTTATTGTTTTTATTTTGTACTATTTTATTAAAATCATCTGCTGTAATCAATCTGTAGTAGTCAAATTTTGACAAACTTTGAACTTTGAATAAATAAATTATTTCTATTTACTAGAACTAAATGTAAAAAATTTCAGAAGAAACAATTTTAATATTACATGGTATTGGGTTGCTCGGACAGTTCTTTTTACAAAAGTGACTGTTAAAAAACTACGTATCATATATTTCTGTTGAACTATATAAGCACCTGTTGGTTAATAAGTTTTCGCCATCTATTACACAGTTTCAGGATGCCTATATATTACACTATTTTTCTATATGTACGATACTTTCCTATTAGAACTTATTGAACTTCAAGGCAAAGAATTTCTTCAAGTCTTTTTTGGGAAATAGGGTAGTACGAATTTTTGGTAATTTCTGCTGAGGCCGAAACATGATAATTTGACGGAGCTATATCGTAAGTTTTGAGACAAGTTTTATCGTCAGCGGTAATAAACTTTTTAGTTCTGCTTTCTTTTCAGTATTTTGATAAAACTGCAATCAGAAAAAATCTATAATTTATATAGAATGTATTAGAGATTTGTGATAATTTATTTCCAAGTACTCCTCTTAATTGCATAAATGCATTGCATGGTTGTTTTCCTCTAGAACACGCTAAATCAGAATTAGAGTGGGGTTGTATTCTTATATGGTCATCTATTTCCATTACTCGTTCTTGTACTTGTTGTTCTTTTAAAATTGCTTGCAGAGATACCAACAATACGAACGGTATTGCTTAATTATTTGGATAATTTTTAAAATAATTTGTGAGTGTTTTAAAAATTTATTAGTTCATAAATTTTCAAAGATGGGCAGGAAATGTATAGTTTAAGATGTCTGTCCATAGTTAAAAAGTTTGTTACTTTTATTTTCGCGAAAAGCTTTATGGGGTAAAGCTTATTTGAGTGGAGGTAGAGGTTTTCAAGCCCAAGAAAGTTAGGGAACATTCGTACGAGTTGTCCCAATATGGAACTGCCATCAATGGGATAAGGAACAGGGACTGCTTTTCTCCTTGGAAACGATTGTTTCCGTGAAAACGTCACAAATATTTATTGCATTGAACAATATATTATGACATGTATTCTTTTTATTTTGATTTATTTATGATTTGGATTATTTTATTTGGGATAAATTTTTAATTATGAGATGATTTTTTCACTAAAATTTGAAAGTAGTAATCAGAGTCTAACATATATCAGAAATTTCAGAGAATAAAATTATAGAATTGGCATACATTCTTCTCAATCTGAGAACAATGAACAGAAAAATAGTTTATAAAAAAAAATACGCGTCGAACATAGAATTTTCTCGTTTTTGGACAGTCTGTTAAAAAAGTGAATTTAACTTTTCAAAAAGTGTTAAATAGCATAAAATAATATTTAATTTTACGTCCATTACGTCATTTTGAGGTTGATTCAAATTACATAGAGAAAACAACTACCTACCTACATAAGAGATATTCAATCTTTCCAAACATATATAAATCCTCCTTCTAGCCCAGAGCCAGCGACACCACAGGCTCAGTCATCTCTCAGAAGGATAGCCGACAAATCTACATCCCCCCCCCCGGGTTTGTCAAACATAACTTTGTACCGCGTGGACCGATTTGGATAGTTCTGGTTTTGTATTATAGTATAGAGTTATAGTTCTTAAAAGGAAAAAAATTTGGACCTAAGGGGGTGGGGGCAGTCTAAATTCGTAACTCGTGAACCGAGTAAACTACCTAAACATTTCAACTCATGAGATCTTAAGGAAGGAGGATTAAATAGTTTTGTTGCTGCTGCTTTGTTTGTTTAACTTGCACCGACTTAAAATGTCGTAATAAATATAAAATTAAATTTTACTTGATGCTTTTTGGCACATTTTCTGAAGTCGGTTTAATTTTTTTTTTTACCTATTTTGTGTTCTTTTAATTTACGGATGAATAAGTGCATGAGTAATGAAATGATTCAAAATAAGATGTAAATAAATATGTAGCAAATAAAATGTCTACAAGAAAATGTGCGTTACGAAAAAAGAGCAAAAGAGCAATATAAGGATATGTCAGACAAATGTAAATCTTATGATGAGTCTGATAAAAATTTTTTCTTACTTTTTAAGTTTAGTATTCTTTGCGTTTGAACTTTGAAATAACGTGCTTTTGAAGTAATAAAGGTCTTTTAAATCCATTAATACATCCGTATGTTCATTTTATTGCCCAACCAATGAAATGCCCTCCCTTTTTTCATTCCTTTTTATTTCATTCAAATGAGTGATGATTAATCAGCGTCTAGTAGCTTTTCGAAAGACTCGACTTTTTTGAAAATTGGTTTGAAAAATTATTCCGGATAAATTTTTTTTAATTTAATGTATTTATATTTGTATATTTTTTTATATTAATTTGTGACTTAAGAAATCCTCGTTATAATTGACTAAACCGAAAACAGTTGGTAACCCAAAAAGCTTTTCAGGACATTTTGGAAGTTCGGTATCCTTGGCACTTTCGAATTTCCTGAATAGGAAAATAAAAAGTTTTGGTTTCATGACATGATAAGAGCTTTAAAAAGTTTCGGCAGAAAGAAGCGATATGCATCCTTGATAACAGGATTAAAGGATAACAGCACAATTGCAGCTTTTCCGACAGCTTTAGCTTTGAATCATTGTAAATCAAATGTGACAATACAATCCTACAACTGGCTTGAAGCTAGATTCGTATAAAATATTAGAAAATTTTCACATCGATTTTTATGATTCTTTTTGTCGCTCAGAGCACGTTCCCCGATTTGTACCATGTCAAAAAATTTGTTGGTGGGTTGGGGGTGTGGGGGGGGGGGACTAAGGGTTGAACCTAACTTCGTTATGCATGGACCGATTTGGATGGTTCTTTTTTGCTGTATAGAAGAATATGATCCCTCATTACTTACTATAGAGAAAATTGCTACGATGAGGATACATGTTGGATAATTTTGTTTTTGATCTATAAAGTATGTTAGTATGTTCTCCATTGGTACCATACCAACAATGTGAGTTGAGGTGGGGTTGGTGGCGTAATCCAACTTCGTGACGCGTCGACCGATTTGAAACCTTCTTTTTGTGCTGTATCATCCTCTATTGCTACTATGAAAAAATATTTGGCCTTTGGATGAAGGTGGAGGGAGCGGTTGTCTAAGTGTATCGACATAACGTGCCATTATAAGGTAGTTATTTCAAAAAAGGGCTCGAAGAGCGAATCTAACGATCTTTCGTTAAACAGTTTCAGTGCGATTAATATGTGTCCTACAGAGAAGTGACCACACTGGAGAAGCATATTCCAGAATGCGCCTGACGAAAGTACAATAGAGAAGCTTCGTGTTGTATTTATCATCAAATTCCATATTGACCATATCTTCACGAAATCCAGAGTCATTTAGCCCTGGTAACTATAACATTAAAATGAACCTCGAAAGAAAATTGGGAATTAAACCTCATGCCCAGGTCCTTAGTCTTTGTAAGTCTAGTTAAAGGACACCCATCTATGGTTAAATTCATTGAAAGGGAGTTCTTCTTCCAGACAAATACATGGATATGCACTTGCCGATATTTAAGGGAAGGTTGTTAATAGAACGTCAATAATGCAAGGTGTCCAATTTAGAATTTAAAGTTAGGCAATCGGCATTGTTGAAAATTCGTTCCCTCTCATCGATCAGCAAGAAGTTTAAGCACATGTTAGCATCACATGATTATAACTAAAAGAGATAACCAAGTGCTTTAGAATTGCATTCAGCACCCACACAGCATTTCCATAAAAGAGGATTGAGAGTTTAGAGAGCGGCTTATACACCGGTTCAGCTCAGTCGATCAAGCAGCAAAGCACGAAAAAGACTAATTGAACTAAAGGGAAAGTAAAAATAAACGGACACGTAGAAGTGTGTGTGGTTTGTTCCTTACGACCCTTATTCTCATAATCTTCACTTATCCCCGTTACAGGCATTGTCTGGCAGTTCAGAATATCTTCGTGATGTTAGCATAACAAAGAACATTTGTGCGAGAGAGAATCGTGGGTAGCTCATTGATGTAAATTATGAATAACAATGACCCGAGATGGGAGCCTTACGGTACCCCGGAATCGGTGAAAATAACATCGGACAGAGCTCCAAGAAAACAAACTCGTTCAGTGCAGAAATTCGAGAAGGGAGAGTTTTAGAACAAGAATTCGATGATTTATTTTGTCAAATGCTTTGCTGAGATCAGTTAAAATACAGTCGACTAGCTTACTTTACCTTTAATTGCAAAGATACAAAAATTGAGAAATTCCAATAAATTGGTAGTAGTTGATTTGCATCTTCTGATGCGATATTGGACCGGCTGTAATAACCACTTGTAGTGGAAGTAAAGAACTTCGCAGATAACAACTTCAAATACTTTGAAAATGCAGCAAAGATTCTCAATTGGTCTATAGTTCGAAATTTCACATTTATCACCTTTTTTGTGAAGGAGATCCTTCAAGCTTTCGGGAAAACATCAAAATGAGTTGACAGATTAAATAAATAACACAGAGTAGGAGGGACCACTTCTTTTTACGAATGAGGCAACCGTCCAGAAATAATTAAACAACTTTCAACCGACGTAAAAATTTTCTTTAAAATCATAGCTTCGTCAAGTAAAAGTTCTTAAAGCTAATATCACAGGTATCGTCCATAAACGCAGTCTGACAAATATTGGTTCATTGCTTTCGCTGTCTCCGAAAGACAAAGAAGATGGACAGCCATCAGGATTGCGATTCAAGTTAACTAACCGCAAAAATCGCTTAAGATCGACGCGCAAAGATGCAGTTAAAATAGCAATGGGCCAAAGGGAATTAAGGTAAGGAGAATGAGGGAAATTGATTGTCTGGTATTTGTATTACTGCGAGCTAAACAACAGCCCAGAAACGGAGTGGATCAATTTAAGAGTGAGAGTTGATAATCAAATAATTATTCGGTTTTTGGAAAATCATTTGCAAACTATTATTTGTTATTTGGCGCACATTACTTGATTATTTGTTATTTGATTGTTCATTATTTGGTAATCAAATAATAACTCGTTATTTGATGAATTATTCGCAAATAATCATTTGTTATTCAATAACGAAATAATTGCTCATTGATTAGACAAAAATCTTATATTTAGGAATTTTAGAAAATAAACCAGTTCAGACGAAAACAACAATAATTACATATGTCTTGAAAAATTCATACAAAAAATTTGAGCATGAAACAGGTCCGTTTCAGAAGAGTTTTATTGCTTTAAAGTTTAAACCTTTTATAATAACTAGAGAAACCGAAAATAATGAAAATTCTCAGTTAGGACGTCCTTCTTCGCTGTCCTCATAACAAATGAAAAATTTATTACTTTATGGTGACGAAGTTGGATCAATTCGTTGAGCCGCACGACCACCATGCCATGGGTCCCGGGTTCGAGACCAGATCTCCCCGTGAGCTTTTATTAAGAAATTAAAATAATCCACTCCGTCTCTGGGCTGTTGTCTAGCTCGCAGCAATGCAAAAAACAAGACCATTAAGTTTCCTCACTTCCGTTACCCTAATTCCCTTACGGCCAAAACCATGCTAACGCATCAAAGGGTTTTCCCCTAGAATTTGGCCACATCATATAAACAAAAATCCACGTTCTCACTTTCGTCATTCCGAATTTAGAATTCAAATGTGTAAGATTGTGAAGCCACAGCGACAAAAAAAACAAATAGTTATTTGGGTATTCGAATAACAGATAAGTATTTGCAAATAATTTATTAAATAAGAAATAATTATTTGAACGAACTAACGAATTACAAATAATTATTTGAAATTCAAATAAGGACCACCAAATAGCAAATATTTTTTTGCGAATAACCTAAAATAAATATTAACTTATATACAAATTTATTTTAATAACTTTTTGTTTCATTAAAAAAAAACCTTATTTAATTGAATATTTATTCGAATAACGCCCATCAGTTGTTTTGACTAGAGCTATTATAACTTCTAAAATAATAAAGAACACATTCATTTGCTTTGTGGTTTCGATAAAGTCAACTGTGATGAAAAAGCTTGTGGAATAATTTGTAGCGTTTTTAGTGGTTTACTTACATTCGACTCTATAGTGTTACAATAAGAATTTATAGATTTTAATGAATGTCGTACCTATCGAACCACCTACTTCTTTTCGGTTTCCGATATTAATCTATAAAAGTATAAGGCAGTCCATCCCACCTAGTTGCGAAACCTTACTAAGTCCTCCACATGCTACATTTGTAAGTATTGGTAGAGAAGTTAGTGGGGCAGAAATTGGATGGGAGGCCCTTCAGAAGTACAAAGGAAACCACCCTTGCAGTAAAGCGAAACGAAAACGATAAACAGCAGGCAAAGCTTTCTCATCCTCTAGATAGACTCGGTTGAGTTTGGGGCTGGCTTCTGAAGTGAAACCAGTGAAACAAAGTCCAAAATACACGAAAATGGAATTTTTATTTGTTTTTGACGACGCCGCTTGAATACGAATGAGGTAAACCGTGCGAGAATAAGTGCGTGTATCTCATGGGGCTCTGAAAGGACTGGATTTTGTGCGTTGAGCAGGAAACGCGTTTTCCCCCTTTGTCTTTATGTGTTTTGAGTAGATAACAAGATTTCCTTCAGGAACACACAACATCCTATTGAGGAAATGGCGGGAGCAAGGAGCTGTAAATGTGTAAAGTTATCCTCTGTAATATTCCTTTCACATGGCTTTTAGGACATAAAATGGATTTCGGTCTCGGATTGCTTTTTATTCTTGCTTCGGTTAAAAATGGCTTTTCTGAGATTGATGCCCCCACTTTGGCGGGCTATTGGTCATTTATGTGTTTTGGGTGAGTGCAGTTTTGATGTTTATTCAATTTATTTTTGGTTATTTCGTTATTTGGGTTTGAATTCGGTTTATGTACCCATATAAGAAGAACTATATTATATAGAGTCGTGTGCAATTAAATTATCATCTTTATACCTTATTTCCTGTTGTAATTATAGTCTATAGTCTATAGCCTCTAAGCATTTAATGCCACGATACGATAGCACATATGTTGCAAGTTAACCTTAAAGAAAAGTTTAAGTATTTAACTAAGAAATACTTGCAGCACTAAAAGGACGATAAGTTAATACCTGCGCTAACTTAAAGATAGGAGGATTTCTAGACGCCAATAACTTTTTATAAGAAACATAAGAACGGTACGCAAAAGCGCAGGTTAATATGCCTACCTGAGTATACTTACAGTAATAGTACGTGACATCTTTATTTATTTTATTCTTAATACTTATGATAAACAATTCGTTGAGCGCATAACTACGATGTACCTATTAAACACATTTACGCAGACAATTTTTGCAATGGATGTGCACATGTTATAGGCATCTTTAACTGCAACTCTCACGATTCTAAAACTTTTTTATTAGTCATTTTAGGATTAGATGTCATTCTTTCAAGAAATTGACCAAATCATATGCTACAGGGTGATTTTTTCAGTCAAATTTTTTAAATAACCGGAGAAAGAAGGATCCTACGAAAACAGTGCTCAAAATCAATTATTAATTAATTCGAGAGGGCATCTAATAGTGATCCTGAATTTGATCTTGACCTTTACTTTCACGGTCATTTAGAAGTCTACATGAAACTTTTAAATCGAAACCGCTATTTTCACCCCGGATTGTGAATGAACAAGAAATTTAACTTTCAGGTATGCTTTAGTGGACACTCTTACCTAACGTAACCGATTTGCTCGATTTTTTCTGAAGGAATGACCTCTATTCGAATAAATGACCAATACAAAAGCTGTAGGATTTGACAGATGAATTTGATGACAATCTCAAACTCGACCTTAACCCCGATTTTGAAGGTCATTGGATTTAAAAATAAAATGACAATTTTAAAAATTCACAGCTCGTAGACCACTTCTATACCAAAATTGTCAGGGTAGTTTGGGCATAGAGTGAAGTATATTTCCTGAAAATTTCAAGCGATTTTGAGTTGAGGGTGTACTGGGTGTTCTTTAAGCGACAGTAAACAGTATTGAGTTTTAAATATAACACGATTTGCTCTACCTCAACCGCGGATCGTAAAAATGTTATTCAAACATGCGTTCTTGGTTGATTCCTGTAGAGTTCCCACGAGAATTCATTATAGAATCAAAAACGTACTCAGAATCCAGGGTGCTGTTGCCGGAAAAACTGTGAATAGGAGTGAGATATATAAGATCATTGATAAAAAGAATAAATAAGGTTGGTGAAAGAACCGAACCACGAGGGAAACCGGCATTTATTTCTTAATGATTTTACACTCCGTCAAAGCAGTTAGTAAGTCTCCGGTTAACCCCTTCTGGGGCTTGGGCGGGAGAGAACTTCACCGATTTGAGACTACTGCAAGTGGATCTACAATTTAAAGTGGATTCTCGGCAACCTCATGGCCTTTTATCGCAATCTGTTGTCAGCAGAAAATAACATGGGGCTTCGCCGGTGGGATTCGAATCTGTGACCTCCGGATTGGTAGGTCGACATGTTATCACTAACTCCACCAACGACTTTATGGTAGCTCTCTAGATATTTCATCGACTGAAAATTGATGAGTGATCCAAAAACCATGGATAAAACCATAGTGAGTGCAATTGGTATGTAGCCAGAACCTTTTCTTTTTTTGGTATCGGCTGAAGATGAGCAAGTTTCGATGCAGACGGAAATACTCCAGATGAATATGACAAGTGAAAGAGTTTGTGCAGAGGTTTAGCTAAAGCAGAGGCGGCGTAGCGTCTTTTACCTGCTAGAGAACACTGCGAAGGAGGTGGAAGTGGCTGCGATGAAGGTGGCAGGTGAGAGTTAGCAGTAAAATTAGAAGAAAACAGATTGGCTTTGTTCAATGAGCAAATATAAACATTCCCATTATAAATGAGTAGTGGTGTTGAAGAATCGGTGAAATTATTTTGTACAGCTTTGACTAGAGACCTCAAGTCCTTACTACGCTTTTGAGTAACATATACCTTCCTTCTGACATCCCAGTCGAAGTTGAACTTTGCCCTACTAATCGCAGATTCGCAAATATTTCGCGCATTTCTAAAGATACGTCATAATTTCTCGGTTTGACGTTTTTGAGGCTATGAGGAATAAAGCGATGTTTCCCAAATCATAGGATGTTTAAAATATATTCAGTGCTTTGGTTAACGTCCAGTCCAGCTCTCTGAGATATTTATTAAGTCCAGTCTCAATCAGCATTTTTATACACTAATCTTTTGGTGAAATTTTCATTAGTGGTTATTAGAGAAGAGGTGGAAAATTGGGCGGAGATTAAACAATAGTCTGAATGGCCTAATGGAGCCGTGACTGAAACGGAGTGCTTACGATAATTTACCTATAATGGGCTTGAGTTTTAGTTTAAAAAAATCACAATAGGTCTGTTCGTGTTCTCAGGTTTGAGTAAATAATTTTAAAAAAATATTTCGACGCCTTAACCAACCCGTGCCTCTGCGCATCCTTAACATCCACTGACCGCAGGTCATTACCAACAAATGGGTCTTACAAGACATTGATATTCGTAGACGAAAGTGGCAATGGATAGGCTACACACTACGAAAAGAGCCAAACAACATCGCTCAATAGTCCCTAGATTGGAATCCGGACGAGACCCGAGGAAGACGCTACAGTGGACAACCGCAGAAAACATGGAGAAGAAACGTGGAGAAACAAGCCACGCAGATCAAAAAATCGTCGCAACAATTGAAGGCGTTGGCACAGAACCAGAACAGGTGAAGAGTCGGTGAAAAAAAAACCACAGCCTACTCTAGATACAAGCCCGGAAAACATGACAGTTCGGCCATTTCACCACCAAGCGTTTCGTCAGTATTTAATTTTTGTTGTACCACAGATTAACCAATTCTTGCACCAAATAAAACTGCACACTCTCGTAACCAAAACCAAAGAGAAACGCTGATGCGATTGACGCATTTTAAGCTCAATACTTCAACAAAACGAGCACCAGAGAGTTTTCCCTTTAAAACACATGAAAGAGAAAAGTACAATACAGCTTCCGGGCTTGTATCTAGAGTAGGCTGTGATTAAACGGCATATGACTTACAAGAGGTTAAAGGAGCCAGAGAGATATTAAATTTTACTTATGCTGGAGACCATGTTAAAGTTGATCATAGATTTTGTAAACTGAAAATTAGTTTGCGTGCACTTTTAGGTTACTTAAAGTTTTTTTTGTGTAGTTTTAGTAATTATTACTAATTATAGTAAAAATAGTTACTATTTGGGAGTGCCCGAAGTTGCGGGGGCTTTTATTAATAGTGGTGTCTTCTCCCCACAGTATTTAAAGGCATCGGGAATTTCATTATTTATATCAGTGACCCCGAAAACTATGGATTTGACATCAATTTCGGTTTTTTATTTGATTATTTTTACATGTTAATCCCTTTCCCACCCCCACCCTAACTATTGATTCAGCACAAATTTTCTATTATATTAATATGCCATTCCCTTCTCATCCTCACTCCTGTGGATGTCTTACCCCGCAGTTTCTGACGGGATCGGGAGTGTCATTATTCATGTCATGGACCTCGAAAAGTATGCATTCGGCGTTAATATCGACTAGAGGTGTCTTACATTTTCTATACCAAGTTTGGTGTATATTGCTCCAGATACTCCAGAGTTATACATACATTTATCTTCACCTGTCCGTCCGTCGTCAAATCTTGCAAACCGATTTTGACCAACTTTTCGATATGCGATTGAGCTGAAATTTTGCATACATGTGGAGAACCGATGACAATGCAATATAATATTTCTAATATTCTTCTAAACCTAGTATGACGAACGCCCCAAGATGGCGGGTTACCATGCGATGAGCTACGTGACGTCTGATTACCTTTTTCCTTTCAACCTCCTTGATATGAGTAGTAAATAAGAGGATTTGATGTAGAATACGATGAGCCCAATAAGCCCTAAACCCAATATGGCGGACGCCTCAAGATGATTATTTTTTCCTTTAGAATCTCCTTGATATGGGTTAAATGAAAGGATTGGTGATTAGAATCAGATGAGTTACGTGACGTCATTCTAAACCCAATATGGTGGACTCGGGTATCAAATGAAAGGGTTTGACAAGTAAAATACAAAACTCTGTAACGTCATTCTACATCTAATATGACGGACGTATGAAGATGGCGTATGGTTTTAGATTTTTAAGTAAGGTAAACAGTAAGTTAAGAAGTATAAAGTAAAGAAAAATATAAACAATAATTTACACCCTCAATAAACAATTTTAAAATAAAGCATGTTGCGCACATACATAAACGTATACAATTTGAAAGAAGGAGAGTAAATTTATAGTTTATTGAAGGTGTAAAATATTGAAGCTAAAACTTCAATCAGCTGTAACTTAAGCTAGTACTTGTAATTGGAGAAATTTATTTTTAACTTTTTAGTTTTTCAAAGTAATAACAAAGCTTGTCTGTTAAACACCGTTTTTTACTTTATTTTTAAAGGTAGAAAAAGCATATGACGACCGTAATGACATTGAGATGTTGTTAAGGATCCTCAATTTCGAAGAAAGCAGATGTTAAATTAAAGTTTCTGCTTCTAATTTTAGAATTATTTAAAAATCTCCGCTGGTATTTCAAAAAATTTGTTAAAATAAAGTTATTTCGTATGTTTGGAAAAACAAAATATATAACAACTTAACAATAATTTAAATATTGACTTGTTTCTTTAAAATTTTTGAGGTCAATCCCTTTTATTAAGGTCCAGTAGCTCAGCTCACTAATCTTTAAATAAAAAAAAAACATATAAGTTTTAAAATTACCTTGCCTACCCAAACGTACTGTATAAAAAAACAATTCCTCTTCGTTTCCAATTAATCCCATATTTTTCGAGTCATAAATTTTTCAGCATTAAAAAGGGATTTAGCTGAGTTGCTCCCTTTCCTTACAAAAAGTATGTCCATAAACGAGTGCGAAAAATGGCCGAAATCCCGGCAAATATCAGCCACTTACATAAAAGTCGTGTTTGCCCTGCTTAAGCTCTATTTCCATCAAGGCCTTTTCGTCTATTGTCATGCTGATGTCATGTGTAAATTGAAAGGAGTCCCGAGATTTTTCTCCGAACAGAGAAGGGAAACATAAAAATGATAAAAAGGAGTTGCTCAAACATATTATGAGCCTAAGGATAATGTTATTATGTGTGAATAGATTATTTCATGCATGAAGTGCTTTTATTGTATCATCTCTGGCGACAGGGACTTGATTTTGATGGTTTGAGCATCACGGAATTAATTCTAACCAAGGAATTATGGACAAAGTTTCCTTAGAAACTTCAGACGCTAATCGTTAGTAATTGCACTAAAATAAATGTATTGGAAAAAATTTTCCAAGAAATTCATGTTTAAGTACTTTCCCTATGGGCAAAAGAAATAGATTCTTCTCATCTTTACCTTTCATTGGGTTCCATTAGTCAGTAAACAAAACCACTTAACTTCCTGCTATCAAAACTGTGACACGTGCCAAAAGACTTATAGCTTGCCACTGAGTTCTACGAAATTCGACCAATTAATTCTAACCTCAAATTACGAGCAAACAATAGGCGAATAGCTGGAAATTAGCAACGCATTGGCCAGGAATAATTACATTTGTCATTATTAAGGGGTATAAGGCAGTCCAGGGAATACGAATTTCCTCTTAAGGGATGTAAGGGTGGGTCCTTTGTAAGGGATTTGTAAGACATTTTTTTCTATTTGAAAGCAACTTTCTAACAGTCAGAGGGTGTTGAACGCTGCACTAAATTTTCGTACTTAAAGGGATTTTGGCTAATGCGACCGTAGTTTAGGGTAGTTCCATACAAGAAAAAGAATCGTTGATTTATTTACGCTTTTATGTGATTTTTAGCCATACTCCCCCTTTGTGTGCCATGTACACTTTACTTAACCTCAAATTAAGTAACAATGAAAACCAGATTGATGACTGAGTTCTTTTAAGCGCATTAGGAGATCCCCATTCGAATAGAGCACTTTTTTTAAAAGAGTTATATTTTCTGAAGTTTCTCGTTTTTTGTAATGTTAATTTCTTTCGCAATAATATATTATATTAAATGAATGATTGATAAATGATTGAGGTCGCCTTTCAAGTAAGCAGTAAAAGTAAATCATTGATTCAAGTTGCCAGTTAAGATACATTCCATCCACAAAAATTATCTAAAATAAAATTTGTAATACGCGACAATGTTTTTTAACTATAACATTTCCTTCCTATTTTCTTTGACATATATGGGTTTCTCCTGGCAATTGGCTAATTTTCTCTTATTGTTTTTCAAAAGCATCTTTAGTGTTCTTATGAATTATTCCAGCTAACTTATAATTAAAGTGATCATTAAAAAGAGTAATTCTTAGGATTTCATATTCAAAAGCCGTCAATGGTTTAAGTGTTTAGTCAGAACTACTTTCCACACATAGTTACATCTATACCCACCTCCGACTCATGGCTGCTTTCTATTTCTACTAACAACATATTAAATTATCCTAAAGGCTTTTTGAGGTTGAAGAGCAATGTCACTGCTTCGGAATTTAGAGCAAATTATAGGTGGTGCACTTGCAATCTTCAATCTTTGTTCTCCATTCGGGTGGCGTTCTAAGATCAACCCTTTGTCTATCAGTCCGCCTAGTCGTCTAAGTTGTCGAAGAACTTTGCACCCCAACAGTCGTTCTTCTACAGCTGAACATTCGCAGAGAAAGTGTGCTATAAACTCCATTTTTTCTTCACTTCTACAGCTTCTACAGAATTCATTCGATTGCACGCCATAGCCATGGGGCAATGACCAGAGAGGACACCCACGACTGTTCGAATGCGACTTCTGTCGAATGACAAGAGGTTTGAAGTTCTTTTATTTACAGTTTATTTTCGATCATATACTACGTGTTGTCAAATAAGTAATATTTTCCTACCGTTTCGGAGTCCTAATAGAGTAGTGTCTTTTATTTGACTTTTTGCGTGAACCGTTTCCATTACAATATCTATGGCTGGGTTTAAATCCTTTTGGACCAGTTTGTCAACATTTTCGTTACTCTTTATACTGACTTGTCCTGGAACCCAGCTGAATCGTATGGTGTGAAATACTTCCTATTGTGCTGATATGCTGTATACATCTGCTTTGCTTGGAATGCAGCTTTCATTACAGTGTATATTTCAGCTTGGAAAACACTGCGCTCATCTATGAGTCTATCTATATGACTTCTCTATTTGCTGCCTACCCGAGAAAACTTTAGCTCCCATACCCTTTTCTATTTTTGATCCATCTACGAACATGAGTATTCTCTTTATAGTACTTTCAGAAAAGTGTGTCCCGAAGTGGGATGCAGCCAACTTTGATTAAAAAGGTCAAGTGTAATTTGTGCCTATATGCCATCCTCTCTGAGTCTGGGAGCTGCTATGGCTGTAATTATTTTTGGTGTGCAGTTCAATAAGTTCAATATATTCATTGACAATTTTTACAGCACAGCACCGTAAAATTTAGGTGACCAGTAAAATGTACGTAACCCTTAAAATTTACTATGTGGTTTACGAAATAATGATTACCTAATATACAATTTTTTCCGGAATAAACGGCAAATTTTGCCCGTCTCCAAAACTTCAAATAAACTTAAACTCATTTTCTTCGTTGTGTCAGACTTAGTTTTTTGTGTTTCTGAATTTCAATTGAGCTTAGTTTTCTATAGTTCTGAATTTCGATGTGAATATTATTGATTAATTAACTTTCAATCAATATGTCAACTATGGTAAGTGTTAATACATAAATAGTGGATTTTTATAGACACATCTCTTTTAATCTCTTTGGAAGGGAATCGTTTAAAGTGAAGATTGGTTTAATGGTGAAGACGTTAGAGTGCGCTACTGAGGAATAGGGTTCTAATATCAGGTTGGTTGGTTGGTTGATTAAGTGGCGAGTGCCAAGCAAAACACTCCAATTAGCACGTTACATGCCGTTTTGATGACAGAACCTTAAGGAACCCGGTAGTCAGTCACCTGCCTGTCCCAGGCAAGTGGTATTCCAATATTGGCACTCTAACAGGGCGTGAAACCACTGTGTTAGAGCCAACCCAAGGAGCTAAGAAATCGAGCAAACTCCCTTATCTTTACTCCTGAATTTGCCTGAAGATTCTCCAGAAAGTATCCTCCCAGTGTCCTCCTTCTGGCACCTGACAGATCTGGCCACTTGTATAGAAGATGAGGCATGGTTTCTTTTTCGCTAACATCGCCGAAACTGTGACAGTGTGTATTATAAGAAGCGCCAAGTCTGGCCGCATGTTCGCATATTAAACAGTGTCCTGTGCGTACTACGACTTATTTCGCAATTACAGCACGAGACCGCCAAGCAGCTTAGAAATTCTATTTTTATTAAAACTTGACCATGTCGTTCTAGAGATGGCACAGGTTGAATCTCAGACTGTGCACCTCTTTTATTTCGTTTTTGTTTTTTGGTAATGCTAAATTAAATTGATTACTTTAAAGCTTTTTAAATCCTAAGCTCAAAATAATCTTTTAAAATGTAGCAGATATTTATCTCATCGTTCAAAAAATTTTACGGTGCTGTTCCGCAAAAATTAAGGTAGCTGACAGTTGCAATATGACTACAATTAAGAACCATAATTTTCACAGGAATTTGTTTTATAAAAATTCCAAGAATGTGCTCTGCATGTACCTTTGAATTTTGGTGTTTTCGAAATAGATACTTTGTATTTTCTGCTGTCGTTTTGATATTATTGCTGACGAGAGATTAGAGGATTTTGTTAAGAAAGACGTTCCAGAGTAGAGGTGATAAGCCTCTGTAGCGTCTCTCTTTTAATTCATAGAGAAATCTCCTAAACTTTCATAACTCTGCTATTTAATATCGTCTGTATCCACTTCGTCAGAAACTTCCTTGTTCCAGCTTCCTCCATAAAGGAGAAAATGTATTCTATTTTGAGATTATTAAATGCTCTTTTAATATCGAGGAAGGCAGCCAATGTATATTTCTTGTCATGGAGAGATTTCTCAATCGTTTTTGTAACACCTTGCAACGCTGTGACCAAAGATTAACCTTTTGTGGTAGAATGTTTTACGCTACAAGGTGTTGCTTGAGATATAGATCTAGGAGCCTCGCTCTAGTATTTTTAATGGAAACGAAGAGAGACTTATCGGTCGATTAACTTTGACAGTTGACAGGCTTGTTTTCCCTGGGTTGCATCTTTCTAGTATGTATTCAGTGATGAAGCATGATTCAAAGACTGATTTAAGCCAGGGAGTGATGCTTCTTAAGGTTTTGTTAACATGCGGGTATGATTCCGTCCGGCCCCGCAGATTTATAGGGTTGGAAGGATTTTACAGCCCACTGTACCTTGTCCTCGCTTATGCATTCTTTGATTGTCGTTAGGCATTTTACGAAGAGTGGAGTGGCCGAAACATCTTATTGTTGTTGGCAAAAGTATCAAAGTAACTTATTTAAATAAGTAAAAATTTCTGCTAGTCAAGGTTAGGATTTTTTAGGGCCTTTTGAAACAAAGCTGGCTGGGCAGACATATTTTTTTTTAACTTTTGTGTTAAAATTTGAAGTTGAGTCCATTTTTCGCCGATAAACATTATGTTAAAAATAATGTTCCCCTCCCATATTTTCTATACAATATTCAAAATCGAGCAAAACTTTTGGGAAAGGTATGCTAAAGCTACCGTCCCTTATAATCCTCAAAAAAAATTGATATTTCAGACTCATTCTGTCATATCAGGTGCTGTGGGGATACTAAAATCACGCTTACTCAGAGAGGCCTGATCCAATATTGGTTGTTCTCGTCCCTAAAGCATTATATAATATTAAAGCTTCTCTTTGGCTTTGGTCATTTGCCACAATTTGCGACTCAGTAAAAATCCTTAAAGAATTTGTTAAATCCATTTGCCCCCACCTCTCATAAATTGGGAAATTTGTTTTGACAAGTCTGAGTGCCCTCTTAAAATTTGTGAAAATAAATTGTCAGACGTAAAAGTAATCGTAAATGGCCATCAATTCCTTTGAAATTTTTTTCCTAATGATTTCAGTTTTATCGCACAAAATTGAAAATTTATGAGTCTCCTCCCTCCTTCCCACGATACGTTTTTTATTTTTGCAGAAAAAAATCCTGAAAACATACAACAAAAAAGGAAACAGCATCGATGGTATCTAACAAGCCCGTCACAGTCCACTAGCCAGCGACCTAAAGAGAAAGTTTCCGTCGAAATGTCATCGGTTTGGCTGGTTTCGCTATAAAATATTCACCAGGCACCGGATGCGATAGCGTTTTAGAGGATTTTATTGAAAAATTTCAACCAAATAGTCTCATCTAAGTGCATGTCATCGCCATTTTACTCCCGGCACAAAGATCTCTTTTGGTCGATTTGTGAAGGATAGTGGGATTGTACACGACTTAAGGGTGAGTTCCATTTGTCTGAGCCAATTTTGTCTATGTTGGCAAACACAAATTGATTCTGAATGGCTAAAACTGGTTTGAAATTATTGAAGGGTTATCGAGTGGAAGGGGAGAGTGAGTTGCATACTATGTTTTAGAAAACAAATAATAAATATCTCAAAGGAATATTTGGCACTGATGAACGAAAGTCAATATACATATTTATAAGAATTCTATACTTACAAGTGTCACCAATATGTTTCGTTAAAAGTCCACTCAACTAGAAAGTTATTTAGTAACTCAAAGATATCAAGTTTGAAAACTTCATTAATTCCACCTAAATCCAAGAACTCTTCAGGTTTTGAGCAGAATAAATCGGACCGAAGGACAATATGTGCAGTTAATTAGGACACTTCCTTTCATTTCTCTTCATTTCCTTCCATTTTTTTCAGTTCCGTCTATTGTTCAAATGAATTCTTAAGATGTCCACTAACAGCTTTGTATTTCCTTCAATTCAAGCCCACTAGAGTTTTGATTCAAGACAATAGCGGAACAAGCAACAGAAAAAAGCTTTTAAGGAGTAAACATGAAAATTACAACTCGAAGAACTTAGTCGACTTCCTAGACAAGGTGGAAAAGTTATCTCAGTGGGGAAGAAAACATTATAAGAAAGCAATAAGAAATACCGGAAAACCGCCCCCAAAGCCTCCATTTTCTTTTAGCCCATGCCACTAAGACTGGTATAAATTAAATGAGGGAAAACAACTTCCAGTAAAATTACTCAAAATCTCGTCCTTAAATGATTGGACCCTCAGGAAAGTCTTAAAGAACATTTGTGGGTGAGAAATAAAGCAAGGTAGTAGCCAAGGAATTACCAAGGAGGAAAAAGTTGAAATGAACAGAAACTAATTTGTAAGTCGACCTGACTCACCCTCGATAAGGTCCACAGGCAAGGGTAAAATTGTGGTTGGTGATTCGGTCCGGGCAGACTTCATGGTAGATGTCCCTAGCTAACTCGCAATTTGCCTCAAATGGGGGCGATTAATTAAGAGACTCGGCTGTCGAGAATCTCGTTATCGACACCTTTTGAAAGCGAGAAACTAACTTTGCACAATTTAATTATCATATTAATTACCTCTCGAACTTATACCGAAATTTTCACCCAACTTAATTATCAATTTGCGCATTAGAACCACCACCAGGACTAGGGGGCGTTCAACAGAAAAGCGCCCTTCAACAGCATGCATCAAATGAATGCGAACGGATCGTGTAATGTAATTACACCTCCGGTAAGAGTTTGATGTGTGAAATACCAATGAAGGTACAAATAATATTCTTGGATTCCCAGTATCTTCTTACATGAAATTCTTGGAAAATATTTTCTAAAATTAGACAACTTTTTGATTATTAAAATAATTATCTTTGGCTAGACGCGCCACTAGGTAAGTATTATTATTCAGATGCATTTAACAACTGACTTCTAAACATGGACCTGAAAAAATGAGTATACTGAGCCAAAGTCCTTCAGACCGATAAGGTGCAACTATCAAATTTTGTCCGCTTAGTAGGTCTGCGAAAACTGCACTCTCCTCTCTGGTGCAGGTAGCCAAAGAGAAGTTACATGCCGGAGAAAGCTGAAAGCTGCACTAGTGGTACGTAAAGTTGAGACGGATCGATAATATGTTAAAACAAGAGCAGTCAATATTCAGGGATGTGACTCAAAAGCAAAGGGCATTGTGAGTAGAGGTTGTCATCAGGGAGGGGAAATACCCCCTACTCTGTGGAACCTCGTTGGTGACTCCCTCTAAAACAGGCTAAATGAGATTAGCACAACATTGGGAAGCAAGGAAAAAGTTCATGAATGCAAGAGCGGATACCATGTGGAGTATCTTTCGACTAAACTAGACCAGCCCACTTAGACTTTTTAATGCTGAGCTTAAGGAATCTTGAACAATACCTGGATGTATTCCTGGACTCGAAACTAACCTTGAATAGGTTAACTGACAAAAAGATCTAGACAACAAACAAGGCACTACACTAGTGTGGTAGAGTATGTGGAAAAATGTGGAGTATCACACCAAAATCTGCATACTGGATTCCAGGGTGGTTTGCTGGACGAAAGCTACGTAAACAAACAAGACCCAAGGATTGGCATGTGCGAGTATCACAGGTGATTTTCGCACCACACCTAAACCTGCAGTAGAAGTACTGTGAGGACTGCTGAACCGCAACAGCTCTTTGATTAAGCCGTGATGGAAGTTGGCATAAGTCTGATACCATCCATAAGAAAATTCAGGCTGACTGCATCAACTATACGAATGGATTACGAATCCATCCAGAGGAACTGAATAATGTCAGTTCAGGCGCCGGAAAAGTATACCTCTGTGTATCAAGCGGAGATGCTGGCTTTGATATATGTATGCACTGGACATCCTGATAGAACGTCGGATGATGGGGAGAAAATTCTCATAGTACTTGTCATAAGGTAAATATCACGGACAGAGATCAACACTTCTCTCGATTGGAGTGTGTTCTTAAACTCAATGCAAGTACCTCTGAGAATGAGTTAACGTTCGTCTGGGTGAGAGGGCCAACAGGGCTTGACCTCTAATTTGCATGCCCGGGACCTTTCAATGTCCGGGTCAGATGAGTGCATGTGTCAAGAAGTAACACTGAAAATAGTGGTGACACATGGACACGCCAAGTTGGCCGTGAAAATATTCGATGGTGCTACCAAAAGGGAAATCCTACAGGAACGTGTTTTAGCTGACCCAGAGAATCGAGGTTAAGGTCGAGATTAGGAGGAACTCTGCTAGCACCCGCTTAAGGAGACTGAAAGGGGACGAAAAGGGACCCGTTTTAAAGTGATCGGATTCGATAAATTCCCGGAAAAGTATTTTTAGTGAATAAGAATCTCACACTACCGGAGGGTACATACTATCCGGTATCTTCTGGAAAACTTTCACTTTCAAATAAAAAAAATGTTTCGTATGTACAGCGTTAAGAAATCTGAGTTCAACCAGAGCTGTCGGCAGTTTCATACATATACAAATATTTTACCCAAGATAACACCAACGAATATGGCCGCAAAACGTGTATTTCTATTTGAGTTCCAGAGTTATTCTACTCGGGTAATGAGATATCTGGCTAACAGGGTACTCGAGTGGAGTGCGAGTTGTGGAAAATTTCCGGGTACCCAGTCAGTTTCAGGGTAGTAGAAGTTGAATATTTGGATAGTCGATCCAATCGAATGTTTCGGAATTGCAGTGTTAAATAAAATATTTTACAATAAAAATAAAGTTTCCATTTGTACTCTACGATGTAAATCTTTTGATATAGTCTATAGTCTGCGCGTAAACGATTTCTCCAGAGTCCAGTGTGTTAGAAATATAGCAGAGAACGGACATGGTCTTAAAAGCACTTGAAGCTTCCAGAGAAGCAGAGAATTTTTTTTGGGATAGATACAAACAATGCATTCCATTGGCCATGTAAGAGGCAATTAACAGGAGTGAGAATTCTTATTGTGACTTGGCATTTGTAAGATATCCTGCACACCATAAATTAATTAAAAATTGTCAGTGTTTGAGAAAATATTCTCAAATCTGATTAATTTTTTGGAATATTATTTTAGTGTTATTTCATTTAAAATGTTTGACAATTATTGTTCTTAATGACTATTTTAAATGTCTTTTCCGCTATTATTATATGATGATTTAAAAGAGGTGAAACTAGTGCAACACTAATTCAAAATACGTGAGAGGGCATGTCACAACTAGTCTTTAAACAGTGGGCTACGGAGCTCCATAGTAATATCTCTAATAGGACAATTGTATCATTATTATACCCACTGCTAATACATTCTACGTTTCGATTGTCCTTTTTAAAAATAATGTGATACAAAATCAACCCAATATTACCAGAAAAGCTACTATTGTTCTCGAAAGTACTTCTTTCAAAAAAATTTCAAAGACCTGAAAATACTCACTGTGTTGTGAAATATAACTAATACCAACCCACTACACCTATATGATTTACTAAATAAAACCATCTCCTATTTTTCCTTTATCTCACTATCTAATTACATGAGAATAGCCTTCCCAGTGGCCAATTAACTGCAATATTACATTTAATTACGTTCCGCACTGTCGCTTCTTCAAAAGACTTCGAAAAGGACCATCGAGCGTACAAGCAAAAGCAACGCTCACTACAGAATCTCAAATTGGAAAGCAAGCAGCCATTACCCTGCCCATATGAAGTTCACCCTCTGTGCTAAATGGCAGAAGTTCAGAGTTGCACACCCGAAACAAATTCCGGGAAAAATTGCGAAAAGTTGCCTGGAAACCACTGAAGAAATATCCTGATCCAGGTCCAGGGCTAAAGCCTGGAGAATCACTGGGACGAGTGAAACGATCTTAAAAGGATTTCTTCTGTGGAACTTTGAAGACCACTTGTGCTTGCACGGTCGAGTTAACATGGAGGAATGAATCGTGTGGTCCTCCCTTATGTGCTAAAATTTAACTCCCACGCCCACCTGAGGCATTTTGTCGATAGACTAGCTCTGATAGCGATTTCTGCGAAAAGTAAGCTTTTAGGTTGGCTCGTTTCCAGCCAGTTGGTACTTGCGGTGGGTGGATTCCTGGCCCGGCTCCGGCTCCTTACAGCTCCCTAATGCGCTTTAATGGCTTTCTCTTAGTCAAATTGGAGGGTAGTTTCTTCCTTTTTTTGTGTCCATTTGCCAGAGTAATGCAATTTGCTGCTTAATTTCAAATAGAGGCACTTTTGGGAATAAATAAATCCAAGGGAAAAGGTTTTTATCGGCAAGTTGTGCGCAATTAGGGCACAGAAGAATAAGAATGCTCGGATTTTCTTTTACAAGGAGACGTAAGAAGCTCCTTGCCCCTGTGTCAAGTAAAATGTCAACGAATAAAAGTTTTTTATTCTGCCATTGTGCGGAATTCTTACGTTTTTGTGTTACTTAAATTGGTTCAGCTTTTTTTAGATTTACCGCCACAGAAAAATATTTCGATAAGTAAAATCAAGTTCTTTAAAATAATTTCATAGCCCGACAGTTATTCCTCACAACGTTTTGGAGCTTTGTTTATAGTTTAACAAATAAGGATTGACCTTTTTTGAATGTCCTAAATACTTATATTGCCTCTGTAACCATACCAAATAAACAACTATCTTCTTATTCACTGCTACGTACTTTACAGACATATCTCGTGAATTATTTCTAATAGCTTTGCAAGTTTCTCCACACCTGCTAACACGTATTTGTTGCCAAAATGGATTGTTTGGCGCCACTAAGTCGTATTTTCTATGCGCTAAAACGATATGTCCCATGAAAAGCACATATGAGGCTCCAATGGACACATTTAAAACTTTACGACACAGTAGCAAGCACAAAAGCCCGAAATAACAATCAGCAAAAGCACATCCTTCGATAATGGTCTTTCCATCTCTCGGTTGGAACGATCCTGACGGAAGGATAAAATTTGCTTCTCTACATTATTCCAGCACAAATACGGTCCCGTCCCGGCATATAGTTACATTCTGGGGTGGTATTCATGATGTTTGTGCATTTTAGCGAAGGAAATTGGCCTTTTCACAAAGTTTTTGACAATGGCTAAAGTTTTTATACGGCAGCTTTATTATGGCTTAAATTGATATTGTTCGACAGTAAAGGGGACGTCGTTTGGTATTTGGGGACAATATAACTTGGACAAAGGCGAATATTTCATATGCAAATTGCTCCCAATGGCGGTAGATCTCTGATATCTTTTAACTATGTGATTCAGCATTTATTGGTTCCATTAAAACCGGAAGGGTAACTTTTCTGTCTGTATGTTATTCAACGTCAATTGAATTTTCTTATTCCTGAATGAAAATTGAATTCATAGTACGCCTAGGCGTTTACAAGGAAAATTAAACGCACTTAATTCGGATACTTAACAAAGAATCAATTTTAATAAAAACATAACATTTTCATGAAATTGGCTTCAATAAAACTGTTTTCGTCGATTTTATAACTAAAAATTATCTTATGAATTAGAAGAAGTATAAACCAAAAATGTCACTGAATAAAATAAAAAAGTTGTTACTCGGAAAATTCCGAAAAAGATAAAAGGTCGCTTATAGCATTAAAATACAAAAATTTTAGGAGACGAAAAGTATAACAGAGTCTTCTAACCATTGATATCTGCAAAAATGTGGTCGAAATCCCGAGGCCAGCCAGACGAGCGGGACAAAGCAAGCCTGCGGTTACTTTTTAGTTACTATTATTATTACAAATTTCACCAATGACAGACTTACACAAAGCCCAACTTACATGATAATAACATTAACATTATATCCTAAAACAAAATATCAACAAAGCAATATAAAGCGAATAGAATACAATCCAAGTAGATAAAGTCAAAATATAAGCAGTTAACCAAAGTATTTAAGGTAACTTTAATGAAGCTGAACTCTCAAGAGGCTCTTGGACAAGTGAAAATCAATGGAACAAAGGAGAAATTAAAGAACCGTGCCCTCGATGAGATCGGCTCAAATTTACCACAATAAGTGCGGTGATGAGCCACGTGCAAGAAGTCGTGATTTCTGAAAGAACGAGCAGGAAGTGATATGTTTAAAGAAGCCAACAATTCAGGAGTGTTAATGCTAGTCTTTGAAGGTAAACATTAGACTTTGTTCAAGGGTATCGAGATGAAGCAACTCAAGCCGGGTACGGTAAGCAGTATAAGGTAATTACTCCAGAGAAGGTCGCAGAATCGAACAAACTTCCGCTGGACCGCCTCAATGCGTTTGATGTGTGTCAAGTAGAATGGGGACCAAACGGGAGAGACATTTCCAAAATTGTACGAAAGTATACTAGAGTAGCTTAGTGATGTGATCAAACTCTTTCGACCAACGCTTAATGAAGGTGAAGGTTGCGTTGGCTTTATTAGTTGTGACATTGAAGTGATCATCGAATCAAAAACAGGAATTTAACCAGACTTCCTGATCCCCGGTTTTTTCGAACAAAGCCATTGATGGTGAAATTAAACTTCACTGGGTTTCTTTTTCGAGAGAATGACATAGTTGTGCACTTACCGATGTTAAGTGGAAGGAGGTTGATGGAACACTAGCTATGGAAGGTGTCCAAGTCAGAATTTAAATGTAGACAGTCGGTAACGCTCCACACAATACAAAAGATTTTGACGTCGCCAGCATAACATAGAACTTTAGAATGAGACAGAATCAAAGATATGTCATTAATTTAGACGATAAAAAGCAACGGTCCAAGATGGCTGCCTTGTGGAACCTCAGAAGTGTTAAAAATTGGCCCAGACAAAGATCCACGAAACGAGAAACCAATCAACAAGTCCCGGAGCAGGGAGAGCTTGAGTATAACAATTCTATGATTTATTCGATCGAATGACTTGCTTAAATCAGTGATAATGCATTCGACCTGTCTACCACGCTCAATAGCATAAATGTAGAAATTGGAGAGAAGTGGTCGATTTAAGGATTCAGATATCTTACAGATGCAAGAAATATTAGCGATTGGTCTGTAACTGTAATTTGATATATCGCGCTTGTCACCTTTTTTATGCATAGGAATAATTACGGAGAACTTCCAGGCATTCGAGAACACACCACAGCGTAAAGATAAATTCAATAAATAATATAGAATTAGAGTAAGATACAAACCACACCGCATTACAAAAGAGGCAGGAATTCCTTTGAGGTAAAGTTTTAACGGATCTGCATGGTTGAGGTGTCGATAGGCTGAGCCAGTGGCGTAAGTAGTTATCTTTGATTTTAGAAGAAAAGCATTGTTAAATTAAATGTGAAGAAGATAATGATTAATATTTCGTCTGATAGATCGGCCGGACTAGTAAAAGGAGCGAAAACATTTACTCATAGTTGAGGCCTCTGTACACTTGACAGCAAAATTGCGCAAGTTAATTACAAAAACAAATGTTGCCAGCTTTGTTGACGTTTCCGAAAATTGATTGCGCAAAACGCTGGAAATATTAAGAAATTAAAATAATCTACTCCGTCTCTGGACTGTTGTCTGGCTCGCAGCAATGCAAAAGCAAGACTTTCACGTTTCCTCACTTCCCTTACCCTAATTGACTTCCGACCAAAATCATGCTAACTCATCAAAGGTTGTCCCCTAGGATTTGGCCACATCGTATAAAAAAAAAGTTTGCAGAAGGTTATTTTATCGCGAGTATAGCCAAGGAAACGGTTATTTGTGCAAGGTTATCGTGGTATTCGAAATGAGTTGGAAATAATTTCATCAGTTGCACTAAAGTCTCAATAGTGGAGGGAAACCGTTCCTAACTACTCTATTTTTGGAAGTTTTTCGGTTATAACATGTTCGGGGTCAAATTTTTGGTTTTTGTTTAGCAGCTTATGTAGAGGGAGGACAAGAGGGTAGGAACCTAACCAGGAGCTATCGCCAAGAAGGGTTCAACCCCTCCCGGGTGGGAGTAAATATGATATTTCCGTTGTTTTGAGTAGGGATTTCGAAGAAAGGGTTTCCGATAAATGTAGGGGATATTAGCCTTCTCCACAATCGACGGTAATATTTGTAAAGAGAGTTGTAAACAAAGAATAATTGAATGCTTCTATAAAATAAGAAACAAGACAAAAAAACATAATTTTATAAAAAAAAACCTCACTTGTGTGGGATGGTTAATCCTTCCCTTCCTTCCTTTTTGGTAATATCTCCTACACATAACGGAAACCCTTTCCTCCTAATCTTCACTCAGAGTGAAGAAAAAAAATGTCCCCCACCTGCCTTAGGTTCCTAACCTATTATCATCATTCGCCATAAATTGTGAAAAAAAAAAAAAAAAAAACCCGACTCCGAACAAGCTATACTCGAAAAATTCCCAAATAATGGGGTTGGTAAGTCAATTGCGGATGGTTCTCGTCTTCTACGGAAAGAATTAATCAATCATATACAGTACCTTCGAAAATAGCTTAGAAAAATAGTTTCGTAGCTAACCCCAATTTTAAGGATTGATAACGTTTTGGCCTTCCAACTCGCAGGCCCAGGTTTCAATCCCACCGGCGGCGACTCATGCTTGTTTTCTGCTATGATCAGATTATGATAAAAGTGTCATTGGAGGTTGCAAAAAAAAATTTCGGTGGTTCGGAAATCCAGTTAAAATTGTTAGTCCACTTGCAACCGTTGTCTTTGCCCCTACGGGAATTACAGAGTGATATGAGATACAAAAGGTGCTATAGAATAAAAAAACAAACACAACGTTCTTGAAAAAATGCGAAAGTTTAAAGTAGAGTGTACACAGGGCTTCAATAACTTCAGACAAATTATCTTGAAAAATTTTGAAAATATCATGCAGCAAGCAATTTTGCGCAAATTTTCCTTAAGAGTAGACGCTAGGGCAGCTAGTTGCAGCAATAACTTGCGCAAATTTGTTTTCAAGTATACAGAGGCCTTTAAAAAGGATTCCCGAAATTTCACATTAAGTTCAAATTTGATCTCGTATAATGATATGTCTACAGTGGCTAGCATTTTCGTTAGAGCAGTGGACGTAAAAATAGTGGTATAACAGTTAGAGAAAGAAACTGCGAATCTGTAGACTAAATCCGGAACGACTAATCGAAAATAAACATCTTTCCATTACAGAAACCAAAATTTACGCTAGAAAAATTTTATTTTCTATTACTCAGGGAACAAAATCACATCAGGATTTAGAATAAAGATCGATGAGAAACTTTACTCTTTGAAGAAAGGAAAAAATACTGCCGTTGTCAATTTTTTGTTGAAAACGAAATTTTTTATTTTGGAATATCGGTTTTAAAGAATGCTTTAGACGCATCAAGTTCCATATCTAAAATCAAATATGTTTTACGACTGTACATCATTTAAAGAGGTAGACCAAATAGCAAGTATCGGCCGAAGGTTTGTTATCAGTTTCGGTCACCCACGGCGACAAACATTTGGTTCGACCAACGAACAACCAAATCTGTCCTCGGCGCGACACGTCTCGTCGCTTGCAAAGCCGAGTATAAGAGATGGGCAAAATGAGTCTTTTAACTGCCTCCAACCTTTGAGTTAGAGTCACTTAAATGATTCGTTCCGAAATATTCCTTTACTCGGACTCATTCCTTTTGCCAACAGGTTTGTTAACGAAATTTGTTCGAACGGATTCGAAAGAAATGGATTCAAACTGAGTCAGTGAAGTGAATGAATATAGTGCATCATCCTCATTTATGAGACGATAGAAATGAATCCGATCTCTGACCCGTTTTTGGAAGAACCTTAATATTTTGTGACTGTGTCATTCACTTGCTTGCTTACTGTAAGACGGACTCAAAACTATCTAGTAGTCACCGAAATTTACTCTTTCGTTCAAACACATACTCATTCCTTTGGAACGAATCCGTCGGAATCGATCCAGCTCTATCGAGTATACTTGATCACGGCGATAGCGTTCAATTCACTCGCCTAACATCGAACCATAAATAATAATATATCTTATTATTTGTGATCAAACCTAAAATCCCTTTTCGACAAGTGTCTTCGGGGCATTCTGAATCTTGAACCAGTGAAGTCAAAGGGCTCACTCACAAAGAAGGATAAACATCAGTATAAGGAACCAGAAGTGCCATTTGACTATTTAGTAGAAAACCCCTTAAAATGAAAACTGTTTAAGAATAACGATACAAAAGAAAAAAGAAGAAAAAATAAAAATAACAATAACAATAGCATTCTTATGTTCTAAATATTACTAAAGATAATCTTCAAATATATCGAGAATTACAAACACCTTAAATCCCAAATACTGAACCTAACATAAATTCGTGAAGTAAATTTTCTAGGATTTCGTAGTCCACGAGGGAAGCACCAAGCAAATGAAAAATTCGAAATTAGCAAGAGTGGAGATATGAAAATGAATAAATCCTTTCTCGTTTGACCGGAAGCCGGAAGTTGTGAGTTTTATTGCATTTAGCCCAAACCAGTGACCGTCAAATGAGATTACATTCACAGAAACTGCTTAAACAGTGAATAAAATGGATAAAAGCCAGTAAAAAAGTTATATCGACCAGAATTCTAGAAAAACTGAGGGGTCCGTGGATTGCGCTATTTTTTGTTATCTCCAAGGAAAGTATACAACATTCGCATATCTCCGCCAATAGCGGAAGTTGCTAAAAATCTCGCTTGTAAGCATTTCTGGTTGTTCCGTACTCTAACCGGAAATCCATTTTTCCTCCGTTAAGGGGTTTTGTGAACTGAAAGTCAGGACTTCAACCATAAAATGTAATTTTGTTGGGTTTTGTATACTGAATCCATTGCGTTTTTATTTCTTTACGATTATTTTTGTTTGAATTTTGATTTATTCGACTTCGAGCTTTATATTTCTTCGTTCGATAGGGCTATTTGCTTCAATGATAACATTATATCCGCTCTGTTTGCTGGGTCCGCCGGGTCTAGGGTATATGCCATATAAATATGCCCTGGGCAGCTACTGTTTGTCCCACTTACCCGAACTAATGGAGTATCAATTTATTTTCTACAGCAGCAAAGGTTAGAATTGTTTGTTTATTTCACCGGAAATATTCAGAATAAATGGAGAGAGCACAAATCAATTGAATTTGTAATGTTCAATTCCGGTGGAAGGATGTTCCTCTAAATTGACTTTTTGGGGATGTTTTTATTGAAATTTATGACTTTTTGATGTTTTGGTTGCTTTTTAGTGGGAGTTGAAATTGTCTATAACAGGTTTGTGGGATGTTGTAATTTTCAATGGATGATACTAAAATGAATGTATATAAATTTTTAATTTAGACAAGTCGAATATAACTTTTATTCGCATTTCAAATATCATAAATAACATGGAAGTAAATAAAAATGGTAAGATGTAAACGCAATAGAGATTAAGCATGAGTTTAACTGCAATAAAAAGTACTTTAAATTGTTTTCTATTATACAGGAGCTCTTTAAATTGCAATATAATTTTGAATATGATGTTTGTCCTAGTATTACTGCGGAGGGACTTAAATTAATGTTTAGTTTATGACATTTTTCTTCAAACTGATTTTCTCGAATTCTGCACCTTTCAGAAGAAATACAAATAAGTCCCCTTTTTTTAAACTGTATATGTTACCTGATGGGAAAATCCAAGCCTAGAATAATTTTTTTTTGCATTTCGAATGAGCCAGCTAAGTTATGGTTTCCACTTCCATGACTTTTATACAAAAAATGAAGAGATATTTCTATATCATACCCCTCATAAGGCGACAAAAAAGCACACATTCCATAAGGCGATCTAAGAACATGACTTCTTTAAGTAAGGCTTTGAAAAGCCAAATAATTAAAAAAATCAAAAGATTTATTCTGAATCAATTTGTTTATTTAAATACTTATACAAATATATACAAAATTATTCGAGTTGCCCCCCCCCCCCCCCTACGTTCGCCTTTACACACTTCTTCAATCTATCAGGCTACTCTTCTATTGTAGTACGCACAACTTCCAAAGATAGCGCACTCGCTGCTTTGATTAAATCAGCAATTAGCGACTCAATATTTCGGTGAGGGGTAGAGCAGGCCTTCTCCTCTAAAACGTTTCAAAGCCGGAAGTCAAACTGATTCAGGTCCGGATTTTCGGAAGGCCATTCTTCTGCGGTAATAAATTCCGGAACACTAGTTCTAAGCCAGTCCTGAGTGGTCTTTGCTTTATGTGCCGGTGCCGAATCCTGTTGAAAGATCCAACGCTGCCCCTAAAACAGAATTTTCAAAAAATCAATTTTTTGGTTTTAGCATTTTCTTGAAGTATGATATCTTGAAAATATTCCCTGAAAATTTTAAGTCAATCCGACAAATAGTTTTCGAGATATCCCACATTTACTGAAGGGCTCTCTGCAACGCGCTAATGAGAACTTTAAACTTTACTATGTTTTCAAAGTCGGTGACCTTTATAATTTCAAAAACTACTGTTCGAATTTCGATGAAATTTATACAGCTTATTGTAAGCATAAAAAACTTGTTTTTGATCGCGGAATTTTAATTTTTTTTATGAAAAATTCGATTTTTTTCAACAATAACGTATTGGTTTTTGCTTGAAAATCAGCAAGATAACCTTTAGAAGCCGCCATTTTGAAAATTTAAAAAAAAGCGTAGCGTTAGGACAAGATTAACTATTAAACTAATGATTCCCTTTGTTTTTGTTTGATTGTTTTCTGATGAGCCAGTAAGATGGTGTGTTGGTCACCGCAAATCGCAACTTCCGGAACGGGGTCCAACAAAGATGGCGATAACTTTTTAAAAATTCAAATTTTTTTTTAAATTGTGATAAAGTCATGTTAAAAGATGATGTAAGAACTCTGTACTATATAATTAGTTTTGAAAATAAATTTAATTACCGCCAAAAAGAATTAATTTAAAGTCATTTTTTCACGCCTCTGACTAGCCCTAACCCCTTAAGGGCTTCACAATGTTATCCAAGACGCCACGCCTTTTTCACAAAAATGCAGCTCAGTTCTCCTGTCGTAGGCCACTCTCCACCAAACCAACACTGATACTGGATGATATCCTCTCTCAACATTGGGAATCTTCTCAGCAGCTTCTTTGAAGCTTTATGCGTACATTTGGTCGTTTTGGTAATTGAATTTTTCTTCTATGGTAAAAAGTTTTTCGTCTTTAAATAGGATTCGCCGTTGTTCATTGTTTCGCTAAGAGTCGTTTGAAGCTATAGAAGGATCTAGTCGAGAAACAAAAAAAACTTAGGCATTGGGGCAGTCCTCAGACTGAAGTCCGTGCTCTGCGCTAGGTCAAATGACCTAACCGGAGGTGCGTCCTGTAAAGAAAAAAGATCGGCCTGCAAGGTAGTACTGGAAGCAACAATAGCAGGGCGTGAAACAGCACCCGATTTTCTAGGTACACCATAAGCAGGCTCAGGGCGAAGAACCAGTAATAAGACCCTTCCGGCGTCTGGCATTGCCCCAACGACAATGGTGTGATGCAGAGGGGCAGGTGCCACAGATACGACAGGGATCACAGACGAATCAGAAGGGACCCCAACCGGATGGACAGAAACCTTGGAGACCAAACTCCTAACCTCCGTCGCTACAGAAGAAATGAGTTCAGAGTCCCTGGAGACAGACGGTGACATCAACTCTCAGATGTTTAACATCCGTCCGGATGTCGTCCAGGGCTGGTTTAATCGAAAACTTAATACAAAGGCAGGATGATGACTGGCCAGGATGGCGAGATGCAGTTTGAAGATCATCAACAGCTGCAGTGAGGGTAGAGAACCTAGAATTGACCTCGTTAGATCTGGACAAAATGACTTCAGAATTGTCGCGGAGAGACTTAATAGAGCTAGCGATTTTGTCCAGTTTGAATTGTGTATATATATGTAAACGAAGTAGTCACACGTAATTAAATATTTATGTTAATTGGGATAAAACGTGTAACTACGGCGTTTACGTAGCCGAATATTTCATTACATATGTATATATACACAATAGAGGTCCAGCTACTAAGTCTTTTTAAACGACAGTTGAGGTCATATTTGGGTTTTAGTTTTTTAACTTTATTTTTAATTTAACATAATTTGGGCTTTTCTCTAATTTCGTTTAAACTCCTATCATAATAAAAGGCGTGTATAAAAATGAAGTTGGATTTAGAGTCCTTAGTTTATCTAATTCAGCAAAATTTCGGTCCCCGACACGCACCGCCCCGTTCCACCCGCGCTTCACTGTTCACCATATACCCTATGTTATGCGGAGCATTCATACAAATCCAATGACATCCAAATTGTCCAAACTTGATAAGTAGTTTAGCAGCTATGAGGGAACATATGAATATTCATACCCACAAACGTACTTACATAGCCTGCTAAACTCATAACTATAGCATAGTATAAAAGAATAAGGTGCTTAAATTTCAACTCCTTCGAACCTTTTTATAGCTTTACTCTTTTAAATAATTCTACGGTATAGTCCTAATATATTCTCTTTCTTTACATCCAATACTAAATTATAATTATAATAAAAACCCTAATTTACTAACAAATTTTAAGTAGCCGATCCATGGCGATAAGCTAATCTAAGATTCACTTCAATATTTCTAAGGTGCTAAGGTTGCATGTATATCCATATGAAGCATCAATCTATCCTTTAAATAGTGTGGAAGTTTACAATTCTTGATTTTAAAAATAAATTTTAATTTTAACTTGCTCTCAGAGCCACTAAACTTTCGCCAAGTATTTTCTGCAGAACACATTGACTAGTGAATAATAAGTTTTCAAGGCGAACTTAGCAGAAAGATCTAAGTAAAGCTGTTAATAAAGTACGGTGTGTAGTAACTATACGTAAGACTACAAATTTATAATAATTATAATAATATAATTTAGTCCTTAAATCCGTTTACAGTTGAAAAGTAATAAATGAAAGACTTTTACCTTTGTTTTTGTTTTTAAAGTAAGTCTTTATTAAGACATCAATAAATCAAATCGCATTAAAGCTAAATCCTTTTCTTCAAATGTTATCCTTAATTAAATGTCGCTTTTTTCGTTATCCCCAATCTCATACCGAGGAAGAACTTCTTTCACGATTCATGCAATACCAAGTTGGTACCAACCTAACACCTAAAAATCGGAATTATTTTACAGCCGCCCATGCGCTTTATTTCCCCAACCATTCGCAAACATGTGAAAAAGCGAGGTTAGGTTGAAACGTCAAAACAATTCGGTGTGTTACATGGTGCTGCAGATTTTACTTCGTCGTAGTCAGAAAAATTTTGTAAAATTAGTAAAGAATTGAACAATTAATTAAAAATTGAGAAAATGGACCTATCTTTAAACATATCTAAAAACATAAATCGGCCGCAAAAGCGTGATGAGGTAACTTAATTAGTAAAAAAGTGCTTCGTTTGTTGACTCTTTTCTTTTAGGGCGCCCCAAAGAAATTTAAGAACAAATTTCAATCAGATGGCGGATTTTCCTTCACATTTACAAAGAACAATAAAGTTAAAGCTATCGTCGCTAGACGTAGAGCAAAACCTGTTAATAAAAATCAAAAGAAAGAAAGTGATCCAAAAGAAGTTTCAGTCAGGGAAAATGTACATATTTCATCCGGAAATTCAAGAGATTTAGATTCCAGTACTCATTCAAGTGGAGATAACGTCAAGAACGATTCTCAGGATAATGTAAATTTATCGCTTAATGTAGTTGAAGGTGAAATGGATTTAAGCAGCCATAAGACGAAAAAGAATCTTTCGAGAAATGAGCGTTTTAAATTAAGAAAAGATAAACAAAACTCTCGCCAAGTTCTTTCTGCTAAAGAAATTGACGAGGGAATAAAAAAGTTTTCAAGACAACCTAAGCAGAAAGATCCAAATAAATCTGTTAAAAAAGATGATCTATTTAAAAACAATCTAGAAGCTAAAGTTATTGGACAACGTTTTGTTAAGCCTGTTACTGAAAAACTGTTCACTGGAGTGTCTACCGGCACACTAAATTTGCATCCTCATCTTGTACAGACTCTTTCCGACTTACTAAATATTACAGAGTTAACACAAGTGCAACAGAAAACAATACCAAGAGCTCTTGAAGGAAGAGATCTTCTAGTTAGATCTCAAACTGGATCTGGAAAAACCTTAGCATACGCTTTAGCTATTGTGCAAAAATTGCAGGAAGTTCGACCTAAATTGACGCGAGCCTGTGGAATTCAAGCTCTAATAGTAGTTCCTACACGAGAGCTTGCAATTCAGACGTATGAATTACTTGTAAAACTATTGAAACCCTTTACTTGGATAGTGCCAGGAATTTTGAGTGGTGGAGAGAAACGAAAATCAGAAAAGGCAAGGTTAAAGAAGGGTATTAATATGTTAGTTGGTACTCCCGGCCGATTAGTAGACCATCTTTTGCACACAGAAAACTTTAAACTTGATAAAGTTAGATATGTCGTTTTGGATGAAGCGGACCGCATGACCGATCTGGGATATGACAGGGATGTGAAGAAAATAGTGGATGGAATAAAACAGCATACGTCTGGTCAGTTTAAGATTGATGAAAATTCTGCCTGTGATAATGTTCCTTTAAAGGATAGCTCGTCTAGCTGGCAAAGTCTCTTACTTTCGGCAACATTAAAACCTGCTGTGCAGAAATTAGCGGGACTAACTTTAATTGATCCGTTATTTATTGAAACCAGCGATGAAGTTTTGGGAAAGTTTACCGAAAATGAAGATGATTTTGAAGCAGTTGAGGATGCTTCAAATGTTGAAGCGCTTGTTATTCCGTCAACAATTCAATTAAGTTATTTGCTTGTGCCACCTAAGCTTAGACTGGTTACTCTGTCTGGATTGTTGGCTAAGGAATGTACAAAGAAAAAAATTAAAGCAATAGTTTTTATGGCTACTATGGAAATGGTGAACTATCATCACGATTTAATGAATGAATCCCTGACACAGAAGGTTCTTGATGATGAAGAGGAGATAAATGAAAGCGAAGATGACGACGAAGAGCCATTATTAATGGGACTGAGATTTTTTAAGTATGACTTGTACGCGATTCACAATTTTCTTATTATAAATTTTTCTTTTTTTAATTTGATTTAAAGATTGCATGGGTCAATGACGCAAACCGAACGTAGTGGAGTTTTTAAAAGCTTCAGGGAAGCTAAGGCAGGCGTTCTTATAACAACGGTAAGTCTGTGTGGTCATATATTTTATATAAAAGCTTATTCGTGAGTACAAGAAGTCCTGTGGATTCTGGGTTAAAAACGGGATGGTTCCTTTTAAAGTAGTATAAGGCGTTGGCGCAGAACCAGACCAGGTGGAGAGTCGTTGGCCTGCTATTAGAATACTGAAAGTTTCAAAGTAGATGTTTTAAAGACTACTGTAAGAAATGTACTATATAGAGATTGAATGTGCGTTTATAGCGTCGTATAAAAATGTTCGCTTATTTCATTTCAGTAAAACTTCTGACGTGAATACCAATACAAATGTATTTAATTAAAATAAGATGTAATCAAACTCCCTAAATTTCTTCAGATATGCTCTTCGAAATATGCTGACTATATGAATCCAGTTACACATTATGAACTTAGTTGCCTCCCCTTCTGACCTAACCCTACATTCATACAAGAAAATTTTTATTAAATCGGTCCACGGATTGCGTAGTAAGACGAGTACTCCCTCTATAGAAAATGTAATCTGTTAAACCGAATCAAACTAATCGAAATCGTTTCTCGCATTAAGAAGAAAGGTGCTACTTCTCCTTCCAACCCCACCCTAAGACCACAACTTTTGTCATGATACAAATAGCGCACAATAATTGGATCATCCAACTTTGTACAACCAAAGAAGAATCACCCAAATCATTCTGCGTGTTACAGAGTTAGGGGCTTTGTGTTAAATATCTAGATTTCTAACTTAACACTCGATCGATTTAATAAAATAATAATTTTCACATTTTTTATTACTTACGTGTAATTTAGATCGCAGACATTATTTGAATAAATTTTCAATCAAATAACAAAAAACAAAGCCAATCGAACACAAAATTAACCGAAGATTTTGTTGGTTGGCAGCTAATTTGTTTGCCTCAGTTGGAAATTAATTAATTATTCAAAAATTCATGTCTTGTTATCAAATAATTATTTCTTATTTGATGCTCGTTAGTTGATTTTTAAATTGGGGTTCCGATTTGAAAGTTAAACAATTATTTGTTAGTTGAATTTAAAAAAATATTTTTTATTCGATTCTACGTTAGTTGAAAATCAGATAATTATTCGTTAGTGATGTCTTATAATTTATTATATATAAGTACACTAAAGGCATATTAACTAACGAATAATATCCAATTCAACTAACACAGTTTCGAAAATATTGATAAAAATTTAGCCGTCAAATTGACATAAGAGCAATTCTTTCACCCATACAATGGTTTTCTCAACTTTCGACCTTTTCTCCACTTGCAAATAGAATTATATATGAGCGGTTAAAATCTATCAATCAAAGTTGTTAGTCAGGGTCACCTCTTGGCAACTATATTTTGAGAGGCAGCATTATGAATAGTGTATATTTTTATGAGTGGAATTGATAGGCATTTAAACTTTTTCACTTAATAATTGTTTAATCAATTAGTGAAATAGGTAACGGTAAGCTCTTATTTATTTAAGATTCGTCAATAAAGACTACTGCAGGACTAAAAATTAAATAGATGATGAACAAAATAATAAAAATAAAAAAGTAAATTAGACTTAAACCTAAAACTTATAAACTAAAAAATAAACACTTATCCAAGACACGACCCAAGTTGGCGTTTCAATCGTAGCCGGGAGAACTCCACGTCAAAGCCGACGAAGTGCTCGTTGAAGAGGCGGGATATCACCGTAATAGGCTCTTGCATGCCGTACAGTGTTCGGTGGCTGGAAACGTGTCAAAGTCCAAGATTAGTACAATTCTGGCAATGTCGCGACTCTTTTTAAGGGAGTCAAACGATATCAGTTGTAGTCGGTCGGCATAAGAGGGTAGCACCAAAGGATTATTCCAATTAGATCCGCGCAATGCAAACCTAAGGAAGCTGCGCTGCATTGCCTCGATGCGGTCGATGTGAAAAGCAAAGTAGATGGACACAAACAGGGCTAGCATACTCCAAAATTGGTCTAACGAAGGTACAGTAAGGAAGCTTGGTTAGGTAGGCGTCATCGAGTTCTCTGGACCGTCTTTTTTTTACGAAACCCAACATCGAATTGGCCCTGCCGAAGATAAAATCGACATGATCCTCAAAAGAAAAACAAGAATTGAGAACCACGCCCAGATCTCGAACCACATTAACGCTGCCAAGGATATGCCATCGATGGAGTAATCGAAAAGGACAGGACGCTTTCTGCGGGAAAAAGTCGTAACTGTGCACTTGCCGGCATTTAATGGCAGACGGTCGTGAGAACACCAATCACAGAAAGTAGCCAGATCGGAATTCAAGAGACCACAATCGGAGTCATGAGAAACATTGCGAAATATTTTGGCGTCGTCCGCATAACACAGAATTCTAGCACTAGCCAGAAGGAGGTAAACGTCATTGATATATATGATGAAAATCATCGTAACAAAGACAAAGTCGGGAAAAGCTCCCCGAAGTTGGTCACGTTGTGTACGGCCAAGAGAAAAGCCAGTCAACGAAGTCGATAGAAAAACCAAGAAGAGACAATTTGAAAATCAGAATTCTGTGGTCGATTCTATCGAAAGCCTTACTGAATTCCGTAAACATACAATCGACCTGTTTACCTGACGCGATAGTCGACAGAGAGTAGTTAAGGAATTCGAGAAAGTTGGTGGTCGTCGATTTGCCTTTAAGGAAGCCATGTTAAAGGAAACTCATAAAAGGCCTACAGTTATAACGCAGTATATCACTAATAAGGACCTTTGCGACATGACACAGGTTAGCAATCGGTCGATAATTAGAAGCTTCAGACTTGTTGGCCTTATTGTGGCGAGGAATTATCAAAGAAGCTCTTCCAGAGCTCAGGAAAGCGGCAAGAGCGTAAGGACAAGTTCAACAAATAAGGAAGAACACAAGCAAGGGACGACTGGTATTTCTTCAGGAATGAAGCAGGAATACCATCAGGACCACCAGAATAACCGTCCGAAAGATTAGACAAATGTTCGGCAACAAAAGCGTCATAAAATATCAAGTCACTGAATTTGAGTGGCAAGGTTGTGAAGGGAATTGACAAATGGCGTACAATCTGGTATTCTCGTTTTTGCAATTTTGACCTAAAATCAAAATATACATGTTTTTTGTATTTAAAATAGTCAAAGTTTCTATAAAAACCTACGAATGTTTTAAAAATGGAATTTGTAAAAGAAATCGAATTTTTTCAATTTTTTTCACATATTTCGGCCCAAAAGTATGATTTTTTGTGACCTTTTTGATTAGATTATTATAGAAGGCATTATTATACTGAAAATGTGTATTAAATTTGGGCTCAATAGGTTCAAAATGGTTCGAGTGACCTTGTACGCCATTTGTGAAAATGTTGTATCGAGAAAAACGCGGTTAAAGTTTCCTCACTGATAGATTTATATTTTACAGGTATATTCTTGACATATCTTCCTAACGTTTAAAGTAAAAAAAATTAATCTACATGTATTTTTTAAGGGAGACTCTGAGATATATCAAAAAACGCCTTTTTTTGAGGATTTTTTTTTTTTTGAAGAATTGAAATAAATTGGAGATACGGGTCATAATATTATTTCTGTCACAAAATGCACGCCTCGCTGGCGTCATGGATTAAGAAGTCCTGAAATGTAACGACAAATTTAATGGATTTCGAAAGTTTATCTAAGAAGTAGCATACAATTTTTCTTAAATTCCAAAAATTAACAAAAAGTTGTCTTTGAAAAAAGGGTTGGTTTTTTTCCTAAAAAAACCACCAAATGTTTATAACAAATAGAAAAATACATATATTAAAACAATCGTTTGCTGCATCTTAGAGAAAACGTTTCTGCGTATTTCAAAAAAAATTTATCAAAATCGGTTCAATAACTTTCGAGATTTTTAGACGTCAGGTCAATAACCCCCTTTCGAGAAAATGCGTTTAAAGTTTTGAATCGGTTATAAAGCAAATGCGACAACATAACTTAGGCTATAACTTCAAAATAACATCAAATTTTCAAAAACGCTCTTTGGCACAACAATTTAGACACGGTAAGGATATTAAAACAGCCAAAAACCCTCAGTATGATGTCGCTCCTTAAATGACGAATGAAAGTCGTAAAATACCAGAATTAATACGATGATATGGCATATGGAATAAATCATGCTGTCTTTAAAAGTGCGCTTGAACCGCGATGTTAAACATTCTTAGAAGCTCGGAATTATATAAGGGACACTGTAAGCTATCAAATACGAACACAATTCTAAATGCGTTGCGTTTTTTAAAGGTATGCAGAGATACGAGCTTTGACAAGCATGCATATGTAGGAAGCGTAACATTTCAGTCATTCCAGATGAGGCTGCAGAGTGGGAAATTGACAAATCTTTGCTGAACTAGCTGAATGCAATTTATGCGTACCGCACAGAACGAGAAACAATATCGAATGTTTTTGGTAAACCAGCGAAGAAATAATGTTTTAAGGGAAAGTTTTTTCGAGTGAAAAAACTCGACAAGTGTTAGTGTATATTTTATCGTTGGCGACGGTATAGACGTTTTAAATAATTTTGGATAAGATGAAGTAAACTAATCGACACATCGGAAAAGTCGTTTAACTTAAAAAATAAATGTTCGAAAAATTAGCTCTTACAATACCCTTCCGTAAAAACTCCATAAGAATATGTGTACCCTAAAATTGGTTTTACAAACAACCAACTGCATTATACGCATAATTGATAGAGTTTCTTGATGGCACTTGTTTAAATTTTTCCATAGTTGAGTTAAAACACTTGTTCACATATAATAATAATTTTTATTTAAAAAAGTACAGAGTGCGACGCGTTTCGCCCTATTGAGGCATCCTCAGGCTATCGACTGTTTTCTATCACCGGTTACAAAAAAATTTCGGATCTAGTAACGGACTATTATTCATGAAATCTAACTAGACATTAAGTATATTTTGTCCTATGTATTTAGCTTTTCTTATCTGAGCATATTGCAGGAGCTCGAAGTATGATGCCACAATCTGCCATTTCAAAACATTTACAAGACAATAAACATAAAATAAATTCGAATAGTATTAAACTACTACATAACATATATGGAGGTGCAATTTTGAATAGTGCAGAGATTTTTGAAATAAGGAAAGCTAAATACATATGACAAAATAGCCTGAGGATGCCTCAATAGGGCGAAACGCGTCGCACTCTGTACTTTTTTAAATAAAAATTATTATTATATGTGAACAAGTGTTTTAACTCAACTATACGCATAATGTTGAATTTGTTGGACCACTTTTTAACAAAACCCAAAGTCATCCTTAAACCGTTGCTAATATATTCCTTAAAGAAAAACCACAAATTTAACCAAACAAAGAAGTTAAGGATAAGTGAAATTCTTTTGCTTAAGAAAGAAGTAGCGATACGCTTTTCAATATGGGGTGGGAGAACATTTTAAAAACATAAATAAACATTTGTACATTGTTATTTTTTGTATATAGCGAAGGTTCTGCATTAAGAGGAGGTTCTGCTAAATTTTGGACAAAAAATTGATTTTTTTTTGGCTTAAACTTCAAGATTCCTCAAAAAATACCCAACTATTTCAGAGTTGGGCGCGCTTATTCACATGATTTGTCATTAGAAAACTTTAATCGCATATTTCTTGAATGACGGGACGGATAACGTCAATAACATTCATCCGATCGAGCTGTTTTTTTTTAAAATTGCAGTTAATAAAATTCTTTGGAGGTTACATAGGGCGCTACTTAAGTTTTGGGATATGGCAACACCAGTGTGAATATATCAAATCTGACATTGTCATCGTAAAGTTTAACATTTTTAATGGTAATCGTACTCAGAACGTTTTGTTATACGAGTGCTATTTGTGTTGTTTACGAGTACTTGAAACATTCATCTTGGTCAAAAATGGAATTGAATCGTGAATATTTTCGTGCGATGATTTTCTACGACTTTCGACGTGATTTAAGCCAACAACAGTGTGCGATCAACTCGCTTCGACTTTTGGTAATGAAGCACCATCTCGAGCTACCGTGTTTCGCTGGCTTTCCGAATTCAATCGTGGTAGCACTTCGCTACAGGACGAATTTCGTGAAGGTCGTTCTAAATCGGTTGTTGTGTCAGAAAAAATGATGCTGTGCGTGAACTGATATTGCAAGATCGTCGTGTGATATACCGTGAGATTGAGGCATGCTTGAGCATTACTTCAACTCGCGTACATTCAATATTGCATGAACATTTGGCCGTCAAAAAGATTTGTTCGCTTTGGATACCGCATAATTCGATAATCGCTCAAAAAACCACTCGTGTCGATTGGTACAAAGATATGATGAAGAAATTCAATCGCCGCGCTTCAAAAGATGTCTATAAGATCGTGACAGGCGACAAATCATGGATCCATGCATTTGAACCCGAGACTAAGCAACAATCGACTGTATGGGTCTTTGAAGATGTAGAACGTTCAATTCTGAATGGTACACCACCGGACCACCATTTGTTTGCCAGAAGTATTCGGAAAAATAAGGGAAACTAATCGCAGAAGACGAATTATTCCCTACCACGACGATGCAAGCTCACACACATCGGCTGAAACAAGTGAATTTTTAAGCATTAAAAACATCGAATTGATGGGCCTGATTTAGCACCCAATGATTTCTTTTTATTCCCACAGATTAAAAATAAAATTCGAGGTTAACGTTTTTCGATGCCTGAAGGAGCGGTTGATGCGTTCAAATCACATGTTTGGGAGGTACCTCAATCGGAGTGGAAAATGTGCTTCGAAAAGTGGTTTAAACGCATGCAAGAGTGTATTGATCTTCATGGAGAATATTTTGAAAAACAATAAAGCCATTTTCGATTATAAATATTTATTTTTACTTGTCAAACTCAAAACTCAAAACTTAAGTAGCAACCCTCGTTTACCAATTGCATATATGAAAGTAAATTTTTTAACATTGCTAAATAAGCTGCAAATTTGAAAAAAAAAGTTTTCAATAAGAAGACCCTATTTAAATATCCTGGTGAATATTGTTACTGCGAAAATTAGGAATCAGCGCTATTTTTCCCCCCATGCGAGTGTCGACGCTACGCTCTTGTTTTTTGTTTTCAATTGATATCGTAATTTTAGAGCTTTACGGTCAATAAAAAATATCGAAAAAGAATTGTTCTTCAAGCTTTATTTTCCCTTCCGCGATCCACGAGAAATATCCTTTTTCGAGTACACAAGGAGAACCATCCCTGCAACTTTAAACAAAATTTCGGTTTTCCTCAAGCCTTACTTGTTAAATTGTCCAACCCGATCTGAGATGGTGAGGCCTGATTTCAGTTTGCAGCTTTGATAATACCTCGAACCACACAGAAACAGCTGCCTTATAGATTGAGGGCCAGTACTTTTCCATCCTCTTGTGGCGCAATGTAGTTGCAATGGAAGAAACCTACCCGAATCGATGACGAAATTGCAAATTGACCTATAAGTTTACATGGATACTAAACTAAGAAATATTACCTTGCAACTGCCAATAGCATTTTAGCGTAATTTGTTATCAGCATAAAAACTATGAGAGACCGCTATCGGGTTTTGAACCTGTTTTCTTTGCTAATCACTTGCTGTGAAAGCCAGTAATTTAGTCCAAAATCTCTAAATTGTTGCAAATAAGGCTAACATTATTCTTCCCCACGTTGAACTTAATTTGCCGACGTGTTCAGCTTGACATAATGAAAAAAAGCATTAAGTTAAATTAGTGAAGTCATTTTATATCAATTAATCGCATTATTCTTAAAGATAAGCTGACAATCTGTGAATTGTCAAATCCCAGATATCTCACTCATCACAATTATTCGTTTTTACGTAAATTTAACGAAAAACATCTTGAGAATCATGTCCGTCTGGAGATAATTTTTACCTCGTTACTGAGTATTCAAAGAAGCCCTAATAAAGCACTTTACGGTAATTTTAAAGCGCAAAAGTACTCAATTACGGTCGACTGTATCTTGTTCATAGCTTAAATAACTCAAATACTTCCGTTCCGAGGCATCGTAACAAAAGTCACTCATCTAAGTGCGGTTATCAGGTGAAATTTTCACAGAATCCGTGAGTCCCAGCGACCAGAGTAAACAATTCGAATTGCCTGACTAAATAAAGATTAATAACAAGGCTTGAAATGGCGATGGGAACGAGTAATAATATCCCGCAATAATATATTTTCTCACGTAATCTTAGAATATGAAATACCATCGCAGTAATTAACCTGTTTAGAGAATTAAGAGAAACGCCTTGTCAGCAGCCTCCAAGCCCCAGCAATTCAAGGTGTGAGATAGAGAGGCAGAAAAATTTTTGTCATAGTTAAGTGATTTCGAGTGCGGGTATCTTTGCACAGTTCTGGCTCTATTATGGAATTATTTGTCTCCACGAAATTTCACACGGATATCATCTGGTTGGAATAAGTAAACCCACAAATGAAGGCACTTAAGAAGCCGCCCTCCTTCTGCTTCAATAGAAGTGGACTTCACGGTTCTTTCATAAGATGCTCTCATTTAACTCAGTGCTTGTTCGAAGGGTAATTAAAGAAGTTTTTCCTATCATGGAAAATATCTTAGGATTTAATAGGGAAACTTTTAGAAGATCATTCAAGCCGTACAAGAAATTAGCTTCTTTTTCAGTTTCGGATGAAATGAGGAAACTTTTCAGTGAATATAGTAGAACTGTCCGGACAAAGTTCTGTAGGTAGGTAGTCTAATTACAAAGTTAATTAACGCAAAAAATTATATTTTTTATAATCAAATTGTAATCAGTTTGATTGCAATTGATACGAACTACGAATCCAACCAGGCTATCAAGTTTTCTCATTTCGAACTTATAGCGAGCTGATTAAGAAAAATAGGCCTATGAGGAACTAGTAGACACATACTTCTAACGTGAAATTTTATCAGTTCGACATGCAAGACTTTATTTTTGAAGAGAGTTAAAAACTCATTTTTGATACTTGTCTTTGATGACAATATTATAAATTTTACATTGACACCTAATGGTCTGTCTAAGAAATCTCACTAAATGAAGAAAAGTAGTTCAAGTACAGGGAAGAAATCCACAAAACGAAATTATTCCATGTAGCCTCTATCAGCTGTCACGACCGCTCAATGGTCGAGAACCTGAACCGGCTGCAGGCGCACTTGACTTCGTCTTTGTCTATGTTCATCAGCACTTATATAATGGAAGTATTTCGGGTATCCTTGTTATTTTGGTGCTCCGCATTTACCTTTACCTCGACTATGTTCATAGGTAAAAGTCAAGGAGATTGCAGTCGCTGCTAGAGGCCATTTTGTAAGACAAAGCTAATAAAAATTAATTGAGAAATCATCAATTTTACTCTTTTCCATCATTTGAGAATGAAAGCACCTCAGGCACGTTAAATTTAAGTCATCAATACATATTTTGATATTCTATCATGGTGATTGTATCAAAAGGGGTTGTTACCCCAAAAGGTGTGAACAATTTGTTTGCACTAGATCGAACAATCAATCGCAGCCTATGGTACAATAATGTATTTACAACAGTTTAAGTCGTGATTTAATTAGCAACTAAGAAGAAAGGTAAAATTATTTAAGGAAAAAATGCATTTTTAACCCCTTCAGTTGACATACTGTACCATACCATACCATTTAATAGAAGTAGAAGAATATATAATTTTAGCACTATTATAGTTTAATACACACTGGGGCATTTTTTAGTACCTCACCCTGCTTGGATCTTCACTATTTACTTATGTTAAACTTAAAGTTGTTAAGCTGTTATTGACTACACCTACCTTAAATTAAACAACTGTTTTTTCTCTTTATTATATTGTTATTATTAAATATCCATATTATATCTACAGGATGTTGCTGGTCGCGGTATAGATGTCCCTAAAGTTGACTTAATTGTCCAATATTCACAACCTCTGAAGATTGTTGATTTTGTGCATCGTGTTGGACGTACTGCAAGAGCTGGTAGAAGTGGCCGAGCAGTTATATTCTTAAGTCCAAATGAAACAGAATTTGTAAGACTTTTAGAAGACAGAAGGATCAGGTAAGAATTCTGTTTATATTTCATTAAGTTAAACATACGAGAAATTTAAATATCAATATGATTCTAATTTTAAGATAAACTTTCACTCATCGTTTTTTCAATCTTTTACTTCTACAATTAGATTAAGAAAAAAATTGCATTCAGATAGGCCTTTTAAATAATAAAATAGTGTCCTTGACAGTGTATTAATACGTAATACGTCTTAAGCTCAGTTTATATTTACATATCGCGATATCGTTGAGAAAGGGCCGAGCATATTCCACATCGGCAACGATAGTGTTACAACACAAAAAAATACGAAACTGTCATAAGTGTGCCAAAAGATCTACAGATTCGAACTTTACTTGCTTAGCAACGTCATAATTATTAATAATAATAATTACCTATTAATAATAACTACCTACACACACTCAAAAAAGTCTCCGTACACCGAATATTATAAGTACAAAAATAAAAATTTTTAAAAACTAAAAGATCAATCAAGGAACCTTAACCCTAAATTATATGTCTTGAATTACTACAATAAATGTCTCAAACGTGAAAAACGTAGTTACACAATGTAATTTTTACTGACGAGACGAAGGTGAACATTTTTGGACCTGATGGGCACCCAAAAGTTTGGAGTAAACCCAGCCGGGCCATGAATATAAAAAATGTGTGCCCTACTGTAAAGCATGGAGGAGGAAACGTGATGCTATGGGGGTGTATGTCGGCGACTGGCTGTGGTAATTTGACATTTATTAATTCCAGAATGGACGCCTTCAGTAATTAGATATACTGAAAAATAATTTAAATGCGGAAAAGTTAGGCCTAGCGGAAAAGTTAGGCCTAGCGGGATCATATATCTTTCAACAAGATAATGATCCCAAACATACAGCACATTTAGTTCGAGAGTGGTTATTATATAACGTCCCAGCGCAGCTCCATAGTCCTCCCCAGCCGCTAGACCTAAATCCCATTGATTATTTATGGGATCATTTAAAAAACGAGTTCGTAATCATAAAGTTAAAGGTATCGCTGAGTTACGAGCTAAATTGATCGAAGAATGGGCTAAAATTGAAGTAAAAACAACAAAACAACTGGTTCATTCAATGCCTCGTAAGCTGCAAGCAGTAATTGCATCTAAAGGTGGACCTACTAATTATTAGATTTTTTTTAGCTGTTAAGAAGGCATGGATAAATTTTAGTGTACGGAGACTTTTTTGTTCTTGTTTTTTAGATTGAATTGGATTTTATTTTGTTATTTCTTTACTATTATGAATTTTTTTGTTTTATTTATAATGCATTATTTTTACACCTCAAATATTGTGCTTTTTATTATTATTTACTCTGTTCTCACTACTTGATTTAAAATACTTTTATTTAGTTTTCTCCATTCGGGGTGTACGGAGACTTTTTTGAGTGTGTGTATAAGTTATCACTTACTCCACCGATGACTTAAATCCCGTTAGAGATCGAAAGTAAGTTCAAATGCAATAATATATTCTTTTTTTGGCGATTCTCTAATTATCGAAAAAAAATTGTGGTGTCAAAGTGTTTGTGTAATAACGCGTTTTCGAGCTTAACTCCTCAGCTTAGTGATAAGGGGAAATGTCAAAACGAAATTGAATTTGGACGTTGAAGTCAAAAGTGGTAAACAATTTAAATCAATTTCACTTCTCTTTTAAATTTCTTTTTGAACATTTCGAAATAAGCTTCTTATATTTTCTGAAAGAGATTGTGTTTTTGTTATTAAAATGGGTAAATTCGAAAGCCCTGCTCTCACTCAGCATACCAGACTGAAGGCTTATAACAGTCCCCCTAGGCTAGCTGAGGAAGACACTTGTCGTTTCTGTTTGGCAGAGAAAGAGGCATCGGACACATCCTTGTCACTGCGAGTTCCTCAGTCGAATCAGGCTCAGACGTCTCGGTCAGGCTTTCCCATCTCCGCTATAAAGTTTGTTTGGGTAGCCTAAGTTTAGTTTGTCACAAAAGATCAATTTGGTTAATGTGACAGAATTTCTTAGATCCATATCTAATAATAATAATTATTATTATTTTCGTACTTCCGAAGTACAGCACCGGGGACATTCAGAATATGTTAGAACCATCGTGTCTTGTTTTCGATATGTTGCTTTTATTATTTATTTATATGCAAAAGATATTGTTACGTCCGTCGGCATTTTGTTTTAATATTTATACAAAATAAAAACAAATTTATCAAAATAAGTTTCTTAAAAATTAAATATAAAATTTTTTTTTACAGAATATCACAAGATTCCATGGATCCTTATTTAGAAGCACTCAAAGTAGCAGATTCCACAGCTTATACAACCCAAGAAGCTGCAGCAAATCTTCAACATAAGTTTGAGGACCTTTTGAAAGAAGATAGGGAAATGCTTGATAAAGCTTGCAAAGGTAAGTGTTGTTAAAATAAAATATACAAGAAAACAAATAATGTTTTCCAGGAAAATTATATCACAAAAAACATTAAACAAAAATAAATTTATTAAAAACAGTTTAACTTAAGAAATTTAAAAAAATTTATTCAAACTCAAGAGATTATCTTTGACTAAAATTAATTAATTTCACGTGACCACAAATAATTTATTGGCGAGCGGAAACCTTGCCAACATTTAACTTTTCACGTTTTCATATCCCCGTAGTCAATTTATCAATAGATTAAGGGGTCACATGCCCCTGCGCGCGCTGATAACCGAGTAAATTTGAAAAATTATTCTAAGGGGTTATACGGTGAAAAAGAAAAAAAACTTTTGGTTCCAGATTGTTTATTGAACTCTCAACTACACCCCTGACCCAACTGTGACCACTTAAGTGTATAAAAACTTAACTTCTTCATTTAAAATGATTAGACCATGTTTCCAAACATACTACCGTAGTGATGTGTCTGGACTGATTTTTTGTCTACTCAAGTTACTCAGTTATATTGCAAAAATAATGAATATTTACTCGATTATAATATTTGTCACTCGAGTGATATAATGATTAAAGTAGCTCTCTTTAATCGAAGCGCGTAGCTAACTGAGTAGTAGTTTTATTTAACTGATAAATATAGTCATGTTTTAAGAACAACGAATGATTCTTCTGGTCGAGTTACCGGATTCACTCTGATGAGTAACGCCTCTCGTGTTTTACTCGAGTACGAGTGCACTTGCCCTACAATTTATTCTCACTCAAATACGAGTTGAAACTAAATCACTTTTGTGACTCAAGTAAAACTTCAATCGAGTCGCACCACTAACCTAACGTACTATTGAGTGAGGAAATATGGCTCTGGGAATAAAATAAGGTTGAACTTTAATTTAATGTATCATAAGAAGAAGAGTAGAAATAGTGTGATCCTTTAAGCTGGAGCACCCCAATATATATTCATGTCGATACATTGCTATTTAGTTGTCCGTTGCAACTAGCAACGCTTAGCGACTGTGTTAAAGGACAGCGTTTACGAAAGATTAATGAGCTTTTACTGCTTGGCCTACCAATTCCACTTCTCGACATCGATCTGACCTTCGGAATAGCGAGTATCTTGCTGGATTTAAATCCGCTCTCAATGTTGTTTCGACTCCTGATGTTGAGGCTCTTAGGCCTGCTGTATGTTCGCACTTCGTTTCTATCTCTGGGGTTCATACCAACACCACCGACATACTAACAATAGGTTTCCTTCACGTTCCATGACGATTCGGAGCAGCTCCAAACTCGCTGTTCCTTGTTCGAAGACCAACTCGGAGATGCTCCAAAGAATTCTCAACTCTCCCCAGGAAATGGTTGGCGGCAGAAAGTCAAGCTTTCATTTTGTTTATAGTTGCAAGTTTTTTTAGAGAAAGGGACTGTATGCCACAGTGACAGTTCTCAACAAAATTTGCATTCGATGAGATCTTAAATTCTGGAGCGCTTCAGGTTTTTTATGACTCGAAAAATCCAGAACTCCTCCTTTGAACTGCTGCTCATCGAACAAAACTAATATATCTCGTCGCACTACGAGGTAGCTTTTGATGACTGATAATAAGAATCGATATTTAACGCGGCAGGGCGTCTTTCTCTTCCTTTTTCAATATAACTATTCTGGAAGCCTTGTTTTTTCCTATAATTTCTCCAGCGATTTTGCCCAATAGTACTATTGATCGTTAATTTGTTCCAGGATTTGACTCCAGAAAACTTATGTCAATATTATTTACGCTAATGTAACGTAATATTATTTATCCAATTATCCTCATTCTTAGTACTGAGTTGTTTGTTTATCCGAGTACTGGCTTTGTGTTGTTGATCTAAAAATTTGGAATTACTGTAAGTTGCTCTTAAAATTCCACAAAAGTTGTTATCGCTACTTTTTATATCCCCCGCTGGAACAAATTTGAGCTTACTGAGGCACCGCGTATCACGTGATGAGTTGCTGCTCATTGGTTATTTCAGCTTGCCCTGAGTTGCAAGGAAGTCGGCTGCTTGTATTCCGACTTGTCTTTGCGCCGCCATAATTCGACCTTCATTTATAGTCTCGCTTCTTCTGGATTGATGCAGGTGTGTGGTAGATCCTGAGTGCCGTGGTGAGACGCTTCTTGATTCCTTTGGATGCACTTTCCATAAAGCTCCTCAAATCGGGTTTCACTTCGATCTTGCAACACCTCTGCGATTTATCTGCTTTCCGTAACGATTTGTGAGGCATGGGGCAGGAAGAAACTTCATTCAATATGACAATGATTGTAAGTAAGTGGACCGACAACAATAAGAGGATTTCGAATTCCTGATTTTATTCGTAAACTTGAATTTGCGCAGGCACTCTATCTAATGTGAAATGCAATATTTGCGGTGCGCCACAGGGAGCCGTAGTGTTCCCTTTTTTTCAGTGAAAACATTTTTGTCTTATTCTAAGATTCTGTGTTGTGCTGAAAATGCCAATACTTTTCGTATTGTTTATTGTTTTTGCGCCTGCGTAATTTCAAATTTCGATGCGAAAGCCTTTTCTAAATATAATTTTCTACTTTCATGTATTTCTATTGCTAAGGACTTTCTCTTATCCCTGACTACACCATGAACGGTTGTGTATTAACTCGACGTGAAACCGCCATGGACTTGGCGTTTGGCTAGCTATCTTGGGCAATTATCATCCTTACTACACATAGCCTACCAGCTATTTGCATTAACACCCATTCTTAAACTCTTTTTTTATAAATTCCTAACTAAGATGGGACGGCAACAAAGTTAGAACAACAAAATAATTGTACTTATATTTAGAATACAGATAATACGTAAGGGCGCACGTGTACCACGTGTAAGGTATACAAATAATTAGTCCTAGAAGAAGACGACAATTTGGTAAGAGTGACGGCTCAAGACAAAATAGTTGACCATCCTTAATTTTTCTATCTACACACAGGTAAACTAAAGTAAATCAAAATTTTTGGACAGAAGAAGTTCATAAATAATACTCATTGTATTCCTTATCAATACATTGACGGGCATCGTTACCATTCTCTACTTATAGTCCAATTTTAAGTTAATTGACAGCCATAAAAAGTCGACAACGGTAAGCAGTAATTAAAAGGGTGTTTGTCAGTTAACATCCATAAGTCCATAAGCCTCACCAAACGCCAACTAAAAGGGTTCCGACTCCAAGACCGCCTTGTCTTTCTTTCCTTGTTCCCAGGCATTAATTAGCATATTCTGGTGGGCGGTGGAGGAAACTCATAATTTTTTCAAACCGTTGAAGGGTTCTTGTTTGATTTTTTTTCTTGCCATTTGTAAAAGGGTTGATTATTCCTTTTTCCTATAGTAGGCTTTAGCTTTTTTCCATCTATATTTTTTCTTTTCTACGTGTGGATTTAAATTATTTGAGATAGCCTAAGTTGTAAGGGTTTAATTTCGATTGCGTGACTCGATAAATGCTGTAATATAAGTCTCAGAGTTAATTAAATGCTTGAGACATTATTTTTCTAACCAGTATATGTGTGTAGTATTAGAGACCTGTATCGTGCTGTTATCCTGTTGACAAATCAACACATTTCTTTATTCTCCAGAAGTGGTTTTTCTTGTTTTTGGAAATCGGTTTTATGTTGTTATCATGGTTTGGTTTAGGTTTCAGTTTGCAATTTCTAAGAATTTAGTTTTGTTAATTTTTATCAAAATGAGAAAATGTATTGATTCATTGTTAATTTGTATTCAGGAAGTATCGTTTTGTATTAGTTATTCTTGTCTACAGTTTGTCAGATATTGCCTCCCAAAAACTTTAATCCACCTAAGACAATGTAATACATGTTGCAGAAAATGTCTATAGTTTCCTAATCCACAGAATTAATTCCGTCAGGACTGAGATGATTCTCTTCATAGAACACATGTCAATTTGTGAAGGGAATTTTCCAACAACATAACAAATTTGATTACGTTCACTTGTAATTGGGTTTTATATGCTACCATAGTGCTTCCTTCAGACAAGGAGCATAGCGCACGTCTTATTGGAGCGAAGCAGCCATGACGGCAATGTATATCAATTTCCATTTGCCTAAGTGTTCACTGTCTCATGTACAGTTCTCGAAATTCGAATCCACTTCCATTTATTTATCTCTCATTAGGATAAAATTTAACATGTACAATGTGGCACACCACAGGAACCTTGTAGTCCTTGAGTATTATCCTTTCCCTCATCACGGGCTGGCATGGTTGGCTGTCGACAGATTCGTTAGGTGTTCTTCCCGGAGTTCCCTTTTGCTTGAAACTCAGAGATCCGACTTGACTAAGTCAATTTAGTTTTCGTTTTGTTGGTTTATTGTTAAGCGAACGGCTCAAGGGTGGCATTTTGGACTTATCTAATTTCGAGATTTTCGTATGCATAATGGCAATTTAGAGACGGGTGCAGGCGGCCACAAATTCCTTCAATCCCCTTTAGGTGAGCTATAACTTAGATAGGGTAGACTATGGGGAAGTGAAATTATCTCAAACCGGCAGCGACATATGGAGATGCCAATGGGATATTATAATAACAGTCGCAACCTCCATCTCAGTGTGTGGCTTGTCCCATTTCCTGTTATGGTTTATTGAGCCTAATTTCATTTCGAAAATTATTAGAGAAGGATAAAGGAACGAGTGGGAGAATAAAACCACTTCTGCATTGGGACCATAATTAAATGTGAAAATATGTTGCAGAGTTTGAGTACAGGGTGTGTATGAATGAATGTTTTGAGGCAATACTTTTGTATAAAGTGTAAATTTGGGAGAATATTTTTGCAATAAAATCAGAGCAAATTGCATGTCATTATTTATTTGTTTATTTAACACTGGAAGCTTGTTTGTTTTCCCTAATGCCTTTCTCGAGGCGTGGAGCTTCTACTACACCAAATCACTATGGGGAGCCATTTTCTTTAGTTCCTACCGCAATAAACTGATTAATTTTTGTAGAGTGTCGGTATTTCTACAGATCGGCTTATACCTTTTTTCTTATCAACAAAACCAAATAGGGCATCATCAAAACACATTATACTTAAGGGATGCTGTTTAATGCTATAGCACAGAAGAAAGGAACTGATGGAAATAAGGAATGGGGTTTAGAAAAGGAGGTGACGTTTTAATCTAGTTTGAAAGTTTTCGGTTCATAAGAAGAGAAAAAAACAAAAAGTGGCAAACTATTCGAATTTCGTAATGTTCTGATTAAGAAAAATTTTGACTTTCGACTAAAACTTAGATTACTGGATAGCTCAACACCCAAGAATTGATATATTCACTCCATCGACCGTAATGGGTTCAGAGGTGGGTTTGTGTTTTTAAGGGGCATTAAACAGTATTGAGTTTAGGATGCGTTAAAGATTACAAGGATCGTAGAAATGTCGTTGTTTAACGATCCAAACCTGCATTCTCGTTTGATTTCGAGAGATTTTCCACGAGAACTCATTACAGAATCAAATGATTACGCGAAATCAAGGGTGCTGTCGCCGACAAACTATGAATAGCATTGAAAGTGACAGATAAAATGTCTTTAATAAAAAGAAAAAAACTGAACCCTGAGATAGACCAACATTTATTTCGTACGGATCACATTTAACTCCGTCTATTATAACATGGATTGAACGACCTGCAAAAAACCTCTCTATTTCTTTTAAGAGGTGGTACAAACCAAATGTTTGAAGTTGGCTAGAAGGGCAGCATATCAGATTTCGATAGCAACAATTTCGGAATCACCAACGTTATGAGACAATGCTTCCAGAGATGATGAGTAATTCTAGATTTATTACTTAAATAAAACAATAGAAAGCGAAAAGAAAAAAAGTACAACCAAATAAAAATTTCAAGAATCGCAGCCAGCAAAAGTGTACAAGGTAACCTTAACGAGGCTGATTCATAAAAATGACCTTGGGCAGGAAAAAATCAAGGGAGTCAAAAGAAAAACTAAAGAGCCGTGCCATCGATGTGTTTTGCGAATATACCATATTTAGTGTGGTGATAAAGCACATGATTCCTCAAAGAGTGAGCAGGAATAGATATGCTGAACTGTCACAATGCGATTGATGTGTGTAGTATAGAATGGAGGCCAAACGGGGTAGGGGTATTTCAAAATGGGGCTGACGAAAGTGTAGTTAAAGTTAATGATGTAGAGGTCATTAAAGGCATTAAAGTGATCGTTGAATGAAAAACGGTAATTTTGTCAGACACCTAGATTCCTGTGTTTTTCAAGCGACGTTAAGGGGCAACCATCGATGGTGAAGTTGAACTGTAACAGGAAGGATATGGATATATACTTACCAACGTTTAGAGGAGGCGGTTGGTGGAGCACCACCTATGGAAGGCATCCAAATCAAAATTTAAAAGAATACAGTCGACGTTCGACACGATATGAAAGTTTTGGCGTTGTTAGCGTAACAAAGAATCTTAGAATGAGACATAGTCAAGGAAACATCATTGATTTAAATGATAAAAAGAACAGTGGTCCGAGATGGCAGCCTTGTGGTACCCTAGAATTTTTAAAAATTGGCTCAGGAGACCTCCAGGGAGAGAGAGAGAGATTGAGACTCGCTGAGTACGATCACACAATTTTGAAAATTCCAATAGGTTGGCGGTAGTTAATTGGTCTGGTCTTTCATAAAGCCATGTTGGAAAGACTGCAAGAACGGTTTGCAATAAAAATAAAGCACGTCAGAAATCAAGGCCTTAAAAATCTTAAATACACAGCAAAGATTAACGATTGGTCCTGTATTTGATACATCGCATTTGTCGCATTTTAATTTATAATTAGACAGAATTGAAGATTGGAGTAAGAGACAATCCGAATTTATTTTTGTACAAAAGAGGCAGGAATGCCGTCAGGGCCAATTGAGAAGCTGTCCGTCAAGGCAGAAATCTACTTTAAAATAAAGGCCCCGTCATATGGGTAAAATTATTATTGCTTATATCACACTTGTCATACAAAACGCAATTTAAAAAAATTACAAAATAGTTGGCTATCGTTATAGGTTCATTGCTCTCGAAATCCTCAAAAGACAAAGAAAATGGATAACCTTCGGAGTTACGCTTGGAATTCACAAATCTCCAGAAACGCTAATACGCAGACTAACTTTGGTATATAGATGTAGTCGTTGCAAGAAGACACTGATTCAGATATAAACTGATCACGTAAGGTAGTTTAAGTTAAGTGGGCTGTATTGCTCTAAGAGGAGTAGAATCTTTTTCAGCCCTTATTCTTGGTATTTTCAAATGTCTTAAAGAGCTGTTGAACCAAGGTTTATGAGTGCCTGTGTCATTAGATTAGTAATTTGAAGACAATGAGTAAAAGAGGCTATGGCATAAACGCTCCCGTTGAGTATTACATATGAAAAAGTGTGTGCAAAGGTTTAGCGAAAGAAGAGGCACCAGGGCGAGAAATCATCAGGCTTTGGTCAAGTTAAATTCACTAAATTTCATGCGTGCAAAAGTATAGCGCCCTTTGCCGGTACTACACAGTGATGGGAATGAAGGTGGCTGCGAAAAAGTAGCAAATAAGTATTAGAAACGAAATGAGCAGCAAGCAGGTTGATTTTATGCAATACACCAGTATCAGTTTTCTTATTTTGAATGCCTTTTAATCCATTACTCTAGTCCACTATAATTATAAATTTCCTCCTCCTGAACCTGAGAGAGCTAGCATGGTTAGGAGTTACCAACTACTGAAATTGAGCTCATTTACCTTTCAGCTTTCATCACGTTTATCATCGTAATTTGTTTTAATTGACGTCTTAAACGTCATAGTACTGAAAATTTTTTACGCAAGGATATCGTTTAACCTACATGACGGGTTTCATCGGGATTCTGACGAAGGATTATACTGTCAAACGTCTACGACTTTATGAAACTAGCACAATCTAAGTATCGCAGCAGTTAACTAACATTTTTCTCTTTTCAATTTTGTGTATTCCCTTCCTATTCAGAGAAGGCTCTCATTCATTCCCATCAAAAAAGTGCCAGAATATTTGTACAAATATGTCACCCTTACGCAAAATGTGGTCATTGATAAGTTCCAAAAGGTCGAATAATTTATTATTTCTTACCTTTTAATTATTCCTCCCAAATCCGTTTTAACGGCGACGATAACAAAGTGCCCTGTGGAAATCCATCAATCACCGCTTTAAGCTAAAAACTCAAGCATCTTCAGGACCCACAAAGGTAGGCGCAATTGTGTACCATTTGACTGAACATGAACAAAAGCTATCAAAAATGAACATTAACAGTTCACGATGGTTGTTACCTTTTCGGAGTCCGGGGTGCTTTACACAAACTCCCATTAATAGGGTGGCAGAGCGAGTAACAGAAAAATTGTAGCCGAGAAAGTATTTTTTACTTTGTTCACGAAAAAGTCAAGTGGTCACGTGTTACAGTCACAAACAATGGTCCCCGGCAAGTGGTGTTCGCCTCACCATGTCCAATGTCGTTACAAAAGGTGACTTAACTACGTCTCCTTTCCTGCTACCTCCTGCTGCAAGATCGTCGTACCTATTTGAACTAATTTTGTTATACCTGCCAAGACCAACGAGGAGGACAGGGACGCGACAGGATGCCTATTATATGGAAAACGGAAAATGTAGCCCACATAGGTGCTGCTTTCCGATTATTTTCGCCCCTTAAAGCAGGGCTGAATGGTCGCTTCCAGGCTGCTAAGTGTAATAAGTGTATTTATTGAGGGGACGATTTAATGGCGTTTTGGAAGTTTTGAGGATATCAAGTAGTTCATACTTAGCTTTGAGGAGTTCTAGTGGTCATTTATTTTCTGAGAAGGTCATTGCCTTGAGGACGCTTTTTCCCTGGGAAAAAAGTGTAAAATTGTTTATAAATCAAATCCGTTATTGCACTGGCATAGGATGATTATTTTACAAAATGCTTGTTATATCCGTCATTTCAGAAGTCCCTTATAGTCACCCCGAATTCAAATTAACTGAAAATTTAGGCATATGCCCGTGCTGGCACACAATAAAACCAGCAAGTGGAATGGATTTAATTATCTTTCATCAAAAGCGGTGTCAGGGGTTGTTAAAATTTGTCTCTACCCTCATCCCTTGATTCAACCGAATCCTTCAACTTTTCTCCCGAGCAGCTGAATTTTCTCGTCCATAAAAAAGCACAGGAAGATAGTCATGCATTCGTCCACTGATGGTACTTCATAAAGCCAATTTCGACCAAATAATACGCTCATTACCAGGTAATTAGATCTGTTTAAACCCCCGCTGTGAGTGATTAAGCCGAACATAAGCCCACACAATACATCTCTGTGGCAGCCTCCGAGTACCGAGCCGTACACTTCAGTGGGGGATCGTCAAATTGAATTTCAGTGATCGAATCGGAAAATATTTTTGCTTGGCCGCGGGCGATATTCACACTTTTGAATTTTTTACGTTTCAATGGTTTTGATTTAATAGACATCCACGATCCATGGGCACAGCACAGCCAGTTCATGTTAAAATGATGCTTTGAGCTTGCGCGTTGAAGAGGAAGAATTTGATTGGCAAATAGAAAATGGTGTGGACGGAATCTTTGGAGGCAATGATGGATAGTTGGGTGGCGTTGGTAGTATTGTTGGTCTCATTGATTAGTTAGACATCTGTCTTCAGTATTAAGTAATTATGGTTTTCAAAAGCCAATGTTTGTAAAATGACGTTGTGAACTGAAATAATCTAAGGATCATGGATGTCTAGTAGTACTAGTGGCGGCTCAAAAAGCATTGACATTTTTAAATAACGGTCAGTTATCGGTGGTGTAATATATAACGTCTTTATAAAAGTTGTTATTTTCTGCAGACAACATATTACCTTAAAGGTCATTAGGAATTGCAGAGTGAAATCTGTAGGTTCGGACTCCAACCTTGGATGTAGGTCCACTTGCAATATTTGTTAGGGAACGGAATTAAAGTTCTTTTGACGCCCGTGTTTCCTGGGAAAAGACTGGCTATCTCAGTTACACACACCAGAGCTTATCTACAGATGACTGTACAGAAGTTTATTATTGTTTTCTGCTGATTGCAGATTACGCAATTGTAGCTTTCACCTTAAATTTTAGGTGAAATTGAATCGAATGAACTCTCTAACTAAAGCCTGAGCGACATGTAGTATATGAGTAGATTCCGAACCACCAGATATTTTTCTAAAACATCCATTGACTTTTATTGTAATCTGTTATCATTCGTAGATTGATAATACCCAGTTTTTAATTGTATGGAGAAGTGAAGTGCTGAAATGGCGCGGCTAGTAAGGCCTATTGTTCTACTCCTTCTTACTCCTTAATTCAAATTGGTCCTCTTGAAGAACGAACTGATCTCCAATTCTCTCCAACAAGGGCTATCCAAATATAGATATTCTGCGCCTGGCAATGGTCAGGCACTCCTATATGATGTGAAGAGACGTTTCGCCCTTCACCAGACACAATCTACAGGTGGAGTCAGTTGCCCTGCCAATTTTTTGTCATGTGCTTTCTGTATTGACAGTGACCAGTAATCAAACTGGTAATCCGTCTCATGTCGGGTTTGCCAAATCTTAGGAGCTCCTTACTTTTACTCAGTGATAGAGTTGACATCAAACTTTTAGAGTAATCCTAGCCCACGCAGGATATCCAGAAGCATTTGTGTTTCTCGAATGACCAATTCTATATACCATTTCCCATTTAAGTACAACCATTTCCCAATTAAGCAAAACTAAAACCCAATTGAAAAGACACTTTTTCCAATTGAATTAAACTTATCCCAATGAATTTGATATTTTTCGCAAATAAATTAAACTTTTCTCCATTTGAAAAAAACTTTATTTCATTGTAATTAAACAATTTTTCAAATAAGTGAACCCTAACTTTAAATATAAAAAACTGTAAAACTGTTTTTTTTAACATAAGATAATTTAAGAAAACTCTTGAGAATCATTGTATATAAAATATAACGCCACTGTTATTGCATTTTATAAATTTTTTGTTCTTTAAGTGAGTTCATTGTAGTGGCTCTCCGGTGGAAGCTGTCACGTATAATGGTAACAAGATCGGCGTCAACGGTAGGATCACTAAGAAGTTGTTTTGCTGATGCTTTTACTTTGGAGAAAACTTTCTCAAGGGGATTTAACATGGGTAAATATGGTGATAAAAATTCCTATCGGATACCAAAAAACTCATAAAATGCAACAACAGTGGCGTAATATTTTCTTAAATTTTCTTAATAATTATTATGTCAAAAAAAAGTTTTATATATTTAAATAAGTTAAAGTTTTTTATATTTGAATTTAGGGTTAAATTATTTGAAAAATTGTTTAATTACAATGAAATAAAGTTTTTTTCAAATGGAGAAAAGTTTAATTTATTTGAGAAAAATATCAAATTAATTGGGATAAGTTTAATTCAATTGGAAAAAGTGTCTTTTCAATTGGGTTTTAGTTTTGCTTAATTGGGAAATGGTTGTACTTAAATGGGAAATGGTATATGTCTGGCCAGTTTATCCGCCATTTCATTCCCACAGAAATTCCAATTCCGTTTTTTCCAGTTCACCCAGGCATTCCCAGAGCAATGTTGATTTGGTTATGGAAGAGGCGATAGCTTTAGTCTGAAAATCATAGCAAGTTTACGTATTTCACATATGAAGTTCTATACTTTTTCAAAATAGTAGGACCAGGCTCAGTCGAAAAGTTAAATTTTTTACATTTCTTTTCACTCATATATTTGAGTAAATTCAAAGAACGGTTATTAAGTTTAGTGGCGGCTCCGTAATCTTTAAAAGCATGGGCGGATGAAATTTGTTAAATAAATATCTGTCGTCCCTCGCTCTTCTATCGCTACATTAACGCCCAGTATTCTAACAAAATTGCTGGGCTAATGTCTTGTAGTTATATCATCACGCGCAACAAAACAGCTTCAAGTCGTTCCCGCCACTCAGTCGTACAGTTAAATTTTGGGGATCTTTTTTTAGACAGAATGTGGAATTTGGAATGTGGTTTTGTATTACTTTTTTGACGTAACGTCTTATACGGCGGTCAACAGTGGGTGATATGTGACAGGCTGAAAGTAAAAATGATCTATCCACAAGGTCGGAGCAAAAGTGATTGAGGAAGTGTTCTGCGAAAAATGAACCACTCGAGATTCCGGGTAAAAACGAATCAGAGACAAACTCCGGACAAAAACGACTTAACTACAAAAAGTAATGCAAAGTTAATGTAGTTAAGTCGTTTTTGCCCGGAGTTTTTCTCTGATTCGCTTTTGCCCGGAATCTCACGCGGTTTGTTTTTGCGGGAACATTTTCTAAGCCACTATTACTCTCAGCCTGCAATGTAATGTGGTGGATGGTATATAATGACGTAATGGAATAATAACATAAGTGTTACAGTGTGCTGACTCAAAACGGTAAGAGATGCAACGCGTTTATACTGTTATTCGACGAGCCTGGGACCAAATCACCAATTAATCTCTAATAATACCGACAGACTTATGGTATTGAAACCATACTATCAATATATTGATATTACACTTTCTATTGTATGAGATTTCCGCTGGCATACATGATTCGTGGTATCTAGCTGTAATTCAGTGGTAGTTGTCATTATTATCAAGTTTTTTTTATTTACCATTTCAGTTTTTCTGTCAAAAACAAAATCTTCTTTAAAACGTTAACGACTTGGTAGTAAGTAGAAAATATAAATAAAACATAAGTGAGAAGATGGCGCTGAAGTTATCGGATTCGTGGTATAATACTATGTCAAATGTGCGAATTTCAATACCACAAGTATGTAGAAATACCATGACTTTTCAGATAGTATTTACATGGTATGAGGTGACACATATATGGTATACCACGTTGTATTGTAAAACTATGGTATCGATACTACATCGCTAGCATAAGCATAAAGAGCTGGAGCCGGGAGAGAGAACGGCGCGAGAGGTATGTTTTGAACGAATCCTACGCCTCTTAATTTGCTATTGGCCGCCGAGTGAGTCAGTGGGTTGTTCGATTGGTGTGATCTTGGCGTCAAAATAATCTCAGCGAGTCCGGAGATATATAAAAGTGTACGGGACACATTGGATAAGTGTTTGGATTTCTTCTGCACTCTCTGCTGCTTATGAATTTCGATAGCTTAAAATTGAAACATTGGTAGGTTTAACTGAAACGAGTGCGACGGGAAAAGAATTTTGGAAATTGGACCATTACGAGAAAAGTTTCAGGTGATACAAAATGAATGAAATGATCGCACTCAAACATCATGTCACCGCCGAATTTAAAACGCAAGCGAGTCTGAGACGCAGTACAACCTCTTCGTAATAAAGACGCCGATTTACATAACCTGCGAAAGCAATATAGCGAGTGATCGAGGAGGCAATGTCACGCTTCAATTCCTCTGCCGTATAAAAGCAGATACAGCTTGGCCCCTTTCTCGCACGTCGTTCAAGCGCCAAATATTCAAACAAAGCGTGTATTCTTTTTTTTATACGATGTGGCCAAAGCCTAGGGGACAACCCTTTGGCCGGAAGGAAATAATGGTAAGGGAAGTGAGGAAACTTGAGTCTTGTTTTTGCATTGCTACGAACTAGATAACAGCCCGGAGACGGAGTGGATTATTTTAATTTTTTAATAAAAGCTCAAGGGGAGATCTGGTCTCGAACCCGGGACCTATTGCATGCTCAACGAATTGATCCAACTCCGTTTCCATATTACACTCAATCCCTTAACACACTACTCTTGATTTCTTTCGTCGTCCAAACTACTGGATTGAGTATTCTGGATTGAGTATTCTGCGATTCTGTAGGCATCTTCGGTATTCAACGAGGATACCACGATGACGCAGAACATTGCCATTTTTATAGATAGCCAAGCTTTCATTAACAAACCTGACTTGGTTAAGGTCTCCTTTCAGGCTTTGAGGGATTTACAAGACGAGCCTCACTGTGAACGAATGACAACGTCAACCTGGAACTTCCTGTATTTAATAAAAAACAGGACTAGTAACTGCTTAACATGTTTACCTCAAAAATTACTGTTGTCGGCAAAAGATACTGTCTGATAGGTGAACATGCAGCTGTGATGATGTGACCGGAAAAGAAACGATCCTTCTTCTTAGCAAATAACTAACACTAGTTAAAATTACAAAAAGACTCTGGGGGAAGTGGAGCAATTTTTTCATCGCTATGGTTCTAATCTCAAACCTCCGCCAATTGCAATATGGAATTCGTGGGCTCATCCAGACATTAGATAAACTGGCTTCATTATAATTAGGTCTGAGGCTGTCAAAGGATTCAGAAATAAACAAGTGCTCATCACCTCCACCTCTTGTCTTAATTGCTATGAATTAAGTGCAATCTGGACTTATTGAATCACTTCCTGTTGTGATTCATCTTTGTCTAAACCTCGTGTTATATATGTATGAAATTCAAAGGCAGTTTATTACAACTCAATTAAACCGTTTTTTCGAAATCTTTATATCACGAGAAGCCTTCAAAAATATTCCCGGGGGGAAAAAAGCGTAAAAAAGTCGATTTTTCGGGTCCAGCATGTAACATATGTCTCTAATTGACGTCAATTAAAAATCGCTCAAGATCAATTTGTTCTGTTTTTCTGAAATGATCTTAAGATCACAGCGTTCATAGACTTTAATAGTCGGCAGCAACCAACCCATTAGCGAAGGTTTTTCTGCTCTTAATTGCCTCGATCTAGTACGTGTACACCTAGGGCTAGGATAGAACTACTTTCGAAACTGAAGCACGAAAAGTTATAATTTGGAAGCTCCCTTTCCGCCACTTCTTGACAATTTAATTTTATCTACTGATTTTTTTGTGGCCTGCAAAAAACCTGACATAATCGAGGTGGAACTACAATTTAGCTCTAAGGGGTACTTAGTTCAATTAGAGCTACCCCTCAAGTCCGGCCGAAAGAGTTTGACTGTTTCCTCTAATTTGGGAAGTATATTGATAGACACCTTGTCCTGCACGGTTGACCCTCGCATAATTCTCCATGTGAGTGAGTTTAATTTACACTAATGTGACCATAATTCAAGACATTTCGGTAATCACTTTTTGACTGGCCCCAAAAACTAGGAAAACCTTCCTTGACAGGCGGAAAAAATGCTATTTGTTGCCTTTGATTAAAGCCAATTGAACTTGATGTGTTTACCTGTTCGAGTACTATTCGACTACGAATTGCAGCATATTAGTTAAAAACCGAGTCGAGCGTAGCAGTTTTTCTTGCCAACGCGTTGTTTACACTTTTACCACGGGCCTTTGCACGATTATAGCCAAGCCCTGAATAAAAATTCAATTAAGGATGAAATACATTGTAGCGGTAGCGCGTTCATTAAATTACTCGTGGAGAGGAATAAAAAGCAAAAACCTTCATCCGCTTTGGCTTTAAGGGCACCATCGTAGTTTTAATGAAAGTAGGTGAATAGCATGTTTCTAGAAGAGTTTTTATAAAATAACTAATAAATTCAGGCTTATACATGCAAAGTTTTAAATTTAAAAATATGCTACTTCATCGAAAAAAACAAAAGCATTAAAAATTGACAATTATAGTGCCAAGGTCCTAAAATTCCCCCTTTTGGCACTCCATACATAAGAGATCTGAAAATCTGTTGAAACGTAAAAATTCGGACCTTTTTAGGTTCATAGTGAACGAATTTCGAGAATGGAAGAAGGAACTCACAAGTAACAAAACCCGAGGTCCATGTACAAGTGAAATTGCACTATATGAGCAATTCTCAAAATCAAATTGAAATACGATCGAATTGGTTAGTAAATGGGGTTGTTACTAATACAATGGGGTACTTACCACCACTCGAGACATAGAATCCAACGTCAAGGGTCTATATGTAAAAGAGCACTCCAGAGAGCGTAGCACATCGCTTATATTCTGAAAAAAAGTCCAATAACAAACGAATCAACGTCGCTCTTGTACAAATTTGCTCAAGTGGTAGTCCCCCCATATTAGGAGTTCGCCGGGCCCTTTAGAGAAAAGTTAAATTCAATTTCCTAATGTCCTGGCAGAAAGAAAAAAGGATTTGCAGAACAGCACAGTAGTACTCGACCAAGTTGTAGTGGTCGTTGTTCACGATTCGTTACATGTAATAGGTTGGCACGGCTATATGGGAAAGGAGTCTTCTATACTCGTCCTGCACAATCCGAAGGGTTCTAAGTGAATTGAAATGGCTTTTTGATTGGTCTCTTTATTGTCGAGCAGTTGCCGTTCGGTTGTTTGTTTTAGGGCGACTTTATTACAGTTTTATTTGCCTTAAGTGTCTCCTCATTAGTCAAGCCGTGAGGGGATGATTCTGAGATTATTTGAATGCTTGTAATTTTTTCAATTTATGGGGAGAATTAAGTGGTTTTGTGGTTTATTACGTGACTTTATGGGACCGATTAGAGGGGTTCATGATAGATGATCGACAAGGATACGTCATCGTTTCAGAAAATTTTGAATTATAAGTTTTAAATTTTTTATATTTTCTTAATAACTTCGAAATTTTTTTTCTATTGTTTCAGCTTTTACGTCGTGGATTAAATTTAACTCAATGTTTACCAAGCAATTAAAACAGATTTTTAATTTAAACAATGCGCATGTAGGCCACTATGCAAGAAGTTTTGCAATACGGGAGACCCCGAAGTCGATAACAAGAATGTATCTCGTAAATAAGCCGATACTTCCTACAAATAGGTTGACATATACAGAAAGGTAAGTTTTAGTTATTACATATTTTGGTTATTGTATTTGCTTAATGTTTCATGTATAAAAGATACGATTGATTTGGTGATAAGCATAATATGCAATCTCAACGCAAAAGAGTTCGTCTATTTTAAAATTTTTGAAAAACGTGTGATTGAATTGAGTTATTAATTTAATTCTGAGACGGGAATTTTTATTCGAATTAAGATAAAAGTAAACAACTCAAATAAATTGAAAAACCAAATAAAAATTAATTTGATTATATAAAACTATTTGTTATTTGGTGCTGTTTATTTCAATTTCAAATAATTATTTGATCGTGCGTTATGTGATAAAAATGCGCAGGAGACATAATGCGCTAACATTGTTATTACCGAATGGGAATTATGGTAATGGGTACAAGGGGAATTTCATTTGTTGTTATCTGCATTGCTGCGAGCTATACAACAGCACTGAGGCGGATTTTTTATTTATTGCAGTTGTAAATGAAAAACTTATATGCAAGTCGAGACTCGAACCTGCATCCATGGCGGGTGATCGTGATGATTGAATTAAGGGGAGTAACGTTAATTCGGCGAAAAGGGGCTCATTTTTAAGAATTTTTTTATGCGCTACAGGAAATACAAATTTATTTATTTGATCGTAACATTATAGTGGAACATTTGAACAATATTTTCTTAGATTTTTAGAGCAAAATATAAATAATTAAGCCGACGGTAGCAAATCTTCGAAGGCGCCTCGAAAAAAAGTTGTCCACCGGTGAACACTATAACTCATGACTGGATCATCCGAAATTAAAGAAAAAATGGTTTCATAAGATAATCGCTTTCCTTAGGTATTCCTGGGAGGAAATTGTTTTTTTTATTTCCAATTTTTGGTGACACTTAGAAGCGAAAACACCGATTTTCGCCCTAAATAATGTTATTGTAAAATTAATAATTATGAAAAAAAAAGCTCCCAGCAATACCTGGTCATTTATGTAATGAAGAAGCATACCAAATTTCAAAAGAATCGGTTGAGTAGATTTTGATTTAAACTGTTCACCGACTTCAAAAATGACAAGTGTCAGAAAATCGCTTTAAACTTTTGTATACCAGAAAATCCAATATTAAGCAACGGAGCAACGAACACTTATAGTTCTATATCTTAGCTAGGTTTTCCCCAATTTGTTAAAAATTTTGACACAACAATCTTTGGATGTTGTACTATCATATCAATGGAAAAAAATTTAAATACATGGGTAGATTAATTTAAGTGCGGCCTTCCTGTTTTTACTTTTTAGTAACTTGTAAACAAAATTCTTGGAATAACCGATATTAATAGCAATTTCAACAATGATATCAAGTTCTTTATTTTAAATTTTCTTTATTTAGTGGAATGTTAATTCGTCTATCCAACATTGAATGAAAGGCAGATTTCTTAATGTTATTCGGATGTGTCGATGAATAAGGAATTACAGTGTCTGTAAAGGTCGGTTTACGATGTATTTCATATTCAAACTTATTATTTTTTACACTAATGGTTATATCTAAAAAATTAAATTTCTCTCCACCGAATTCCACTGTAAATTTAATGTTTTCGTCCATTTTATTTAAAACATTATTAATAAAAACATTGAGTTGTCGCTGAGTGCCCGTTCATACACAAAACACATCGTACACATAACGATACCAACATAAAATCTTATTAACTAAATCACAGTTTTGTTGGAATAATGATCGTTCTATAATGTCCATATAGAAGTCGGCCAAGAAGGGCGATAAAGAAGCCCCCATGGCTAAGAATTCTAATTGGACATAGAATTTGTCGTTAAAATAAAAATAATTTTGATTGAGGGACACTTCTACTAATTCTTTAAGATGATTTGCTTTTTGTTTATTTGAAAGTTGGTCATTAATGCGATTAATTAAATGCATTTTTAGTTTATTCACTGGGACTGACAGAAATAAATTACAGACATCAAATGACACTAGTTTCACGTTAGTTGGTAGATCAATTTTGTGAATTTTATTTATCAAATCTTGAGTGTTGTTGACGGAATATTTACTTCTAAATTGTAGGAGATCTGATAATATTCTACTTAATATTTTGCCTAACTTCTGTGCAGGAGCATTGAAAGCCGACGACACAGGTCTCACTGGATGTCCAGTTTTATGTAATTTTACTAATCCATATACTATTGGGGTGGAAGGGTTACTATTTTTTTTTTAAATACCGATCTCGTTGGTTAAGTATTTCTTTGCTTTTGTTGATTGTCGAAACATTTTTTTTTTTTTTGGAATCTTCAATACCTTCTGAAAGATGTATCCGATGGATCAATAGTGGAGTGTGATCGTGACACTCGATCTCAACAACCATTTATGAATTATTCGCAATTGTTTTTCGATTAACAAATAATTATTCCTTAGTTGATATCTCTTAATGGAATAAATGCATGTTTTCTGGTTTCCTTAGTTCTAATTTCAAATAATCCTTTCTTGGTACACACATTCTCAGTACTTAGGAAATCTTTTGTTATGAAGATTTTTCTTTCATTTGGAATTTAAAGTTTAAAAGGAATTTTAGTAATTTTTTCCAATTAAGAATTTATTAAATCTTTGAAGAAATTAATTGGGTTTGTATAGACCAAACTTAGGGCCAATTAATTGAAAAAAAAATCAGGTGTCATTTTTTAACAATTACATGACCACCTTTTAAATGAGATAGGAAAAATGTTTAATATGAGACACTTTAAACTCTTTCGCTCTATTAACATGGTTAACCTTCAGTTATATTACGTTTATATTTTTATGAATTTTGAGTAGACGTAAATTTAAAGTTTAGGAATTTTAGAAAAGAAACTAGTTCAAATCCCAGTTTATGCATAGCTTGGTAAGAAAGCAGATTAGGTATTCCCTGTTCGCTAACCTCATTACAAATTAAAATAAGTCATTATTTTATCAATCACTTACTCAGTTTGGTCATTCCTAATTTAGAATTGAAATGGGTAAAGTTCTAAAGCCGCATTGAAAAACAAAGCGATAATCGAATAATAAATAATTATTTGCGAATAATTCATCAAGTAACGAATTATTTGATTATAAAATAACGTACGATCAAATAATTATTTTAAATTCAAATAGGGAACACCGAATGACAAATAATTATTTGCCAATAACTTAAAATAAACTGAAAATAAAATAAAAATTTGTTTTAATAAAATTTTATTCAATTTTGTTTAAAAAAACATATATCTAAATTATAACTTTCCTTTTCTAGAATATTTGACCAAAACTTTTTCACAGGCGTTACAATACATTAAAAACTATCCAAATAAATCTTTAAATATATTATATCTGCATATAAACCTACATGTCCCAACATTTTTAGGGTTCGGTACCCGAAGGGTAAAAAACCAATTGTTGTGGCAACGGTGTCAGTCCGTCTGTCAAAGACTTCTAACTTCTAAACGAATTGAGCTATTGACTTGAAATTCATACATAATAGTATATCCTTTGGGCCAGAGAAGAAAATTGTTTTTAAAAAAAAACAATAGGAAAGGCTAACAAGAGGGACATAGTAGAGAAGTAGGCAGCTTCTATATATCCCTGAGGTTTCTTAAGTATGATAGGTAAGATTTCATCTATTCCTGGTGACTTGTAATATATATAGTTCAAAGGAGCTAATGGTCCATTTAACCCTGCTGTGAGTGACAATAGCGCAAATTTGTGAGCGTCTGCCAATCCGATAGCCATAAATTTCTTTCTGGCGTTCCAACTGTCGAGTTACCGGGAAAGTATATGCTCATTAGCACTTCCAGTGCTTTTTTCTGTCATCGCTGCACCTTCAGAATGAGGAAACACTGGCGATAATCTCCTTGAGCCTGACTGATTCACTTGCACACTCTATGGAGCACCAATACTTGTGCCAAGACGTGCGTTTTGCTTTTTTTTATAAAGTTTTTATACTCTTTGAAGCTTTTGTTAAACGCTCCGCAATCCTCAGCTATTTTAGTAGACTTAGCCTTATTGCAGAATAGAGGGGTTCGTCTCCGTTCGGGCAGCTCTTTTTAAAGGCATCGTCATAAGCTTTGGATAATGCCCCGATAACAGATGAAGTATTAGTATCTCGCAAGTCGGTGCCGCAACATAACTTATTACTCGTTTAAAAATTTTCAGCCCAGTCCGTTTCAATTGGGTACCTACAAGTTTTGGAAGGTTTTGGTCGAAGGTTTATTTTAGAGCAGTGTGATACTCTTCAGTCCTCCATAGATTTCTTCACCCCTTTACGAGTGTTATATCTAAGATCTCCTCCCTATTTCGGTAATAAATAAATGTGTCTGTTACCGTTAGTATTTGTAAGACTCGTATTAAGTATAATATTAAAAAATAGTTTAAAAAAAAAACCACAAAAAGCGCTAAAAAGCATAAAATAATTTTTAATTTTATATCTATTACGACATTTACGGTGCAAATCAAACAAACCAAACAACTACAACAAAATTATTTAATCGTCTTTCCTGATGATCCCATAATCTGAAATGTTCAGGTAGATTTATATAGTATCTTCAACTGTGGTTGGGTAGTTGTTTTGTTTGTTTAATTTCCACCGACTTCAAAATGTCGTAATAGATATAAAATTAAAGATAATTTTATGCTTTTTAGCGCTTTTTGTGAAGTCTGCTCAACTTTTTTTTTTAAATATTTTATTTTTCACTTTTTAGTGTCTTCTACTCTATACAATCAGTGTATGGACGTCAGTAGTAGTAGTGGGATATAGTCGTCAGAAGAATGATTACAAATTTTATCAATACGATCATTTTGAACTGTTCACATCAGCGCATTTCGGAAGATCACACGATCGCCAAACTTTTATTTCAACAAACTGATTTTTTCACGAGATGTATGGGATGTTGCACCATCTTGTTGAAACTACATGATCGAATTGATGACAGTAATAATCTTTAATCATGCTTCTAACAACTGCATCCCACTGCTACGATCAATCTACATAACACCTTTACATTTCTTTCTCTGTGGTTATATGAAACCGTGGATTTTTTTTTGTGATGCAGTCAAAGCCCAGGGGACAACCCTGTGATGAGTTTTAGCATGGCTTTTGGTCGGAAGGGAATGAGGGAAATTGAATGTCTCCTTTTCTTTGCATTGGTGCGAGCACAGAAACCGAGTGAATTTTTTTTTAATTCTTTATTAAAAACTCACAGGGAGCCCGAGTCTTGAAACCTGGAACTATGGCGTGTTGATCTTGTCATTCAGCACTAAATGATTTAAAAACTTAAAAGTACGGATTTATGCGAAATATCCAATTTTTATAAAGATTCAGAGGGGAACATTTGCATTAAATTATTTTCAAATAATAATGGCGTAAATCAAAAGATAAAATAATAAATAAATTGCATTGGTATCCCAAACTATTGTGCTTTAATTTTAATATGTATAATTCTTCTTTGATGACCCTAAACTTATTGTATAGTTCTGATGAGAATACTATCATTACTTTTGATATTTAAATACAAACTTGGATGAACTTAGATGTCTGGATGAGATAAAATATGATTTTTAAGTTGATTTACTTATATTAAGCACTGTTGATTTAGAATATTCTTCACAATTTTAATCTAACACTTGCATTGTTGCTTCTTTCAGAGATCCGCAGAAAATGAAGAAGGAAAAAGCTGCAATTAAACGTCCTCATACTTCCGGAAATAAATTTAACAAATTTTTGTCGAATTCAATTTCTTTGAACACATCAGAATTCGATAGCGGACTTCCAGCAATAAAGAAGAAAAAGAAATAAATTTATTTTAGGTTTTTACTTAAATCTGTTGTATTTGTTAAAAATTTAACTTGAAATTATTTTTTTTAAAAACTTGTGTCTCATTTCAGCCTAATCCCTTCCCACATCTTGAGCTGTAAGTAGTTTTACGGTGTAAACGCTTTTCATTTGAAGAGATAGCGAATTTTTTGTCTTACTAAAAATAATTGGGATCTGCACGGTCATAGTAATCACCCTGAGCAGAATAAACTCACGTCTGGCAGACTTAATTTATGTTTTTCGTTTGATTTCCTTCAAACGGTTTACATGATTGGACATAATCGCATTTCAGTGGTTTTTAATATGAAATTCTTAGCAACAACTGGAAAAGACATCGAACACGTCCCCAATCAATCCGTCAAGGATCACTGTAGTTCGAACCGATCGCTAGACGCATCCAACTACCAGGTGAAACGCTGAATGCTGAAAACGTGCAATCAGATTGCCCACAAAATGCAATAAATCGGTGATCAATGCCATTTAATTTTTTCAACTTAATTATAGTACGCGGGCATATGCACTGTACGGCCAAGCAGTTGTATAAATAACTCGCGGCAATCAAGAGAAAATGCCAAGAAATCACGTCCAATGAATAACGACTAAAATGTCTATAATCTGGGCGCCATTTTTCCGTTCGTTTTCACGAGGTCCGAGCAAGAGTAAAATTGCGCGCAGTTTTACCTGGCAAAATGGCCGGTGATCAACAACAAACGATCGATTCGTGCGATTTTTACTCTTTTAAACTTTTCTACCTTTGCACATTTCCATTTTGTTCAAGTACTTTTTCAGCGATCGCGGATCGTACTCCACGCCGACTGCTATGTACACGGTGGAGCCCAGTCAGCTGCGCGATCGTCGACCGATCGATATCTGCTGATTATGTGCATCGAGCTCAAACGAAACATTTTCATTTGCTCGCTTCGTGATTGGGAGTGGTGGCCGCGCGAGTGCAGCTGGTATTTGCAATTTCCGCGACTCCTAAGAAAATTGTTTTCTTGAAAACTCGCGGTTTATCTGCTGTCACTGATTATATCTCCCCGCTGGGGGAGGGTCTGCGATTTATATAAATCGCTAGAAGTTTCTGCTTCACCTGAGACGATATACGAATACGTTTAATTAGAGTTTAAATGTTGCAATCGAGCGTGTCTTTAGAGTGGGCTTGGCTAATTGCACGTCCATAATTATGGATGATTTCGCTAATCCACAGGGACAGGTGTCATCAACGACGAATTAAGAGGCAATTTTGGTCGACGCTTTCGACGACAGCTTCCATCCTGATCACGAACATGCTATGATTAATTGCCCAAAGGATCAAAGGTTTCTTTTAGGTTGACATAAATAAATTCGATTTTATCATTTTAAACTCTTAAAATTTTTGTTTTCAGCCATTAATTTCCAAACAGTTGGATAAGATACTTAACTCGATTAGTTCATCTCGCTCCGTACCCAAACGAATTTGGCCCAAAGTATGATGGACTTTAGCAGAAATATAATATCCACCGAATTAAGGCCAATTTTAGGAAATGCTTTGATCCCGCCCATTAGCGTAGATGGGGCTTTAACGAGCTCTTTTAATTTTATAATTTATATGTAATTGTTTGTCTGCTATAAAATTTTGCAAAACATTACATCACCCAAATTATATTCCAGGCACTTTTGGTAAATTGAGACAATTTTGAATAACTTTAATAACGCTGTCCTGGATGTGAGAAATCGCTAGTTTGAGTAAACACATTAGCCGTCGAAAGGTGGAACGCTTTTTAAAAATTTTTGGATAAAAACTTATAAAAAACTAATTACTCGCACGGAATTTCCTTCAATTAGGATTGAAATTTACATCTTATTAACTGATCGCATAATTTTTAGACTTCTCTGGAATACAGGTGCGGTTATCTAACAAGCATTATCTAATCTACGCATGTTTAAAACATTTCTCTATCGAAAGCTTCTCTTAACTAATTGTTTCGCATAGACTGACTTCACTAGCCATTTTCCGTTCGTTGCGTTTTCTATTTCAAGTCAGTCCATCGCCGCAAACCTGACAAATCATTACTGGATCTGGGTGCGGTCTACGCGAAGCGTTTTGAAGTGGTGTTCGCATCCAAATTGTCCACATATAGTATGATTATCAGTGCTGTCGCCAAAGCGGCTAAAAAGTCGGAGGAATTCGTCAGAAGGTGGGTGGAGCGATACAAAGCCACCAAAAGTATTAATGATTATCCAGACCGAGGCAAATGGCGAACGACTATCACCAAGTAGGACATCACCAAGCAGATCATTGAGCTGCTCCAGCGTATCCCCACTCTTATCTGACGTGGAGTGCAAGCCCAGCTGGCTAAGAACTGCAGAACTTCTTCTTGACCATTGTCGACCATACACAGCTACAGTAACCCAAAAAAAAATTGACAGAAATGCATTGGAAAACCTTAGAACACCGACTCTATAGTCCGGATTTATCGCCTTATCCATTTATTTGGTCCTATGAAAGGCGAAGATGTAGAATCCTTCGTGCGCAATTGGCTCTTGGCTCGGCTTACTTCGTTTTACGGCGATTGTATAAAAAAACTTCCTATTCGTTGGAAAAATGTGTTTCGAGAAGAGGAGGCTATGTAGAGATTTTTTTATTACTTGCGAACGTAATCGTATAATATCGCGGGTAAGTACTGCACCATGTATACCGAATATATAATGAATCAGTTAGAATTAGGAAAGCAAGCCGAATGTATTGTATCAAAAGAACAATCCTACAAGACAAATGATGTGATAAGCTCCAGAAACAGTTTGCAAACTGAGCCCACACACTGTTTTGCCACGGCTGAAGAAGCAATCTACATATGTATATTGGTATATCGCCGTCACTAAATGTGGTTTTCACATTGAACGAGGCGAACTTTTGAATGCGGAATAAAAGAGATTCTTGGCCTTGGTCCTTTGCATCATGCAACTCATAAAAAGTTAGCTGGCCGGATATTGAAGTACTTACCCAATATCGGTAGGAACTTCGACAAGTGATTACAGATATCACTCAAGAACGTAGTCTTCGGCGAGGTTGGCTAAAAATAATGACCACATACATCAATCAAGCATCCCTTAACATGTCACCACATGAATCGCTGGAAACTAGAAAAAAAATATACAGCCAGTTAAGGATAATGTTTGTTGAGGAGTAGCGGAGAACGATGGGCGCAAGAAATCTTCAACACCAAACGCTTCTTAAATACACCAGGCCATATTAAATTCACCAAAAACTTGTTAATCGTCGGAGGACAGCAGGAATCGGATCAATTCCGCAAGCGACATCCTCATAGACACCATAAAACGAACATATAGGAATGTAGAAAGTGATGACATACGAGTTTTTATTTGGAAAAGACGCCACGTCCACTGGTTCGCATGGAATGTCAGGTCCCGGTGAATTCCACGACAGGAGCTTGAAGAAGATACGAGTGACGGTCTTGTCGGAAAACTATGTGATCCGATTTAATGATCTCAGTATCTGCAAAACCAAGTGTTCGTCAGACAAACTAAGTTCAAGCGACAACCAGCACAGTTAGTAAGGTCCCCGTGGACGTTGTTTTTAAGACGTTTCCAGAAGATGAACCATGAAATTTTAGAGCCAGAAATCAGGTGAAAGAGCCAATTGAAATGCATCATACCTTGAAATAGTGATGGGCATTATTCGAATAAAATTGCAATCGATGAACGATTTTAACAAGTATTCAAATCAATTTTTATTTAATTTAAAATTTAATTGAAGTTATTCGCGCATTATTATTTGTTATTTGTTATTCGATAATGGAATATTTAATCGTTAGCTCTCTATTTATTTAGTTACTTCTTCAATTACTGATTATTACAAAATAGACCAGAAAAAAATAAAGTAAAAGCAATCAACAAAATACAAAGCAAAGATGAAACAAAAGAAGCATAAAAAAGATTCAGAAATTGGTAAAAATTTATCAAATTTCTTATACTACAAATAGTCAAAGATAACTAACAATATACAAATTGTACAAGAGCAAGGTGAGAGAGAAGAAAAAAATGAAAAAACCAAATCAAAAACCTTAACTAAGCCAACTTCTTTGAGATTTGTGTCTACTCAAGGTTCAATTATTTGATAATCGAATAAAAATTAATTTATTTCAAATAACACACGATTGATAATCAAATAATTCTTTATAATTCAAATAAGGAGCGATAAATAAGAACTATTTCTCCAAATAATAAATTATTCTTTTATTCAAATAAATTTTTATTCATTATTTTAAATCATTTGATTTTTGAGCCAAAAGGCTTAGTAGGTGTTAAAGTTACAGCGCCATTTTAAACTTCAAGCAACGGAGCTCTCGATGGAGAGCGCTCTTACCATCTCTTCTCGAAGAGAATCTCACAGGTGAAGGGTCCAAAAGCGTATTCCAAAAACGATAGCTGATATAGTGTCCTGATAAGCCGAAAAGGTTCCTTTTGTTGAAATATCGGAAAACACAGTTACTCTTAAGGCGTCAGTTGGAAGTAGGAATGAAGAGCGATTATTGCCACCCAGATAGAGAACCCTGATTTCGACAACGATAGCCAAATTATGCAGATTGCAGCAAGCTAGGAACCTAGCTCTCCTTTAACTTGCTTAATATTATGTCGTATATCGTCAACTATTGGTTCAAATTGGCCTTTAATCGCAGATGGAAAAGCGGAGGCGGTGCGAGTCATGTAAAAGTCAATTGTCAGAAACAAACGACAAAGGTAAATGTACTATTGCCATTCTTCATTAGGCGAAGGATGTGTTATATCTGTGATGACTGTCCTTACGTGCATTTTAGGTTCGTGGCGGGGAAAATACTACCACTAATTCCATCACAAGTAATTTCATATTTAATTACTCGTATTTTTTCAGGTTTCGAATCTACTTCTGTGGCTCTCAACTACTGGATACGGACAACACATCTTTTATGAAAGATAAATTACATACATACATCTAAGTAAAAGGTAAAATTGTTCCAAAATAACAAAAATATTTTGTTAGTTTAACTCCGGCATGACATCTTCCAGAAAGGTAAGTTTAAGAGTTGATTTTCGAAGGCTTTCAATTTTAAACACTACTTTATCATGAGAAATTATTTTAAAGGTAAGTTGGAAATAGACTTACACATTTATTAATTTCTTAAGTCAATTCCACGATGTTAAAACAGGCTTATTGCTCAATGTTATTGCTGTTGTTACAGTTGGATCAATGAAGCCATCATCACGCCATGGATGCAGGTACCAACCCGGCTTGCCTATGAGTTTTTTTTAGCTGAACCTAACCTCCGTCACCATTCAATAGCTGTATAAAATGATTGCAAAATCGTTGAAATCCTTGAAAATCCAAACGCTACAAGGATTCCGTAAGTATGGAGTTGGGGATTTTCCACATATGGTTCCAATTAATACATTGAATGCTTCTGTTGTACAAGGTCTTCTCCTGCAAATGTTGAAAAGGTTACACTTTTCGAAAGCCTCGATTTTATTGCTCAACAAATTGTAGAAGCTGGGGCAGATGTCGACTTTAATATCCTATAATACCTTTCTACGGCTGTAGACTGTGAGCATTTCAGAAATTATAAAGGTCTTCGATATAACATTTTCAAATCAAGCAAATGAGTCCCTACAATCAATTGCCTACCTTGGAAAGTTGAGATTCCGCAGTATTAACAAAACCAGCAATGTGACATAGAAGGAAGGAAAACGAAGTTTTGAATGCGTTGACCCATAACTTCGATAATTACTATTGAGACGATTTCCCTTTTGTATTGACCGCTAGCCAACAGAATAAGCTTCCAATGTAAGTTTTCTCGAAAAGCGGCGGTTTCCAATTTCTTAGCGCTATGATTAGCATACGTAGAGCCCATACAAGTGGAAGCTTATTAGTTTATGTTTCGTTTTACAGAAATTATTAAAGACAAAATAGGAATCCTCCATTCAGTCAGTCCAGGGGTATCAAATAATAGACCATTTCAGATTGTTTTTTTTCCTCCTCCCTGGGCAAGCAGACCCCAATTGAAATTATCCACTTGACATGGCTGAAGCCCCATTACATGAACGCGTCCTAAACATGACATTTTCTGCTAGCTTGCGGTACAATAAATATTTTCCAGTTGGTTTTTAAGTGTAATTTGAGTAAAACGTTCTTGTTCAATACCTCCAAGGTTCACTACACTCGGCAACATTGCCTGGGTGCTTTTGTTTTTGTGTAATCTTCGTCGACGTGAATGAATAGGGCATTTTTCTTGTCCAAAGGCTCATGGAGACATTTCGTTAGTGAAGCGTTTTCAAAGCATTTAAAACTTCCTGTCACGAGTTTTTTTCTGAGAGTCTTAAGGATTTTCTGGTATCCTGCTTAATTCCAAATGGGATCAAATTTCATTCTACTGCTCGCCGCAAAAATCTCAGATTTTGTAAATCCCGCCAAAACTTTTTTCGTTTAAGATTGAAACTTCCAAAAAAGTTCTTGATTGAGATTTTTGCAATTCCATATTATTTACATATATGCGAAGTTGTTATGCTCAATTTCGTTTTCAAAAATAAATTTGAAATTGACCGCTGTGGGTGTGTCTAATACAATTTATGGTCCGGTTATTAAGGACATTTGGGTGTCAAATGAGCCACATTTCTAATAGCTATTATTTTTTCACTGTATAAAATCCGTAACAACTTTTTTTATTAGATATTATTTTGATATCGTTTTCTTTACTTAATTTTAAAATGTTATAGCTTTTTTTAACAATACACCATAGTGGTGATTTGGATGGGTTAGAGTCATCCAGGTTTGGGCAGTCAACCAAACATTACAGCGTCACTATATTATTAACCAACCATTTTTGTTGAGAGTTACGAAAAGGTGCTTAGTATCTACGTATATCGGGTCCTTAAATACTAAAATTTTCAATATTTAACTAATAAATTTTTTAAGCTTTATTATAAATTTAATAATTTTAATAAAACTGTGTTTTTGTTTCTTTTCTAGAATTGTTTGATATTTTGGGAAAACAAGATTAAATCATGCGGTTGGTGTCTGCTTTCATTTTAGTCCAAGGTAAGTTATTATGATTTGTAGTATTATACTATTATGCGTTTTGTTGCACAAATTTTTTGTCAAGGAGAATAACATAAGAAAAAAATTAATTCTCACAAGACGATCGAGGGCCAGTAGAAGATTCTAACCGAAACAAAAGTTTAATAATTTAGAAGTAGGGCCAGTCGCGGATCCCTCCTGAGCCTCGACCGAACTTTTTTTTATAGGGGAAAGACCGTATACAAAAATTACTGTACTGTAAAAATTACTATACTTAACCGGAGCGATGGAGGGAGTCGAATGTAGACTTATTACCAAAAATCAAGCCGTACTTTTTACAGTACAGTTAAAGAATTTATTTGTATCATGAATAACATTTCTTAGTTATTCTACAAAAAGTAAAAATTCCTATTATAAGGAATATTTTTTTCTGAATAATAAAGTATTGTCGTAATTATGATATTAAATAATCGATCGGGATTATTTTTTACAATAAAATTCGATATTACTTTTAAACTGAACTGAACATATTTGCAGTGCTTGGGTTTTTCCCCAGAAATGTAAAAAATATTCCTTCTGACTTGGCGCTGATCTACAAGTCCACATCAGGGTGGAATATAGTTTCCATATTGGAGCAGACCCATTGAAAACTTGTGTTGTATTGCTAAGATTTTTGAGGCATTAGTTTGCGATACACTATACTTTCATTGCAAACCTTTTGTTAGAACTTTCCAGCATGGCTTTATGAAAAGTAGGTCTACTACGCCTAACCTTCTGGAATTCTCAAATTTCTGCTTATCCAAAATTGAGGCTGGAAAGCAAGTGGATTGTATCTTTACAGATTTTAGCAAGGCATTTGACAGAATAAGCTACCAAATTTTGTTTCACAAGTTGACTGCCCTCGGGTTTCCATCATTGTTTGTAGACTGGGTTCGTTCTTACCTACTAAATCGGACCCAGCGTGTGTCTTTCCGTGGATCACTATCCAAGTTTATTTTTAATTCCTCTGGCGTACTACAGGGAAGCCATCTGGGCCCGATTTTATTTATTATTTACATCAATGATCAATCTTTATTCTTGAAATATGCAAAAATTCTTTGTTATGCTGACGGCGCCAAACTTTTCCGTGTTATGTCCTCTATTCGAGCTGGGAACTTTTAAATTCTGACTTGGACTTGGGTGTCTGGTTGAACAGCCGTTTTCAGGCCTATTCTGGAGTATGCTAGTTGTGTTTGGTCAAAATTTTATCGTGACGCAATTGAACGGGTAGAGGCAGTCCTTAAGCTTAAGCTCATAAAACTAGACTCCCTTGAATTTAGACGTAACATCTCTAAAACGGCCAGACTCCGATTCCGCGAAAAAAAATTTCTAGTCTGTCTAAAGGAACAAAAACCTTATAAGCCTATCTTATATCGGTAGGACTTCATCTGCTTGTTAATTTCGAAAGAACTGCATGGGAATTCTGCTGGATAATTTTTTTCGACAGTTGAAAATATTTCGTGATATTTACCAAAGTTAAACAAATTTTTATTGAATGCTTTGGAAATGCAAAATAATTTTATATCAATTCTTATAGCGAATTATTTAAATAACATATTTCTTATGATAACCGTATTTGTTAAATAATGAAATAAAACTTCTTTTAAAAATGAGAAACTATTAAACAAATAGAAGAGTAGTATATATTATAAGCAATTTAATGCTCTGGACCGTAAAAGCTTTAAATGGGTCACTGATGCATCAAATTGCAATGCCTTCGAAGTGTCTGCCCTTACTAACGTCCAAAAAGGACTGACAGGGGCTTACCTGATGGCCAATCAGGCATTAAAGTTCTATCCTCGTTTCCTTAGAGGCCTACGGAGGAGTGCTTCGGCACCTTCCAACAACCAGTCACCCATAACAGGGTCATGCTTTGTTGGATACCTGGTCACTCGGGCTTCGAGAGTAACGAGACCGCTGATGAGCTGGCCAGAAAAGGCTCTTCCTCTCGGTGCTAAAGTCCCGAGCCCTTCTGTAGCCTCAGCTGATCATCGACTATAGTTGTGATTGAAGATTGGACTAGGAGTCAGCAGCTGTTATACTTGGGAAATGTCCCCGGGTTCATCCAGGTTCAGGCAGTTGTTAGACCTTATGCTTACAACGATACCATCGCCATAAGTAAGGCAGATTTAAGATCTGTGCTTTTATTCTGCCTTGGCATGGCTTAGACGGAGGAATTTCAGACGGGAATTCTTTGGCCTGGCTGATACTAGATCCTCCACTATTAAAGAACTTGTAAAATATATAAATACCTTGTAATGTGTTGAGTGTGTATTAAGTGCACAGTTTAATTTTGTGGTAGTAGCAACAACTTTCACTGTTAGCGAATGACTATCTTTATTCAGATACAAGTTCGAACTTATAAGATAAATTAATGCTTCATTTGCTTAATAATAAATCAATAAATTTAAAATTAAGCATATTGCATCGAGAAAGTCATTCACCTTCTTGGAAAATGTGTATACCTCATGTTCACATTTCATTAAATTCTTCGCAGAATTGCCGCAATAACGAATTACATGAAATGTGATTATGTAATAATTGTAATGAAATCTAATTTTTCTCCGTGTAATTTATTACCGATTATTATGAAATAGCTAGATATGAGCAGATCTCATTGCCTATCTTTTGCAGTAGTTGGGATTGCGGCACAAAAGACCTCCTTGGTGGCAGTACCCACCATATGGGGTGGGTAAATAACAATAAAATTATAAATCATAATGGGCGATATCTCAACTAGATCAAATATCCTATAAAATGTCAATACTTGTGGATTTGTTTGGATTAAGAACTAAATGGTGACATTGAGATCAGTCCCATATTCTACCCAAATCATCGTTGATCCGACCAAGTAAATTTGTACGTAGAAATAAACTATAACTTTAACTGTAGATATACCTTAATAACCAAGGGTCGATCATTTATGTAAGAGCTGAACAACAGGGGCCACAGTACTGAGCCCTGTGGAATACCGAATACCGGGGACTGTCAGAGGCAATAAAGATCCTAGATTTGATTTTTACAGACAGCTGGTTCGCAGAAAACTTTTAATCATAGTATGACCGTAGAAGATAACTTGAAATTCTTATAAATTTTAAACATCGATCTGTTGAGGTCAATAGAATCAAACGTCTTATTCAAATTCAGGAGAATCAACACATCAGTGTGATCCTTATCTACAGCTTCACTTATATTAGTGTGTTATCTTGGGTAAATTCGTTCCATAACTGTAACTAGATCAGAAACCGGCAAGAAAACAGATTTTCCCAGTGATAATAAGCAGCCTAGTGGAAGCACAATCATTTTTACCGCACTTTTCCTAAGAAACAAAAAATATTTATTGGGCGTCAATCAAAAGGCTCACTACATTTGTCTGATTTTGGAACTGGCGCAACAGAAGCCCTTTTCCAAAGAACCAGATTCTGCGAGGACAGCTATTAAGAATATGAACCAGTACAGGCAGAATGTGGGGCAAAATTATTTTTATGAATCTTGGTGGAAGGCCATCGGGGCCAATAGAGAATGATTTAATACTCTTGATTACAGTCTATGCACCTACATTAACAACCGGTATGATTAGTCAATTCGACCATACTCGGAGACTGCAGTGAATAAAGCAAATTACTCCATAATTTTTTGGGGACTGATTAAGGATCGAATCGTTATTTCTCAAATCTGATATCTCGATTCCGGAGCGGTTTGATATTTGCATAACGCTCCAGGCTGACTCGGTCAAGATATCACACACAAATTTCGTATCGATTTGGATCCATGTTGTAAACTAATATCGGTGGTTTGGAATTCACATTGAATTGTGCGTCAACTTGCGATCGTTGTCATAAGATCGACGGTATTAGATCGATGGGATTATGGAAACTAGAGAGTAGGTTAACCCAAGCTAATTTAGAGCATCTTGTCCTGGGTGCCAAGATTTTATTTTAAAGAAAACATGGAATTTGACAAAATCTAATAATATTAGTGCTTTTTTTTACTGAAATTTTTCATATGCAAAAAAGTTTTCTGTTCATTTTGTTTGGTTTTACAAGCTTGTGTCCTAAGTTTTTTTGGCGACAGATATACAGAAATGTAATGATTCTCACTGGGAAGAACCCATAAGGCGACGATAAGTTGGATAAGATAGTTTTAAAGTAACAAAAATGGACAGACAAGTAATAATTAGCAGACAAAACTAACCAATGAGTGTACAAATACAAATTAAAATTCTAGTGGCAAGAAAAGAAGTGTGCAACGAGGAAGAGTTCTCTGAGGATGAAAGCGATACTTTTTTGGTAGGAAGTAATGAGTGGGAGGCAGAGGCCACTTCTGAAAGTCAAGAGCACCTTTTCCAGCAAAAAAACTTCGAAGGATTTATTCAATTCTTCGATCTGTTTTTGACAAAAGATTTTTTAAATAATATAGTTCAAGAAACAAATCGCTATGCTGTCCAAGAGATAGCACGGTCTCCATTATTATGATCGTCTCGGCAGCGAGATTAGAAAGCTATCAATGCTATGGAATTATGTGTTTTCTTTAGTTTGTTTATGCGCACCAGTACAGTCAGTTAACCATCTATGGAACACTATTGGAAGAATAATGAACTCTACAATTTCAACTTTTGGAGGATTACCTTCTTCCAAAAGAAAATTCTAGAAATCGTTTTCAGATCATATTCAGATTTCTACATTTCAAAAATAATGAAGAGAAAACGAAGAAGCGATAGTTTTTTGGCAAGGAATTTTGGTTTTTCGAAAATATATATAAAAAACAAACGACATAGCTACAATATTTACTTATGAACTTTGTGAACCTGGAGAAATAGTGTTGAGAGTAAAAGTTTATGCGGGGAAATATAATGACACAAATGGATGAAGTTGGGCTTCAAATGTTTAATAATTATTATAATTCAATTGGGCTCGCGAAAGATCTTACAAAAAGGATATTCCAAAAGATTTGGTCAGAAGAAAGATCGATTATGGTTAACAAATGGAGTGATAAGCGGGATGTCCTAACTATATCAAACATGGAGAGCGGTGAAATGGTTCAATTAAAAAATCAAAATGGAAAAAATTCTACCTACCAAAACAGATATAGTCAGAGACTACATTAAGGGAATGCCAGGTATTGATTGCTCTGGCCTACGTATATCCTACTACTCACTTTACAGGAAAACCATCCGTTGGTACCAAAAAATTGCACTGCACTTCTTCGAATAGTGTTGTCAAGCCGTCGATCAAGCGTGTCACTAGATAGGGACTAAAGAAGACACCTTTTTCTATAAAAGGTCAGAGGGATGCAAAATAATAAATTTTTTTCAAAATTGCTTCCAATATAATACATCTTTAATTGGTGCTCATCAACAACTTAAGTACACTTCGATTTCATCCACAGCTGATCTCATGTACTGAAGCGTCGTATAATTTCTTCTTTTCAATTTGTAAAAGGAGAGGAAAAAGAAACAGAGTACTATTATAATGTGATGTGGGCGATCCTCTTACGTAACTCACAGAAATAGAGTATCGTTAAAAGTTTCAGTATCCTGCTAGAAAATCGTGATCTTTCACAGGATATTGTAAAAAAATTGTTGTAACGGAATTAAGTAGTGGCCCTGCAAATATGTACAATAATAGTCAAAAACAATGAGAAATGCCGAATATTTAAAAAAAATTGGAGAGCATTTGGTGACATTTGGTGGCAATATCGGTGGCAATATCCTCAAAATCTTTTAGCCATACCGATACATCTTTACCACCGACTTCCCCACTGAAACATTCGAGTGACTCTTCTATATCTTTGAATACGTTTAACGTACTCGCGTGATCTTGCTTTTCTATAGCATATTTGATTTTTCCCTTCCATATACACTTATTTATTTATTTATAAACAGATTCACCCAAGCTGGCTATTACAATAAAAATTACAAAATATGAAGGCAACGACTAGAACTTAACATTATTTAAAAAAAGCCTTAATTTGTATTTCAAATGCTGCCTAGAACAACCTAGTTCGATGCAGACTGAGCATTCGTTAAGGAGGCGTGACATCGACGGAATCGGCTCATGCATTTCGTAAAGTATTCGGTGGAATGGAAAATGGCAAAAGTCGGAGTTCCTCAAGAATCGGGCCGGGACGCAAATACCAACATCATTGAGAAGTTCGGAGGAATTGATCGTTCCCAGCAAAAGACCTTACAAAAAATTTATATTAAAAACCCTACGCCTCAATTCGAGTGAGTCAAGCGAGATCAATTCGAGCCTAGCATGATATGGAGGAAGGAAAAAAGGATCGCGCCAGGGAAGGCCCCGAAGAGCGAACTTAAGCAATCTGCCCTGGATGGCCTCGATAGGGTTGATGTGGACAGCCGAGTAAGGGTCCCAACCGCGCAAGCATATTCCAGAAGGGGTCTAATAAAGGTGCAATAGAGGAGTCTAGTTAAGTAGGAGTCGTCGACCTCCTTGGACCACCGCTTCACGAAGCCGAGTACGGAATTAGCCCTGCTCACTACGAAATCCACATGGTTCTCGAAGGATATGCAGGAATTAAGAACTACCGCCAAATCCTTGACCTTATCTGACCTACTCAGTACGCAACCGTTCAAAGAGTAGTCAAGGAGTATGGGACATCTTCGGCGGGTTAAGGTTATTACTGTGCATTGGGTAGGATTAAGGGGGAGACGGTTGCTGGAGCACCAGTCGCGGAAAATGCAGATATCGGAACTAAAGAGGATCATCACCGCACGAGACGACACGGAAAATTTTTGCATCGTCAGCGTAACACAATATTCTGGAGCCAGCCAGGAGTAATGAGACATCATTAATAAAGATGATGAAGATTAGAGGGTCAAGAATGCTGCCCCGGGGCACCCCAGAAGAAACAAAAATTTCTTTGGATAGGGCACCGCGGAACAGAACACGCTCAGTGCGTTCGGGCAAGTAGGAGGACAGCCATACGACAAAAAATGGAGGAAAACCAAGAAAATGAACCTTGAAAACGAGTATCTTGTGTTCAATTTTGTCAAAGTCCTTACTCAAGTCAGTAAAGATGCAGTGAACCTGAAAGCCTGACTCAATCAGGGGCAGACAGTAATGTACGAATTCGACCAAATTTGTTGTGATAGACTTACCCTTGATGAAGCCATGCAGAAAAGAGCAAATAAAGGGTCTGCAGTGAAAGCGAAGCACGTCACTGACTAAGTCCTCGAAAACCTTCGAAATATGGCACAAGTTAGCAATAAGTCTATAATTGGAGATGTCACACTTGTCAGAGTCAGGTTAAACAGATAACAAAGAATATGAGAAATTGAAGAACAACACTTTTTCAAGAAAGACGAAGGGATACCATCGGGGTCACACGCAAATCCGTCAGACAGATTCGACAAGTATTCAGCGATCGTGGCGATGTCGAAGACTAAGTCCTTTTGTTCATGCGAGTTTTGAGCTGTGAAGAAGCCTGGTCAAGTGGGTAAAATTCGGTAAAACAGTATCATAGTCAGAACGATATAAGAAAGAAATCGGCAAACGGATTAGCCACAACATTGGGGTCGTTGCTTTCAAGATCGCCGAGCCTGAGAGAGAAAGGGTAGCCGTCAGAGTGTCGCTTAGAATTAACAAAACTCCAAAACTGTTTGGGGCTAGAATGCAGAGTGTATCGCTTGCTCGACAGAAATCGGTTGTAGGATGTCTGCAATTAGCGAGAGTACCGAAGATAAAGGTCATGGTAGACCTATAAATCCACGTCGCTCCTAGACGAACAGAATCTTTTCCAGGAGGTTTTTAAGATGTCGTAAGGGGCCGTCCATCCAGGGCTGAGACGAACGGGGGGGAACCAGAAGAGGAGACCGGTACACATTGGGTAAACCATGTAGAGAGGACATTATAAAATGAGCAAAGAGCCAGGTCGATGTCGGATTGAGCGAATACATTCATTGAGGATAGAGTAGTCAGCTACCTTGAAAAGAAAAGAGCAGCCGCCAAGCGAAGGAGAGGAGCAGTCAGGGGCCTTGAAGCAGAGGAGAACCTGGACTGCAGAATGATGGTTAGGCTCCGGTATTAGGGGAGACTGGCACCTGCTAACCAGCGAGCCCTCAGAGCCGGTCGAGAAAACAAGGTCCAGCTTGCGGTCAAAAAAACTATTTACTAACAAATTTATCGAAATAAGAGTAAGATACTTTGGGAAGTCCATTTTTCACAGTTTACTTATCCCGATTTTGCTCGATGGCAATGTGCAGAGTCAGTTACCTTGAAAAATTACCTACTGAATACGACAAGTGCTCTGCAATGGCTGGTATTAAAATATTCCTCAATAAAATTGATATATTATAATCGAATTATTTTGATAATAAAAAGTTGTATTAAATGTGTTTTTTCACATACTACTCTATTGTACTTTCCGTGCACTTCCGTGTTATTTCCGTATAATTTCCGTGTACTTTCCGTGTACTTCCGTGTATTTCCGTGTACACGGAAATTACATCGTAATTTGAGGGTGGTAAATAGACACTGCCTTTCATTAATCCCAATCGTGTTTTGAAAAAAATGTTAATAAAGTTCTTTGACTTATTTAGTTCTATTTAGTCTCGATTACTGCTAGGTGTAGGCAAAGATTACTATTACTAGATAACCGGCTCCCTAAAATACCCAACTAGTCTTGAAAAAGTAACACTGGCACCACAGTAAAACGAAATATTTACAGATTTTAAAGTCATAAGAATATCCATGCAAATAAAGAGTACAGATAGTGTGCAGTCATTTACTCCTGTCAAAATTATTTGAGAGAATCATTACCTCCTGTCAAAATTATGTTCTCATCCAGAGAGAATCACAGCCTTCTTTCAAAAGAGTACCGCCAAATCTTGTCGAAGAGAAAAATGTACCAAAAAGTACCACCAATAAAAAGAATTCATGTGAATCACATGACTGAGATCGTTACTTGTGTGCGTAGAAAATTTCAAACTGTCAATGTTTTCTGCTCTTTTAATGAGAGAAGTATATTTAACATTTGCAAATGCACATAAGAAAAGTATACTTGTCTCCTACCCACAAATTCTCTCGGAAAACTAATTTTTAGTTCTGACTGCAGGCTTGCCCGATGCGGGAACTATATAAAAGCAACCAAAAAATTTTCACTACTTTGTTCGAAGCCGTTTATCTAGTAGAGTAATCTTTGGTGTAGGTTCGCGTTTCTTTTCACAACCTTTGCTTAATGTTCACACAACAATGTTAAGCTGAGATGGGGTTTCTGTGAAAAAGCAGAAGATTGCCACAGAAGCGAAGGCTATTGCGCAGTGTAAACTACACCCTCGCAAAACTGTAGCATGCGATAGTTCCGTTCTATCTCATTCCCTATTCAGAATTTAATAATACTTTTTCTCTCTCTTAAAATAAGGGAGTGACTACACAAATTCTTACCTATTTCATAAAATTACATTTTAAACGAGCAATTGAGCACCAAAGACATGACATTGCATGCTCAAAACTTGAATAACGGCCACTTCCTCAATGGTGTAACGAACAAACTACTTCTAGATTCCAGGCTGGGAAACCTTTCCAGAAACCTAATTACGGAAAATTACCTCAAGTTAGTTGCTCTCTAACAAAGATATCTTCTACACGAATCCCAAATATCACGATAATGTGTGAAAACTTTTCCCCCGATTAATAACATAATTGCAAAGAGAGATGTTTCTCGACGGATACATTAAGGGAATACCATTGTTTTGCAAGGGACGGGTGCGGGAAGACCTCCATCTAGCGGTTTTGAAAGTAAATTTCTTCTTGTTGGTGGCAAACACGGAAATCAGTCGACTGCTTCTGCGCGCCACATTAACTGCAATTAGAAATTTAAATCGTTACCGCAGATATTACACGATTGGATGAGACTTTCAAGTCGGTTAAATCCTCTGGGCAATGCTCGACTGGCTTACTAACGAACAAACATTTCAAGAGGAAGACAGATCCGTTCCGTGTGTTCACTAACGCGCTCAATAGGAGAAAATTAAAACATTTTGCTGGGATTTTCCTCACTGTGAAATGGTAATAGAGTTTGCTGCTTTTGTTCTTAAGTTACAGCACGCAACAAGCTGTGTAATGCTGCCAGTGATCTCGTTTTCTGGGACATTTATAATCGTGTTACAATTAGTGTTGAGGAAGACATCTATAAAGATGAAATGTGAGGACTGATTCGTGCCACTTTGAATAAAAGCCACACAATCTGATGAGCTTGAACCGCAAGGAAATGTGAATTGAACTATCTTCTAGAGTATAACTTGTATATTGTCGTTACTTATACATAATTTCCAAACCCTAGTTCGGTGTAGCACTTCAAAACAGTTGGACACTGCGCAGTTTGCCACTGAGGTAATCAGGCAGGTGCAAAAAAATATTGCAATTAATTCTCAAAAGGCGCGTAAATAAAACTTGACGATGAACTCTCGTCTGCTTCGTCGGCGTAATTTTAAATCATTTTGATTACCTTACCCCGTTCCAGGTGAGCTATTGACAGCGTCTCAAGATTTTTTTCATCTCTTTTGATGTTCATAATTCACGCCATTATAGGCTCGTTATTATAGATTACACGGTTCACACTCTCACATGGGCCATCAATCAAGACCGCTTAACTCTGCGCACTATTTTTACGTGCAGCTCCTGTGAGAATCGGGCTCGATTTGGATCTGACCCGCAGACGGCTGATTTATGCCTCTTGCAGGTGAAGGAACAATTGTCAAAGGTAGAATTACACTGTTACCTTGAGGTTTAATGGTAACCGATACGTTGCTGATCTGCTTTTAACGACAAGTGCTCGAAAAGGTGATGAGGCTATTTGAAAGTGATTACTCCCTTTAAGGGGTCTGGAAAAGAAGCTGCTGAAAAAGAAACCAGAAATATGATCCTTTTGAATTCGACTTCTTTTGCGCGAGTTAAATCCCTTTAATATTCGTTTTTTGCTTTTCGTATAAATATTTAAATCGCTCAAAAAAATGATCGAAGCCATGATAAGTAAGAAAACTGAAGAACAAAATTTCGTGTTGCCACAAACTTTTGTTTACTTGAGTTAAATGTGAACCTAAGGTCAGGTCAGTCCACTGTTTGCTTCTGTTATGAAACAAATTCGTCCCATTCAAGGCCTCGATTGTTCGTAAATTGCCTTGCCACGTGTCAAATGATAGCATACTCAATTTCAAATTCATGGCCAATCACGTGCACACTTATGCCACCGGGATTCCCTTCATCCTTTATGTTGCCCCACACTTGCACCATAATTCTCTTCCCAGAAAAGAGACATGCATTATTTTCGGCCCCTTAAAATTCGCTAATAGCCAAATCCTTAGGGCGATTATTTTTGTGTAAGAGCGAAAAATGCTTTACGCTCTGTTGGAAAAAAATTCTCACTTGGACAACTCTGACGTATGTCATCCGTCACCGGGTGTGATTAATCGCTGATAACTTTTCTCTCCCCACCCTGCGATGTCAGGAATACAAAATTCACCATCCTGCGGTGTACCGCACTTAAGGAAATGCTTTTTCTTTACTAAAAGGAAAATTTTAAATTTGAATAAACCTCAGCACACCGGAAAAGTGGATATTATGAGGCTTTCATATTTTTCCCGCTTTTTTAACGAGTCCTTTGATGCTCTGGGGCGAATTTATCCGCAGTCTGTTAACAGACTTATGAAACTTGTTTGAGTATCGCATTTTCGATTTATCGCATGAATTCACCGATAAATTGCAGGACAGAGTTTTTCTTGTGCTTAGAAAAAAAAATTCGTGATTGGAAAATTTACGAAATAGGAAGATATCGACAGTTTCAGTGGCAGAAATAGAAATGAGATTTTCCATTTGACAAGACCAAATTAAGTGCAACAGGCATACGAAACGAACGAACGAACGAAATTTATGATTTTATGTGGGAACACGTTCACCAAATCATGAAATAGTGAAAACAGTACTTCTAGAATTTCTTCCCTGGTTTCCGCGAATGTTGTGTCAGGTGATCTAAATGTAACCCGACCTGCTGGCGTTATTTTCCCTAAGGTCTTTTATAGCCTCGCAGTGTCCTTTTTCTATATTCTCTGAGCCTTATTAGGTCGATTGAGTTTTTAGAATTTATATGTTAAAATATTTTTAAACCTTAAAAAAGAATTTTCTTGAATCTTGAAAGTGGTAGGGTAAGGAATGGTGGGGGGGTGCAAGACGGGGTCCTTAGGTATTTTGAATATTTATTTATTTTTAATTACTCTTAGATAATCAATCTTTGGAAATAAGGAACTGAAGAAACTTTACGCTCATAGAAAAAGAAAAAAACATTACCAATTTTGTCAAAAATGTTCAACACCCCATCTTGCCCCCGAGGTAGGGTAAGACGGGGTACCCTATGGGGCAAGATGAGGTATAGGAGACATATTCTATTTGTGGTTGCAAAACTCGCAAACAAATACTGCCTCGTCGTCCTCGTCATCTACCCCAGCATAGACAGAGTGCCCAATTCCCACAGAGAGAACATGCGGCCATCCTACATTTGAATCCAAGTATTTTCCATGGCAGTAAAAGTAAGGGATATTATTTTCATCGTTGTCACATTCTGGTGAAGAATTAGGATAATTGTTGGTTTTCTTCGTATTCTTTTTCTTAGCCAGTTCGGTTTTCTTATTCCTTTTTTTGTTGTTTTACCTCTCTTATTCTCTTTTTGCTATATTCTGCCAGTTTCTTTTCTTTCATTGTTTCTTCTAATTCATTTTTATACGGGGGAAGAAGTTATGATAGCCGTTTTTCCTCGTTTCCTTGTCACGCGTGAAATTTTGGGAGTTGCAGGATAAGGCATCACTTGCTGAGGACTAACAACAGAAAATACTGAGTAGTTGGCCTGATCTATTTCGATATTGCTAATCCAAGTTGAGCATCCGGGCTCAGGCTCTGCTTCAATCTCAGATGGTGTCATGACAACAGGCATGCGGCATATCAGCGGTTCGTCAATAGTGACTTTGTAAGAATCTTCAACTATCTTTGCTGGTATTGTTGCAGCCGTTATTGTCTCAGCGACAACTGAAGCATCCATTTGGAGCTGTTGCTCCGTTTCTGGCAATGCTTCAGTGATGGATAATCTGTCGTCAATGATGGAGCAAAATTAATATCGGAAGAAACTGTTCGATCGTATGGCCAAATCTCACATTTTTTAAGGCCATTTACCGTCGTTGCCACTGTAGAAGCCTGAATAAAGCCTCTACCAAAATTCTCTGCTACTTGCCAGACAGATACCACTAGGCTTCGATACCAGGCTGTGATTTGTTGGTCGTAGTATGTGCTCAAGGGTCTCATGTATGCTACGTCGGCGACTTGAAGTCGATGAGTCGTATGTGGGAGGAAGCATAATATAATAACCCCATTGGAACGAGCTTCATTAATAACGTCAAGATTTTGGGTGTGGGTACCGTAGCCATCTAACAACAACAGCACAGGTCGATCGACCGCTGCCGCAATTCAACAAACTTCTTAAACCAGCCAAGAAATAATTCAGCTGTCATCCAGCTAGAATCGCTGCAAACATCCCAAGCTCCCGGAGCAGCATTCAGCATTAGTTGTGGGTCCATTCTCTTTCTTGGGAACACCATCATTGGAGGCATGTATTGACCATTAGCACTAAAACATATTTCTATAGTTATTGTAGTACCTCTCTCCGCAGAAGTTTGGGATCCCACTTGTTTTCTACCTTTTCGTGCAATTGTTTTTGACTTTGTTTTAGGTACCACTAAAACTCCTGTTTCATCACAATTATAAATTCTGTCCGGCGAAAGTTAGTGGTCATCATAAACGTTGTCGAGAAAGTTAAAAAACTGTTCAACAGCTTGTTTATTAAACCCAGCGGCCCGTGCAGCTCAAGTGCTTTCTGGTTTTCGTATCGACAATTCTGGATTCCTGCTTAAAAATCCCTGAACCCAATCTTTGCCAGCTTCTTCTTTTTCAGAGTTAAAGAGATGTTGCTTTCCATTAATTACTGCCAGAGTGTATACCAAGGCCCTTAAATTTTTTTTGTAAGTCCATAAAGACGACTCTCCATTTCCATTATATAGTTACAAATTTCTTTCTCTTTGTCATCAGAAGCAGGAGGATCTTCTAGGGCTACGCGAGCTTCTTTAACTTTTCTTTCGGGTGTCGTTTATGGCACAGAATATGTTTTCGATGCTAATTTATACCCCATTTTCCCTTCAATTACAACACCTACCGCATTTTCATACTCTGTTAACTCCAATTCCTCCTCTCCGCCTTTCTTTTATAATTTTTCACCATTCTAAAACAAGATAAAACTCAATTAAGTTTAAAGAATCATAAAGTGTCATAAAGAAATCATCATTTTCTTCAAGGGGCAAGATGGGGTATGCCCTACCCCATGTTGCACTCCCATGCATATTTGAATAAAATAAAATGCATTAAAAAACCGATTCAAAATATGGAAACAAACATGTTCTTTCCTGCTGGTGTAATCATTGGACATTGATAAACAATAATAACTTTCAGTCAGTTCTAGACTTAGAATATATAACAACAGGAAAGGCCCTCGTCTGTGAAACCGTGTACGTGTGATCGGCACTTTTCTTTTAGGCGAGGTGAGGTCGGAGAGCTCTTCTCCTTAGTTTGCGAACTGTCAAAGCTTTACCGTGAATTGTCCGATGGTTTAACAATTTTGTTTTGTAATTCCATATAAAGTTCCGAGTGTTTTTTACTCTTTATTTTAGTGTAATATATTAGAAAACTTTAAAGCTAATAGCTTTCAACTTTTTGAAGGCTAGACAGTGTACTTTAATAGTAAAATTGTTGAAATGAAGTGCGCGATTTTGTGTTGTGCAAACAATCGGCGTTGTACACGTTTTTGAGGGAAGTTTTTGATTAAAATAATGTTTTGTTAGTTCTTTAGCTTGATATAAGTGCATTGACACGCTAAGAACAGCAACGGAACGAAAAGAAAAGTGAAGTTTTCTTGGAGTTCTTAGGCTGTTTACATTTTCTAAGATCGAATTTTTTGCTTCTCCTTAGCTAACCCAGAGGCTCGTGATTTAACTTTTATAAAGGGACACTAAAAACTTAAATTCGTGATTAAAATGTTTAAAAGTTTTTATTTAATTTTGTGATATAGATTCGCCTAAAAAAAGAAAATCATTCGCAATTCCTTGAGGCAATTGTAAAATGCGATTACGCTCTAATTTCCAATTTATGTTGGCACTCCTCTAGAAATGTCGCTGTTTTGCTACTGCCATGACGAAAACAAACACAACTCAACGATTCAACTACATCAAGAAAAGTGCCGAGGTTTTTTGGCTTTAGGGCCTCTCCTTATGGTTATATACTCTAAGGTTCTAGAAAACTAATGTTGAGGTACAAAACACATGCGACGTATAACACGAAAGTCACAACGAACTTGACAAAAACCGAGTTTTTGGCCCTAGAGCAAAAATGCGTATACAAGCCGGTCACAGCGCTGACTGATAAACAACACAATGGCGTTTATGGCGCGTCATTACGAGCCAGAGCGTCAGTGATTGGTTGTTCGCACGACCGATGAGACCCGGTACCCCGTCTTGCCACCTCCCCCCCCCCCCCCCCTCCTTCCCTTAAAAGAACCGACAGTGGAGTAAGTAATAGAGGGGCCGACCTTCCATCTCGGAGGCTTCAGGTTCGAATCCCACCGGCGGCGTCTTATAATTATTTTTTGCTGACAACAGTTTACGATATTGGGGGTTCGCAGAATAATGTCGGTGGTTCGAAATCGACCTTAAGTTTTAAGTCCACTTGCAATCTTTGTCTCGACTTCGGTGAAGTTCTTCTTCCGCCCCTTGCCCCACAATGAGTTATAGGAACTGGAGAGGTTCACGAGGGGCTTAAAATAGTCCAGTGCGTCGGAAAGGCGATAGAGGGGTTGGGGTTGGTTTTTCAAGCTACTTTTCCAACTGGTTATTTTTTCAAGCTTGCTTAATAATTGTTCCTTGTTTGCTTTATTGATGTTATATTTAGTCTGAACTAATTTTCCTCGTAGCAGATCATTACGTTTTGGAAAAGGCTATTTGGGGATAAAGACTAGAAAATACTGTGCTGGCTTAATTTCATTCATTTCTGAGTGACCGAGAAAGTCTGATATCTTCTATGCAGGATGCGGTGGAGCATTATTATGTTGCAAGATTTACCTTTGCAATTCCTTTCATTTATTTTTACTAAAGCTTTAAAAACAGCAAATATGAGCAAGTTTACCAAGTAGCCGTAACCATAGCCCTATTGTCTATAGGCATTGTAGCAAGTACAATGCACATTATAAATTGAATCGCAAGATGCAGAAGGATACAATCTCGCAGCTTGCAAGGGGCGGGAGGATACATAGTTACTTAATTACTGTAGTTACTAAGAGAAAACCTTTGCACGTAGGCTATAGTCCAACTTCCTAAAACATGGACCGACTTGAATGATCATTCCCCTCACCCCACTAGCCTACACTGGCCACAGCAAGCTAGTTTTGTACGTATTATTTGAAAAGAAGAGAAAAATATAAGAACAAAAGATCCTATAAAAGAAAAATTAGGAAATCCCCGGGATGCCGTTCTGTCTTTTGGGTAGTAGCCAGGAGCGAAAGAAAACATAATAATTCATATCAGTTTCTTAAAATATAATCTCATTAAATATATTTTTCCTCCCATGTGCATCTAAGGGTGGGGGCTGCGTTCGCCACTGCTCCCTTCCCAGCCCAACCCATATTGTTGTCATTTTTGATCAGAGCGACCTCGAAACCTATTAATTTGTGACTAATATTGGTTGCTTTCGATTATTTTTACACGTTTTTCGCTTAACACCCTAACAATGTGAGGGGTATGTTGCCTCCACAGTATTTTTTTATTTTATTTATTGCACATATACTCCCATTTTCACAATTATTTTTATATACTAGGTATATTGGTTTTTTCACTACCCCGCGGGAACTTTCTTTTTTACCGGGATAAAAGTATCCTATATGTTAACCCAAAATATAAACTACCAACATGCCAAGTCTTACTTAAATCCGTCCAGTAGTTTCCGCGTGATATGTGCACAGACAGACAGACAAAATTGTAAGAATTGAGTTTTTTTGGTCTGGGTCAATGTCCCCGCGATTATAATTTTAAAAAAATATTTCACAAACACACACGGACTAGTTACAGTTTAAGTAGATATATAAATCAAGTTGCCAGTGTAAATAGTGATAACATGTCGGCCTTTCAATTCGAAGGTCCCAGGTTCAAATCCCGGCGACCCATGGTTGTTTTCGGCTGACAACTGATTACGATATAAAGGCCATTGGGGGTTGCAGAGAAAATATGGGTGGTTCGCAATACACTCTAAATTGTAGGTATACTTGCAATTGTTTTACGAATTCTTATTCTGCCGCCAAGAGGTTACGGGAACTAGAGAATATATATATATAGATGAGACTGATAGACAACCCTGAATGTAGAAAATGCGGAGAGGACAGTGATCTCTTCTACTTTTATATATAAAAGGAGCAGACTCCTAGGATACTTCTTGTTTTACAAAAGAGTGGGAGGCTATCCTATTATCTGGCTGAGCCCATAGCTTCAGTGCTAAATACTATTTTTTACTAAAACGTGAAAAAAGAGACTAGTATTGGACTTCACTTCCTAACTTTAGAGAGCATTTTTGGTTATTCAATCCAAGTAATAAATGTATACGTAAAATCGTTCCATGAAAACCTACTTCCACAGCAACTCTCTTCTAATGTCCCGGATAAGCAACCTGACGTAAAAACTACCTTTTCTGCCATTTTCTAAGTATTGTTAAAATATCGAATCTCGTATTGAAGCTTCGATCTCTAAACCCAGATCTTTGCAAAATATTTTCGAAAAAATTATAGTCCTTTTGGTTCTTTATACGTCAGGTGAAGACTATTTAAGTCGGTCGCTTTTGACACTTATAATGTTTATCTTTAACACACAGGTGTGGGTGGTAATTTTATTTTGCCTTTATACCTCTTTATGAAACCATGCAGAAACTGACGTTACGAAAATTTGCACAAATTAACAAATTAAATTTCTCAATTAAAATGGAAAAGTATTTTTAATTTTTTTTAATCTTATCTCCCGCTGCAAAACGCATCCTTCAATTTCCTTCATAATGAAAAACTTCTTAAGCAATTTAAATTGATCGATTTACCTGGACACTCAATCAAAGGGTCCAATGAATCGATGTAATCAATCATTCTGTTGCTGCCGTTACGGGTACCACCACCCCGCGTGAGGACTTAACACCTGACATCAATTAAGACACCTCGCAGCTCTGAATGTTGCTGCTCATACTGCGAGAGCGGTGTCCATCAAAAGAGGTAAAGGAAGAGGCATCTATAGCTCCAGCATTGGTACCCCCTTATCCCGTTCACATACATTCTTAAGGCTAACAGAAGTTGATTCTTCTGTTGTCCATCGGTCCCGTCAAGAGGTCACTTCTTTAATTTTCAGGTGCATAATTTATTGTCCTGCTTGAGCGGAGAAATATTGAAATAATTTGGGCGATTAATGGTTGCAACGTGGTCAGGCATAAAATACCTGAGCAGTCAGCACTTGTAGTGTTAATTAAATTAAGGTTGAAATTAAAAGTGAATTAGTGGCGGGAAGGCAATGATTGCCCTGTTAGCGTAAAGTTTGATTCGAAAATTTCTCACAAAAGACGTGCAAATTTAAACAAATTAGCAAAATGCTGTCGGCTGCAAATCATCATTCGGGCGGTTTTTAATTACAGGTACCCTCGCGAGCACTATAATTTTCTAGGACGCCGCTGGAGATGGTTTAAATGCTAAAAACGCATAAATCGAGTACGATGCGGTAAGATGTTGGCGCCTTTTTAATCACCGCTTACCCTGCGCACAAATTAGCATCTTTATGGGCACTATTTCCAGTCTTCCGCTGCTCGAATAATACCGCAGATACCTTAATATACTTTTAATTGAATCAGAACCATGGCAATTACTACCTTCGTGTTGACAGGCCACAAGTTCACTCGCCAACTTCCTGACTTCGTTTTTATATCGAAAATTTCGCCAGCAGCCCTGGTTTATCCGCAAATCCACATTCAATCCCGTGCCCATCATTGCCGATGTCCGTTCCATTCATCACACCTGAAGGTTCTTCAGGTGAGGTCTCTAAACTAAGGTGCACAGCTCAAGGCCTTTCAGGGTCTACGATAGTAGGTAAGTACAATTTTTATGGGCAATAATCTCACATCAGGAGCAATTTCAATTACTGCACTACACCGGCGGCGCGGAAGATGTCGGCCCGTCGAACTTTTATAAAGCGCCCGTTAAAGAAGTTGGTTAATTGCTTTTTAATTTATCTGATGGATCGCGATTGGGAAAGAATAGCGCGTGCTTAATACCAGAAGGCAAATGGGAAGACAACAGTCCGTCGAAATATTGAAAAATTTTTTGATCGAAACGATCTCGACTTTTTTACGAAGTTAATTGAGTTTTTGTTCAATGGACGTTTCTTTTTTTTATGCAGACGCCTATTTGTTGTTGACCAGAAGCACTGCAGCTACAACGCTTAAAAATTTTCCTTGGTAATTGTTTTACGCACTTCCGTCCTGTAATCGAAGAAAATATTAATGATTTCGGCGGACAAAAGTCGGTTTATTTGTGAATGAAATTTTCTGAGAATTTCGACAGCATGGCGTTGAGGTGACGATTCAAGAACCCCTCAAGACAGATTAACATATTTTATAAATTAAATAAGCCTTAAAAAATTAGTATTGAATGTAAATAGCGGCAAACTTAAAGAACAAGGAATTATGATCCACCAAATCCAGAAAAAACTGGCTCTTCAAACCAGGTCCGGAAAAGCTTAGGTCCATGTCAGTGAAGTACTCGTTGAAGAGGCGAGACCGATGTTATAGGCCCGTGCGTACCATAAAGTGTTCGATGGCGAGAAACTTGAAGAAAATCGTGACTCCTGAGGGAGCGGGGCGGGACAGAGATGCCCAGATATCAGCAGATCCGGTGAATTAATCGTTCCCTGCAATAAATCAAAAATGAAAAGAATTGTGTCAATATTGCGTCTCTCCTCAAGGAAGTGAAGAGAGATAATCCTCAGACGGTTATGGTAAGGGGGAAGCATGATAGGGTTATTCCAGGGAAGACCACGAAGTGCAAATCTTAAAAATATTCGCTGTACGGCCTCGATGTGGCTGGCAGATATAGAAAAAGTAGTAGGGATACCAGACAGGGCTGGCGTATTCTAAGATTGGTCTCACAAAAGTACAATACAGTACATCTTTTCACAAAGTCCAGCATCGAGTTAGCTCTATTGACGATTGATGTCACATGGTCCTCAAAAGAAAGCCGCGACTTCAGAACCACACCCAAATGCTTAGTCTTATCAACACGGCTTAGTCTTATTATCACGTCAGTACCATCCACGGAGTAATCAAAAAGCAGAGGACTTCTGCTACGGGAAAATGTCATAACAGTACACTTACTAACATTCAAGGGATGGAGATTACAAGCGCAGCATTTACAAAACACAGAGAGATCAGTGTTGAGGAGACCACATTCGGAGTCCTGAGAAACAGTGCTGAAAATCTTGGCATCGTCCGCATAACACAGAATTTTGGCGTTGGACAAAATGTATAATAAAAAGGAACGGACCGAGGATACTACCCTGAGATTTAGGGCTTTGCCTTACTCGTTCGAGAAGCATCTAATTTTTCAGTTCTGTAAACATTGGGATGCAATTTGTGAAAGTCAATTTGGTAAGTTTTACCTGTCGTCGAAATCATTCCACTTCCAGCATAAAACCACGATTACCTCGGAAGGTAAATTTTCGTACTATTTTAATAGTTTCATAAACCTTAATCCATGTGCGTAGGACTCATTTCGATACTGTTGTAAACGAGGGTGTCAATCATCTTGTGTCTTCCTCTTGCTTAAGGCAGGATTAGTGAAAGGATCTGTTTCGCACCATTTTTTTCTTGATAGATCTGGCAACACCTCGGTTTCCATGTTGTCCCACCGTCTCCAGTGTTCCTCTTTGTCCAGCCATTAATTACAACCTTCACCCCTTTTTTGCTCACGGCATTGCAGGGTTCCAGGCCATAAAGCTTTAGTCCAGAGCCAGGACCAGTAACCTCCTCCGGATTAATCGCAGCTAACCCTTCGGAAGGCAGGTCTGCATCTTCTACTGGTGATCGAACCGCGGTGATAGCCAACTCGTTAGAGTCTACCATCTCTGCAACCGCCACACGTGAGAAAGTGCTAGTTATTATTTTGCCAATGGCACCTTCTTCCGGGACCGCTACAACACTTTCAGCTGACGCAAGCCAGCCTCCATTCTTTAATCAGGAGGAGATTCCTTACAACTCTCTTTCGTGCACTCCAACCAGTCCCCAAACCGGATCTTTCACCACAAGTGAAGCAAAAACGTCTTTTTTGGCCTCAAGGATACGTTACTTAGGCACAGGAGACATAGAATAACGTTATCTTCTCGGATGAATGAAAATGCTATTTGCATCTTCGAGATAGCAGGATCCTTACCGGAAGAAAACCTGGAGAGAGGATCAGCGATGAATATCTTTGAGGTTTCACCCACAAATCGGAAGGGGTCATGGTCTTGGTATGCTTCTCTCGTAAAGAAAGTGTTCGATTCCACTTTTAACCTTCAATCGTAACTGCGGATGCCTACATGAAGATTCTTCAGGAATAATTAGATCAAGATATAGTTCGGTGACACTGATTTTTTTCAACAAGACAATGCACCCTGCGATAAAGCGACAATTTGTTTTTATTTTTGAATCTAAGGTCAAACACTGGTTTTCAAATAAAAAAGGCACTTTAAAAAAACTGCTAAATTTCTCTAATATTTTATTTTAAAGGTGAGATAATACCAATTGCACAAAAGCGTCAGAAATTAGTGATAATCCTAAAGGACTTGTTAAAGGAATCCCGCAGATCCATTTTCATTTAACATGGAAAAGTATGACGTATTCGACGAATTGAAAGTGTCAAGCTATCATAAAATAAAATCCAAAGAAGGACCAACCAAATATTGACAAAAAATGATTATACCTTGTACAAACCACTATGCAAAATAACGTAGCTTCAAGTCGTTCGTACCCCTAAATCTCAAATTGTCGCAAATTGACAATTTTTTGTTTAAAAGAACAATACGATTGTGAAGCAATATATTATCTATTTTTCCTTCGTCTTATAAGCAGTAGGCGTTTTCTCCTTCAGTCAATCTCTTAACCAATTTCACATACCCCTAAGCCCTTACTTGTCCTGCCGTTATAGGGCATTTTCTGAGTTTTGATGTTATTGTAAAAAGAACATCTCACTTCGGGCACTATAGGAACTTCAATTCGTTCTTGTCCTTAAACCAATTCAAATATTAGTGAGTAAATTGAAAGGCGAACAAAGAGATCACAATCAGGTCAAACCTTTCCATCCCATCATGAACAAAATTAGTCCAATATATGCAAAAAAAACAATTTATTTTTACTGGATGCTACTGGGCATTATGCCTATCTCTTGCACTGCGAAAACCTCATTCCGTGAACAAATTAACAAATCGAATCGAAATAACATAATCGATGTAATCCAGTACATTATCTGATAAACGATCGATATAGACCTCGAGATCTGCCGTGGCGTCGGATAAATCAATAAAGAAGTTGAGACTTCCGCAAGTTGGCAGGGACGGCTAGCTTGCTTTAGCGGAATGATGATAAGAAATCCACCAAGCCCCAGATATTGATTTAACCGCAACTCCAGAGCGGCCATAGACTCGCCCGTTTTTGCAAGTAAATCGATTGCCGGCGCCCGAGTCGCTGGATTAAAGCAATTTTCGATAATATGGCAAATAGCGGCCGAGTCATGATCGGTAGCCTTTCGTCCGATGCGGTGCACTTCTTTTATGGTAATTTGTTTGCCTTCCATTAGCAACTATTGTCAGAATTCAATTCCAACCGAGGGGTATTATCCAGTACGCATAAATCGAAAAAAAATCGCTGGAGTAAATTCAATTACCCGATAAATTGTTGCAATGATTCGACGTATGACGGAATGTTGAATCTGACAATCGGCACAGAGCTGATAGAGTTCGTTTTTTTCTCAAATTAATGCTTCTTAATTCCGAGATCGTCCTTCTGAAATATTTCTTTTTGTGCTTAAAGGTGCTTTGGCCTTGCGCCATTAACAACATTTGCAATATTATCAGATCAAGATTGAGCCCTGAAAGTTTTATCCTATTAAAATCAGAAGAAATTAAGAAGTCCATTAACAAAGGTTTTAGCGTTTTTTGCCACTTGGAGATTCAATATCCCCGGAAAATTTTAACGAGTCCAATCACTTGCTGAAGTGGTCCAGTTATTTTTAAGAAATCTGCTCAGGATATAAGATTGTTTTGTCAGAAGAACGGTAGACAAAGCTTTTTATTTATTTAATCCATACATACAAAATAGTGGCGACGTAATAGTTTCAACTTGTTGGCTTAAAAAATCGCACACGGTACTGATGCTGGTATATTTGAACCCATTACTAGATTTCCATTGCATTGGGTAAAGGCCCAGTATCTTGCCATCAAAGTTTGCGCACTTATCAACGTCAACAAAGTACTGAAAAGTGCTAACTATCTTCTCTGATAGTCAAGCAGCCCTCAATCATCGGGGAGATTTTCCTCGAGGCTTACTATGGAGTACTTCAACAACGACACCCTCCAACAACTAGCCGCCCGTCACAGGGTCATGCTCTGTTGGATTCCTGATCACTCGCGTATCGAGGGCAATGAGATCGCTGATGAGTCCTCTCAGTGCCAAGATCCCGAACCTTATTGCAGTCTAAGCTGGTCGTCGGCGAGAGCTGTAATAGGCTTGGAGTCAATAGCTGCTACTCTGGAGAAATATCCCCGGAGGTAACCAAGCTAAAGCGCTTGTTAAACCCTATGCTTACAATGATACCACCGCCTTAAATAAGACGAATCTCAGGTTGCAATCAGGCTCCCTATCTGGCCATCATGTGTTATGAAATCATCTACACCGGATAGGTCTATCTACTGAGAGAGAACTCAGCTAGCTCTGTTTGGAAGACGATGGGGCGTGGGGTATGTCGACGACATCGCAATTATGGCAAGGAGCAAGTCCATACGCGCCGTTGCAAACATCATAAGGAGAGGTATGGATGTGGTGGAGATATGGTGGGTGGAACAGCGGCTCTTCATAAATGCAAAGAAGTCTGATCTAATCGTTTTCACCAGGAAAAGGAAAAATCTAGACTTTAAACCTGTAGAACTCTTTGGAGCTCGGTCAAGTATCTGGGGGTAGTCCTAGATTCAAGACTTACCTGGAGAAGACATGTTGAGGAGAAAATCCAAAGAACGAACAGGGCTCTACATCAATGTGGGATGGTGTGTGGGCGAAGTTGGGACATCTCACTAAAGGCCGCATACTGCTTCTACACTATGATAGTGAGACCGATTATATCATATGCCTCGGTGGTCTGGTGGCCAAGCCAAAAAGCCACCGGAAAAAAGCAACTGAGTAAGGTTCAGAGGCTAGCGTGTGTCGGGATAACAGGGGCCTTTTGAACCACGGCGACAATGGCGTTAAAGATGATACTGGGTTTGCTGCAATTAGATAATAGGATTACTTGCTGGAGAGTCCGGTGAGGGGCAAGTAGATATTGGTGGCACTTTACAATCAGGCGGTGATCACATGTATGGACAGCAGTTAAATACAGCGCAGGGTGTACCTCATCGAATGAGATGACACTAGCGTGTCTCCGAGGACACGTAGGAATCGAAGGAAATGAGAGAGCGGTTGTACTGGCCAAACTAGGACCTGCTTCGAGTATGGTACGGCTTTGAGATGGCTAACAGCACTACTCACAGGACATGGTAAAGGGAAAAAGGATCGGAATAAAAAGGGGATGGAAAAAGGGATCCGGATAAAGTGGTATGTTTCGGCAAATCCCTAGAGAGGTGTTTTAGTAAGTAAAAATGTCACACAACTAGAGAAAAGTGGTGTCTTGATAAATGGAACCAATACAGAGTCCAAAAAATACATGTATAAAATAAAAGTAGTTGTTTTAAGGTGCGGGAGAAGGGGTGGGGGGCACTCAGACCTGGAATCTCAATATCCTGAATAATAAACGTGCTACCGGAGTACGAAAATGATACCTTCCCACAAGAGTTCAATGGAAATGAAACACTTTAGACAAAACGTTCATACGTTCTGGTACTTTAAGCAAGTAAATAAACCAGTAGCGTAAGACTAAGGACCGGGAGTAGCCAAATTTTTAAAATCTAGGAGATCAAAAATAATCAGGTATGTTTAATCCTTTTTTTTATACAATGTGGCCAAAGCCTAGGGGACTATTCTTTGATGCGTTAGCATGGTTTTCGCCGGAAGGGAATTAGCGTAAAGGAAGTGAGGAAACTTGAATGTCTTGTTTGCATTGCTGCGAGCTAGACAACAGCCCAGAGACGGAGTGGATTATTTTAATTTCTTAATAAAAACTCACAGGGAGACCTCGTCTCGAAAACGGGACCCATGGCATAGTGGTCGTGCCGCTCCAACTCCGTCTCCCTTGCTGTGCCAATTGGAATAAAAGAAGGTTTTGCGTTTTCTGATTTGGGTATAAAATCGAACCCTGACCTGCAAATAGATCTTCCACTTGTTTACTGGATTAACTCCTCCCACAAAATGTAGAAACGGCTAAAATCTCCTAAAATATGTCAGTTTGAATATAAAAGTGCAGTCAATCCCTTTAAAATTTTACACTTTGCTGCTGAATGATTCTCAATGAAACGAACGATAATTTCTTGACCACACTATTATTACCTCTACTTACGAAAAAACACCACTCATCCTCAGGATATTTTCAACATATGGAATTCGATAAACGGGTATTTGAAGAAAGGTAACCTGCTGTACAAGTTTTAATATTTCTACTTTGGAATCAGTGACCAGATTTGTGTTATTCCAATTGCAAAACGTAAAGGCAACAATTTAAGTTAATCGACCATTTACGGGAATCGCCTAAGGTTTTTATATTTCCTCGTAAAAGGTGCCTTCAAGAATATTCGCTTAATTTGCTCCTTCCTTAGCCAATTTGAAGAAACTTTCAAAGTGTCACCTGAGGCATGGCCCATTTGAAGAAAAGAAAACGCTTTACAACTTGCGCAATTAAACTGAAGTCTTCATGTGCAGTGCACTTGAACTAATTAAAAAGGAAGAGATCGCATAAAACGCAAATTTAAATGATCGCAATTGAGTATGCAAATCAGACTCACGTGTGGAACGGTGTAAGAATTAAGGGTGGATATAATGGTAGATGACGGCATGCAATAAAGTCGTGTGCACATGCGCTCATCACATCAAACCTGCGTCGGCCTTTCGTATTTATGAATGCTGGTTTTACGACTGCACTGCATTTTACTTAGTTGTTGATTGTTTTGAGCTGTCTTTCCGGGCTTGGATCAATGAACCGCACACCAAAAAATTTCTTTAAATAAAATAACAGTTAAAATTGTAACTTTTTGGATTACTTTATCTCATATCCAAAAAAGCTTGAAGCGATTTTTGAAGCACTCCATTTTTGCAATAGTATTTAAAAGAGCATTCCGTTGTAGTCCTTTGGATAAAGTGAACAGTGTCGTAAAGATTGCATTTGCTAACTTCAGTTCGCCTAGTCATTAGCTCACAAATCAGCAAATATAGGATATCTTCGAGCACTAAGTTAGGTGTCTTAAGGGAATTAGAGCATTCCCGTATCCCATTGTAGTACATGAGTCGGGTGAAGAACTATATCCGATTCGAGACAACGGTTGCAAGTGGACCTACAATTGAATCCCGAACTACTTACATTTTATCTGCAAACGTCATGACCTTTTTATCGTAATCTGTTTTCAGCAGAACAGAACCATGGGTCGCCGTCGATGGGATTCAAATCTGGGACCTTCGGATTGGTAGGCCCACACGTTATCACTTACTCCATCGACAACACCGCTTAACATTTTCATAATTAACAAATGTATTGTTTTAGCAGGCCCAAATATACTAAATAAATTTTGACCAATTTTAGTTTAAAACTCTTTTAGAGTAGGTTGACGCTTAGATGTAGAGTTTTCTAGCCAAAATATTATTATAATTTTAAGATATAACAAAAATATCTTACTACAAATTTTCAAGGGGCATAAAATACTTTGGAGAAAACCTTTATTGGCTCTTAGACTAAAATCTTTGATTCAGGTAGGTCTGTTTCTATGTTTTCACAGTGGCTCTGTGAACGCCTTACTGCAATTAGCTCTTAATACGATAAGCGCTTATTATTTAAAGATATAACCTACGTTACGGAACACACACCCTCTCTCTTCAGTTCCCGTAACCCCTTATGGGGCATGGGGCGGAAGAAGAACATCACCAGATTCCACACAACGATTGCAAATGCCCCTACAATTTAAAGTGGATTCCGAACCACTGACATATGACATATATGTCATCAACGAATGTTAAGCTCATTCATAGCTTTCTTTCCGATAGGACGCAACAGGTAAAATCAGACGGCGGATTGTCGTCAACTGCTTGTATTGCTTGCGGAGTACCTCAGGGTTCGATTTTAGAGCCGATCCTGTTTGGAATCTATGTCAACGACTCAGCTTCTGTGGTGCGGCACTCGTATAACCACACTTACACTGACTATTGCCAATTATATATTAGTGCACCTATTAGCTTTGTTCATTCACTAGTAAAAAAACTGAACAGTGACTTAGATGGGATTACTAGATTGTTAATTGGAAACGGCCGCACGCGTTGAGTCGCGTTGACAAGGCCAAAAATTTGGGCGTCCCCCTTAATAATAGGATGACCTGATGCTCTTTTTAAAATTTATGGAACGTTTAGAAGGCTGTGGACAACTTAACGTTTATTGCTAATTAAAGCAGTTGTCCTTCCATTTTTTTGTATGGTCTCGTAATTCTTCCCTGTGTTGACTCTTTATGTGCTAACAAAATAAATGTTGCTTTTAATCACTGTGTCCAAATTGTGTATGGCTTACGGCGCGGTGATCCCGTATCGCCATATATGTATATCATCTTAGTTGGCTACCCCCTAAAAACTTACTTAAATATTACATTATAGTGTTTTTTCCATAAAATTTACTGCAACAATTCTGAGTATATGTTGTCGTTTTTACGTTTCTTCGCTCGCAGCGGCGAAATATTATACTTACACCCAGATTCAATTCATTGGCGGGTGAGGTTGTTCGGCTCTGGAACTCGCTTTCTCCTGACATTCAAAGGGAGGCGAGGCTTGGGGCGTTCAGGAAGGATGGATTGGAGCATTTTTGTGTCTATGATTGACATCATGTAGCCTTCTCGGAGATACACTGCTATTGGTAATTTGCCTAGTGCTAGTAATGTACCTTTTTGATTTCATTTTGTTTTTGAATTATATAGAGTATTTTCAGTTTCATTTAATAGTTTTATTTCATTTATTATATTCCATTGTTTTGGGTGTAAATTCACAAGATGTTCATTCTTATTGTACCATAGAAAGACAATTTTCTATCTATCTATCTATATTATGGACATATATCAGAAAACAACCATAGGTCACCATCGGTTGGATTCGAACCTGGGACCTACATGTTTGTACTATTTCAAGAACAAGAATGTTTGATAAAATTAAGTAATTTTTAAAACAAAGCCAGAATATATAAATTGATTCGTGGAAATTTACTTGATTATTGAACTTTGCATACTATAACATACGAGTTAGGGTTTATTTGATTAAGGTAGCAGTCGATGGTGAGTCCCTTGTTTAAAAAATCAACAACAAAATTACGATTTATTCACAATAGCATCCAATAAGGAAAAGGAATGGTTAAATTCCCGATAGTTCTTATCAAAATATTAATTAAGGATTAATTAATGTAAAACTTATTCTGGTGGAGACTGCAGAAATAGGAGAACTATTTAACTTTAACAACTGTTGCAATGGATCATACATTGTTGCCCGAGTTAAAATAATTGAGTTGGTATATTCACGCCCAAAGCAAGTACAGACGTTAATAAATATTTCAAAAAGTATATACACGCCCGTTGTGAGCACGCAACATACGCCCTTAATACACTTGGATAATTTTTACTCAGACGTACTGTGTCTCATTTGAATGCCAATCAGGCATTTTGACGTTGTGCGTGCCCTGTCGTTTTCGCAGTTTTCTTAGATTAAATTGATCTTTTTTGATTTGAAAATTAAGGTAAGACTAGTTTCAGTTAGGCACAAAAAAAGAGATTTTTAATTCTATTTGTTAGTGTTTTCATACTGTACGTTAATTAGTTCGTAATAGACGTCACACGCAAAGAAAAAAGTGCCCTTTTATGGTGATAACGAAATGAGTACTCGGGAAGTTTCTGAAAAAACATTATTCTACGGTCAGAAGAATTTTAAGGAAAACAAACCCAGAACTTCAAAATAGTTAAATGGCCAAAAAGCTCTTATTAATACGCCAAATAGACGCAGACGAAGTGATACTATGGACAATGTTGTGCAGGTTCCTCATCATCTTGTTACTACCCAACAATTTGTCGGTTGTATGGATCAATGCGTTGAGCGGCAAGACCAACATGCCATGGGTCCCGGGTTCGAGAGCAGATAACCGTGAGCTTTTATTAAGAAATAAAAATAATCCTCTCCGTCTCTGGGCTGTTGTCAAGCCTAAGTCTAGTCTTACCCTAAATTCCCTTCCGGCCAAAACCATGCTAACACATCAAAGGGTTGTCCCCTAGGATTTGGCCACATCGTATAAAAAAAACAAAACAAAAAAAAACTGTAGGAAATGCACTTCGTGAAACTCGTCTTCGAGGCTGCGTCAGAAATAAAAAGCCTGCTCTAAAAAAATTTCATCGACAAGCCCGCTGGCAGGATCGCGCGGAGATACAAAGATTGGAGCTTGGATAACTGCAGTAACATAATTTTTTTTTGCTGAGACGAAATTTCATCGAATTGGTTCGGATGGAGGTTAGTGGGTCTGCAGAAATCAACCGACTCTTTTCAGGAACATTTTATTCTAAAAACTGTTAAGTTCGGTGGCGTTAATGTCATGGTCTGGGGTTGTATGTTCGGTAAAAAATTAGGAAAAGTACATCTATTATCGGTTAGAATGTAAGCTAAGGATTAATACTAGTTTTATTGAAATTTTAGAGGTTTTCGGAGCCGGAGAAAATTCAATAATATTTCAACAGGACAATGATCCAAGTATTGTGCCAGAAATGGAATGGTTCAAAAGAAATAACGTAATGATTCTTGATCGGCCATCGCAATCGCCAGACCTCAATATTATTGAGCTTGTCTATAGTTTAGTAAAAACGAAATTATTGTTCTTTTGCGACGATACCGAAAAATAAGGACCAGTTTTTGTTGCGGACGAAAACAGTGCGGGATTTTATTGAAGACTGGCTGCGTGTGCCTAGCTTTGCTCGGCCTTTTGGTAAGTGGATTTTGTTTCCGCTTATTTTTACATGTCACTTTTAACAAACACCCACCCCTAGGCTTCTAGATAACCAACGACATTTAGTGTGATTGTTCATATCAGTGATCCCGAAAACTATGAATTCTACATTAACATCAGTCGATTTGATAATTTTTTTCCGTCGCTTCGTTCTCACCCCCGCACCTTGGGGTATGTTACTACTGAAGTATCTAACGACATCGGGAGTTTGATTATTAATATCAGCGACATCGAAAACTGTGGATTCGACACTAAAACTGGTCGTTTCGATTATTATTACATGCCCCACCCACACCCCAACCACTAAGGGTGCTAGCAGTGTCTTGTACACAAAGAATCTAACGACATCATGAGTATCATTATTCATCTTACTGATCCCGAAAAGTATGGGTTCGACAGTAATATTGTTTGTTTCGATTATTTGTACAGTGCGATTACCTTAAGTAGCCTAAAGTATACCTAAGAAAATACTGAACCCTCCAGTGAACGTCCAATTTAAACCGGATGAACTGTTTCCGGAATTAGCCCAGACAAACAGACATACATATAGGCACAAATTTAAAAAATTATTGAATGGTTTTTCGTATTATAAAAAAAACCATATGAGCTTTGTAAAATGACAGTAATTTTAAAATCTCAGACAGACTTCAATTTTATTAATATAGATAGAAAATGCGACGAGGGGTGAACCCCCCCCCCCCCCCCCCCCCACAATGACGAGCGTTATTTTTCTTTCGTTAATGAATATTCGAAAAATATGTCATAGGTGAAAGTATTTTATTTAAAATATTGAACGTCTAAAATTTTTCACCAATGCACTTCTTACCAGAAAAGCGCTTTTCCATGCTTTTTTTAGAAATCTATTAGTAGGACTCCTGCTAACCGCACTCCATACTTTTTCACTCTACAAAATATTTTTACTTTTATTGCACAAGGGGTCGAACATTTTAAAGTGGGGTTACTAAGTCAATTGGGGTATCATATGAAAGGGCTTCAGCCCATTTTCCTTATATGTCGCTTAGTTTTCGACTTAAGATGAAAAATGCCTAAAAAATACCATTTCCCCCTAAAATATTACAGTGTCTCTTACTAGCACAGTGTTTTAGAAATCAGCCGTTTCTTAGAAAAATCCGTACCTTAACTGTCGGTCCGCGAGTTCGACTCGCACTAGGCCGATATTTTTTTTATTTTTACATTACCAATCGTGATATTTTCCATCTGACTTCAAAATATTTTCCAGCTGTCCGTTCACTGCCGGCTTTAGTGTATTATAATAATTGTTTTTGCAGCAGCTAAGGGTGTTTTTTCATAATTTAGAATTTTATTTAGTGTTAAAACTTCTTAGTACATGAATATTATATCCCGCTTAAATGAACAATCAAGTTTATGGAGATTGTGCACTGTTTCAGGAAGAAATAATTTCCATAGACTTTGTTTTACCATTGGAACAGAAAATAATATCCATGGTCCAAATCGTTCTTTTGCAAAAGTAATCCGCTGTCCTTCAATTTTACCACAAACAGCTCAGTAATTGATGAATTCAGAGATGAAGTGTTGGCCTTCCGTCATGAAGGGCCGAGATTTGAACCCAACCGTTGGCGAACCATTGTTTTTTCTCTGGACAACAGACAGTGCTAAAAAGACCATTGGTTGTTGCAGATTCGATGTCGGTGGGTCGGAAACTAGCTGCAGTTCTTCTCCAGCTCATGCTTCATCAGGGGCTACGAGAAGGAAGAGATAGGCAGCTCGTCAATTAGACTTGACAAAACGAAAGACTCAGGTGTTTTCGCTTGAGGATAACGCAGATGATGTGATAAGTAAATCTCAAGTTAAAAGGCTCTCAAAAACGGTAATGGTCCGTACATACTATCACTGATTTACTATATGTTGTTAGATCAATTGTATAGCAGTTTGGTCTCATTGCTATACTGTTCATATTACTCGCAGTGACTATTTGTAAGATGAATTCATCGAATGCAGGGACATAGATCATTTCTATTGAGTTTCCCGAAGGCAAACGCAAACAATTTAGAGGCGCTTTTGCTTTTTATTCTTTGCTAGATGGAATTAATGTGTGCTTTAAGTTTATCGGTCCCGACTCACCTTTTGAGGAATCAAACCCTTTTTAATCTTCCTTATAACTGTGCTAACTATGGTAAACACGTGCCTATGTTATAAATGGCTTACTTGTTTAACTGCAATTTTGATATTATCAACTTCCACATTTCCAAATCTCAGGTCAAAGATAGCCTTTTTTTCATTATGTAGGTATCTAGGTATCCTAGGGGACAATCCTATGATGGCTTCGGCCGGAAGGAATGTTTAGTTTTATCATGGCTGCGAGCTAGCCAATAGCCCAGAGACGGAGTGGATTTCCTCATTTGTATTTTTATAATTTTACCGGCAGACTGAGGTTCGAACACTGGAATCATGGAATGGTGATCGTGCCACTCAACCAATTGATTCAATTCCGTGTTATATTATCTTTGATAAAGTTTAAATAAAAATTGAACAAAAGTTACGTAACTTTCCTTGTATAATTTGACCAACCCTAACGAACTTAAGAGCAATTCATTCAAGCGACCCCTTTAACTAGTTAGTTAGCGATCGTTGCGAACGAGATATCTCATTCTTTCGACGAAAACTATAAACGTTCATTGTGGCACATTATCGCGTAAAAATGTTTCAACATCTGTCCGACTTCGTCAGATTGTAAATATAATCATTTTTATCTCGCCACATTTAGCGAGAAATGGTAATCGGATATCTGGCAGTGCGGATAATTAAAATGCACTCCGCAGTACCACCTCACCACCACCACCTCCTGACAGAATATGATCCTCCGAGCGATGGCATTCAAAACCTCGAGAAATTGTAAAATTTCCGAAACCGAAACTTGTCGCAATCGATTTGCCTGACACGCTGTCAGCCTTAGAAGCGAAGCTGATCCTGCCATGTTGGTTGGTGGTGACGGTTTGATCGGTTCAGTTATAATGTAAATTAAATAATTGGAAAATCGTCTATTTAAGAATTTTGTCGTCGTCCGTACCCGCAGAGAAATACGAGGCCTAACTCTAAGCATTATATTAGAAGAATTGGTTCGAATGACAATTTTGTGGTTGAACTGATCTTGTCGATTGATCGACGTTTGAGTTTTAATGAAAAATAATAATTGCCGACGCAATGTACTGTAAACTTACTTAAAGGCATTCCGTGGCGTAATGTGATGCAAATTCGTATGGTTTCGATTTAAAGCACTTTGATCATGCCTGCGAGTGCGGGGCAACACTTAGCTCCGTGTGGCTTCAACATTAATGGGACAGAATGATCACCTTTCATAGTCGGGGCAAGATCCCGATACAGTGATGGGATCGTAAAGATTTTGGCGCGTAAAACCAGTTCATGAATGGCTGTAAGCGAGAACATGGCAATGGACAAAAAATTTAACTACAAAAATCACATGATCCTCTCGACTTGACCTTTATCTTAAGCCGGGCCGGACTGATTGCTACCACGGATCACTTAAAAACGAAGTGGTGATCCACCTCGTGGAATGCTTCACGTAGGGCTTCTCTCTTAATGGATCGATGATCGTCATTAATACGTTTCGATATAAATTTACAAAAATTTCACCGTACCCCCGTTGCGTACTGATATAACTGCGACGAATTTTGATTGTGCCATAATACTTGCTGCTCAATGAGGTCTAAAAGTATGGAAAACGTAAGACAAAACCGACACGATCACTTATTTGGATCGGATTACGGCTTCATGGTGGCCCTGTCATGTCAATTAAGTACTATGCGTAAGTCGATTAAAAACAAAAGGTGACTGAGGTTTTATAGCATAACAAGTTTGAGGATAAATTGTTGCAATATCAAGAGTGATCGCCACTTAGGAAATCTGAGTAATTGTGATTAATGGGGGCAAAAAGAAAAATAGTTCGCGAGATCTAGTAACAACAACTCACAGGTAATATGAACTAAGAGAAATCCAACTGTTCTATGATGGGTGACGTTGTAAATTAACACTGAAAAATAAATTAAATGTAAGATTGCCTTGGATTAAAGTGTTCGACGCTCCTTCTGGGACTATTTCACACTCGAACGTTGCAACTGCTTTCGAATTTGTTGAGGGAGTTGAAAACAACTTCGGATTAAAGTAATGTAAACCAGTTGAAAGTAAGGAGAAATGTTTACTTTTAGTCTTTCTAATTTGGTTGATAGCATAGGTTCAATGTTAAAAGAGAATACTTGATAATCCATCACTGTCTATTACTCTCCTAGTAACCAGCGAATTAGCAATATGGAAATTATACTCAATCGTTGCAATCGTTGCTTGTTTTTGTTAAAGTCACAGTATCATGTCAGTTCTTTGACATGAATTGAAGGATTTACTTGCTATAATTGGATTTCTGAGTCTACCTAATGAGCATCTTCCAATAACTTTTTATAGAAATGCTGTCCAAAGTATATGATGCGCTCTCACCATATTCCTTCCCATTTTATCTAAAGCACCCCGTTCATAAAAAAAAATAAAACTCGAAGGGAGGTAATTTCTTTTCCCTTACTACTTAAGTACACGGAAAAAATCAGGAAAAGTTATGGTTCCACTTATCGTAATCGTGTTACAAGCAACACTTTTTGACAAAATGTAAGCAGAAGCACTATAAAATTTACGATCTTTCTGTGTTTCGATGGGCAATTTTTACGGAACAGCACCGTAAAATGTACATAAGTCACTAAATTTACTGTGTGATTTAGGAAAAATTAAGCGCAAAATACACAATTTTTCCGTAAATAACTCCCCTTTTAATTCCCCTTTTAATATTTTAGTAAGAAAATTGTTTAAGGTGAAGATTGCCTTAGTCTAAGACGTTGAAGCATGCTGCTAAGCACTAGGTTGCGAATTTCAGAATGAGTAAAATTGTTCTGTCATTTTTTCCCAAAGATGAATTAATTTGATTACTTGTAAGCCTTTTGCATTCTTTTGCCGGAATATCCTTTGAAACCGAACAGATAACCGGACCTCATCGCTCAGGAAATTTTACGGAGCTGTTCCAAAAAATTAAATTAACTGACAGCTGCAACACGATGGCAATTGAGAACCGTAATCTTTACCGGAATTTTCTTATAAAAATTGCGGTACTTATCTCTGCATATATATACTTTTCAAAATCTTACCACAACAGCAAATATTAATGCTTTGTTAAAATATAAAGGAGAAAACCTTTTTACACTTTGTAATAAAGGTAACCGTGATTAGCTACCTAGAAAATATTATTTCGGAAGAAAAACTAAAATTTATTTATCGTATTTAGATGTTTTCTAAGTTCTATTTAAATATCAATAAGTTTTCCTAATAATTAATGGTTTAGACGTCATTCTGAACTATATTGAATTAAATTATAATTTTGCAGTTGCGTAATGGTGTTGTGCCCTTGTGACAATTATAGCTGTGAAGAGTCTCTTCGAATTCAGTTAACTTTGGTTGAAGGCCTCTTTCCCCTTACTCGTGGAGTTCCGCAAGCTTCGATTCTGAGACCTTTATTTTTAATCCATTGATGTAAACGATTTTCCAGCAGTTACGCGTGATGCCAAGATCCACATACATGATGATGATTGTCAAATTTTCCTTAGTGGCCTCATTTGACTTATAAAGTACAACGTAGCCCAAAAAAATGGTGAATTGCAAAAAAACATTCAAGTAGTTATTAGAACATAATCTTATACCTGAGATAAACGAATGTCTCGAATTATAATTCTTTAGCAAATGATCATAAATTTGTCAATGTGTCACCAAGAATGAGCATTCTTGGTCGAAACTTAATTCTGGCAAGAATTAAGTTGGAAGTGACATAATTGACAGCTGTTTTAATAATAATAGAATTTTCCTTCCAACTCAGAAGGCGCACTTCTCAGCTAGAACCAAAAACAGTATATAACAATATATTGAGGTGAATGAGGCTCCCAAACCAGTATTCAAAAAACATAAATAGTCACCAGAATACGCATACGCACAAAATCAGGAGTGTAGAGAGAACAAAGATTGTTTAAACCAATCTTTAGTAAGGGTTAAGTCGAAAACAAAGCACATATTCACAGTTCTATACATACGATTTATATAGGTTCATGCATAGCATAGTTAGACCGAGAGTGAACGACATGTAGTAAAGGCAATCTTTTAAAGTTATACGGGGTATGCCTATGAGAAACCTTATCTGCGAGAAAACGAGAGTATATGTTTGAGTTCAAAATTTAGTGAATAAAGACCTGGTTAGGAACTCTGCGTCGTTCTTCCAAAGAGTGCATATCGACAACAAAGTTCCGCTGTACCGACTCAATGCGTCTACACTGAATGTGACCAAACTTGAGATGCGTACTCAAGAATTCGTCTAACCAAAGCAAAGAATCTGCCGATCAGAAAACTCCCTTGACCACCGCTTAACATAACCCAGAACTGAGTTAGTCAATATACACAATATAGCTTATGTGCAGGGTGAAATTGAGTTGTTTTTGTTAAGTTATAGACCAAGGTCAAAAACGGACTGTACGCGGCGGATATTAGTTTCCGCAATGGTATAATCAAAGACGTGCTGATTGAGGTTCCTAGAGAATGACATAACTTCACAATTTCCATGTCGAAACTTTAGTACAGTATAACGAAAACTATTTAATCAACACACCTTTATTCCAAAAATAAGAAGACAAGAAAAACTGGTTGATGAAAATGTTGTTATTTTTAAAATTTAGAGGTTGCCATAGCCACCTTCGACAAATCATGAAGATTCAGTAGAATAATCATTCATTGAAACTTCATTCTTTACTGTCGTGTATCACGGACACTAAATTTAACTCATTTAAATTGGGGTTCATTTCCTTTTCTTGCCCTTATCATCGTAATCCCCTACTAAACCAACGTAAGAAACTTGGCTATTGCTCTAAATTCAAATATTAAATGTTACCATAATAATTCAATACTATATGAGATCTCTGCTACTCTGCTTCATACATGTTTAGGGGACAACCCCATGCGTTAAGAAGGCGTTGGTCGGAAGGGGAGGGTAGGGGGAATGAGAAAAAAAATTGAATATCTTGTTTTTACCTTGCTGCGAACCAGACAAGAGACGGTGTGAAGTTTTTGTTGAATTCTTCCTCCTAGACCGAGGTTTCATTTAGTTGAATAACTGATCTTATACTATCTAACTCATAAAATTTTTCTTTTTGCTGAAATAAATTCTAGAAGCTCGTTTATACCCCTCAGTGTTTGAAGGATCTTATATTGTTAATGCAATTCGACTTTGGAACACTTAGTCGAATAATCTTTCTATTGCGGGTATATTCGGCACATTTAGTACGCTGCTTATCGATTATAAAAAGCTAGCAAACTATTCCTGGTACCCCGGGTGTGTTACAAGAAATACAGCAGCGCATGTAGTCGTAAGTCGTCGGTGGATTAAATGATGACGACCATTCCGGAGGTCCCAAGTTAGAATTGTACCGGCGGCAACCCATGGTTATATTTTACCGACAACAGCTTACGATAAAAAGGCCTTGGGAGTTGCAAAGAAACCGTCATTGATTCGGAATCGGAGAGAGAGATTTTGTCGAAAAGGGAATACTATTGCTTTCGGAGAATACCTGTCTTTTGGAACAATATTTCGAATTACTTTTTAAACCTTTTACGGAATCTTATTAATGAAGCCACGTATGATCCACAATTTTTAACTAAGCATCGGAAAAAATTAAAATCGTAAAAAATAAGCAACTTTCCCAACTTAGTTTCGACATAACTTTGAAATAATTTGTGTCACCAAAAACCACTTTATAATTCCCGGACAAGAAATCATCAATCACAAACAGAATTAATCCCCTTTTTACTCCTTTTGACGTATCCCAAATTTTTCAATTAATATTAAACGACGACGTTCAATTACGTGAGCTAGCGACAAAACATGAAATTCATTCTGTGACAAGTTAGTCAGTCCCGATGTGTTGTGAGAAAGCCTTTCACACTCCTTACACTAACACGAGTTCGTTATAAATCACTTAAGTGCGTAGCAATCAAATAAAAGCTCGCAAATAGCAAATATACTTGGTCACCCCTCGATCTCTATTTGAGTTAGTGAAGGTCCCCCCAATTACAACTCAATATTCCTTGGAAAGGACATTGGTAGTGTCAAGTGTGTGGCTGTTGCTGATGGAGTACGGCTATTTATCATCTTCTCAATTTCATAAATCATGAATTCGCCGCCATCTGACAGGTCAGAAACAACAACAAACCCATCTGGATGGGCACGAATATCCCAAAAAAGAAAACGTCCCGGACCTGTATGTCCACTGACTGACATGCAATTGGAATTGATTATCTCTCAAAGGATTCCTGTCATATCTAGGAGGTGTCAAGAAATTTGGTCTGGAAATTTCTGCTACTTAACTGAGCAAACTGCAAAAATAATCGCACACGACATGTCTCGGACGATTATTAGATCGGTGACTTGATCGGGTCGATGATCTGCACGTTTCCTTCGAGCCTGCGTGTGGTCCTCGAGGAATCACGTCTAAGAGGTATCAAGTGTTAAGTTCGCCGGTAAATCTGGCACGACGACTAATTGTTATAACATCGCAGTTGAAAGGATTAGGGAAAGAGGCGAGACTCCTAAGCTTACACTCATAACTAAAACGGATCAACATCACAAGATCAAATTTCACGATCATCAAGAAATTTTGCGTGAAAGCAAAGCGAGTAAAACGTTAAGAGGCGAGTTTGGATTGCTTGTTTTTTGCCTCGTTCGTTGTGACTTTGGAATTAGCGAACGCGAAAGTGAACTGGATATTGTTTTGATAGTTGCCTCCATTAACATGCATCTCGACTTTTTATACTATTTGACCGATTTCTATATGTTTTAGGTCGAGTTCAGTTGTATTCAAATTTTCTGTTGACCTCTGTTATTTGAAAGGAAATATTGCGAATGAAAATCGAATCGAATTCAATTTGCACTAATTTGATAGGCGAGGTCAATATTCAGGAACGAATTCATTTGCGAATTTCTTAAGATTAAAATGGAATACCATATCGAATCGAACTGCCGATCTGCCGGCGGTTAGGTTGAATTTCGGCGGTGCATTTTGTCGACGTTAAACTTCGACTGTAAACTTTTATTAAATTTTTTACGGCTTTTATTGCATATTTAGGTGTTTGCCTTTGAAAGGTCAATATGTGGTGATAGTACTCATTCATACAAGCAAAAAAAACAACAAAAAGAAAAAACAGGAGGTATGGTGATTTTAATGGTTTAGGAGCTACAGAGTGATTTTTAAAATTCAATATGCCGCGCAGCTTATATTAAATCAGGTAATGCGACGGTTGACCACCTGAATGGAGGAACATGGCCTAAGTCTAGCAAACCAGAAGACCGAGATTGTCCTGCTCACTAGAAGACGGATCCCTACGAGTGGGGCATGAGGAAATTCTGACGGAATAAGGCTGGACTCCAAACTAACCTTTTGGGAACATATTAGGCATGCGGCAGAGGCAGCATAGACCACAATCCAGTTGAGCAGGCTCATAGCCAACGTGGGAGGCCCATTAGCGAATAAGAGGCGACTGCTTATGTCGATCACGCTTATCTCCATAAAATGGGAAAAACAGAAAGCCCAGCCAGAGGACATAGTCAACAGCATGCTCAGAGGTAAAGGACAATGGGAGTATGTTGCAGTATTCATCCAGAAGATCCTGCAACAAAAGAAAAAGGAAACCCCAGAAGCACTGGACGAACTGTAGTAGGATAAGACCTAAAACATGAGAAGCCAAAGATGGCGTAATAGGCACCACCCTGAAGTAATACGAAAAGTAGTCCCGGAGTAGAGACATCCCTGAAAGGAGGAGGTTTTTTAGTGGGTGCAAGTCCCACGCACCAGGGCAAGGCACCGCCCCCCCCCCCCCCCCCCCTCTAAAAAAAAACAAAAAAAAATCCGGCTCATTGTCAAAGCGATTCTTGTCCCATTATATTTCAAAATTGTGATCTCAACACTAAGATTGACTTTAACAGCATCGGTCTGGAGCATGTAATAGGCAAATTTGGACTCGGAAACAAAAACACAAACTCGCGACAACGGAGACGGAATTGGATCAACTAGTTGAGAAGAGCGATCATCATGCCATGGCCCCAGGGTTCCAGCCCCGGTTATTTCAATAAAATGAAATAAAAATCCGCTTCTTCTCTGGTCTGTTGTCTAGCTCGCACGTTTGCAAAAAACAAGATATTCAAGTTCAAAGGTTGTCCCCTGTGCTTTGGCTACATCATAACAAACTAGTCACTGCTATACCCTTAGTTAAAACAAAAAAATGTCATCTAATACCCTGGGTTTTACCAAACGGCAAAACTGAAAATCAGATTATCCATATGGCAGTTTCGAAAAGCTAGAGAAATTGTATTTTCGACGTAAGGTCTAAGCGCGGCGCTGATATTGCCAGCGATCACCATATTGAAACAGCTATGTTTCGCTTATGCACGGCAGCAGTAAGCCCACGTAACATAATATCTAATATGCTACGGCTCAATGTGCAGAGGCTTAAAAAACCAAACATAGGATGCACTGCGACAGGACACCGACGACTCTATCGACCAAAAACGAAAAACGACGAAGGAATACTTTGTAAGCTGTGTTACGGAAAAAGTGGGACGATTAGAGAGCAAAAGACGACCATGTTTCAGTGCCGCCAAATGGTCCAAAGTCCAAGAAAAGATGTTGTAGTTAAACGACATCTCAGAACAGCAGCGACATTACAGACGAAGTGTAAGACAGGACAAGCACAACTATATCAACGCGCTAGCAGAAAAGACAGAAGAAGCGACCTACCGCGCTGACAATGGAGATCTATACAAGATTGCCAAGAAACTGACAGGAAAGACTGTTGCAACTGAACATCCTGTGAGATATAGCAATGGGGCCCTTCTAGTCACGGAGGAACAGCAACTGCAGAGGTGGAGAGAATATTTGTCGAAGTCCTAAACAACAAAACCTTTGGACCCCCGAATACCTCTTTACCCGAGCCTGAAAATCCGTAGACTGTTGCCAGTATTAACATCAGAACTCCGACAAGATTGGAGTGGACTGACGCAATTAAGTCGATGGACCTGTGTAACGCCCCTGGGATTGATGGAATACCAGTAGAACTACTTAAGGCGGATCCCATTGCTTCGGCTAATATTCTTCTTCCCGTTATACAGGAAGGTTGGGAAACCGAGACCTATCCCACTGAATGAAAAACAGTCGTAATTGTGAAGATTCCCAAAAAAGGCGAACTGAGCAGTTGTAACAATTTGCGCGGTATCTGTCTTTCAACTGGAGTCTCTAAGCTAATGACTAAAATCATTTTAATTCAAATCAAGCGTACAATCGAGCGCACTCTAAAGGTAGGCTTTCGTGATTACATCAACACCTTCCCAGTTATCGTCCAGCAATCCGCCGAATGGAGGTCACTTTTTATAATGCTCGTCGGTTTTGAGAAGGCGCTTGACTGCGTTGTTCGCGAGTGTATATGGGCAGCTTTACGTAGGAGAGGCATCCCAGACAAATTATCACCATCATACAATAGTTCTACTCGGGAGCCTAATTTCACGTCCTATACAAGGAAAAACCGTCGGAGCCCTCCCAAGTCTGAACGGATTTCTTTTTGTACGATGTGGCCAAAGGCTAGTGGACAACCCTTTGATGAGACAATCCTCATTAATGACGTATTGTGCAGTCCTAGATGACCACCCATCGCGATGGATTCGATCGAAATTTGTAACCACTTTTTATATCTGGCCTAAGCCGACGATGAATGTCCCCTATCAAAAGTCATGTGTCCCTAACGTCCCAAGCGCTGAGGAGAGAACGTCGCAGAGCAAGGTTTAAGATCAATGCTGCTAAAATCCAACTTATGACATTGAAGTCCAGGAAACAACATGAAATTTATCTTGAAAACCAGAAAATAGAGCAAGTGGATAAACTTTGCTATCTCGGAAACATAGTTACAGCGGACGGCGGGGCTGAAGCTGATGTACAGGGTCGCATCAATAAGACTTGAGTTACATTTAATACTCTTTCTGAGGCGAAAATGGCGATGGATAACAACACATGGAGAAGATCCATCGAGAAAGAAGGTACACATGATCAAAACAAATCGTGGCCATAGCTGGGCGCAGAATCGGATCAGGGGGAAAGTCGGTGTAGCAGAGGCAATATGTTTAAGGAGCCAGGCAGAGGAAGAGAAAAATTTCACGGCAAAATAAAAAAAAACTAACCACTAGCCGTACTGATAACCTCCCCAGTTCGAATTACTTTGCCTCTAGTTACATGCTTTATATTGTGGCGGGAGTAACTATGACTCTCTTAATGGTGGATTGGGCCCGGCAGTCTAACTGAAGGAGACCCCATGACACCTCTTACTTACAATTATATATCACATACCTATAATTAAAATGAAGGAGGTCTAGTTACTAGGGAACTATGACTCGCTTAGGTGTCACCTCTATAGATTTTGTTAAAGGCCTACATGTGACGGAACGGAAGAACACCGATCCCTAAATTGGTAGGGAAAAGGTGCCAATTCCTATGTGAGGCATGGACGTGTCTACATCTTTGCCCACTTGGGTTTGGACTCGTAGTGGCTGTGGATGGGTAGGGCAGGCGTTTGTTTTGGCAGAAGCCGTGGTAGGTGTAAGTCTCTGACCGGGGTGAATCACCCAGCTAAAGACACATCGGTCACTCCTTAATGCCCTGTCAATAGTTGACCCGGGGTATATCAGGCACAATATGGTTTTCAAACATTGGTGAAGAGGTCGCTCCTATAGATACTCCGCCAGACTGTGCCTTCGGGCACTACCCCAGCTATACGGGCTGCATGGTCGCATCGATGACTCATGGTGTATCGTGTAGTGTAAGACGGAAGCGACTGGGTATATAGTTGCCAGCTCGAGGTTGGAACTATATACGTAGTAGTCAATGACCATGGCACACTACCTTTGTGCATCACTTCTGGACATAAGTGATGTAGCTTTAAAAACCTTACCACGTATTCGTGAAATGAATATGAGTTGGTAGATGTTTACCTTAAAAGTTGATTGAGAGCAGGATATTACCTAAAACCATCAGATAAGACGAAAAGAAACCGATACTACGACACTCCTCAAAAAAGTAAGTGCATAATAACAGCGCAAATAAACAGAAAAAATTCGAAAAAAATATTACTATTTATTGCAATATTCATCAAATGAGAACCTCGTTTGATCCAAATATTATGTTTTAGCAATACAAGTTCCTAAAATTAGGTTAAGGTTTTCTCGTCCGTAATGTAGAGGACAACGTGGTGGCCTTTATGTGGGGCGAAGGTTTGCATCCCGTCGGACGCAACACATGACATGATTAAAATCTATTAGAATTGTAAAGAAATATCGGTGGTTCGCAACTCATGTTAAATTATAACTACATTTCCAATCTTTGCTGTCGAAGTGTATTTTCCCAATTCACGCCCCACAAAGGACTAGGGGAACTAGGTAGAGAAAAAATGGTGCAGCGAGAAATTTTGATTGCAGTTTTCAAGTTCACCTTTAGTTGCAGATTGGATCGGAATTATTTATTTGCATTTTGGAATTAAAAGTAAACTACTCTTGATGAAAGGCGATATATGAACTGGATAGGATTGCATTACCTATACTACTTCGAAACTACTACTAAATTGACTTGCTTTACCTTACCCTCAGTTAGATGAGAAATATCCCAAAAACTTTATTTCACTTGTTTAACAATCTTGTGCCTAACTTGCTCCAGTATGTTTTATGATTCAAATCCACTTTTCCATTCAATGTAATCTAATTATTTTTTATTTCCCTGCTGAGTCAATAATCGCCTCCGAGGTATTGAATTACTTAATCCGACCGTGACAAGTTTGCCAGCACCATGACATCAGTAAACCACTAAATCAACAACAGGATTCGTAGCCAATTGCTCTGCATCCTATTTTGCCTTATTTTCAAATCAAACGCACCCACCCCTAAGGCAAATGGCCACCTAATAATATCTTCAATTCTAAAGCCGAGGCATAATGTTATACATGAGCCGGAGTAGACAGTCGTGCACCCCATTTGGCAGTTATAGCTATCTTCTCCACCTACGGCACGAACCGACTCCCAGAATAGCTGAATTCGAATTGTGATTACCGTCATCGACTAAGGGTGGAGGGTAAAAGCTGCCGCTTCTGACAAGCGTTGAAGTGTTTTATGGTTTCGTCAATCGCGTTGACGCCTCACCGCTCCTGGCTACCACCGCACCATAATTTGGCGACACGATTGTGGTTGTGCCATCTATACAAACTTCCAATTGCTCCCCATTGGAGTGGAAATTTCAGAGGATTAAGTGCTTATAGATTGGCGATCTGAGACCCACCCTGTGGTCATTTAGGTAGACTTAATCGAACTATTCATGTGGGACTGCAATGATTACGGCAAGTGCTGCAAGTGCTGCCACCCCCGCCTTGCCTTAGGCTCGCTGAAGGCTGATAATGATGTTTTCGGTGTGACATATCCACCCTATTTACATACCAGGAGTGGTGGCATAATTTATACATGAAATATGCGATTTGATGTGATTTGTAATTTATGAGGTTGGAAATTGATGTCGAAAGATGTCGATTTGATTGAAACTGATTCGCACGGTGGCTTGTTGATTTAGGCTCGCACTACTCATTTGCATTTTTTGATGGGATCATGCTGCTTCTGTTTGGTACCATATCCGTCTTATGTTTGGATTATGCACAACTGGGCTTGGCATAAATTGCGAATTTTATGAAAAAAAAGTGAAGGATTTGACATTTTAAAATTTGTACCACTTTTCTTATAAATATATCCCGCATTCGCTACCGAATTTACCGTTTTTAACTCAAATGCTAGCAAACGTGGTCCTTTTTTCATTAAGCCGTGATTAAAATTGAACACACATGTACCCCGCACTTCACCGGACGATCGAAAATTAAAAGTTCGATCATTCCATTTCACGGCGTAATTTTCGAATTTCAGAGGTCCATTAGTGCTAATTGTCTTGAAATAATAATTTGACCGGTTCGTTCATCGATCAATAGCACCTATGTTGTTCCGTAGCGAATCAATCAAATTAAATAAAACGAACATTTATGATAATTTCATTTTCGACAGGTTACTGTCCTGCTCTCGCCAACTAATATGACCGGTCGACGATTTGGGACCTTCTTGTGGGACGTAATTTTTGTTTCAAATCTTAAAGCGAAGCTGAAAATTGAGATAAATCACTTTCGGTCAATTCGATTGTTTAATTCCTCCCGTTGCATGATACATCCATCATTCATTCAGGTTGGCTAGGGCTCCTAGGATAATTCCATTGTAAAAAAAAAGATCCATCGACGGCGTACAAGACTTAAAACGAGCACGACAAAAAGTGGCTCGGACTTCACAGCTAAGCTGAGGTTGAGCAGATCTGACCGTAAATGTTTTTTTCTTTTATTAATAAACTTAATGCTCAGGAAAATTGTGACGAAACAAGCGGTTTAATGGGTTACATTTTATTTTAGCCGCGATAACGGATGACTAATGACATTCGAGATGACATTTTGCCGTGTATCGGGTATTCGTCTTAGTTGACTTTTCAACATGGCCTGAGTCTGGCTGTCTCCCGAGGTGACTTTCTTCCACCGATCGTTAATTGATTTGTAAGAAAATACTTTTCTGATTGTCGGCATACTCGTCTCGACCGAAGGCGATAACGTAAGGTGGCCATTTGTCATTGTTTAAGAGATGTGACGCCTTTTGTGGTTGATTAATTTTCGTGCGATATCATTCGTATCGATCGTACCTGTATACGTTCGACGACTGCAGCTGCGGATCGCTACAAAAGGTAATCATTATGAAAATTTCTTGGATGTCTCTTATCACCAGAACGGATTTTCACGATTAATTATTTCTTTATTTTATATCCAGGAGGAGTTTATATGTTTTCAGGAGCAACATATTAAATTCCGTTCCTGAAACAATGCATCAAAAATAATTGCCGGACCTCTGTAATAAATTGCATTTTACACCACGAGTTTAGTTGAGACGGTACCCTAGAGTCCAAGAGTGCAAAAGCTAAGAATATGCGAACTGAAGAAGCGAGTATGCTCATCACCACCGACCGATCATAACCTGAGATCAGTCATGGATTTGGTAGCCTTGTCTGAATATTTTAATGACGTCCGCGCCTTCTCTCTCTCTCTCTCTCTCTTCATACGCTCATTTACACTATGATAGGCACTGTAAAAAAATTTGTTTTTATACCATGTGGCCAAAGCCTAAGGGACAACCCTTTGATGCGTTAGCATGGTTTTGTGCGGAAGGGAATTAGGGTAAGGGGAGTGAGGAAGCTTGAGTCTTGTTTTTGCATTCCTGCGAGCTAGACAACAGCCCAGAGACAGAGTGAATTATTTTAATTTCTTTATAAAAACCCACGGGGTGACCTGGTCTCCAACCCGGGACCCATGGCATGGTGGCCGTGCTGCTTAACGAATTTATCCAACTCCGTCTTGAACAGTTTATGCTTAAAACAAGCGTGCGACCAATTTGGTTCAGGCGGAAAAAGTTATGATAGCAGAAGAAAGACGAAGAGTTGTGAGTAGCGTAACGAAATACCGAGGATAACTCTCCAATTTTGACGTGGAAAAAGAACGACGACAGAAAAAATATAAACAAAGAAGATTTCCATAATGGTGCTTTAAGGAAGATCTCGGCATTAACAAAATTTTGAGGTGGTTCGACTAGTGTCGTAAATGCAATACAACATTGGAGCACATTTTGGTAGAATAGCGAATGACATTTTGGTTACAGAACCATTTCCTAAGTCAGATCTTAAGTGGATACAAAATTTTTTTTTAATTTTCAGAAGTCTATGCCTTTCCGAATCAAAAAATAAAATTAGTAGGGGGAACGAATCGGTTCTGTAGATATATGGGATCTCAATGAATTGTTGTTTATTTTAGTTTGTAGTATTTATTTTGTTATTTTGTATTTTTAATGTAATAGCTTGCATTAAGCTTAAGTAAATAAAGAGTTTCATTTTAACCAAAGGCGAACATTTGAGGCTCAAGTATTCAAAAAGCTTTGCGGCATCCTTGGAATTAGAAGACAACACTATGTCAACCGCAATCTGACGGAATGGTTGAATGATTTAATGAAGTTGACATTGATTAACAAAGAGAAGTTGTGGATAAGCATCAACGAATTGGAACACGGATATCCAAATTTTCCTATTAGCTGAGCGAGCAGCTATGCTTAACTCAACAGGACAGACACCTTAGTTATTACTTTTTAGAGGTAAAATAAAATTCAGAGCTTCTAAAGAGAACCACTGAAAAATATGTAAAAGCCTTCTAGCGACAAAGTGAAATATTGAAAAGATTGCAGATCTTAATGGTTAATGGTTGTAAGGAAGGCGATCTTGTGTGACTATTTCATACCCTCTGCGAAAAGTAAAATCATCCAAGCTTCAACAGCAGGGAGTAGAACTATACTAGATCCATACAAGTATGTCTGATGTGGACACTGTAGACTACTAATAGGGGCAGAAAGGAAATAAATTGCGCTAATTGGTGAGAGGGTTGCTTTTCGAACTTAAGCCACAATTAACTAGGCCCATCGCTATTCTTATTAACAGTGACCTTATGGGCTCAGATAATCCGTTGCCTTTCTAAACGTGAAAATGGCTTTCTATCCTTTACGTAGTTTGTCAAAAAATGATGATGGATGATGGATGCAAGGGCCGAACAGAAACATAACCAATGTTCCATCGTCTCAGACTCAGACTCGTTAAAACCTCTGCATTCCAGGTTGCCTATCGGTCTTATTTTGAGTAGGTTGAAGTTCCAGTAATAATAGAAGCCAAGCTTTTCAGTGTTACTAAGTTTAGTTTAGGAATGTTTTGGTCGATGCGAGCAGGGAGTCGAAATGGGACCACAATCGAAATTATAAATCGGTTACGGTCAACCGAAACCAAATTGGGTTTTTTAAACCGCAATTGCAACAACCTTAACCGTAATTAATTTTTTTCAATTCGGTTTCGGTTAGAACCGAAATGTGAGATTTCATTTTCGGTTTCGGTTAAAACCGAAATGTGAATTAAAGTTTTCGGTTGCGGTTAAAAACCACGTAGATATAAAATTTTCGGTTTTGGTTACAACTGAAACGTTAGGGTTAGAGTTAAATTGCTGTCGTTGGGATTTCTATATAATATAATGAAGTCATCCGACTCCCCTCCACTCCCTACCACCCTCCCCTTCACCTCCCCTCCTATAATAGGAGATTGAGTCGTCATTTTGTACTAAAAAGGACTCTATGGCTTTGTAAGATTCTTAAATTTTAATATTCCAAAAGCATCGAAATCTTAGTTTGAAAGACGATGGCTTTTTCGTCAAAATGTCTTGCCATTTCTACACCTAAGTTTTTTCAGAAGACTTGTGCAACTACGTTTTCCTAATTTGATGTGATAAGTAGCCACTATTAGAAAGTCGCAATGAAGTTTGGTACATTATGGTTTTTATGAGGTAATCGCTTAGCAGGCTAATAATAATTTCATGGATCTGATATTTCATCAACAACAATACTATGAACTATGATTTTGTTTAATAACTTCCAAAGTATGATAGGGTTGTAAGTGAAGTATTTAATAAAATAATAATAATAAAAATAATTTTTTTTGTATAAGTGTGGTCAAGTGAAGTTGTGAGTACGTTTTTTTAGTAAATTTGTTGCTTTCAAGGTATAAAAAAATTGTCCAAGTATAAAAAACGTCTACGCTTACTAACAGCCACTATTATTAAGAAAATTTGGAAAAAGGAATACAATCGGATCATTTGTATTCAAGTTTTCTTGCATCCAGTTCGAAAATAGTAATTTCGAGAAAATCACAAGTGAAAGTTTAAGATTATTTTTCCGATATAAAAAATCATTATTTGTTGCCTGCCAAATTTACATTGCACTCTTTGTAAAACCTTAGCATATGTGGATGTCCTTGAGATATTGGTATCCTCTAGATCAGTGATTCTGAACTTTTTTTTCATCACGGTACACTTTTAGATTTAAAAATTTGGTGGTACAATAATAGTAAGATAAATTTAAAAGTTGGGTTCAACACCCCCCCCCCCCCTCCCGCGGATATACAACCTTCTCGTTATTGCAAAGTCTATTTAAAATAGAACATAAGACTTGAAAATTCAATTCTAAATATCTGAAATACATTACTTCGCTTAGTACCGGCTTTTGATTCATTAGAAACATGAACAAGAAATGGAACTATATAGAAAAAGTAAGTGCACACTTTTCCATTCTCGCTCTCTCTCTATTTCCCGTAAGGCCTTGTGGGGCATGGCGCGGTAGAAGAACTTCACCCGATTCGAGACAACGATTGCAAGTGGACCTGCAATTTAAAGTGGATTCCGAACCACCGACATTAGTTTGCAACCCCCAATGGCCCTTTTTACTGCGATCTATTGTTAACAGAAAACAACCATGGGTCGTTGCCGGTGTTTTTCGAACCTGGGACCTCCGGATTGGCAGGCCGACATGTTATCACGTACTCCATTGCCGATTGAACTTTTCAATTAACCAGAGCGAAACCAATTCTATCATTCCAGCTGTCAATAAGGGGATATATTTTGGTTTTGCTTTGAAACGTTCTGATGCAAAGGCATGCCGTAGTAACATTTGTGTTCTCCGATAATTTGGGTATTCGCAGTGGCGGCACACTTCAAGAATGTTGCGGCACACCAGAGAGCCGTGACATAATGGTTGAGGATCACTGCTCTAGATTCTTGACAACGACCCGTGAGAGGCTCGAATACGCGCTTATAAGGCTGAAAAACCCGTCAAAGACGGCGCGCATTCTTTTCAAATGGAAGAGAAAAATACATATTAGAGTTTAGGCTACCAATGCTGGGAGGATAAAGTCTAACCCTTTCTGTTGAAGCCAAGTAACTCGGTGTAACATGAGATTCCGTACTTAACTGGAAAAGGAATATAGAAAAGCGCATAGCAAAAGCAAGCGTGGTCTTCTATGCGTGTAAAAAGGCCTTAGCCGTCAAATGGGGACTTAAATCCAAGTTGGTACATTGAATGTACACCGCTAAAGTCACACCGATTCTTTGCTATAGCTCCCTAGTCTAGTGGACATCTTTGGGTAAGAGTTGTAACCTAGAGACACTATCGAGAATATAGAGAGCGGCCGGTCTGGGAGTAATTGGGTTTCTATGTATGTATTACGCCTACATCGGCTTTGGAGGTCATTCTGCTCTAGTTGTCACTGGAAATATACTGCAGAAGCATGGCAGCGGGAAGCGCAGTCAGACAGTGCATCTAGCATTCTTCTGAAGTTAGACTTTATCTGCATATATACTGACAGACAGGCGGTCGTTAAGGCGTTGAAAGATGTAGTGGAACAATTGAAATTAATGCAATTGTGCAACAACAACCTAGGCGAGATTTCTAGATTTCACAAGGTGACCCTGGGTGTCAAGACATGAGAAATATACCGGATGAATTGACAAAGGAGGATACTTCTGATACAATAAATAGAATTATACCTCATCGTAGTCCGATGGTTCCGATAAGCATCCTTAAGGCAGATATTGCCAGCGGCGCCTAAAGTAATGTTTATCATCGGTGAACTAACAGAGATGCCTGTTCTATTAGCAGACAACTGTGGTCTGAGTACTGTAAGAGAAGAACTATAGTTCTCCTTAGTGGCAGGGCTTACGGAGCTGTAGAGCATCAAGCTCAAAATCGAGCTGAGATTTCTTAGAGAAGCAGGATGGCAGGGTAATTAAGACAGTTGGATTCCCATGAATATATTCGGTACAATGAACCTATCTAGTGGTCTACGTGAGGCGAAGTCAAGGTAACTCAGCAGCACCTTACTATGTGTATCCAAAGCGTGGTATCTTGTAGTGGTGGAACTGGTGTGTCGACAGGCTGCTTCTTGATTAAGGTGTTCTTGTGTTTCTTTCGCAAATACTTTCTAAAATATTGAGTACGAAAGACTTAAGCCTGCTGAATCTATAATCCTTGTCTTTTAAGTGGTTTGCTCGACCAGTCTTAGGTATGAAGATTACCTTCACTTTCTGCCAAGAATCTGGAGTATAACCGTGTCAAATGTAAGCATTAAAAATATTAATAGGCACACCAATATTTTTCAAAGCGGTACTTCTCACGGATGATACTCGTAGCAGTTTTGCACCATCCGACAGTACCGTATGGCAGAGGGTTTCGAATCCCTTATTAATATTTTCCATGACGCATGACAAATCTAGAAAATCTATAGAAAAGTATCAACTTGTGTTTTTTAAACCCAGTACCTTAGATCGAAGTATTTCATTTTCATCTATGTACTTCATTGAGCTCCTCCTCCTCTCTAGACTTTAGCAGAGTAGAAGAAGTTTATATGATTAATGAAAATAAGTAGTTGCGATCCTTGTTTTCCAGGACTACCATCTGACTTATATATACAAATAAAATGCTCTCTCTTCGATCTGGTAAGTCCTTAGATAGTGAACATTGGAATTTGTTACTTATAAGCTCGGCTGGATTGTCATTAAGTTCCTGTTCCATCATAAGGATGTGAGACATTAAAACGAAATTTAGCGTTTTTCAAACAATTTAATTTAATAAATTGGTCCTTAGACTGTCCTTTCTTTTTCTCTTTTTCTTTTTCTAGAGTTTCGCATCTAACACAGAAGGGGGTTTCTTGATAGAAGCCAAGCAAAATTATCCTTTTGCATCAAAATGGTGGAATGAGGCTCCCACTCCAACATGCATATGAACAAAAGGAATTAAAACAAAGGACAAAAAAAAGAATTCACAACACGCCCCACAGGGAGTTGCGGGAAAATAGATAGTTCTTCAGTGATTTTTTACTAAGGATGAGACCGAAGTTGCGATATGCATTAACAGCCCTACATAGTCGGTTAACTGGTTCATGCTTGTCATAATTTCATCTGGAGGGGTCAACATGGCAGTCTTCGGAGACTATATTGGGTCTGCCTAAAGAAACTTCTATTAACAAGAGTACTTAAGTTAAAATTTGATTTAAAGAACTGCTGGATAAATAACAAATCAGAGACTTTGCACCTTTTCTCAAGTGGGGGTAAACCGAGTATACGGAGCCAGTCGGTGTAGGGCGGTAGTCTAAGTGGATCGCCCCACGAGAGCTCTCTTTACGAAAATCTAATAAAATTACGCTGCATTAATTCGATACGCTTGAACTGAACAGCATAGTAGAGCGGCCAGACGAGTAAGGGAATGTCCGACGGTCCAAGGTTCGAATCCCGTCGGTGTTTTCTGCTGACAACAGATTACTATAAAGAGACCATTGGGGGTTGCAGAGAAAATATCGGTGGTTCGGAATGCACTTTAAATTGTAGGTCCACTTGCAATCGTTGTCGTTGATGACCTAAATTTAGAATCCTGATTTTCCTTTGTTTTGTTTCTTGCTTCATGCTACAGCCAATAGATGTCTATGGCCAGAGGAGAAGTAGGATTGGGGGAATGAGGGAAATTAAATGCCCAGAGACGGTATGTATTTTTTATTTTTGTTTATTGCAAGTGAAACCTCATAGGTAGACCCAGTTTCGAACCTGCATCCATTGCGCGATGATCGTGCTACTCATCCATTGATTCAACTCCGTCTATGTGTTAATCATTAAGCAAGAATCCTGGTGTGGTCTTGTTTTTTAAAATTAAAACTTTGTCGCTACTTTTCCACAAGGTATTTGGTTGGGGAAGACTTTGTATATAAAAACGTCACAAACAAGTTAGTTTTCTTGGCGGCAGATGAATAACGTGTCAGATCCTAAATAAATGCTCTCTAATTAAATATAATTGGAACTTTCCTTCAAAGTGGCGAAAGTCTAAATACACCGATCAGAACTAAATTTACTTCGAATGCTATCAAGATTTCAGCGAAGACACAGACAAGTGTTAGCAGGAAAGCAAAACTCTTGCTCGAAACTAGTTCCTATGTGAACAGCGCAATCAGTGACTTCTCATCGTATTCAATAATTGCGTGGAACATCTTCAATAGCCATATCAATCCCGATATCTTGCATCATCTGAAAAGTCCACGCGAATTATAGTCTGCTTAAGATTTACATTCTCCACAATTTAGACTCTATCAAATCTCGTTCAATCATGTCCCTTTATCACCGTTAGTGAGAAGCAGTCGAGACACTTTAATTACCGCCTCCCTGAACTAGCGAGAAGAACTCAACGATTGCTATTACATGGCATCATGTCGTCAACGTCACTTCCTTTCAGGCGATAAACTTACATTTCATAAAATTTTAACAATTTCATCACATTGAAACTGAGGAGATTAGTAAGGAAGTTCAGGGAAACGGGCTTTTCTCGGTTCTCATATCCCCCAATCAATAGAGGAAACGCTGAATAGGTCCCATCATCGCTAGTATTAAGCGATCTCAGAAGAGCTGTAATGGCCCACAGTACCAACAAAAAGTCCATCCAACCTATAATTCACATAATCATCATCATTCGCGCATTATCATCGTCATCCAGTGCGATAGGGAACGAGTAGAGTAGGAGGACACGGTGGTAGCATCAAGCCGCGGCTAACATCAACTCATAATCCAAATTGTAATTACTCGCTACTTGTGTTAATTTCCCAAGGAGAGCTCTTTGCCCTGCCGCTCGTACTTTGGGGTTTTTGTAGCGCCCATCCAGTTTCTTGCGCCACTGCCAACTCAGTTCTGGTTATTGATTTCATGTAGAGACTCCGCCAAAACGTTAGAGGGGGCCCCCTGCATACTTAGACTTCAAGCAAACTATCAAATTACTCTGAAATAACGATTTGTGAGTGACTTGCAAAAAGCATAGGATCTTAGCGAAAGTAAAGATGCTGAACGCGGTAAACCGATAGAATTGAGGAGAACAATCCAAAACATTGAGCACAGGTGAGTTGAATTGAAATTTTTCGTATACTCCGCGATTTGATTACTTATTAATTTTCTATTTTGTTGAATTGGTGGGGAGAAATATCTAATGAGTATTTGTATGCTTTCGATTTCAACACAAATCTTAGTTTAATTAATAGTTTATCAAATAAATACCGTTTTTAATTAAGGTAGGTGTGTATTTGATGAAACAAACATTTTACGTAATCTCTTATTACACATGGGAAGGTTTTGGCATACCAGGATTTTGAATAGCACGTATCGAACTTGAAAAGTTGCTGCTGGAACAGCTAACTGCAACTTTACACGGTATTATTATACCAAACTCAATTATAAATATTAAGGGAACACACACAGGGAACGCGTCTAATTGCAATGGCAGATTGAAAAAGTATTGTGGCCTCAGATCACAGAATACTCTAGAGATACAATCCTGGAAGCTTACACGAACAGCTGAGCATTGGTGGTGTAAAGAAACTTGCTATAGTAAAGCGGGGGAATACTAATTTTTCGCAGAATTTTTAAACTCGCAACTTGGAATTTATTTGATGTGAACCTATAAATGTTCATAACATGTGGTCACGATAAAAAATTTCTCAATTACAATTTTCATGTGTTTTATTGCGAAGACTCTCTCTTGTATACGTTTTGTTGAAGTAGTGAGGTTAGAATGCTTCTATGACATCAGTATTTCTCTTAAGTTTTGGTAAAACAGTGTGCAGTTTTATACGTGTGCAAGAATTAGTTAATCTGTGGTACAAAAATTAATGAAATAATCACGACAGATTTGGCAGGTCACTTTCCATATTGCACAGCCGCACAACATTTCAGTTTCCAAGATCCGAGTTTTGTGCATCTGGAGATGTTAGCAAGAGTAAAAATAATAAGAAACCGAACACCACTAAAATTAAGAGCCAATCACTGTATGTGACGCAATTTGAAACTTAAAACAATCCTTCATTTTTTTTGCAACAATGGGCCTAATTGGTCAAAGAAATATAGCGCCGTCATATTTCGGAAGCCATTGTAGTCCCACTTCGACACGGAAGAATATACGCTTTAACTGGACTTCGCATCAGCTTTCAAAGCGTAAACGACAGAAGTGTGGTACAACGATAATTTTCAGGTCTTATCCCATCTTCGAAATGGTCATCATACTCAGCGATGGACTTCAGCAAATTATGGTTTTTGCAACAAAGTGCGTAGCTGAAATTGTCATTTAGCGGAACATGCTGTGCATAAAAACAATCGTCGCAAGAAACGACACGGAATACTTTGGCGTCATCTGAATAAAACAGGATTTTGGAGCTAGCAAGGAGCAACGAGACATCATTAATAAAAATGATAAAGAGGAGTGGGCCGAGAATGCTGCCCTGAGGCACCCCAGAAGAAACAGAAAATTTGTTGGATAGGGCACCCGAAACAAGACCCGCTGAGTGCCCCCGGAGAGGTTAGAGAACAGCCAATCAACAAAAACCGGTGGGAACCCGAGCAGATGAAATTTATGAAGAAAATACCTGTGGTCAATTCTGTCGAACAATTTCTCCGACTCTATGTCTAATCGTTTACCTTTTCTAGATTACGAAGAATGATGGCTCGTTTAACTCTGATTGGAATATGAAATCCACTGGTTCTGGCAGAGTCTCAACTTTTCTTTCAGAGAATCCCATACAACAGAAGCGTACCGTGATTATAAACATGTTACACAAGATATTTAATAAATACTATATTCTAAATAATATATTGGGATCGCTATTGGTAAAATTAATTCAGTATTACGGAATATGTCATGTTGTTTTTGAATATAATATTTCACCAATACCTTTCGAAGAGAAACAATTTGGATTTGGACAACAATGATATAAATGAAAAGAGTAGGACCGAGATCCAGTTGAATTACGTTCTAATGTAGTATATAAAATTAATTGTGGGTCCTGTGACGCATGCTATATTAGGCAGACGAGGCAGTTGTTAAAGAAAAGATTATACCAACACAGGTATGCTCGCAGAAGTATTAACAGACAAAATAACGATCTAGCTTAACACCGTTTCGAAGACGAAAGCCGCAATTTGATTATGATAATCCCACATTAATGGACTATGAGTGTATTTGGTACAAACGGAATGTTATCGAAATGATACACATGCAACTCAATAAAAACAACCTCAATTTCTGACAAATTCGTTAAACTTAAATCCAGTATAAATTACGCTTATAAACGATTATAAAAATACAATCAATAAGTTATTTTTTAGTCTCTGATATTTAGGTACTAGCAACGAAGTCACATAATAACTTTGTTCCAATTTTAATAATAATTTCGGAGAGTTTAGTTGGTCCCTTAGGCTATTATTCTAACATGAGGTGATATTTTTAGCCTTTTTTTGTAAGATTCTTAAGTTTTTTCCAATGTCAGTTTTAATAGAGTTATTTAATGTTACAATTGAATTTTTATTTTGGTCCTATACCAGCTTATTAAACTTGATTCCCTGAGAACATTATATATTTTATTGTATCGTAAAAAGAGAGAAAAGTCCTAAAATTTTCATACGAAAATTTTGGTAAAAATTACGATTATTAATTTCAATCGGGTTGCAACTGTCAGCTACCTTAATTTTTACAGTACGGCAACGGTTCGGTTGTAAAGGTTATTTCGAGCATAGAATTCAAATGGATTAAGGAGAAACCTAGTGTAGTAACCAAAAAAAATCATTTTTGGAGATTTTTCGACCGATTAACCAATTTCTTTATTACAATCTGACAACCCTGTATTTTACAAAAATAATTTTGTTACACATCAAATATTTATTGACTTTGCGCAGTGACGTCAGAAAGACGGCGCAGCTGTTGGGATACCACTTTATGGTGTACAAGGTCTAGGTCCTCTCAGTAGTCTGAAATCAAAATTTGAAGTTTTATTTTTTTTTAAACGATGTGGTCAAATCCTAGGGGACAACCCTTTGATGCGTTAACATGGTTTTGGCCGGAAGGGAATTAGGGTAAGGGGAGTGAGGAAGCTTGAGTCTTATTTTTGCATTGCTGCGAGCTAGACAACAGCCCCGAGACAGAGTGGATTATTTTAATTTCTTAATAAAAGCTCATGGGGAGATCTGGTCTCGAACCCGTGGCCCATGGCATGGTGGTCGTGCGGCTCAACGCATTGATCCAACTCCGTCTCCGTCTTTAAACATTTTTGCGTAACCTGACGGTTGAAAAAACTTTCTAAGTCAAAACTTGTGCAAATGGCGCAATTTAAAAGTTAGACATGCGATTTTTGGCACATTTTTACTCCTTAATTTTGCTATAAAAGTGTTTAAATAATTTAATTTTTAAAAAACTCGACGTCACTCTAAATGTTCAATCGTTGTCTTTTATTATCAATTTAGTTCGAGTCAATCGGTCAAGTAGTTTACGCAAACCAATACGCCAGTATGTGGTCTTTTAGAGAAAAAGTTGACAGAAAACGTATAACCCGATAAGCCGGCACGAAATTTAACAGCTCAAATCTTTTATTCTATCCATTTGATCGATACAAAATTATTCAAATTTTGTATGCATTCTTCTACATAGGCCTATTCTAAAACAATTTGTTGCCCTCCTTAAAGGTAATTGAATTAAATGAAAACAATGATTTCAATTTTGTTTGAAGTTGTGGAGAACCGTAAAATTTACCAGTTATTCCGGTGAAGTGGTCAATTTTTCCTAAATCGCACAGTAAATTTTACGAGTCACGTAAATTTTAGCGTGCTGTTCCGTAAAAAGTGCCTATGAACATTCAAATTACTGAAAGGATTACAAACTTTACAGTTCGACTGTTTAAATGTTTACAGAATGTCTAACTACAGACAGACAGAATGTCTAACTACGACTACGGTAAGCTAAACCGTAATTTTTCCTGGAACATTCTATTAATATTTACCTACGAGAAAGTAAATACGATTTGTTTATAAACATCTTCGGATTAAGGTACTTTGCTCCAAACCCACGAAATAAAAAGTTCATTTGGTCTTACAAAAAAAAAACATTTGTTTTTAGTTTAGAGGAAACTGTATTGTCATAAAAATGTTAAAGAAAGGGAAATAATTGGAAAATAAGCAAAATCTCTTTCGAGATACAATCCACATTATTTGTTGTACCAACTATCCCCCCACTATAACCCATTCACGAAATTAGCTCCAGAACGTTAATTAAGCACAATTGGTTCAAAATCTATATGTAAGTCAATCAAAGTTTTCTTGTCATACACTCTCTCTTGTGCACCATATAGCCTTCTATATAAGACGACTAGCCTCTACCCTGGCTCTACTTTTTCTCGTTTCTACGTGGTCTGTCTGACTGAAACTTGGCTTTGTGGAATGACTGCTGATGTTAAACACTTTGGTCCGATGGTCTTTCGGCGTGACCGACATCTGTCTTGAGGGAACACCCCTGTCAGGGGAGGAGTACTAAGTGCTGTTTGTTGCGACATCCCGTGCTCGGTTTTTGGGCTTTTGGACTCGAATGATTTGGAACTTTTACGTATTGTGTCCAGATTGCCAGACAATAATGTGTATATTGCTAGTTATTACATTTGCTTGCTTCTTGCATCGACACACTATCCTCTGCTTTGTGTCCGCAGGACGAGTTGTTGCTGCTCAGAGATTTTAACCTGCCAACTATTAGCTTGGTATCATCGGATGTTGACGGGCTGATACCCTCCTTTTCGTCGGCATCGCAGTGTTCTTTATGCTTCACCGACGTCCTTTCTTTTTCTGAACTGTTACAGTGTTCCAGCATCGGCTACCATAATTTATTGAAGCTAGGTGATACTAAGAGTAGCGATTCCTTGACGATTGCGATTTTTTTTGCTACTTTTTTAAGACCAGTTTTCTTTATGACAACTGTGTTAAGGATTTTATTTACCGGACTCTGTTTTCCATCTTCACTGGAAATACAAGATCTTATATTTGATGACGACTCAGTCGCGAAACATATTAATAACACAGGTCTACAAGATCTTGTTCTTGGGCAGCTGAGGGTCATTTTCGAAGTAATTTGCTGTCTAGAATCCAAATGCGAGGTCAGAATTTGGCCATCAATTCAGGATTTTGAGATATGTGAGGTTATGTACTCGAGAAATGGGGTTTTTGGCTACTTTTGAGGTTATGTGCAGGATGCACAAAATTGTTCTGCTCTTTTTTCTAGTTGCACCATTTAATACTACTTTTAACTTTCAAAATAAACTGTTGAGCTGTTAACTCCGATTTTTTTCTTACAAAGACGGCTGCTTTACGATTTATGTAAGTTATGATATATATCCCAATGTTAATGCTCAAACTTTCTTGGGATATATTTCATAACTTAAAATAGTCGTAACTTTGCAAAATAAATCGTAGTTGACCGCTCAATAGCTTATTTTAAAGGATAAGAGTAGTATTAAATAATGCACTAGAAAAAACTACCAGCAAATTTTGTGCATCCTGTAACCTATAACCTCAAAAGTAGCAAACAAACCATTTTTCAAGTACATAACCTCAATTATCTGAAAATCCTGATGCGATGGTCCAATTATGAGCTCAGATTTGGATTCTATACAGCAAATTACTTTGAAAACGACCCCCAGCTGCCGAACAACAATGATAACCCCATTTTCGGTAGACCTGTGTAATTTAGCAGATAGTTTCTCATGCGGTCCTCAAGGTATTCCTGTTTCCCTTCTTAAGAACTGCTCTTCTTTCTAGTTTCTGTTCTTTGTTAATTATTTAATTTATCAATTTCTTGTGGGGTCGTTCAAAACTTTTGGAAGTCAACTCTTATTATTTTCTTCCAGCACGACTTTATGAAAGAAAGGTCTACCACGAGTAACCTTTTGGAATTTTCTAATTTCTGAAATTGAAGCTGGTAAGCAAGCCGATTCTTTACAGATTTCAGCAAGGCATTTAACAGAACCACCAAATTTTAATATACACACTCGCTGCCCTCGGGTTTAAATCCTTGTTTGTAGACTGGGTTCGTTCGTACTTATTAAACGGAGTTGGATCAATACGTTGAGCGGCACGACCACCATGCCATGGGTCCCGGGTTCGAGACCAGATGACCCCGTGAGTTTTTATTAAGAAATTAAAATAATCCACTCGTCTCTGGGCTGTTGTCTAGCCCGCAGCAATGCAAAAAAACAAGACATTCAGGTTTCCTCACTTCTCTTACCCTAATCCCCTTCCGGCCAAAACCATGCTAACGCATCAACGGGTTGTCCCCTAGGATTTGGCCACATCGTATACAAAAAAAACCGTACCCAACGAGTGTTTTTCCATGGATCCCTATGCAAGTTTATTTTGAATTCCTCTGGTGTGCCTCAAGGAAGTCATCTGGGCGCGATTGTATTTATTATTTACATCAATGATGTATCTATGTTTTCGAAATATTCCAAAATTCTTTGTTATGTTGACGATGACAAAATTTGTCGTGTTCTTTCTTCTGTACGTGATTGTGACTCTGACTTAGACGCCTTCTACAATTGGTGTTCTATTAATTATCTCCCACTTAACATTAGTAAATGCACTACTATGTCGTTAACTCGCAAAAAAATCGTCTTCCGTTCCGCTACACCATGAATGATTGTGTACAGGAAAAAATTAATAAGAGCAAGGACTTAGGAGTCTGGCTGAACTACCGTTTTACATTTAACGACCACATTGATGATATAGCTATCAAGGCAAATTCACCACTAGGTTTTAATAAAAGATGTGCTAAGGTATTTGGCGACATTTATATTACGCGGCTCCTGTATTGCACCTTTGTTAGATGAATTCTGGAGTATGCTTGCTGTATGTGGTCACAATTTTGTCATGACTTATTGACACTTCGTAGGCGTCCTTAGAGTGACCCTCTCAGTTTTCCTTCGTACTCTCATAAAACTGGAATCTCTTGAATCTAGGCGTAACATCTCTAAAACTGTTTTCGCTTTGGAGTGTCTTCAAGGCAATATTGACCCTCTGCCTTGCTGTCTTCCTTTAATATATCGATTCCGAGTCGCTCCTTCAGAAATCGAGACTTTCTTAAAATTTACACGAGCCTACCACGTCAATGTCTCCGTTCTCATTTTGACAACATTTATTTCAATCTTTTTAAACATTGCGTTAAGGCTAAACTTTCAACTTTTTTGCCACTTCTTTAATTTTTTTGTTACGTTTCTTACAAATATTTTTAATTTACGTTTAGCAAGTAAGTGGGCAGCCTGTTGATAAATCTTAAATAAATAAAAACTTAAATCTAAACAATCCTCGCCTTATTACTGCTTTATTTTGCGATTGTTAAAGTAGTGGTCGTGAAACGTCTCCTATCTTCCAATTCGAAAAATGTCAAGTGATTGTGCTTATAACAGCCCTTACGTTCACAATAAGAGCAAAATTAAAAGTAGATTAGCTCGTATACATCTAACACACATAAAGAATGGGGTTGCATCCCTTTTATTAGCTGATATTATCTGGGCTCTTTTACAGCATAATTTGCTACCACTTTCGGAACAAATTTGAATTTGACACATGACACCCTCAGCGAGGGCGACAACTCGATAAAACATCGCAAACATGAAAAAGCGCTGATAGTGCAGGAGATATGTACCTCAGAGTTGAGCCATACGGTAATAGCCGCCATAATCCGACATGTAACTAGAGGAAATAGCATCATCGACTTACCCTATTGAGCGCAGCACATACTACCCGTCGTCCCTTTTCTAACGATTGAGCTGTACAATACTTAAAAAATTTTAATCGCTGGATTTATTCTGTCGTTAACTGACCTTATCGGCGCTTGATCAAGCACAACTGTTTCATTTGATCTTTAAACGTGATTAAGGGATAAGTGAGGTTATGTTGGGTGCTTCAGTAAAAGTATAGTTAGCCCTTTCCGGTTTTTTTTTCGCAACAAAATAAATTCACCGGTGGTCCCATCAGGTTGCGTTACTCAATTCGAGGCCAAGAATTTGATAAATTTTCAATTAAATTTCGCAAGTGAGCATCACAGTGAATGTATCAAAGCATTTCAATTAGCCAAAATTACGGTTATGGAAATGCGGCCAACTTCATACGACACCAAACAGTGCGGCCTTGATAATTTCAGTTAGCTCGTGTAACGTATAAGTAACAGCGTAGATATCCAATCACATCAAGGGGGCAAGGTTATGCGCAAAGGGCACTACTGTTGGCGATGCTTTTGTAATCACTCTCCGCGGTAATAAATAGTCTCGCTAATTTACGAAGTGAAAATGATTAATTAACCTTAGCTCTCACACCAGGCACGACCACCAGTGCGCTGCTGAATTTATGCTTTCCCTGTTAATCGTTGAATTCTTTGATTTCGTTCCTCCCTTCCTGCTGTTGAACTTATTTTAACTGACAAACATGGGAACATGGTTGCTGGTTGGTACTAAACCGGAGGCTGTAGAGTGAAATTATTAATTTTCCAACATTTTTTTTAGTTTACAGAAAGTTTTATTGAATTATTTGATGAAAGCAAGTTTTAACTGATTCGGAAAGGAAAATAGTAGGTGGCACTTTTTGAATTTAAAATTGATATTGTAAGGAAAAGGAAGTATTGACCAAAAGAACCGCTATGCTTGTACATCTGATAAGCACAAATTACCTTTCATAATACGCGAAATGGGAAGACAAACTACTTTAGAAGAGCGCAAAATAATTATCGAAATGGCTCAAATGGGAAAGCTATGTAGCCGTGAAAAAAATTATTGACAAATATAAAAATTTTGAAACATTGGAAAACATTGACCACAAATGGCGACCAAACAAGTTAAGTGAAATAGATATCAGGCGTGTAGTTAAAGAAGTGAAAAAGGACCTTTGTACAAGTGCTGTGAAACTGGCTTAAGAACTTGATTTGGTTTGATTTGATTAAATTGGATATGTGAGGTTCTCAAGCGCCGCGGCCACTGGGGCCTATTGTGCTAACTCTCTCAACTTCTTATAGCAAGCCGGTCTCTCTGAAGAGGTTCAACAGCTCCCGCAGTTGGCAGTCATTCAGCCCGCTTTGTACCAGGGTTGGTTTCCCGAATAGGCCAAATCTGTGCCTCGCCACTGCAGGGCATTCACATACCACGTGTAATGGAGTCTCATCGTCCTCCAGACAGAGTCTGCAGGTGGGGTCGATGGCTCTACCTATCCTTACCAGGTGCTTCCTTAGCTGACAGTGGCTGGTAAGTTGGTAGAGTTCTAACATCCAACCTGCTCAGCTTGAGGAGCTCCCTGGATCCACCCGGCGACGGTGAGGGCATAAGGCATCTTGAGTGAGCGTGTCCCTTAATGTTGTTCCAATACAGCCTAAGTTCCTTACTTGCGCGGTTTGCTATTAGCCTTTTAGCCGTGCAGAGAGGAATTCCACAGACCGGTTCCGCCCTATGAAAGGGGTATTGGACAGCAAGTTCATCTGCCTTTTCATTCTCCGTGTAGCCCTGATGACCCGGTATCCAGATCAAGTTGACTTGATTAGTTCTACACAGTTCATCTAGACTCCTTTGGCATTCCCACACCAGCTTAGATCTGGTCGTAGATAAAGCAATTGTTTTGATTGCAGCTTGACTATCCGAGAAGATTGAGATGCTTTTGTTTTTATAAGCTCTTTTTCGGTTCTCGTAAGTACATGTCAGTATAGCGAAGATCTCAGCCTGGAAACCCGTGGTGTACCAGAGCCAGTGATAAACTTAATCTAGGAGAGTTACTCCAGACCTCTGCCCCATCACCCGATTCAGTCTTGGATCCATCCGTATACCATACTAGTTCCCCTGGACGGACACCTGGAAACGTCCAGGTCTCACGATTCTCCACCCGTCGTATTACGGATAGTTGGAATGGTAAGAATCTTGCCGGCGTCTTATCAGCTAACATGGCCAACTCAGGTGTGCTTCAGGAATCTCCCTTATTGTCGTGTAGCCCTTACCTATGTTTCCCCCAAGGAGACCGGCTCCCTCTAGTTTGTAGGCCGCACATAGAGGGCATTCAACCTCAAGAACTTAGTCAAACAAAAAGAGATAAGTTAAGTGCTAGTACAGTGCGAAGAGCACTTCACGCAAGAAGATTTTTTGGTAAAGTCCCACGGAAGAAGCCGCTAATTTCAAAAGTTAATAAAAGAAAATGTTTTCAATACGCGTAAAAGTACAAAGATCGAGACTTTCCTTTTAGAGGAATGTGTTATTCTCGGAGGAGAGCAAATTCGAAATTTTAAGACAACGGAACCAGAGATTTGGAGAAAAAAGAACTGCAATTTCGAGGATAAGAAATTGGTACGTACTTTCAAACATTCTAGATGGTCTGTAATGTTCTGGGGACGTATGGGGGCGGCCGTGGTTGGTCATCTTGTATTTGTTGAAAATACATTGAATAACACAGATTATCTGAGTATATTACAGATTAATCTTCAGCCGCCAGGTGTTTAAAAGTTGGGTTTGTGTCAGTCATGGACATTTCAACAAGACAACGGCCTAAAACTTACCGCTAAAATTGTAAAACAGTGGTAACTGTACAGAACTCCAAAGCAGTTAGAGAACCATTCTCCATACTCTCTAGACCTAAATCCTTTAGAAAAAATATGGGATTATCTGGACAAACAAATAAGAAAACGGAACTTTACTTCCAAAGATGAAGAATGGGAAACACTCCTCAAGACTATACAAAAACACTGCTTTGCAGATTGCGCTTTTTCTTTCGATCCTGTGACTGCAGCATCTCCGATCCAGAGTAACTATTGTTTTAATTTTAGAAAGTCTGATATTCTTAATGATTTATTATTAAATTGTAATTCGTCAAATGTTTTTCACGCCAGAGACATTGATGTGGCAGTGAATGCTTTTTATGATAATTTGTTTGTTTGTGTTTCGCAATGTAGTCCTATTTCTCGATTAATTAATTCTGGTCTCCGTTTAATCACTCATTAAGTCATCTAAAAAACTTAAAAAACAAAGCCTGGGAGCTATTCAGTTTGTCAAGGAGCGAGATCGATTTTAACACTTATTCTAATTTATGTGACCAGTACACCTCAGGTCTTGAATCCTTCTACAAGACGGAGACGGAGTTGGATCAATTGGTTGAGTGGCACGACCGTTATGTCATGGTTTACAGGTTCGATACCAGGTCTCCTCGTGGGTTTTTAAAAATTGAATTAAAAAACCAACTCCGTCTCTGGGCTGTTGAGTGGCACGACCATCAAGCCATCGTTCCCAGGTTCGAGACCAGATCACCTCGTGGGTTTTTAAAAATTGAATTAAAAAATCCCCTCCGTCTCTGAGCTGTTGCCTAGCTCGCAGCAATACAAAAATAAGATATTCCAGTTTCCTCACTCCTCTTACCCAAGTTTCCTCCCGGACAAAGCCATGCTAACGCATCAAAGGATATCCCTCTTCGCTGAAATTAGGGAATAACAAAAGTACTGATCCTCTGACTATTGCAAATCTTTTTAGTGACTTTTTTACGACCTTGAAATCATTTCCTCCGACTTCGTTGGTAACAGATAGATCTTTTATTTGATGATGATACAATCAATTAACATATTAATAGTTTGGCTGATAGTTTTTCGTGTGGACCAGATGGGATTCCTATTTCTTTGCTAAAGAATTGTTCTTGTTCTCTAGTCTCTGTTCTGTGCTACTTATTTAACCTATCCATCTCCGGTGGTGCTTTGCCTAAAGCTTGGAAAAGGTATGTTATTATTCCTCTTCAGAAAGGGCAACAAATGCGATGCAGCCAATTATCGAACGGTTGCTAACTTGTGTTATATTGCGTAGATTTTTGAGGCTCTTGTATGCCGTGTACCCTATTTCCTTTGTAAACATTTTTGAGGTTCTTATCAGCATATTATTAAAGGGAGGTCAACGGCGACTAACCTATTAGAATTTTCTAATCTCTGAATCTCGCCAATCGAAGGTGGTAAGCAGGTTGAATTCATATTCTCCGATTTAAGTAAAGCATTTGAGAGCAAGTTATCTGCCCTAGGATTCCCGTCTTTGTTTGTTAACAAAGACGGGAATCCTCGTATTTGTCAATTTGCACTCAAAGAGTATCATTCGGCGGTTCTCTTACCAATGTTATACACAATCCCGCTGGTGCACCTCAAGGCAGCCACCTTGGTCCACTCTTATTTATTATTTACATCAATAATGTATCCTCCGTTTTGTCTAATACGAATACTCTTTGTTATGCTGACGACACCAAGATTTTCCGTGGTGTTTCCTCCACTCGTGATTGCGAAATTTTAAATTCTGACTTGGACTTTATTTATAAGTGGTTTTTCATTAGTTACCTTGCTCTTAACATTAATAAGTGTACAACAATGTCTTTTTTGTCGTAAAAGAATTCTACTTGACTTCAGCTATGTCCATTAACAAGACTTGACAAAACCATTGACTTGGGAGTCTGGTTGAATAGCCGATTCATCTTTGATGACCATATTGACGATATCGTTAACCAGGCAAATTCAAGGTTGGGTTTCCTTAAAAGGTGGGCTTAGGAGTTTGATGACCCTCATATCACACATTCAAACCATAGTTAGTGCGGTAAAAAGAAGTCTGGAGAAAGTACCTATATCTAACGGAACGAATAGACTGTTTAGCGCTGCCAACATCAAAGTTAAGATAAAGTGTTCAAAGAGAGCATCTCAAGTCTGTCCTTATACGCGGGCCAAAGGGCACACAATGCAATTCTTAGAAACCTACGCTGAACAGCTTCAATTCGAGCAATGTGTACCGCATAGGTAGGAGACTAAACAGGACAAGCACACTCCAACGCCGACCGAACGAAGGTACAAAAAATAAGTTTGGTGATAAAAGGATTCTTAAACTCCTGAGACCCTCTTTTTACGAAGCATAAGGAAGCACAAGCCTTGTAAACAAAGTAGCTAACGTAATCAAAGAAACACAAATGTGAATCAAGTCTCTGAAACGTATGGTTACCAAGTTGCCATTAACAGAATAATCATGGATGAATGGATCCTTCCTTCTAGAATACGAGATAAATGTAGTCTTATCAAAGTTCAGTGGCCTATTGTTCATAAATACACCACGAATTAAAAGACTGAAGATCGGATTTTACTGTAGGACAATCATTAATGTCAGAGATTACACGAACAATCTTAGCAGCGTCAGAATAGCATAAAATTTTCAAGTTCGCCAAGGGTTCAATCATGTTAGTGATGAAAATTATAAAAAGGAGCGGACCCAAATCACTGCTATGTGGTACACCAGAAGTAATTGATATTTTACTAGGAAGAGAACCCCGAAACAGATCACGCTGTGATCGTTCAGAGAGATGGCAAGATATCCATTGAATGAAAGGAGAAGGAATCCTTAACATGGTAAGTTTGATAAGAAGCAACTTGTGATCTATCCGATCAAACCCTTACTGAAGTAAGATCGCAAGATAGATCGCAAGAAATACAGTAGTTTGAGGATTCCAGAAGAATTCTAGTGGTTCATTTGCCTTTGGTCAAGTCATGCTGGAAGGACTCACAGAAGAGTTTGCAGTGAAAACTAAGGACATCGCACACAATTGCTTCGAAGAGTTTCTCAATGGCAGCTATCAATGGGTCTATATGAAAAGTGGTGGAAAACTTCCACTATTAAGGAAAAATGCCGAAGGAAATGGACGATGTAAATAAATAAGCAAGGAAAGTGAAAAGAGACTGGTCACGATTCTTTAAGACAAATACGGATACCATCGGGATTTAGATCGAAAAACTATTGGACAAGTTCATGTGATTTGAATCATATTCGAAGTATCGTCAAAAATCATATCCTTAATCGCTAAATCACCTAAACTAATATTACAGATTTTTAATGAACAGGCTTAGAAGTAGTCAAAACGTATTGTTAGGCGGCCAGAACTCGTATGCTTACGATTAACGCAACTCCAGAACTTTCGGGGGTTAACACAGATGGATCGCCCGAACTCAATAAAATAGTCACGATAGACGAGCTCGGACTCAAAAGTGTAACGGCCATGCAGATTCTAATAAACACGATAATCTTTGTCACTTCGAGAGACAAAACCTCCTCCAAGACTTATTAAGCCAAGGCGAAACAGAGTTAGTTCCCTAGATCGAAACATGAAAACATAAAGTCGTATAATTACGCTATAGTTCTATCAATAACATGCGCAGAAAAAAGGCAGTCCCAAAGGAAGTCTGCCAAAATCTGATTCATTAGCAAGTTATCAGACTTTTAAAGTCATAACAATAGGTATCTAAATTGGGAGGCAGATTCATACAAAGTCGACAATAGTAAACAACATGAAGAGCAGGATAAAAGGCAGACTTAGCAATAAATAGAGACAAACATCTGCTACAAAGAGTTCCACAGAGGTCCATGGAGAACACCAGGTAACGCATGTGCCCCAAAACATTGTCAATAACACAAATTTGCCGAAGATCAGACGATGAAACAAACTCCAGAAAAGTACCCTGATGCTGGGGGTCATCGGTATTTGCTTTCAAAGAAGTTATCAAGGCTCCCCACTCTCATTTTTAAACTATCGATGCAAAAGTTTTGAAAAATTCACAAAGTCGCGAAAAACCTTCTTTTTTATGATGTAGCTTAAGCCCAGGGGACAACCCTATGATGCATGGTTTCAACCAAAATTGAATTGGGCTATGGAGAAAGAGGGAACTTGAATGTCTTGTTTTTGCATTCCTGCGGGCCAGACAACAGTCCGGAGATGGAGTGGATTTTTTAATTAAAAACTCGCGGGGACACCGAGGCTCGAACTCTAGTACCATGTCGTAGGGAACGTTCCACTCAACCAATTGATCCAACTCCGTCGTATCCTCTTTTCAAAATATCGGTCATAAAATAACTACCAATATTTTTGGGGAAACGTGAATTATGGTGTTCCAGAACACTTATAAAATTCAAAGGTGAAATGTTTACTCTTAAGGTCATTAGACTGTTAAGATTTTTGTTTTTAATTTATATTTTGGTTTATTTATATTTGTTTAAAGATTTTTGCCAAAACACTGGAATTTACGGTAATTTTATTCCAATTACGACTCTTGATATGACGCCAATCCTTTGAAAAAAACAACGACACAATTCAGTATTTCAAAACCTTTCTGAAAAGAAAGGTGAATTTATTGCCATGCCATTGAAGCATCTTCTCATAAAGAAATCAAATCAAATCAAATTGAAAAAGATGAAGATGAGAATCGACATCGATGCTTAGCATACCAATGAAGATTGGACCAAAGAACTTATGCAAATGGATCAATTGCCTAACTTTGTGTAACGCCAAACAGTAGCCATCGAAATTCCACCATTTGAATAACGTCCATAAAATATGATTAGGGAAATTATGGAACAAAGTGTGTAATTAGCAGCCAGTGAAAACACAGCTATTTATGTAAATTTATTTAGACGCCGTAAAATGCTAGCGACTGAATAGAAACTTGAATCGACGCGGAGACCCAGGGATTTCTCGCGGCGACGAAAACAACCGGGGGAGTAAAATTTAACACGTTAACCTTTGTCTTAATGGGGCCCCTAAGCACCACTGATTGATCGAATTGACAGCCTTAATAACATAATTTTCGAGACACAAGACGTCATCCGATTAATTTGAATATACACGTCCTAGGTCTAAATGCGTGAATTGAAACGATCATTTTCGGGGATCAGGCAAATGAGGCTCGGCTTAGCGTGCAAGTGTCAAAATCTGAGATGGACAAATTCGGACAGTCCAGGGGTCCGGGAGAGACAGGTGGTGCTAGTTTAAACGAATGAAAGCGAAATAAAAAGTTGGTCCAGCTAAGACTAACGGAAACCCGAGGAGAAACATAAAATGGGATTAAATTACGCCGACACTGATTATTCTAATCCAAATAAAAATTTTGTTCCGTCTCTGATCGCGGGCTCAATCTCAGTGCTCGGCTTTGTGCCTTTTTTATTTTCATCTCTAATAGTCGTGACATTTTCATTGGATTGTCTTAGGCTCAGCTCCGTGTTCACCTACAATGGACATGGACGCGGAGAGTCAAGATGAGAAAAACCCAAAAACGTCAAATTAAATCAAAATCCCTCCAAGTATACCTGACGGACTAGTTGTCCACCTTGGCGGATTTGACAATTTGTTAATATGGGATCGAAAAATCACAACATTTACGATCAATTAGCGAAGATTTATGGCGATCTTGTGCGTTATAAACACTTAATGAAGACGTGGAGGAGTTGAGGGTGAACGAGCCCGGCCGCGGCCGATACAAATTTCAGAACGCAACCTATAAATTTATTGCTGTTGGAATTTCACACTCGTTTACTGCCTCGGCCTAATAGAGATGTGAAAGAAAGTTATGAGGCGCGCTTTATTTGCATAATTTTGAAGCTTTGGGCGTGAAGTCCAAAGCGGTCGAGATGCAGGTGCTTAAAGGGATCTGGGCCGCTGACCACGGGAGACATTCTTCGAGAAGGTGGTCATGCGTTAAATGGAGTTATTGAAATCCATTGTTACGGTCTCATGACCGTCGGAATTTATAATGCGGGCCGCAATCAGTTTCGATTTTATTGAGGAAATTATGCCTACGTTTTAACCTGATTGAGCAATTTATTCGCTTTATTGGAGATCTCATGCTTATACTACAAAAAAATAAACGATCAGAAATGTCGTAAATATTGGACAAGTGTGATCTTCATTACTTTGCAAGTCAGTTAATGTGTCTAGGAGCGTTACGTAATAATAAGGTGACTGCATTTATCACAGGCAACCTTACAGATATTATGTAATTGACACCATATTTTGAACAGGTTAATTTGATTAGAGAGTACTTTTCGGGTGAGTTCCGAGACTATTCTTCCAACTTTGTAATACGACAAAATATTTTACGCACTAAGTGTTTAGGAGTTGTACCCGGACATACTGACTTTATTCCATTTATAATTTAACGAATTAGGGCCGCCTTCGCAACTTCACTTACCAAAAATAAATGAATTGTTGAAGATCAGAATGAATCCATTATTTTTTTATTTTTACAGAATTCATAATTCTCCGTACGAAAACAGCTGTATATAATAAAGGACACACTATTAAAATTTGTTCCATTTTCGTTTAATCTCCCACTTCCACCTCAATCAGTCAAGCCCAAAAAAAACTGTCGTCCGCAATTCAAAAGGAGAGCACTAACCAGGTAACAGTTGTGTAAACCTGCTTACACCTGTCACAATATCTTTTTCAAAACAAAAACGAATCCCTCATTTGTTGGATTTATGAAAAAAACCACAAATTGTCCTGTTATTCCCGGACCTAGGTGCGTGGCTTTTCAATAACAGGAAATAATTGCCACTGTAAGGAAGTCTTGCGTGACACGCAGATATAGTTTAGGGGCGCTCGCAATAATTCGTAATTGATCATCCTCGTCCTAATTCAAACCGCAAATTTGTTCCTAATTTTCCGCAAAATAAAAGATGAAAATTCGGTAATTTTCTAGGATTTCGTGGTTGTGGTTTTTCGAACTGTTAGGGCGTGCCTGAATGCCGGTTAGAGGTAAGCATTTAATGTTCAATGAAATTTAATAATATTAATAAAAAATGGTGTGACAGGAAGGACGATTAGTTTCACCACAATCAGTAAGATAGGATCATCTATGTTGAATCTTCTTATAGTTACAAGGAAAATTGGTGAGGCAATTAAGGACAGTTTAAGACATTATTTGGCGAAAACAATTGGATGCAGGCGGGAATAATTATTGGTACTATTCTCTACCTGACAACCTGACAAGTTCTCTACTTCAATTCTTGTGATTTGTTTTACGATGTAGCCAAAGCCTAGGGGACAACCCTTTAGTTAGCGTGGCTTCGACCGGAAGGGAATCGGGGTAAGGGGAGTAAGGAATCTTGAGTGTCTTGTTTTTTTTTGCATTGCTGCGAGCTAGACAAAGTCTAGGTTAGGTCAGGTTAGGTTCGTGTGGCTGCCTTAAAGGGCGCACTTAGACCTCAAAAGGCCCATTGTGATGCCACGGGAATCCAAGAATTACCTCCACCTCCTCATTGGAACCATCCGGAGCTGCCGATGAAGCGCCAAAGATCTGATACGTCAATCGACGCCAGATCGCAGAGACTATCAAAGAAATAGTTTCCTAAGAACGACTTTCGCCTGCGTGCAAGTGCAGGGCACTGGCAGAGGTAGTGTAAAATTGTTTCCTCCTCCTCCTCGTCCATGCAGCTTCTGCAGAAGTCATTTGAGGGGATCCCCAGTCTCTTCGCGTGTAAGCCAATAAGGCAATGGCCTGTGATAACCCCAGTAGCTATTCTAAGGTCAGATCTGCCCCTCAAAACCAGAAAATTGGAGCACCTTAGATCCAGTTTAGGCCAGATCTGTCTGGACGTATGACACGTAGTGCCGTCTGCCCATCTGTGGTTCGCTAAGTTGATTGTTCTCCTGCTAAGCAACATCTTACAGGTTACCAGGGGCCAACCAAGAGTAGTCCTTTCCGATTGGATCTACAGGGTGGTACCACGTCTAGCAAGCTCGTCCGCTACGCACTTTCCTGGAATATCCCTGTGCCCCGGGACCCGGCACAGGTGAATTTGATACCGTTCAGCCAGCTCATTTAAATGCGAGCGACAGCTATTAATAGCCCTAGATGTCGATAGGACAGAATCAAGAGATAGCAGAGCAGCCTGACTATCTGTAAGGATACAGATGTCCTTTGGAGCTTCGTTATCCCTCAGCCAATTCAAAGCTTCCTGAATAGCCATGACCTCCGCCTGAAACACACTGCAGTAGTCTGGAAGGCGGAAGGATAAGCTAATGTTCAGTGCCTCTGAGAAAACACCACCCCCACCCTGCCCTGTAGCTTAGAGCCATCTGTATAAATTTGAATGGGCTCCCTACAGGGATAGGTGTCCCCATCCCAGTCAAGCCTGGTTGGAATGGTCAATAAGAAGCGCTTGACAAAGGAGTAGCTGGGAGTGGTGTAGTCAAGATGCCCCACTTGGAGCGAAAAGGAGTCCAGAATTGTGGAGTGCCCAACTCTAGTATTGGACCACTGAGATGTGGCTGTAAGTCTAACGGCAGCATTAGCCGCCATCTGTTTACCCATCAGATCTAAAGGAAGTAGACGAAGAAATATCTCCAGAGCATCAGTAGGAGTGGTCCGTAGCACTTCGGTGCAGGCCGATCTCTGCACATTCCTTAAAGCGTTGAGCTAAATTGCCTTGTCCAGTGCTGGCCACCAGACAACCACGCCAGACAACCACGCCATACAACAAGATCGGCCTAAAGACTGCAACAAAGAGCCAGTGAGTCAGCTTGGGTTGAAACCCCCATTTCCCACCGATGGCCCTCTTACAGGAGTATAGAGCTATAGTTGCTTTCTTGACCCTCTCCTGAATATTAGGCTTCCAGCTGAGCTTCCTATCCAGGATGATACCCAAATATTTAGCTTCCTCGGCAAAGTCTAGGCGGGTGCCATTCAGATACAGAGGATCAATAGGAGGAATTTTATATTTCCTAGTAAAGATGACCACCTCGGTCTTGTTAGGGTTAATACAAAGCGCACGCCCCATCGCCCACCTGGTGAGCTTGGTGAGGGCATTCTGCATAAGATCCATTATGACAGGCAGGAATTTGCCCGAGATAGCTATAGCGATGTCGTCCGAATACGCAACCACTCCATAGCCCTCCTCTTCCAGGATTAGAAGCAGTTTGTTCACCACCAGATTCCAAAGAAGAGGAGATAGGACCCCACCTTGCGGTGTGCCCGTGCTCACAGTTCTGGTAGTATGAGCCTCTCCCAGCTTTGAGCTGATGGTCCTGCCATGAAGCATCTGACCGATCAGCGATCCCCATCACATGTTCCAGGGCGATGTTGTTAGAGCCAATCTTAGCGTTGAGATCACTCATGACTATTTTTATATCACCTTTCAGAGCCTGATCAAACGTGTAGCCAAAGAGCTGATATAAGGTTTCCTTAGTTGGATATCCGCTTCCTCGGTCAATGCATAGCATTGAACTATTGCAACGTTACGTACCCTGGTCTGGAATCTGACGATGATAATTCGGTCGAATATTTATGACCAATCCAGTAGTAATTGGGGGCAATCTTGGTTGGTAACAAGCTTACGTCTGTCATGCGTTTATATAGTTCTTTCTGGCCGGAATATAGCAGCACGGTTTTAGATGTGGGTGATGTAAACTCCCCACTTCGCCATGTCCAGTAAAAGCTGGCTCTTCAAACGAGGCCTGGAAAAGCTTAGGTCAATGTCTGTGAAGTACTCGTTGAAGAGGCGAGACTGATGTTATAGGCCCGTGCGTACCATAAAGTGTTCGATGACGAGAAACTTGAAGAAAAAATCGTGACTCCTGAGGGAGCGGGGCGGGACAGAGATGCCCACAGACATCAGCAGATCCGGTGAATTAATCCTTCCCTGCAATAAATTAAAAATGAAGAGAATTTTGGCAATATTGCGTCTCTTCTCAAGGGAGTCAAGAGAGAAAAGCTTCAGACGGCTAAGGTAAGGAGGGAACATGATAAGGTTATTCAAGGGAAGACCACGGAATGCAAATCTTAAAAGTCTTCGCTGCACTGCCTCGATGCGGCCGATATGGGCAAGATTGGTCTCACAAAAGTACAATACAGAATCTTGGTCAAATAGGGGTCATCAAGCTCCCTAGGTCATCTTTTCACAAAGCCTAGCATCGAGTTAGCCTCATTGACGATCGATGCCACATGGTCCTCAAAAGAAAGCCGTGAGTTCAGAACCTTAGTCTTATCCACACGGCTCAGGACAGTACCATCCACGGAGTAATCAATAAGCAGAGGATTGCTAAGGAAAAATGTCATAACAGTACACTTACCAACATTTAGGGGAAGGCGATTACAAGCGCACCATTCACAAAACACAGAGAGGTCAATGATGAGCAGACCATATTCGGAGTCCTGAGAAACAGTGCTGAAAATTTTGGCATCGTCCGCATAACACAGCATTTTGGCATTGTACAATAGAAGCGAGACATCATTTATATATATAATGAACAGGAGTGGACCGAGGATACTACCCTGAAGCACCCCAGGGGTAACAGAGATTTGGTGCGATAGAGTTCCCCGTTGCGTGGGACCGGACTAGTAAGAAGACAACCAATTGACAAAACGAGTAGGAAATCCAAGCAGGGTTAGCTTATGGACTAGGATACTATAAAAGGCCTAGCTAAAATTCGTGAAAATGCAATCCACCTACTTATCCGATTCAATAACTGGCAAAGAGGAATTCAGGAATTCAAGGAGGTTGGTGGTGGTTGATTTACCTCTAAGGATCTAAGGAAATTTCTTTGGACAAGATAAGAGTTTTCTGAGTAATCGCATGTGTACGCTTCATGCGAGGTGTGAAAAGGAAATTAAAGATTAGTTAAAATCATCCATGACAGAGGTAATGTAATAAGAGAACAAGAGCACCTATGTGATGTAAAGCTAAGGTAGTGTCTATTTTGTGATTCCCATTAGCCTCAGCTTCAATTTTAAGATCTTTTATAGATTTTTGCACGTAAATTTCCACAAACAATGACAACCGAGTTAATACTTTAGTCGTAGTTAAGCTAGAACCGAATCACGTGGGACTTTATTAAATGTAGTCAAAAATTTGAATTGCATGAGCTCATCAAAGCACGAATCCGGCCGAAAATTCCACAAAATCAATAAAATTATATTTCCAAAACCGGCGAACAAATGCAGGTCCACTGCCGGTCCTATTAATAAAGCGGGCGACTTGTATATCAGAAATGAACTTTTATCACAGTTCGTTAATTTTGTCGTTACGTAATGCTCGTACATGTAAACGAAAATTCGTGTCAAAATGTTTAATTAATTAATGTGCAGGGCCTTGGGTAGCAGGAATTAATTATATTGTTATTACGTTGCACCGCTGATTACAGATGTACTGACCAATGTCTACGTCTGGGAATGTGTTTCGCTTTTGACGAAATTTTTCAGAAGAACTGGACTGTGTCTTACAGACTGGTATTCGATAATTAGGCGCCTGGTTTAGTTCCTCGAATAAAAATTAATATGAAATTGTTTATTTAAAAGCAGGAAATATTTTCACGCTCACCGATCGCAAACGTGTTTGGGGTTTTAGTAAACATAATAAATCAGAACCATCGACAAATTCCAAATTTATCGAAACACTATAAATACCTTGGCAATGTATACCGCAATAATTAACCGCATAACCCCAAACCAGAGCAACGTGCCTTGTATTGCCCCCATAATTTCTGAGATTGCTTAAAGCTCGCTTTTGTTCGAAATTCCACGGCTCTGTGCTCCGGCCTTAAGCCTGAACCTTATCCGATTAAGTCAATTCAATAAATTTTCACTTCGGTTGCGATTAACGGTGATCCTCACACAACCGATCTCAAATAAATGAATTCAGAATTAAACGGTGGCAGGTCAGAGTTCAAACTTCTGGACATCCGTCACGGGAGCATCTTAAAGCCATAAGTGGAGGAATTTCCAGTCCGAGTAACCACACTAATTCCTCCAACTGACCCCTAGTTTATGGAATGAAAAAATATTTCTGAAAACAGTTTAAGAAACCATTCAGATCTTAAAAGTGAATCGGATTTATCTCGAATTTACCGCTTTTCCCGGTATGTGCTGCAGACCTGCGTGGATCCGTACGAATTGAGCGCGATCACCTGAGGTAGTGGCCAACAGTGGCAAAGTTAATTAAATCGTTCATTAGCGTCTATAGATGTTGACCAGCCTTTGGGCCCGCCGCTGTAGCTGAGACTTAAGAAACAGCAGCTAACCGCCCTTCTTTGCCGATCCTCACTCCCGCACATCCACCGATCTTCATTGCAGCCGATTTCGAAATGTACTTTTGGTAATCAATCAAAAACTCAAAAATAATTTCTGATCTTGTCTGTCTTGTAACGTGTGTTGATGGGTGAATATCTGCCTATAGAAGCTCCTTTTCTTCTTTAATGATCGATAGAAAATTATTGATGCTATTGTTCGCTGCAATTCAAGCGATTTAACCACTGCTGTGCCAGTCCTCCGTATTCAGGTAAGAATGATCAGTCGCGTATCATCGCGAACATAACGCAGTCGAATTTCTACTTAATCTCGATTGCCGGTGAAAAATTGATTGAAGTCGTCATTTTTACAAAGCCAAAACTCTGTTCAGTGTACACTGCGGAACGCTCCTGCTACTTTGACATTAAACGATTATGAACGCCAGGTTGGTGGCTCGTCGCATTCTTTTCTTCTTCCGATCGCGCATTATTCTGGTGCTTCGTTTTGGGAACTCTCGATCAATTACTAATCGTTATGGTTACGATTTCCAATGGGATCCAATTGATTTGAGATTATCCAGACCTATTGTCGGGTACTAGCACGGTGGGATTTTTGATGTCATATTTTTGAGTGTTTAACAATTTTAGTCAGCACATGGGGTTCCATGCATTCAGAGGGAATTGTTTACTAACATGGAGGAACTAATAGGTTCGGCCACCTGTTGTCCTTCTGACAAATTCTTTCGTTGGTTCTTTTAATAAAATTTATTCAGTTTCACATACGTTCTGTTTCTCGGATTTCATGGAGAATCCTTTATGGTGTAGCCGAATATGCAGATAGTTCTATGATATGGCTTTCAGTTTAGATTAGATAAAAACGCTTCTTCTAAGCAATTAAGTTGTGCAATAGTTTAAAGTTTAATCGTTATTTATGGAAGAGCTCCTTTATCATTCCTGTTTATAAGAAGGGGTATAAAAACTTAATAACAAATTATAGGCCTGCATACCCTATTATATATTCACAACTTGTAGGATAGTGTAAGGGGTTAATCTCATCTAATCAGCATTCCTGGTAGATCGACGACCTGCTTGAATTTACATCCTTCATAATCTCTGTCTTTCAACGAGATCTCCAGACTGACTGCGTATACACCGACTTTAGCAAGGCACTTGATAAGCTCCCTTACTCTGTGATTATGCCTAAACTTGAAAAGTTGGGTGTTCCGCCTTTATTGCTCGGTTATATCAAGTATGTTTTCGTAATACTTTATCCAGGTTCGTTAGGAATTCATCTGGTGTACCGCAGGGTAGCCATCTGGGGCCGCTGTTGTTTATTATTGCTATTGACGACATAGTCCCTCTGATTAAGCACTCGAAAGTCTTAATCTACGCAGAAGATATGCAGATTTTCTCATACTTTAGAAACAGTTATGATTCTTCCTGCATTCAGGATGATTTAAATACATTCGATACACCTTAACTTGGATAAATGTAAAGTTGTGTCATTCTCTAGAAACAAAAATCAGCTCGTCTTTGATTATACCTTTGCGGAAACTAATATCTGTCGCGTGCAGTCCGTTACGGACCTTGGTCTGAAGCTTGACCGAAAACTCGATTTCACTCTGCACATTAACTTTATTATTTCTAAGAGTAATTCAGCTCTGGGTTATGTAAAGTGGTGGTCAAGGGAGTTTTCTGATAGGAAGACTTTAATTTACTTATTCTTTTCTTTGGTTAGGCCAATTCTCAGGTTTGGTCTCCCTGCTATGCTGTTCATTCTAGGTAAGTTGAGTCCGGGCAGTGGAACTTTGTTAGGTTCGCGCTAAGAGACCGTCCGTGAAATGATCCACTCAGGCTTCCTCCTTATGTGGATCGTCTCCGGTTGCTTTATATGCACTCGTTGGAAGAACGACGTAGAGTTGCTAGTCTTTATTCACCAGCTTTTGAACTCGAAGATAGATTCTTGCACTCTCAGAGGTGTGGTTTCTTTTAGGCATACCCCGTATAGCTTAAGAAGACTGCCTTTACTGCATGTTGTTCACTCTAGGTATAACTATGGTATGCATGAGCCTATAAACCGCATGTGTAGAGCCGTGAATATGTGTCCTGTTTTTCACCTGACTCTTACTAAGGATTTGCTGAAACGATCTCTGTTGTCTGTGCATCCCAGATTGTTCTGTGTGGGCGTGTTTCAGTTTTTTGATTACTAATAATTTTCTGCATGCTGGTGCGGCGGCCTCATTTGCCTCAATATATTGTTATATTCTGGCGAAAAGGTCAATTGATTCTAGGCTTCTGCCTGAGAAGTGCGCCTTCCGAGGTAGAAAGGTTAATTCTATTATTTTTCGACAAAGAAAGAAGGAACTATGATATATTTAACTTAACTATGATATATTTATCTTAACTTTTCAGTTCAAGCCTCAGTTCATCTAGCCTCCCATTGAGTCTTCCATTGAGACTTAGACTAAAATTTAAACCTAACTCTTAGTAAATTTGTTCGACAATGTTCATTGAATACAGAATTTTACTCGTACACCTAAGTGCTTTCAATTAGGTACCGTCGGCGAATTTATTGCGGAACAAGTAAGAATAAGGCAAGTGTGCCAGATCCAAATTGCCCTGTGATGAGTTTACTTCCCAGAAATTGTCTTAAGATAAGTTCTTTCGAAATAACTTGTACCCAACTCGATTGAGCCACACAATCTATCTTACGAATCTTGTTTCGTTTAATAGTCAATTTTTTTTATAACTTAGGGTAGCAAACAACAGAAAAGTTCTTAAGCATCATCAACGGATTTACGGAAAGAGTTTTGGAGGAAGTTCACAGATTGCCTATCGGTCCAACTTCAAAAAAGAAACAGTCAAAAGCAATGATCTTCACAAGAAGATGAGTCCTTCTAACCGTTGAAATTGACGGCAATACCAGGACACTAAGTCGTCCGTTGAGTAAGTGATAACGCGTCGGTCTTCGATAAAGGAGGTTCCAGGTTCGAACCCCACCACCAGTGGCCCATAGTTAGATTCTGCTGACTAAAGATTACCATAAAAAGGTCAATTAAGGTTGCAGAGTAATGTTGGTAGTTCGGAGAACACCTTAAATTATAGGTTCACCTGCAGTGAAGTTAAGGGAAGTTCTTCTTACACCACATGCTTCTCAAGTAAGGAGAGAGAGAGATAGAGCGAGAGATCCTAACACTAAGGACACATGCCTGGTTTCTGGTTGTTATATTCGACAACAACCTATGACAAATACAAAGGAATTCATGAAAAAATCGTAAGTGGCGTTAAATACCTGCAGAAAAATGTTTGGCAAAAATATAACATAAGTCCATTTTCCAGTGGATGTAGGCTTCCGTTGTAAGTCAGGTTCTTTCTTATGGCTTGCTGCGTTCAAGAAGCTTTGTAACCAGTGGCGGATCTACGATTTTACCATGGAAATGGTTTTGGATTTTAACAGGGAAACTTATTATTAAGACATTGTGTGTGTCAGGCACGCATCTAGTTTTTTGTTGAACGTGGATGGCAGGGTGGGGGGATGTTAGATTAAAAAAAGGTTGAGGTGAGGTTTTCGAATTTCCTAGATTTAGTTTCAGTCTGTCCATCCATCTGACTTTATGTGAACTGGCGGGAAGTTCAAATGTTTCTATTGATAAAAAATTTAAATGTTCAATATTTTGAATAAAAACTTAGAAAACTTACTTCAATCTAAAGAGCTGCCTTTTTGGTACTCTCTCGAGCTATCGACTTAACGCCAACTGCGACATTGAAAACTAAACTACGTTCGCTGCTACTTGATGCCTGTTATACAAGTATAGCAGCAGTACACTAAGTCGCTAAGTAGGAATCTATTTTTGTGTAGAAAACGATTACATCACTGTAGAAGTTAGCTTCACTAAGAATACCAGGAAGAAAGGAAGTTGAGGTATTGCCGAAGCAAAAAAAGCATTGGGACTAACACTCGCGCGCTCAAATCTACCAGGAGATAGCACATTGTCGGCCACCTAGTCGAAGAGACACTTGGCTCAAACGAAGTAATATCACGGTTGGTATGCGGGTGGCAGTATAATATTTAAACCTTAAGAGGAGAAATTTCAACACTTTGGGCAAGTAATTCATCAGAGGAAGAGACGATGTAGCCAACTGATGCAATGACTATATGAATTATACAGTCGGCGTAAATTTGAACGGAAGGGTTTGACATATACGTCAGTAAAATCATTTAGGTAAAGAGTAAATAATAAGAGTCCAAGTATGGATCCCTGAGGCACGCCACGAGAAATCATTGCTTTATGTGAGAATGTGTCTTAAACCCTAACAACCTGTCTACGACCTTCTAAAATGCTTTTAACAAGATTAACTAGAGATGAGGAAAAAACTTGGCGCGGCAGTCATTACTTAATGCTTCATGAATATCGGAGCTGACTTTAGGCATAGCTGTTTCACAACTTTGATTCAGGCGGAGTCTAGATGGCCTCGGATTGGATAAATAACTAGTATGCTAATTGGACAGTAATCACTTGGGCTCTGCCCCATTGGAAAGTCCCTATTTTGGAAAGTTACTTCAAGTGCTTTCTTCCACATGGTGAGAAATGTAGACATTGTAAGGCAGTGATTAAAGATATTGATCAAAATAACTTTGATTGCACGCACTGCTAGTAATACCACGGTTTCATGAACATTAAGAAAGATAAAGACTTCGACTGGTAAGATTTTGGTAGAAGAGCTGAAGTATAATGCCTTAAATGTTTAAACAGTGCTCGTCGCGAAGAATTTATTAAGAACATCTGGATCTTGACTCACTTTAGAAGAATCGCTTCCATATACCTTCAGATTACAAATATTTCGCTTTTTTACACATCTGGTCTTCTGCCAAAATAGATACGCTTCGACAGCCTTATCATAGAGCTTACTTTACTTTTAGAACTCTTTTAGCCCAATTTTAAATTTCAGTAGATTCCAGACTCTGTAACGTCTAAACTAGTAATCGCGTAATTTTCGTGTTTATCACGAAAACCCCTTAGAACTTGTATATCCAGTCCGCAATAGGACATAACTTTTATAATATGCAAGGCCGCATGCCTTCAGATTCACAAGGGGACCAACGCATTAATAAATTATTAATTTGTTGGCGTGCCGTAACTGTGGACACCGTAGGAAGTCCGCATCATCCTCCCCGTGGGGCGGCCGGTAACAGTCATGTAGTTTTTACTCTAGACTGGCTAATGATGAATTTTGAACGCCACCCGGTAAGTGGCTTCAGGAAAAGTTCCTTAGAAGTTTGAGAACAACTCACACAGTTCACTGTTCGTTAACGGCATTATAGTGTGGATCAGTCCTTAGTGTTCCTGTTCACTGTTCACTGCATCGACCCCTGCTTGCTTGCAAGCTGAAACGCTCTCCACAGATACATTTGTTACTTTTCTGCTCCCCTGGAACACTCAGCATCGAGTGTTCTTGACGAACGCACAAGAATTTTTAACGCGATAGAGTCCCGCGGGACCAGTATGCAGAGTCGCGAACATCTGCAAACTGCATCTCCCATCAACCTATCAGTTCTACTCTCCCAACGGGAAAACCACCTTTGCCGCAGCACTTGCTAATCTAAAGTGGAAAGAAGCTCCGTGGACAAGAGGCTAGAAGAATACGACCTCTTGTCACCAGTAAAAAATTAGGCTAACATTCTGCACCGACGCTAAAGGCTGACAGGTACAGTTGAATGTGTCGGCGTTTGTTGCCAGGATCTCGAGATGTAATCATTTCCTCAGCATATCACCGAAGTGGCTCTTAAATGCACGTGTGTGTATCTAGGGGTTAGTGGACTTTTGCCCAATTTCGATCCGCATTAAGTACAGATGAACTTTTTTTTTTTTTTTTTTTATATATGATGTTGCCAAAGCTCAGGGGATGCCCTATGATGCTAAAGCACAGCCTTGGCAGGAAAGGAATTAAGGATGAGGGAAATGGGTTAGGAGGTTGAGTGAAGGAGGTGTCGATGTACGCCCCGTTTGAAAGTTTCAGGCTCATAAGACGAGGGAAAAACAGAAGATGGTAAACTGTTCCACATTCGTGTTGTTCTGCTAAGAAAAGATTCCGGAAATTTGACGGTACGTCCAAATTTGACCCGGAGAGTAAAGGGGTGGGAGCGACTTGTAGATCTTGTATCGCGCGTTGTAATGAGTCTACAAGGAATCAGGCTAGCGATTTCGTTAGAACAATGGCCATGGAAATAGCGATAAAAGAGTGAGAGACAACCGACATTCCGTCGATGCTCAAGAGAGTCAAGGCCCTCAGAGATTGAGGAATCGCCAATAAGTTTAACAGCCTTACGCTGAACTTTGTCTAACGCGGACAATGCGGTGTGTCCTGCCCCTGCCCAAGTATGGGAATTATATTCAAGTCTAGGCCTAATGTGGGACTTGTAGATCAACGCTAAGTCGGGTGGGGTGAAATATTTCTTACATCTCTGTAGAAAACCCAAACATTTCATCGCACTTTTAGCGATTGCAAATATATGATCAGTCCAGCTAAGATTGCTGGATATCTCAATACCCAAGATCTTTAGGGAGGGTGAATTGGGTATATTCACTCCGTCGACTGAAATGGGTTGGGGGTGAACTGGGCGTTTTTTAAGGGACATTAAACAGCATTGAGTTTTGGATGCATTAAACGTAACACGATTTGCTCTGCCCCAAGCGAGGACCTTAGAAATGTCGTTGTTTAATGATCTAAACATGCGTTCCCGATTGACTTCTGTAGCATTTCCACGTGAATTCATTACAGAATCAAATGAGTACGCGAAATCAAGGGTGCTGTCGTCGGCAAAACTATGAATAGGATTGAGAGTAAGGGATAAGAGATCATTGATGAAAAGAAGAAATAAAGTTGGTGAAAGAACTGAACCCTGAGGTACACCGGCATTTATTTCGTGGGATGCAGATGTAACGCCGTCAATAACTACTCGGATTGAACGGCCTGACAAAAAGCTCTCTATCCATTTAACGAGGGTAGGATGCAGACCAAATGTTTGAAGTTTGGCTAAAAGGGCAGCATGCCAGACTCTATCAAAAGCCTTTGAAATATCAAGAGCGACGATTTCGGACTCACCGAAATTATGGAGACAATGATTCCAACGATCCGTTAGAGCCGTTAATAAGTCTCCGGTTGAGCGGCCAGCGCGGAAACCGTACTGGCAATCGTTGATAAGATGGTTATTTTCTAGATATGTCAACAACTGAGAGTTGATGAGTGATTCAAAAACTTTGGATATGATCGAGGTTAGTGCAATTGGTCTGTAGTTAGAGGGGTCGCATGCCTCTCCTTTTTTAAGTATCGGCTGGACATGAGCAAGTTTCCATACACTTGGAAATATTCCTGTTGAATATGACAGGTGAAAAAGTTTGCGCAGAGGTTTAGCCAAAGCAGAGGCGCAGCATTTTAAAACAAGGGGCGAGAAACCATCAGGCCCAGTAGCTTTGGACACGTCGAGTTTCGAAAGTACTCTAAAAACTTCCCAAGTGCGAAAGTGTAGCGGCTTTTGCCTACTAATGCACTGTGATAGAGATGGAAGTGGCTGCGATGATGGTGGCATTTAGAAAGTGTAAGGACAAAGCTGCCCTTGGTCCCTGTAAAAATTACATTCTAATTATAAAGAATGAAGGGTAGATTAGCTAGCACAAGTCACAAACCAGTTTCATTACGTCTTACAAGGCCGGTCAAGTAAATACCTGTGAAATAAAGTTTCTTCACCCCTGCAAACCGTGCCGAACTCTGTGATCTATGTGCGCGCCATATATTAACACCTAACTGCTCCGCAGGTATCACAACTTCGAAAAGATCGCTCAGCCGACGTGTTGTAAGTGTGCTGAATAGCGTGTGCAGCGGCTGATTCACCACGAAAGCGTTCATCACCTCTGTGCCAGGTTCCCTGATACCACAGCCTACTCTAAATACAAGCCCGGAAGCTGAAATTAACAGCTGAGCATTGGTGTTGTAAACAAACCAAAACTTGCCACATTAGACATAAGGAAACGTTTGGGGAATTGTACTTTCAAGTAGTATTTCTCGCAATATATTTAAAGTCTTAAATTAGATTTTATTTAAAGTTAACCTACAAATGTTCTGAACATGCGAACAAAATAAAAAGTGTCTCTCTTATACAACTGTATTTCGTGTGTTTTAAAGGGAAAACTCTCTTCTTGTTTCGTCGTCGTTTGTTGAAGTATTGAGCTTAAAATGCGTCAATTATATCAGCGTTTCTCTTTGGTTTTGATTACGAGAGTGCAGTTTTATTTGAGTGTGCAAGGATTGGTTAATCTATGGTACAACAAAAATAAAATAAAGACGAAACGCTTGGTGATAAAATGGCCGAACTGCCATGTTTTCCGGGCTTGTACCTAGAGTAGGTTGTGCCGGTACTAAGTTTTCTGAAACGCTCTCGTGCTCTATCGACCACTTCGTTTGATTGTGTTTTTAGGGTGTTTCCAGAAGCATCAATGATGTCTCCAAGAACTATAAGCTGTTTTGTGTCGGTCGTTGTACCTCAAGCATTACCGAGCACCGAATCCACTAATTCGGGATTCGACCTGATTCGAATTGCTGAAACCTGCAATACCATCCCATTGCAAAGGGAATGTTGGTGTTATTTTTCCGCAGGTCGTAATCGTGGAGATCAGATCGTGGGACTAGTCGTGCGGATATGGAGATAATGATGCTCCCCTGTGCCACTACTCCCTATAGAATGTACCCATAGCTGCAAAATTATGTTATCTTTGCGAAAGAACAGTCGCTGGAATGAACGTATCTGAAAGCAACGAAATTTCTCCACTATGTCTGTAAGACCCAAACAAACCTCCGCTAATGGTCGGCAGAGCGTGCTTTCAGCGACCGATTCCTCCCCCCCCAATCATCCCTGTAGAAGTGTCACGAAAACTTCCTCGAAGCACTCCGATTTCAACAGGTCACAATGGACGAGGTAATCAAATAATTAAGAACGACTGCAGATCCTTTTAGTAAAGGTGGATTTTTCACATCTGAAGATTGCAGAAATAATCCTTCCATAACAGCTACCTGAAGTGGCAAGTACTCTAACTGAATAGACTAACTGAGCTCAGGTAATTTTAAATTGAACCCATGAACTTTTTCACCATTTATTTTTCGTCACTTATTGTAAAATTAACCAATTGTTAACCTGCTGAGGATGAATACCTTAAACGCTTTGATTTATAAGTTCGGAGTTGTGAATTCATAAATAGCGTGCTTCCTGTGAATCATAGCACCCTTTTTCAAAGTTTGGACATCATGGCTCGCAAAATGCTAAAAACATAGAAAAACACTTACTTATTTTTGGATTTCTTCTCTTTCAGATGAATTAAGAAGGTAAGTAAGGGCAAATCAAATTCATTTAAATTCATTACACTTAATAAACTTTATTTTCAATCACGTTTTTTCATACTGGACATTTTTTCACTTTAAATTTTTTATTACAACAATTTAAGTAGTTTCGCCTCGCTTCGTCTGAATTTCGTTCATTCTCCACATTACAATAAGGTATAAATACAAAAATTGTTTAAAAGCAAATGTACAGTTGTTTTGTTAAATAAAAGTCATAAATTAATTTATATATAAAAAAAAATCATAATATCAATAGAGACCCATGTAAAAAGCTTTTGGATTTGTGTCTTCGTCTTAGAGTCTAGAGGGCTACAAGAAAATATTCTCACTTTGTTAGTTGAAGCCCTTTCTCGTTTTTTTCATTTATTTATTTTTTTTTATAAAACATAACAGATACTTTTTTGACGAAATCATTTTTTTACTAAATAAATAATTTTTTTTATAACTATTTACTTACATTAAGCTGATCTTAATAATTTTTTCTCATTTTTAAATTTACTTTTTTAAGAATTATTTTTGTACAATATTTACAAATGTTGGCAACTCTATTTTATACCGTTTTTGTATTTTATTTTGCGCTTTGTAGCAGAATTTCGTTTCTAAAATCGTTTCTCCTTTTAAATTTAAACATTTTCTCTTTTCATTTGCAGAAATTTTAATAAATTTCAAACACTCTGTACTATACATAAAACAAGCCATTCTTTTGCCGTAATATACAAAATTATAAACATACTTATAAAAATTAAATTAAACTAAAAAAACAACAGCTAAAGCTTAGAAAATAAAATCTCAAACTTGAATCGTATCCTCATCGTCGCTGGGAGGTCGACTGCTTTCCGATCGTCCCGGTGGACTTCCAGGATTTAATGTGGGACTGGGCGATCTTCTCAGATCGCGATTCATACCGGTACTACTTAAACTACTGTTGTTATTGTTGTTGTTGGTCTGATAATAACTACTCAGCGATGATAGAGAATTGGATGCTGACAGGTGAGGAAAGGGCGCACTAGGGCCGGGTATAGCACCCAGCGTTCCCAGTGCAGGTACTCCAGGATACAGTCGATACGGCAGAGGTTTCTGTAGGGCAGCTGCAGCTGCTTGCCTATAGTACAAATCAGCTGCTGAGGGTGGCGCACCATGTGGAGCTTGTGCTGGATAAGGCCACGCTCCCAAATATGGCGGTCCACCGTAGAGTCTTTGGAAGGCCGCATAATTACCAGCTTCCGCTAACAGTTCTAGTCCAACCGCTGTTTGTCGTTTCCACTTTGTTCTGTAAAGAAGAAAACGAAAAAATATTAAACATTGCAAAACATATTCTCACACAACTTTATGAATTAATTAAGATGATATTAAAACCGAGTCGTTTCTATAATCCTATTATCTGAAAGGAGAATTAAAGAAATCTGTTAAAATACAGGGAAAACTTCTAGAAATTCTAATCACAATAGGCCAAAATAACTTTCTCAAAGCTATCGTCGCATCTTAATTGATTCCATTGCCAGATGCAGTGCATGTAATAGGCGGTTCTACAAGTAGTCTAATTGCTCGCTCACAATCCGAGCCAGTTTCAGACCACTCAAATGCCAGGTCAGAAGTCTTAATGAAATCAAAGCCATAGTCGAGTCTTAAACGCAGCCATCAATTTCTAAGCGTTTTAATTTCAAATCACTTCAGAATGATATCGCGAGTTTTTTCCTCACTTAATTCGCCTATTTACATCGCTAACCAATGATAAACGAATGCGATTACATTCAATGAAAGCCAAAGAATCGTGATTCTAGTCGTTGTACAAATTGGAGTATGAGTAAATCATGAATTTCTGATTATCGTGGTTGCATAGGGTCAGATAGACCCGGTCAGTTGTGATCACGACTTGTTCGGTTTTCAATTGATTGGGAAATTATGAGCAATTAGAAGGACTTAATCGCGGACCACAAGTTAAGCGGATTAAACCAATTTGTAATGATACTTGGTAAGCCAAATAGATTTTTAAACGTATCACGGCCAAGTCAATACAAAATTTCACTTAAATTGTAATTTTGAACCTGGAAGCGCCAGTTATATCGTAAACTGAAATGCTCCATAGTCTCTAACAAAACTATTTCTAAATTTCTTAATTTGATCCCAATAGTAATTTTGAGCCTACACAAAATTTGGGTAAAATTAATTAATTTTTCCAGAAATTTTGTGGATCAGATTGACTTGATCAGTGCCTTCAATGAGTCTTCAGATTATTAACTCGTTTTTCCACGAATGACACAGAAGAAGTTATGGCACTTAACAAGTTATTTGCATAAACGGTGGATCGAACGTTTTATTACCAGTTTTAAAAATCATCAGGGTTAAAAAAATCTCACAGATTCGATGGGACGAGAATCTATCTTATTTGAATGTATAGTTGCTTTCAAGGAGAAAAAGGTTAAATGAATATACATACTACCTAAGCAAAACATACAATTAAATTGAAAGGTGGAATGCTCCATAATTAGTGTACTTTAGCAGGCAAAAAAAGAGTAAGGTTTTGCCACACCATATCAATTCGAATTCATTCGCTGAAACCTGTTCGAATTTTTTTCTCATACTGATTCATGCCTTTAAATATTCTGTGATCATTAAAGTTCACTAAATGAAAACGACATTTGTTTGCTTTTAAAATATCTAAATAAAACTTTCTTGCCAGTCCTAGAATACGTAGGGCATCTTTCAAGCCTTACTTCTATTCCTTATTTAATCGTGCAAGTAATATTCCAACAATTCTTTTTGCGCGACCGCCGTATGCATGTAACCCATTATTGGATAACCCTCTTGAAAAATCTGAACTACTTGCGTTGCTGGGGGGTGGGGGTGGGGGTGGGGTCGGGCTAAGGGATAATAAAGCACCTGGTCTAGACAGAGTCCCCTATAAGTTTTTTAAAAATGCTCCTGACATCCTCATAGATAAACTATTAGATTCCTACAAGACTGCCCACTACCGACCTTTTTTCGAAGCGTTTCGTCGTATTTTTGAACCCTCATAGCTTCGGTCTGGTTAATACCAGAGAGCCCAAATACTTAGAATAAGGTATAGTTACCAGACTAATGAAACACATTAAGTTTTATTTGTCGAGCTTTTATACTTTAGATTTTATTAATACCTGAAATACGTCGATTTCGATACTCATGATCATCAAAACCTCTAGGGTACTTACTCAAGTCTTAGAAAGCTGAAATTTGGTATGCCGGCTAGGATTAGTACACAAACAACGAAAATATTAAGAAATCTGTAACTGACCCACAACCTTACATTAGGGGGGGGGTGTCTGTATATAAAATTTCTTTTGACTGGCATGATTATTTTGTCATTACAATTGGTAGGTACTTCCAAAAGTCCTAGAGAGCTGAAATTTTATATTCAGGCTAGGATTGGCACGCAAACAACGAAAAAATGAAGAAATCTGTAACTTTCATCCTCCAACCCATCAAAAAGGGTGGCCTGCTTTTATATTATATAACAATTTCTCATAAGATAATTTCCAAACTTCCAAAAGCCCTAGAAAGCTGAAATTTGGTATGCAGACTAGAATCTGCACAAAAGCAACGAAAATATTTAAGAATCTATAACTTTCACCCTCAACCCCCCACAAAGGGGGTGCAGGTCTGTATATAAAATTCCGTCTGGGGAGGTACTTCCAAAAGTTTTAGAAAGCTGAAATTTTATATCAAAGCTAGATGTTATAAGTAGGTACATAACCAACTAAAAAGTGAGTGTGTTATAAAAAAGGGAACTGTGGTGAGCAAGAAATACCTACGACTACGCCAGAAGGAAGGGGGCCTTCGGTCCTAGTGCCTAATTTATTGCTTCTATGAAAAGACTGTTTTGTTCTACTTGAAGTTAACAGAACAATCTTTCGAATGAAGTAAAAATAATCATACCGTATTTAAGAACCTAACAAGCATTTTTAAGCCTAAAAGCGCGGAATTGTACGGAAGGAGAAATTAAAAAAAATACAAGCACCAGATCTAATGCATGAGACAACATTAAAGACCAGTGACTTAATTTCTTACCATAATTCCATAGGAGTGACTGTGAGACGGTCGCGAAATTGCAAAGCCATATTTTTTGACCAAGATTTAGGGTTTCTAGAATTAGAGGTTGTAGAGTTAGGTCTTGTAGAGTTCAGGGCTTGGCTCCACATGAGATCTGATAACTTTTTATCAGTGAAAGCGGTATGAACTTGTGACGCTTGGGTACCTTTTTTACATGAAATATTTTTGGTAGGATCATATATTTGAATCCAACATCGTACCGGTTAGCTTTAGTAAGTCTGTTATATTCCCTGTAAACAACGGAATCGGTGGAAAACTATCGTGGGCTTTCCTTCGTGGACGCTATTGCAAAAATCTTAACTGGTATTTTGTATAATCGACTAATTGCCCGGGAGAGGCAGTATAAAATTTTATATGAAAGTCAAGCTGCTTTTCCCCCGGGATACTCTACAACATATTTATTCAACTTCACGAACATAGTCAAACTAAGTCACTGTAAAAATATAAAGAATGTTTATACGCTTTTTGTGGATTTTAGAGCTGCCTTCGACACTGTTTCTCGAAGCTCGCTATTCTACAAATTGTACAATTATGGGGTGTCACATGGAATGATGAAAGTTCTAAGGGTCATTTACACAAATACTACAGGACAAATGTGGAATGGAGCTGATCTTTTGGATGATTTTCCGGTCACAAGTGGTGTCAAACAGGAATGTATATTGAGCCCATTATTATTCGCTTTCTTCATAAACGATCTTGAAGAGCATTTAGAAGTTGGTATGAAATTGGGAGAATTAGGAATTAAAGCTCTTCTTTACGCTGATGAAATTGTTGTCTTCCCTGATGACGCAATAAAATTACAAAGAATGATAGATGAGGTTTCGAAATTAGACAGCTGTGAAGTTAAATAAAATCGTTTAAGAAGAAAATGGCTAAACCGAATTTGATAAAATTTCTTTCAGATCATGTTTATGTTAATGCACTTCGATTGGTACCCTAACGAAGTCGATCTCATTTTTTGTTCTCAATATTTTCTAGAAAGAAATAACTGCATACGTTCACACGTTCATACACGCATCCACACGCAAACTTTTTTTTAAAATACTATAGTGGACAAATTTGGTCCACATATAACAACGTTCTATATACTCTCTTTCTCTCCTTAGTTCCCGTAACCCGTTGTGGGGCATGGGGTGGGGGAACAACTTTATCTGATTTTAAAGAACAATTGCAAGTGGACCTACAATTTAAAGTGGATTCCGAGCCATTGAAATTTCTCTGCAAACTCCATGACCTTTTTAGCCATGGGTCGCCGCCGGTGGGATTCAAACCTCCGGATTGGTAGGCCGGCACGTTATCACTTACTTCATCGACGACTTTTGTTATATACAAGGATGTGAAAAATATATTTTAAAGAAAGAAAAGAGAATTAGAATCTTGCTCCTTTTTCTTTTTCTTCTTCTTCTCTGCAGTGACATATAGCACCGTTGATCTTCTGAACTAATGAAATTTACAAAACTTGCTGATTTCTACGTCATCTGACCAATGACCAACTTAATTTGCTCTAATTATTAAATTACGGAGGTTGTATGGCTATGTTATAAGATTTTTAAGACTTGACTTCATGTTCTACAGCTTGTAGATATCATTCAGTTCGATGACTGTAGTCAATTGATAAATATTTCTGCTTCTGGCTGTTAAACGAACGTTGGTTTGAAAGCGAAACGCATGCTATGAACAACGTCAAAAATCTGAAAACTTTTTGTAAATGCAATTGTGACCTTTCCACAAATAATTCCTTTTATTCCTATAGCATCCAAGATGTCCAAGACACCCAAGAATCTAGAAATCTGTATTAGGCGGTAAATTTTTCCTAAATCAATTTAAAAAATTTACGAGTCCCGTAAATTGTACCATTCTACCTGTTAAAACTGCCTATGAGCACATTAAAAGTTACTGGAAGGATCGTAAATTTTATAGTGAGGCTGCTTAAATGTTAACAAAATGTGTTACTTGCAACAAGTTTACAGTAAGTGGAACCGTAATTTTTCCTGGAATTTTTTCTCTGTACGGATATCAAAAGTAAATATTAATATGTCTATTTTATAATATCGTCGGGTTAAGGGTGAGAGAACGTATCTACCAAAAACGCCGCTTTTGAGCTCAGTATACGAAATACCATAACTTTTGTTACAGTTAAAATTTTGTAAAAACCGATTTATTGTTATTTTTCTGTTACCCTTTTCTACTGAAAAAATTAAAAAAAAAATTAAAAAAATTAGTATGTTTTTAGAAATTATACTGTTTTTTGCGTCTCCTGGAAAGTTGAGTTTTTCAGATACGTTCCCTCTCACTTAAGCCGACGATATGATGATGATAAATATGATTGTAAACTTTTCAAGGAAAAATGTCGTCCTTTCAAATGTTTGTATGTAAAGAAACCTTTTGTTGTGATCTATACGACTAGGACAGTTAGGAACTACAGCAGATGATATTTTATTGATTTGATAATTCCCAAGACACTTGGGGCAATAGCCTCGATATTGTGACACTCTGTCAGCAAAAAACAATTTCTAATCGTCATCCAATTGCTTTACAGTCACTGCATCCCGCTACCATATAAAGTGCAGCAGCCAAATGAAATATGCAAATTAGCTGACATGACGTTGCACATTTGAAGATTATTGTCTTTCCGCTTTATAAACGCAAATAAAAATGGGCAGAATTTCTGCGGTTATCCCACTTCCGTCATGCGACCGTAAAAAGCGTGCACCACACTATGGATACAAAACAAAACCTGGGATGATTCGGAAGAGCAGCTCAAAACATTGAAAGGGTGGCGCGTATAAGTGCCAGACGACAATCGATAGCAAAACCGCGTCTGGATGTTGTTGGGAGAGCAATTTGAAAATTTAATCGACTGCCGCTATTGTCCTTTTTGCGGTTTCATCCTTCTGTATCCTGGATGCATATCGCTCAGTTTGTTTTCCCATCCCCACGACTAATTCATGAATTGCGCTGAATGGGAAGGACATTATTGCCGGCACACGCGACAATTTGTTTCGGTACCTAATAAAGGAATAAACGCTCGAAATTATCCCTGTAAACTGTCGGTTGTTTATTATTTATAGTCGAATTTTAAAGAATGGGAATCGGATGAAGAGGGAGGTGCATTAGTGAGCATCAATGAGATAACAAAAGCTGATTTTGCGCCTTTTAATTCCAGGATCACAAGGAAGGAGGAAGACGATTCTAATTCATTACTGTTTCGGAATCTTGTCTTAAGGACAAAAGGAACCGATACTCGTCCTGAGTCATTTCCTCGGTGTACCTGTTGTCCCTGGTTAGTTCAGGATCAGAGGAAATTTGTAGTGTGCAGCGGTGCTTGTGTAATTGATCCTGCACAAAGGTATTACTAATTATGGGAATTAGGCAAACGGGGCAGGCTAGTGTGAAGGAAAGTGACCCAGAAGAAAAGTGCTACGTCAATTTCCGGCGCCAGCGTACAAAATCATTTCAGTTCAGCTACCAAATGACTGAGTCTTTGGCGCCAGCACTGCACAGTACGCGGACGGGAAGATGGGAAAAGGTCGATGAAATTTTCGGATTAGAAAGTCGCCCGGTGTTAAACCCATAAACGCCCACAAATTTTTTGTTTTCGGCCGCATTTATCTGATCCAATGTTAAATGCCAAATTGGATAAACAGCAGGCAGGAGGGTAATTACTGCAAATGATGGGATCATGGCGTCTGAAGAAGTATTTCATAATTTTTCTATGAACAATAGAAAAACATAACCTCAAAATGTCAACGAATCGACTAAAACCTAGCCGCGAGGATATTATGTTCGTGAGCATAAGCCTAATTCAGTGGAAACGTGCCTAATTCCGTTTTACTGATGTAATTTCACCGCGGTAATTTGTAGCGATTTCAGTGCAGAAAAAAAAGCTCCAAAGTGTTACACACCCCATTCTCCAAGCACCCACTTAGTTGTGTCATGGCCAGGCACTCTCCTTGCGTGATTGCCACTTTAAACGTTCAAGTGAGCCTATTTGATTAAAAGCAATCCATTAAAAGTGGGGTAAATCGGTAAGCAGAAGTGGTAAAATTATCAAGGCAACGGATTAGGTGCATGTTTACGGCGAGGACTGCTAAGGCCATACTTCTTCTCCGTCGGGATCACGAAAAACCGTTTACGAAATCGATGACTGCGGCTCGGGACACCGCGAAACGTGCACTTGTGGAGTTCACTTCCGAAAACACAAAAATTTAGGAATTGTATAGTGCTACTTGCCTGCCAAAAGAAGGCAAGTATTTACCTTCTATATACGATTCGGTACTACTCTCATTCGCACTTGTATTACGTGAGTCCGAGCTTGTAATTTGCATTTCCATGATGCAAATGCTGAGTAATTGCCTCCCCCGGTCGGTGCATGCAACAAGAACGGTTTAAACTCTTTACACCATGCAGCACTGATTACTATATAGCCTACCAGTGACCGTTTACGTTTTAAAGGTACATTTCCAGAGGGCAGCACGAAACACCGGATTTCTGCTGATTCCTTAAGAACTTGTGCAGGGCATACCTTGTTTAATGGATTAGGACCCAGAACCTTTTATCAGAGAGTATCGCTGTTTCGGTCGCTATTTATTTGCGAATTGATTGGATGATCGAAGATTGCCGACTTTCTTTCACGACTTTTCCTCATGATGGAGTTTTTTCCGATAATAAGTGTTCACTTGCTTTCGATTTAAACGGACAGTTTTGGGAGGCGTACCTTTGATAATGTTGGTAATCCCATAATAGCGCAAATGGAGGACCCCCTTTGTCGACGAATGATGCTTGGAACTCATGAATGTCCCTGTAATAATTCAATTCAGTTCGTTATCTACTCGGACTTAACCGTCATTTACAACTCCCTGTAAAACATCCATTGAATACCAAACATTGGCTCCATAAAAACGTGCTTAATTCACACTTGAGCATCAATTAGAGGTTGGCAACGTTTCTACTGTTATAACTCAACCTGGAACTGTCGTGGATGCGGTCATAAAATACCGCGAACATGCTCGTAAATTAGTTGTGAATAAGAGCACACGACGGTTTATGGACATTTTCCTTCTCCAAGAGGACGCAAATTGAGACGACCATTTAAATGTCAAAAGAGAACTTTTATTCCTGATGGGGTGAGACTATGCGAGTGGTGAAAATCCGCGCGGAAGGGACCGTGAGGATGAAGTCATATCCTCCGCGGAACAACATTGTTCCCCAAAAAACGTCATGCCTCTCCTAGAGGACCGTTGAAAAATTGTCATGGAAGCACAGTTTGATTTTCACAAATTCCTTTTTATTGCCATTTTGATTTATAGCTGCTTTTAGCGTAAAAATTCATGAAGAAACAAGATTTGCTCAGGGCACGGGACGTGTAGAACGATGACTGTTCTGTTTGGGGCACTCAATTTGCATAACGAATGGCCCCCGTCATACATACCCGAGCAGTACCAGCCACACAAAATAGATCTTCGACGAGAAGCCAACTCTGCCACGATGAAAGGCTTAAAAATTTACTGTCATTGAGGGAAAATTTGTTGTTGAACGGCTTCTTAAAGCCGTTTATCTTCGGACCCACAAGATTTTTTGGATTTCTTTCCACTTAGTGCCTTTTTGGGGTATCACAATTGAATGACCATTTGCATAAATTTCTTAACACGTTCCGCGATAAGCGCGCTCTTAAACCATTGACTTTTCGTGTGGCCTCTTTATTGGGGGGCCTTATAAAGTTATTTTATCTAAACGGGCTCACAATGTAGTTCAGGAAATTGATTATGGAAATGATCCGGATTTACTTAAATTTGATTTATCCAAATAGGTGAGATAAACAGATTAGCAATATCGGGGAATTTCGATATGACCGGACACCTTAAAAGCGAATATTTGGAATTTTTGATTGGTTTTTGTCTGGCGAATTTTGAATATTTAGTGAGTAGAGAAATTTATTGAATTTTTAAAGCCCATGGATTGCTTAATATTCTCAATTGATGGCGAAGACTGCTGAAATGTTTGTCAAAGCCATAGGTAGAGCACAATGAAGTCATTGTAGTCGGACAACATATCTTGTGAACTGCTACGTGTGGTCGACTACATGGCGACCACTCGACATAAACAAAAATTCAAAGATTTCGTTTTAGAATAATATATTCGATAAATTTTGGATGGAGCTAGCTTAACAAATGTCTTACTTATAGAATATTATTCTGATTTGGAATGGTATGTCTTAAGTTTGGAGGTTTGTCCATCATGCTTTGTGCGGTATTGAAAGCTACGCTTGATCTGATGATACTACAAGTGTACCGGAAGCAGATAAAATATCAATTTCATGACTTAGAAGGAAAAACAGCGAAAGCCGAAGACATGGAAAAAAATGAGAGCGCGTATTGGCAGTACAGCGTCCTTTTGAAGCGTACAGGATGCCAACTATATGAAAAGGCGTATCAACCTAGAAACTTACTGTTATGGGAGCAAATGTGACCCGAATGCAATATCAAGAAAACTAGAGCCTTCTTAGGAGGAACCACAATCTAAAGACCCTAACGACCAAAGGTTTTATGCGCACTTAAAAGTTGCAGTAAAATAGCACAGACACCCATTCCCATTCTCGAATCTTACCTTAGGTATTAGTTTTGCCTTTAGGGTTTATAAACACCAGAACGTGATAGGGTTCTCTCAAAAAATTAATTTCATATTATTCAAATACATACGCATTGAAGCCATTGAAGACTGAGATAAGCTGATCACGTTAGCAAGGATCATATTCTAAATAATCTGCGACTTCGTAGTACATAAGGCTAAACAGATTAGACTGAGCAAGTCACTAATTAACGGCCAATTGTAGAATCGACGTCTCTTTGAAGCTTATGTTTGTGGATTTTTACTCCATTATAACAAAAATTCATTTTCTAAAGACCTATTTCACATATGATTGCTTCATAAACCGTGCACCATCAGATTTTTCCCATGGTGACTTAACTCGCTATCGTTTTCACTAAATGATTGGTAGTAATGATTTCAATTTGCTTAATCCAAGGAAATCTCGGTCAGTTCATGTATCCCACATGGACGCCATTTGGGACACGTATTCGTGTTATTTATTAATGATTTTTGGCTCAAATCATTGAACTATGCGGAATGATGTAAAGCTGAACATATTGCAATATACAGCAAGAACATTTGTATGGATTTGTTGAATAGTGTTGAAAGATCTTTCTATTCTAAAACCTCGATAAATGCAAGCTCCTATTTGTTGACCACATTGACCAAATCGAAAATATAGCAAAGGTTTACAAAGTTCCGGCGCGAGGAATCTAAGAATAATTATATTACGAAGTTTCTTTTACTAAAATATAATGACTGTGCTAGTTGTACAGTTTAGAAGTGGCTTATAATGATTACATTGAAATAATAAGGCTTGTATTACGAAATGACTCCAAAAAGTTTTGGCGCTTTATAAATTAAAAACGGAACTCTAAAGTGTATACATCTTCCAAAAGCCTCAGTAACGTTGTCAATAGAGACTCCCTCTCTCTGGGTAACTTAACCCCTTGTGGAGCATAGGGCGTCTACTACACCGACTCTCCCCTTGGTCCGGTTCTGGACTAACGAATTTAATTGTTGCCACGATTTGTTGAGCTCGGTGCATTCCTTCTCGAGGGATGTTCTTCATGTGTTGCGTGATCGTCCAATTCATCATCTTCCTTGGGTTCCGTGCGGGTTCCAATGTAGAGCCTAACTAACTATCTAGAGACTCCCTAACTATAGCTAATCTCATTGGTGACTTTTTTAAGGCTGTTTTTCTATGCAACTATATGTAATACTAGAGCTATGGATTTTATTGACTTGACGAAGCTTCCATCGACTGCTCTTGAGGTTAAAGAGTATTTAATGGACGACATTGGAGTATTAATCATCACATCGCTAATTTGGCTAATATTTTACCTGTGGTCCCGATGATATTCCGTATAATTTTCTGAACTATTGTTACCCTCTGTTCCCTGCTTTTTGTTATTTATTCAAATTATCTATCAATTGTGGTGTTTTTGAAGCCTTTGAAGCTTCTTTGAGTACAGTACGTCTACATAAGGTAATACACGTGTCATCTCCAATTATAGGCTTAGAGTCTGGTTGACAGATTTTCATTAAGTTTAGCAAAGCTTTTAATCGAATCAACCACAAAATTCTTATTGAAATGCTTTGTCCTCTTGGATTTCGTTTTATTTTCTTGAAGCGGGTGTCTTCATATTTGACTCAATATGTACCTAATATTTCATTGCACTCTTTCTAATTAAATATGTAACTCGTCTGGGGTTCCTCAAGGGAGCCATTTGGGGCCATTGCCCTTTATTATTTACATCAGTGAGTACACAATATTTTCACAGATTCGAAAATTCTTTGTTAAGCTGACTACGCTAATATATTTCGTACTATCTCTGGAGATAACGATTGCGTTCTTATAAATTCCGACTTGGACGCCTTCCCTAAATGGTGTTATAACAATCACCTTTTCTTGAATATTAACAACTGAACTGCTATTTCATTTCGTCGTTAAATTTTAATTACACTATTAACGAATTCTTATTATCTAGACTTGCCAAAACCAAAGACTTGTAATCCTTAATTCTCTTAATTTCCTGACCATATCGATTCTATCGTGAATACAGCAAGTGTTATTTTAAGCTTAGTGAAGAGATGGTTCAAATAATTCGTCAATCGATGCATCACTAAACTGCTCAATTCTCCCTTTGTTATACCCATTCTTAGGTAGTCCTGGCTGGTAAGTTGTTTAACGTAGATTCATTCGATTCGTGACCTTCTGTGGTCTGATCCCTTTCACCTGTATGCCTAGACTCAAAATGTTATCACTGTAGGCTTCCCAATTCTGTTAGCTCTTGACTATTTGATGGGGACTGTCAATTCTTGGGAGGTTTTGGGCGTTTTCAACATATGTATTCAGGCACACTCCATGAGAAATCATGATTTCCTCCAAGGACCTTACCACCGTACTAACTATGGTTTTACTGCGCCTATTTCCTCAATGTCTCGTTTATTTAATAACAATTTTCATATTATTGACATGTTGTTGTAATCGCATTTTTATAAAAATCCCATTAACTGAGCCGAAAACCTCGACGAGATCAAGGTAGAATGCGGACCGTAATAAGTCCACAATGATCCTGCAGGCTTTAATGTGATTTATACAGGAAAGAATTTGTTTATGCCCAGCTTTTTCCTTCTAACCATTTGATCTATCGCAAATGCTTCTTTACTTATCCCACATTGTGATTTAGTTTGACTGTAATAATTTTTGTCGAATTTACCAGGAAGGCACTGGTGGTAATGCTCTTTGCAAGACTGGAAGTAATGCATTTGTGGTAAAGCTTAAGTAAGTCTTCAACAATTTGGATGCTATTTCTTCTATTTCCTCTATTGTTTAGCGATCACTACTTATATCCGCTCTTCTAATGCTTCAGACATCTTCAACGATCGTTCTCCCTCTGCGACTGACTACCACATGGACTATCTGGTTTTTTCTTTTTTCATCCTTCTTGTATACTTTTTAAAAAGGTTTCATCTATCATCTATCAACAAGTTGTGGGGGACTGAAAAGTCAACGATTAGCTCACCATTGCCGTTAGAATCTTTACTCATGTCCTGATTATAGATGCCATTATCAAGACCAGTAATATCAGGTACAATCGACGTCGAATAATGATGACTTCTGACTCCTTTAGAAATGTAGCAAAAGCTCTCATTCTATCGCGTGTAAAATTTGTCTTTGATGTCATCTTTTACGTCTTAAGTTGAAGAGCAGCACTTTATTATTGAAGTGATTCTTAAACTGCTAAAGAAATTTTTGGCAAGCTAATGAGAGTGAGGCTAACTTCTTTGGTGAGCATCATGACAACACTATCCTTATGCGGTTTGGTTGAGTTTTTACAAAAATTTAAAAAAGAATTCCTACTTGCGCAAATATATTCACTCGCATCGGGCCATCTGGTTTCGCTGGGTAGCATAACTTTATTGTTGTATCGGGTCATCTTATTTAAGACTACGTTCTGTCATCCGTAAAAAGTCAGAGTTCTTACATGTTAAGTCGTTTCTAGGTCTCTGTCTCGTAGCAATAATGATTTAAGGGGTTACTTATCCTTAACCTAATTTATATCTGTTTTTTAGCGCAGAGCTCATACTTCTCCCCTGACACTCCCTCCTTTTGAAGGAGTATCACAGCTTGCAACACTTCCTCAGGAAACTTAGCAATAACTCGCTCTTAAAATACAGCACAGAAAATACAGCGGTGCTAATAATGATCCCTGAGGAACTCCGCTAGGAAACGACAAGGAAGTATATTTAGAAGCATTTCAATTACCATTATTAATTTTTTTGTACTAATTAGAATGGATGCTTGTTTCGTTACAGATTTGCGAATTTAATTTCTGAATTTTTTTTTATGAACCATTTGTAATCACTCTACAAACTTGGCTTTGTTCACATTATCCAGGTCAGTGATTATTTTTTGCAATTTTGTCTTAATACAAGTAAGTAACTGGAAACTTTTATTATTGTACATCGCGTGAATTTCGCATGATAAATTACCATTCAGAAAATGAATCTGCGCCATTATTCATGAGTTCCTTTACATAGGGGAGGGCTGAAAAAAAAAGAAGAATTAAATCGAATTTACATAATTGCAGTCATCAACGGGTAACAAATTCATTTCGACTATGATCAAATGCAAATGATCACTTGAGTGAATAAAAGAAGACCAACATTACGATTACCAGGTAACCAGTTACCTGCCTACCCGAACTATTCACAGCAACAGCATGTCCTCATACAAAGTGTTCAGCATTATTTGCGCTGTGAATCATAAAAAAGAGAGTAAAATAATCTGGCAATTTGCAGCCAGGTAAATGTAAATAAATTCAAAAATTAAAGCGCAATTTCGTTAATTAGGCGAAAAGAAGGAAATCAGTATTAAGCTAGTTCTGTGTGAATCGTGCTAGATATAATAGTGGCGGCGTTCGGCCAGTCCCAGCCTCAAACTCTAAGCCAATCTGCACTTTTCTCAATATTAAAAAGCATAAAGCGAGTAATAAGTTCTGTAATCTGACAATTAGACGAAGTATGCTGGAGTAATTTCGCTGTTCAGGTGTAAATTATTTCACCCCGGTGCGCCTTTTTATTCGCCAAAGAATTGCCGGTCGTGGCAATTCGTATATGACATGGATGAATTGGCGTCGAGACGACTGCATACGAATCGAGTGCAGGACTGTTGGAAAATTTTTAATTGATACTGAACGATGAAATTATGAAATAAATTCCATTCGCTGATGGTTGATATCATGTACAATCCGCTGCTAATTGGTTCGGTTGGGAATTCTGTTGTCAGGAAAATTGTGCCTTAATGAAATATTGTTTGATGGCCCCGTTTCGGGGCCTGTGTGAAGAGGTGAAAGATTTGCTTTGTTGCTGATTAATGGGAGCTGGTTTAGTTCAGTTCAGAAAAGCACCGGGTTGATTTTCTCCTACTAATTACCTGGCTAATTACATATCTCTACACTGTGCAGGGTGCAATGGTTTACATTGTTGTCATGGTTTTAATAATCGCGCAATTTCGTTTCCTTTGTATTCTAGTTGATTTTATCACTTGAAAATTTTAAGGGTGAGGAGAGATTCAGTTAAATTTATCACCTGCAATTTTAGTTGATTTCGTTTTGTATTACAATACATGGAGTTGTCATAAAAAGAGAGCATGTTAAGCCATTTAATTGTAGGTTTTAAAGATAGACTGGTTTTGAATAAGCAGTGTGGAACAGGTTTTTCACGACGGTTTTAGTGTATATATTTCAATATCCATTCCAGGACACCTATTTTTGTCTTAACCCTATTTAGGGTTCCATACATCAAAATAAAAACAACGAACCCTTATAGGATTACTGTGTCGTCCATGTGTCTATCCGTCAAGATCCTTTTTCTCAGGAATCTCTAGAGTTGATATTTATACCAAATATTAAAATCTACAGTCTCCTGTAAAAAATTCACGTTTCCAACTCAATGGAATAAAAATGTATTGTTATGCTGGCTGACGACTAACTCACTGGCTGCCTGGCACATCAAATCCTATAGAGTACTTCCCCGTTGACCTAGAATCTTGGACTTTGAAATAAAGGTATAAAGCATTATCTGAAAGCATAAGTAGTGGACAAAATCCACAAATCAGTCATTTTTAAGCCTATGTAGAATTATTACTTGACAAACTTAATTTGGAAGTTTCACTCATACACCAAGGCACCAAAGTACAATCACAACACTAGCGTCATCGATTTACATTTTTGATTTAGGAACTCCATTAATTCTTAATGCCCAAAATATTCAGCTGTTCATGCTTACTAACGGATTGGTTGCTGGTTTTATTGAAGTCCCTGCGCTAAAACTACCAGGAGGTGGTGTAACTGCCGGTTTAGTCACTGCAGACAAACAGAGTAGGGTTCTCTTGCGTGATTGGAATGGTAAAGCTTGTTGGGATGCATTAATTTTATGTAGCGAACCTAAAAACAGTAGTAAGAAAACTTACAAAACTGAATCAGAAAAGAAAAAACAACAGGAACAAGTTCCTAGAAGTTTTTAAATTGGTAAAAATATTTCGACTGGAGTTCCTCTCGATCAACTTATGTCGACTGTAGGAATTGAGATGAATGCACCGAGACATGCATTAAGGCATAGACCGCCAAATGAGTTGCCCACAGCCAAGGACTTGGCACCGGATCTTGATCAGTTGGATGATTTGCTGCAATACATTGATCATACCAGTCCAGAATGTTTATCGTCAGCTGGGATTCAGTTAAATACCCCAGGTCCCTCTCCATTGGGGCAACAGTTGGAAGCTCAAGCAATTTCAATAATTTTAAACCAACGAAACGAACCAAATAGTTGTTTCCGAAGTAATTTCTCCCGCTGAAACTGAATCCGGGCTCAGAATTGCTCTACCACGTCAGGTTGTTGAGGTATTTTAACCTAAAAGTGCAAAAACACTGTTTTTTGTTATATTTTAGGTTATGTAGCATCTCGATGTTTTTTTTTTCAAAAAACTATATGTGGAATAGAAAAAGCCTTTCTCTTTCAAATGACGTTGAGTTTGCTCAAATACCTTTTTTTCGCCAAGATATTACATTTTGAAATATTCATGTTCATGAATTTCGCAGTATATGAAAAGTTTATAGTCATATAATTCAAGTTAAAAAACATAGCCGTGCTATATGACCTGAAATATGACAAAAAACAGTGATTTTGCACATTTAGGTTAGAATATCTCAAAAATCTGACGTGATAGAGCAATTTTGAACCCGGATTCAGTTTCAGCGGAAGAAATTAATTCGAAAACCACTATTCATTGTCCAGGGGGAGAAATTTTCAAAATTTCGCAAGCCTGTGTTATCCGATGACGTCAGGATAAAATCCAAAAGGCAGAAGAGTGAGTTTTGGCTACTTTACTTACTTGACATGATCGATTTTTTTATTGCCTTTAGTTCGGGTATAGTTCCCATCAAAATGGCCTACTTGAATTCGACGCTCGTCAAAAAAATCTGCTGCAGTTTTGTTCATTATCCTTTATTATGTTTAAATTTGCCTTCCAATTTTGATATTTATTGTTACGACTTTAAAAGGGCTGATTACTCTCTCATGAAGCAAATTCTTGAAAATTTTCTCTGGATTTAGATTTTTCGAGAGCATAAGATTGATTGCACTATATTTATACTTATTTACACGTTGTGTTCACGTATCTCAATGTAGGAACCCTAACTTTTCGGCCTTGGCTTAATAAGTCTCTAAAGTATCTTAAAAATTTTAAAAATAACGCTCTAGAAGAGATTATGTAGCGACGAAGATTATCTTATAATATTCGGATCTGCGTGGCTGTTACACTTCTGAGTCTGAGCTTGTCTATCGAAATTATTTTATTGAGATTGGACTGTTCATCTGTGTTAATCCCAAAAAGTTCTGGAGTTTCGATAATCATAAGCACAGGAGTGATGGCTACCCCTCTGTTATGCGTCTCGGGTGCCGACGATCATTTGACTGCTCCTCACGAGTCGGAGTTGGATCAATTAGTTCAGCGGCACGACCACCATTTCATGGTTCCCGGGTTCGAGACCCGGGTTTTTAAAATTGAATTAAAATAAAAAATCCACTCCGTCTATATCCTGTTGTCAAGCTCGCAGCAATGCAAAAAGAAGACATTTAAGTTTCCTCACTCCCCTTATCATAATTCTCTTGCGGAAAAAAGCCATGCTAATGCATCAAAGGGGTGTCCCCTATGCTTTGGCCACCATCGTTAAAATAAAACGATGCATTATATGAACTTGTCCAATGGTTTTTCGCCCGGTCCCGATGGTGTTCCTGTGTCCTGTGGTATTTTTCCTAAATTGTGGAAATCGTCTACCATTCCATCTCTTCATAAAAAGGGTAAGAAGGACGATATTTCTAATTGTAGACATACTACTTTTTGAAGGAATTTTGTTAACATATAGTACTGATGTCAGTATGTCCAGAAGAAATATTTTCAAGGGATTGCGAGTTGGGACGTTTTGATGATGCAGGCTGAAACTCAGCCCTGATGATGATAAATAAATTTTAGTGGAAACGATCTAGTGTTTTTATCACCTTTAAAAATGGTTTCAAACCCAGGTGAGAAAGATCAAGAAGATCAATAAGTATAAAGGGTTCTTCCATGAAAGGTAACGTAATGCAAATTTGAGAAACCTGCGCTGAACAGCCTCAATTTGAGCACTAAGTACCGTATTCGACAAAGACCAAACGGAACAGGTACACTCTAAGACGGGCCGAACGAAGGTACAAAAGTAAGTTGATGGTATAGGGATTATTAAGCTTCTTAGACTAGCTCTTTACGAAGCCCAAGGAAGCATTAGCCTTGCTAACTATGTAACTGATATGATCAACGAAAGATAATTGTGGATCAAAAACCAGATCAAGATCCTTTACTCTATCCAGTCTGTTTAGCAAGTTGGCACTGAAAGAATAAACATACAGAAATGGATCCTTCCTTCTAGAATGAACGTACATTTATCAACATTGGGAGGCATATTGTTCGTAATACACCAAGAATTAAAAAACTGAAGATCAAAGTTCAGTGCAAAACAATCATTAATGTAAGAGATTGCGGCCACAGCATATAATTTTCGAGTTCACCAAGATGGAACCTATGTCATTAATAAAAATTGTAAAAGGAAGCGGTCCAAATGACTGTCCTGTGGTACCCCAGAAGTGATTGACATTTCACTGGAGAAGGAACCCCGAAACAGAACACGCTGTGTTCGTTCAGAGTAATTGGAAGAAATGGAAAACTCAACATAGTAAGTTTGAAAATAAGCAACTTCTGATCGATGCGATCAAAGGCCTTACTAAAATCGGTAAAACAAAATCAACCTGTTCAGTAGACTCGATCGCAGATATACAATAGTTTGAGAACCTCACAAGGTTAGGAGTGGTTGATTTTCCTTTGATGAAACTATGCTGAAAAGACCCCGAAAGAGAACGGTTTACAGTCAAAAATAAGGGCACTAAGTCACGACGATAAGGCAATGTAAATCTCTAAAAAAAAAGCTGCCGACTGTAGATCATCAATTATTTTTCCCTAATCAACTTAATATCCTCGTTTTGAACTTTGTAGAGTTAAACTCTTTAAATACAAGAAATTGGGAGAGGTTAATTCGCGTAGGATCACTTGTCTATTGTCGTAGTGATCTTAAAGTTTTCAGAAACATCTATTCATTAGTCACATAAGCTCGGGTATGTTTTGAGAAACACATACAAGAACATAGGCTTGAGCCAATATAAACAATGTTAAGAAAGCAACCAAATAAACCACCAAATCCGTAGAAAGAGAAATCCCGACCCAATTCCCTTATACCACCTGTATCACGTCCTGCAAAATGCCAATGCCAACAATTTATCTAATTCGAATGGAAAATTTGTTGTGTGGTGCTCTAAAACCGTTTCATAGTTGCAATAAATGACTTCATTTCAAACAAACGTCGATTACAGGGTACCGGTGGAGAAAATGCCATACCACTGGAGGAGGTACTTAAAAGGCGACTCTAAATCTTTTCTATTAATTCCACATTAGCTTTGCAATTTGCGCTACAATGGAACCATAGCATAAAGTTAGCACTATAGTTCGAGAGGCCATTGCAGTCGAATGCGCCAACTTTCAGCTGAATACAGTGCGCTTGTTGCCGTTGAATGCAGCCGAATGAAAGGCGCAATTGCAGTTAAATTGCAAAAAAACACATGCACCCTGCTCGCATTCACCATTTGCGCTGGCACCTTTTGTGCTCGAATTTTTGCGATAAATCGTTGCCGCAGGCGCACAAATCATCAAAACAGATCCCGTCATTGGACCTCATTGTTGCCAGTTGATGATTTTCCTTGGTCTCTTTAAATGCGCATTCCGTTAGCGCAGTTTTCGTTTATTACACTCAAAGCCTCTCTTCAACACTGCACTGCTTTAGCCAGAGTGCCAGCTCTGATGAGCCTAATCACAGCCTTTTCTTCAAGTTAGCAAGGTTAAAGCGCCTTTCAAAGACTCCTCAATTGTGCCGTGTTTAAGGCGCTTTTGTTCACTTGAAGGCTTCTTGCCGAGGAATGTGTGTTAACTACCTTTTGGTTAGATACAGTATGAGGCTGCGCAAAAGGATGATTTAGGATGGTGTAGATATGCTCAGGCCCGAGGATGCTATTATTTAAGTCCACATTTAATTAAACCTTTTTAATTGCCTATTTGTTTCGGAATTGATGGCCGATCCTTGACTTCTACAGAAGTCACGCATGAGGTGATAAATGACTTTGAATGGCATCGAATCGTCAAGTTAGGCAATAGGTTCGCAATCAATGGATTTAAGAATTTTCTATAATTCAATAGTAATTTAATACATTGGCGCAGAAATATTTTGATTTTAATTGATTCATTAAATAGAGGAGAACATTGTCTGACGAACTTTGGACATTGCTGAAGAGCGAGAGAGCGTAAAATACTTCGAATCTAATCAACCATGGATCAGTCTTCTAATTGCATTTATAATTTTATCGAAAAATTGATTTAATGACTAAAATCGACAGTATACAATCGACTTTTGACTGTTACTGTTTAAGATTTGTTTAATTTAACATACGTTCCCAAGATAAAAGGTCACCTATTACGACTATTAACGACTCTTTGTAGCCAATTTTACTTAGAAGTGGTCTTATTAAATCCCTTGTGGAACATAGTGCAATAGAAGCCTCTCCTCATCGGACCTTGTTTTGTTCAACAAAATTCAGGTCACACCAGGACGTCATACTTACTTTAGTCTTCTTCTTTTTTGTTCCAAGAATCGAGTTTCAATTGATATTATTATTCTGTCGTCATGTATGCTATTCAATTCTAGAAAATGTCCTTAATCAAATTTCATTGACAATCCTTTTCAGATAGGAAAGGCTTAAGAAATGTTCATTGTTTAGCCAACCATTACGATTCGGCGCAAGCGTCAATTAGTCAATATTTGTGGGTACCTAACGATTTCCAACCAACCATTTGTAACGGCCTTTTGCTTCAATACCAAACCCTGCTTATTACCAAGAGAATTGCCCATGCAGGATTTATCAGGCTTTACAAAGGGTCAAACCTTGTCGAATGCTGGTGTGTGCCAAGCGTTACCTTCCCTAGCTTGGTCAAAACTTTAGCCACGGCTTAAAAACCATACCCTTGTTTATTAGTCTCTGGCCAAGCACTGGCAAGAGATATGAATGCTGATAATGGATTTTCTAGCCTATATCGAAGCTAACCCTGACCAAGCTTTAACTGCCAATCTTTTGTATTCTCACGTTCGCCCCACTCTAAGCCAGTCTCTTTCAATATTAATATAATGTTCCATAAGTAACCATGAATCTTTCTTTGTTTATTATTTATTTATAAATAGTGAATTAGGTATTGCGAGAAAAATGTGTGTATTAATATTTATTAAACTATTTTGATATGACAAAAAATACTTTGAGAATAATGAAACACCTCCAAAGTTCTTGGTAACAGTATTGCTATTGTGATATACGAGAGTGCAATTAAAAGTTTACGGAAACGAACGAATACACGCACCAGAGCAATTTTCTTTCTAATTCCCCCGCTTCTTGTTGACTGTTGTTGTACTCTTACTTGTCTCATCGAACACAGCGCACTTTATTTAGGGGTGCTCTCTCTGACATCATCGATAATACTTCAGGTGTCCCACAAGGAAGTCATTTGGGACCTCTACTCTTGATAATTTACATTAACGACATATCGACTATTTTCAATAGTTCCAGGCTTCTTTGTTATGCTGACGATGCCTACATTTTTCGTAGGGTTTCTGACGTACCTGATGGTGCCCTCTTGAATTCCGACTTGGACAACCTCCATAAGTGGTGCTCCATGATTTCTCTACCCCTCAATGTCGACAAGTGCACTACTATTTCCTTTTCGCGTAAGAGAAACCCATTGGCTTTTAATTATACCATTGACGGATGCTCCTTTGCTAGACTTAAGAAAACTAAAGATTTGCGTGTTTGGCTTAATGTGTTTCTCCTTTGATGACCACATTGACGCAACAGTTAACAGAGCTATTGAAAAAAAAAAGAATTCAGCAATTCATATACCACTGGGCTACTTTATTGCACTTTTGTCAGGCCAATTTTGGAATACGCTTGTATTATTTGGTCTCCCTTTTGTGCGTCACATGTTAACCGCACATCTAACGAAGATTTGTCAGATTCGCTCTTTGTGGTCTTCCATGGAATGACTCCCTTGTCCTGCCTCCGTACGATAAAAAGGTCATGGGGGTTGCAGAAAAATGTCAGTGGTTCGGAATCCACTTTAAATTGTAGGTCCACTTGCAATCGTTGTCTCGAATCGGGTGAAGTTGTATTACCGTCCGGGTTACGGGAACTAGAGAGAGAGAGGACAAAAATATTACAGCATTTCACATATTTTTTTTACAGGCACCATAAGCTACTCGTATTAAGAAAAATTTTTGTTGCTCCACAAGAGGCTTATCACAAGTTGTTTTACAATCTCTGTACCTTTTTCGAAATGCGAACAATACCGGATGGTTTTCCTACGCTAATAGTCCGTGGCCAATCAATTTGTTACCAAGCTTAAAACTAAATTAGTCAAAAATACCTTAGGGGCGAAACACAGCTAAAGCGCCCCTCTGCTCAATGAAGTGGAACAATATGCCGTCGTCTCTGCAATCTATTGACGACAACAGTCTTTGTTTTAATAATCAGAACAAAACTTCGGTGGTTAAGTAAATAAATTTTAACTGAAAAACTATTGCCGATGCATTTTATGGTTAAAATTTTTTGTACTTAAATCTCCTTATAACCAGGAATGCTTTTAGTCTCTGGAAAACTTTCTGGGAGGAAGAGGTTAGGTCTAAATCAGGCAGCCCCCCCCCCCCCCCCGCCCCCTCTGCCACTCAAGTTAAGAAAACAACTAAAAGCCTGATATATACCCCTCTTTCCTCCAGAAAGTTTAGTAAAAAATGTTAAACTTCAGAATAAAAAGAGTGCGAAGAACATGTCTCCGGCAGGGGGAGGGGGCGGCATGTTATGATAGAAAAAATATGTCTCTCCCGGCTTGAATTTACTATTGGAACACTTACAAATGACTCTAAATACCTAAAAAAAATTTTGGAGCGATTTTGGTCTGGAGCCGCGATTCTGAACAATAACCCAAAAGCTTATCAGGCGAATGGCGTAAATGTGGACAATTCTTGAACTGCAATACGGCAAATTTTTACTGATGCCATGTTAAAGAGCGGGTGCATTATCATGCTGAAATAAACACTCATAACTTTTTTTTATTATCTGTCTTAAGCTTGTCCAAAAGTGATTTGTAGTAGGCAATAATAGCTTTTACCTTATCTAAGCAATTCACAGAGATATTAACCATACTAAAAAGCGTTAAGTTAGCCTTTTGTCAAGCTAAGTGTCCACTCAAAACTTATGGACCTTTAAACTATAATTGTACCTACCTATAGTACGAAAAAGCTCGTAATTTTCAATGAAAATAAATAAAATTAATAACTACCTTCCTCTTGTCGAGAGAGAAAAAGCGCTTGTTAAGGTCCCAATTTGAGTGATCATTAAAATTTAACGCGCGGTTACCGCAACGAAATTTGCTGTGATTTATGGATAAATGATTTCACCCCGTTCCGTTGCTCGTAGACGTTTCAAGTCGTTCGACAACACACGTTCTGACTTATTCGGATTCAAAACGATTTAATTAGCATAATTGAGATCAGTCGTAAAATTTCGAGTGGAAGAAGAGTTTTTAACACTTCGCTCTCTGGATCCGCTCATGTGTGAGGTTATAAATCAGCGCGTTACAGTGACCCCGTTCGGCCTTTTTGCTCTCCTTGCACATTTGTCATTTTATATTTCGTTTCAATTATTCTACAATAGTAACTTAGGCTTCAGATCTGACTGTGAGTGGGAAATGATTAATTGCGTTACTTTTTCGACAGCCGAATCATTTGTTATTCTAATTTGAACAATTTTCGGATGCTAATCGCTGGCAATTAATGGCGGCAAGCATAGAGGTTGAATGTTAAACGTCTGAGCAAATGATGATTAAATTGTAGAAAACTTTGAAAAAAACGTTAACAAAATGGCGACGGTAGAGAAAAAGATTTGTTAGATAGGCCTAAGTGGACCCAGGAAGTATGATCAACTTCCTTTAGAGCCATGGCTAGGTTTGAAAGCTCAATGTAGTGGTACATGGGAACGGACGATCATTTAATCGCCTATTGTCGGAACTTTTAATTCATTAGATCGGGATGGGTTAGGGAACAGGTTCATAATTATAACTCTTCTTCCCATATTGCTAGCATTTACCGACCCCGGCATTTATGAAAGATCTTGCCGAGATCGTTTTGCTGCGTAATTTGTGTTAAGTAGTCGTCGCCATATTTAACTTGTCGGACACAACCTCGTCGGCATGGTAGGCAAAAACGTTAAAAGGTAAAACGGATGAGGCATGAATTGAAATTGGTGCGCATTGCTTATGATCATAAGGCTACGGCCGGGGCATAAGGAAGTGCCCGAGACCCGGTAAGAAAGGGAGATCGCGGTGTGTTATTAATGATCACAGTCGGACTCTTTAAGGTTGTGATTTTACCGAAAAATGTAAAATTGTCAAGTCATCGTGCTTACTGGACCGCCGTCGACTGGCTCCATTCTTTTTCGGGCTGTTAATCTGTTTTTTTTTTTCTTCGTTCAACTGATGTTTGAAGAACCAGCCCCTCTGGAGATCTGATAATATTGTGATGATCACTTTTTAAGCCTTCGGCAATTTACCTTTGTGCAAGACTTCTTGACTGACTGATGATCACTTGCTACCGGAGCGAAGCATAGCTACCAACTTTTGTTGGTTAATGTGCGTGCGCCACCTAGTGAGATAGACCGACTGCGTTTGTGGGTTTTTCTTATTCATCAAAGTAAAATTCTTTTGGCGTTTCATTTTGATTTTCTTAACAGTCTTGACGCTGCCTTTTAATTGGATTGTGTCTGTGGACTTTAGAGACGGATATTTAAACTGTCCTTTGTATTTGCCCGACACACCAGATTTGAGCGAGAAATTTTTTAATTTCCAAAGAATAGAAGTGGTATTTATCGTGTTTAGAGGATTTTACGGATAATTTTTGGGAAACTTTTGAAGGATACATACATATGGTAAGGGTAAGGGTAAGGGTAAGTCATTAACAATTTTATGCAAAGTAAATGCAATCACAATAGTATGAAATTCTTTTAGTAGCACTTAAATTAAAGATGAAACGGACACAAGTATATAATGCCTCGGAGAACTAATGGTTTACTAAACCTTAGCTTTTACAAGGAACAGGGGCAGATCACACACTAGTATTACTCAGTTACATTGAAATTCATTTAATGGTGTCAACGACATCTGATAAAAACGATTTGAATGCAAGCGAATTGATTGATATAATAGTTTAAATGGCATATCATTTTAAAGGCACAGCGATATCCACACTTTCACACAGACAGTGATAGGATTTAACAAAAGACCCGCCAGTGGTACAAGCTTGTGCCAATTCTTCTTAACCCTGGCCGAAGTCTAGCAGCTAAGCATGGTCTAAATCTGGGAAAATATTGGTATGATAACTTGTACCAGCTCTATCATTGAAGAGAAGCCCAAGGCTCGTATTTAAACTGTTCCCAGGGTTGGTTCTGAAACTTGGCCCAAGGCTACTGTTAAAACTAGATCCAATGCTGGTACGGAAGTATAGCTCAAGTCTAATATTGATATTGTCACTGCAAAATTGCTGCAATTGCTATTAATGTTTTCATTGCTGTTAGTTTGAATGTGCTCTTTATTGGTTTTTCATACACATTTAACTTTTAGACCTTATGAATGCAAAATATTCACACATTTAGTCGGAACAAACGATGACTTTCGTCACACAAAGATGCACAGTGTACCAATATATTATTCGAAATCCGAAAAAAACGTCTTGGCTCCCACCACTATTTACCTCGTGACAAAGAACCCTTCGCACCTTCACCTTTTGGTTTTCAAATTATTTAAAAATCTATTGATATTAAAATCAAAATTTAATTTAATTTTTAATCTATTAGATTGTAAAACAAATTATTTGAAATTTTTTAAACTGCGTGGAGCAAAGGATAGTACGCCAAATATTGACAATTAAAGGTTGTTCTGAGCTCAAGTGTGGACTGAAAAACCAAGCCTTGAATTTAAAGTCCTGGCTTAGGCTTTCGCATAGACTAAAACGCAGGATCGGCATCCATGACACAACCAAAATTGGCCAAAGTTGCTAGAGACTAACAAACCAGGGTATAATTTTTAAGTCGGATTTAAGGTTTGGGTCGATCGAAGAAAGCCAACTCTTGGCACACCAACATTCGACCAAGCCTGGTAATTTCTGCATGGGGATCTGCTAAAGAAAGTAGAAAGGTACGAAATGGGGCTTTACTGGAGACAATTCTCGCTACCGGTAGCATTGGTAACAGTGTGATTACAAGAGCGAGATTAAGGTGACGAGAGGGAACGAGGTTTTAGTTTATATAATTTTATTGTGGTAAATTTTTTTAGTTCTTTCAACTATTATGCCACTCCGAAAAGTGTCAATTGTAACATATATGGAGCATATTAGTATACACTACTTTCCTCATTTGCTTCTCCCTACAGTATTTCCTTCCTCAGATATTTACATTTTATCTCCAATAATGCATTTATACACAGATATATCACTTGTCCTCGCTCCCCGTTTTCCCACCGAAATTGCCTTCCTTATATCGCCAAGAGCGAGGCCGGACCGAGAACGCCGAGATTGCGACAAGAGCAAGATCGCCTTCATCGTGACGAGACCCAAAAAAAAAATATGCAAAAATATCGGCCTTGGTTCGGTGCCGTGAAGACATAGTACGAAATATTACTGCAGTCAACATCTCTCTAGCAAACGTGTAGATTGCTTGAGCGTTCATACCAAAGACTTTCATAGAATTTGTCTCTGGCTCTCGTTCCCGTTACCCCTTGTGAGGCATGGGGCGGGAGAAGAACTTCACTCAATTCGAGACAACAATTGCAAGGGGACCTACAATTTAAAATGGATTCTGAACCACTGGCAATATTTACTCTACATTCCTCATGGCCTTTTTATCCTGATCTGTTATCAAAGAAAACAACCACGGATCGCTGCCAGTGGGATTTGAACCTGCGACCTCTGTATTGATAGGTCGAAACGTTATCACATACTTCACCGACAAGTATACAAGTTGTCTAGATGAGGAAAAATTAAAGGTAAGTACCTTTTCATGAAAAATTAAGCTTTTTATGAAGAATAAAGATTTTGGGCATCGAACCGCCATTTTATCCGCCGATGGAGGAGATGGAGGAAATTCCTAGCATCCGACCAAACGCAGATTTATAAATAGCTGCAGTTTTTTCTAATTCCTGCCTCTTAATATCGTGCAGGTAGTTCTACACCTGCTGTTCTAATCTGAAAAAATCTGGTGGACTAAGAACTTATGGTTCAGATGATTTCCGGTAAAGTTGGATGAATTTGTTGAGCGACACGACCACCATGCCATGGTTCCCGAGTTCAAGACCAGGTCCCCCGTGTGTTTAAAAAAAACTAAATAAAAATGTCACTCCGTCCCTGGGGTGTTATCTAGCTCGCAGCAATACAGAAACAAGACATTCAAGTTTCCTCACTCCCCTTACCCTTAGAAAGTTTATTCTTGAAGTCATTCTCACAAAACATTTCAGAGTCATGCTTCACATTAGAGAAGAATGGGAGGAAACTCTCAAGATCCTCACCACTCCACATAACTCTATTTGGTATTCTGATGGATTTTTGCAAAACAACTACGCCGGCGATGGTGTCTACCGTGGAGTGGTAGAAACCAACATCTTCAAGGCTTTGTATGGAGTATACACCTTATTCAAGAAAATAATACGGCCCGGATGAACGCTGTCATTCTATCCGGCAGTAATGGATTTTTCATCTGATATAGTCACTTCGAAGCTAGTGAAGTAAGTAGTAGAACGCAATCTCTATCCGAAATGCAATCACACTCTGCTGGGTTTCCAGTCAGGTTATAACAGAGCAGACAATCCCGCCAAAGTAGGGCCACAAAACCCATGATGGGTCCTAAAACCAGCCTTGATGTTCTCTTATCCGCGAAATAATGGAACTAACAAAAAGAGAACACACTCGGAGCTGGAACTATAGAAAGGACTGCAACACAGTCGAAGTAGACGTAACCATATCCGAATGGTTGATCAAAAATAATACAAACAATATAAAGCTAGAAATAAGCACTGGTCATTGCGGGCTGAAAAAGCACATCTACTATACACTCTAGAGAAATGTAGCATATGCTCATGCGACCTAGAGAACGAGACAATAGCTCAGTTCTTAAATAATAACTCTTACGATTCAATAGTTTTGTGACTCTCACTCTAACCCCGACTGAGTTAGAACGTTACCCAAAATAGTGAATTTCACTAGGCTAACTAAACGCATTCTGAGTCGCCCTCGGGTACGAGATTCCAACAGATGGAAGACTTCCTTTCTAAGCCAAGTACAATGAGCCCTTGAAGTATACGTACAGAGGAAAACAGTACTCAGTCTACTTTAAGTCTTTATCTAGATATATACCTACACCAAAGACTAGGTAATACAATGGTTTAATAGTTGATAAAATTCAGAAACAGCGTCTAAGTCAGTATTAGTAATAAGCAAAATAGGTTTCTGTTTCGGCCTTGAATTTTCTGTAAAATAGAGCCCAAGTCTACAAGACTTGACCAACAACCAGACCAATGTGTAAGATTCTTGGTAGGAAGACCAAGATGATGATACTTTCGGATTTAATCTCGGTCTTACAATTGGAAACTTGGTCTGCGGAAGGTGCCAGACGAAGACAGATTTTGCTCATCACAAGCATCACAAAAAAAACATCATTTCAGTTGAAATACTTATATAGTAATAGATTAATTAAAATCAAAGATAAATTAATCATGCAAAGAAGCAATATTCAGCCCTGAGGAACTCCATTGATTTTTTGAATAACATTACAAAGAGCTCTTCGTTGATTTTATCGAGCTCATTCTCTCTTTATTTAAGAAGTGCGTTTTCTTTTTAGTTACCCCTTGTGAGGCATGGGGCGTGAGAACAATTACATCCGATTCGACGACAACGATTGCAAGTGGATATACAATTTACGGTGGATTACGAACCACCGATATTTGTCTGCAACCCACAATGGCCTTATAAGCCAAGCCACTATTATAGAGCTGCAATAGTCCAGCGAAGTTAGTATTTTTTAGGGAAATGAAATGGCCAAAATTCGCTGAATTTTCAAGACACATCATTATAAACGTAATTTAATTATAAATGTTCTATTAGAGCACTCAATCTATTGTAACTAATCACATTATTGAAATCGCAATATGCTATCACTTCATTGCTTCGGCATTGTGATATATGATATATTTACAACTAACAAAACCAATAAATCAACAATTTTGGTTGAAAAGAAGATAACGTTATGTCAACAATACATTTTTTCATTCTTCCTGTTATCTTGTAGATTGTTAACTTGTAAATTCGTTCATAATTCGACTTAACGCACCATAAAACTCGAAACGGTCTAATTTAAATCGCCCGAAACAATCACACAAAAACTGTCCCAAACGCTTGGTATTTTAAGTGTGTTTAACGTTTTTTTTCCGCTTCAACCAATTTGATATGGCTGGTCTGACGAAAAGTTGGTGTGTTTAACTGAATAAAATTTCCATTATCATCAAATTAGTCAAACAATGGTTGAACGTTCTTCTTTCCCATCGGGCATCGCTCCTTAAGATCTCTCTCAAAGTGAAAAAACTAATCTAAGCCCTGATCCCTGTACCGCATCTGACGGATGTTGACTTTACCAAGTTGTGTTCAACCATTTAAATCGCATTAACAAAAATAAATCGGTTGAGTTTGTGGGTATTAGAAGTTGTCTAGCGTTAAATTGCGATTTTCCGAGTTTAAAAGAATAAAAAAATCAAGTCTGCTCTTTGTTGACTAAACTTCACTTAAACTCTTCTTCCTTCCGCGGCATACCTATCTGCAACAACACGTATACCTTCGATATACCGATGACTTAGTGGTTAACTCGTTTGAGGTTTCAACATGTACCTACTCATAAACTCTACCCTGTCCGCGACGTGTAATGAACTGCCCTGTGGTACCCAATCCCAATGGTCATCGCGCCATGTAGAACGCAAAACGGTTGGATGATTTTTTCTGTTAATTTTTGCATTTTTTTTTAATTTTAGTTGGCCAGCGAAATGATGTGGTCCTCTAATTACACAATGTCACGCAGGAGTGAATCGAATAAGCTCCTCATCGTTGTCGTTGCAAGTTCACTAATTTTGTGAGCATTTTCCGTTTTTATTCTTTTTTTTGTGTTTTTCCATTTTGGAACGATCTAAATGACCGCGTCCGGAACAGCCAACCGTTTCTCATCTTCTAATTACGCTAATTTTGTTAACTTGTCGCTTTGATAACCAGACTCGATTTGGCCATGGTTTCAAGCTTCAAATTATTTAAATTCGAGGTATGGGTCAGTTTAATCGAGATTTTCTTTGATTTTTTTACCTAATCGATTCTTGGGACAATGTTCCCCTGAAGCGGTATTTTTCAGGGTCCATTACTAATGGACTAACAATGCGGAACATTTACGGCCTTTGTTTGCTTATCTCAAATAGAAGTCGATAAATTGAAAGCGATCAGTGGCTCTATTTATTTTCCCACATCAAAAATTGTTAATCGGATGGAATTATTTAATTAAATAACTTTGAACAAAATGGTTTTAAAGTTTGCGGTAAATGAATAGATAAGGGTTGAAAAAACTGCGAACTTCAAAATGTTTAGTTAATTGGAATATAATACAGTTCCAGATAGAAGGTCCACGATTAAAAATACTAGGAAGCCTCGTACAGAAGCTTAGAGATCAAAATATACTTGACAAATTCGGTTAGGAAAAATACAATTTTGGTCCTTCGAGCCGGAACTGTAACCTTCCCGTTCGTGCAGACCCTCTTTAAGAGGCTATTAAATTTTAACAAACGCCAGCGACACTTACCTTCGATTTTGGTACCATGTTTTAACTTGAGTATCACTTAGTCCTAATTTATTAGCTAATTCCATTCGATCCTGAACACTTAAGTACTTTTGTCTTTCAAAAGATTTCTCTAATGTCTGTAACTGATGATCTGTAAAAGCCGTCCGCGCTTTTCGTTGCTTTTTACTTAATCCTGGAGTACCACTTAGTCCAAGACCGCTTTTTATACTATTTCCATCTTCATCTTTGGCACCTGAAATTAAAGAAATAAAATTTTAAATACAGCAATTGCAAAATAAATAGTGCTAAAGTCATGTCATGTCAGTCATAAGTGCAGTCAATTAAGCCAATAAAATGCTATTGAAGGCCCCAATCTATATTACTAGGGTGCCGCCCTCATTAATCAAAACTTCTGTCACCTCCTCGTCATGTGTAAAATCAAGGCGCCCAACAATGACTGAAAGGGTCCCTCGGTTCAGGCGTTATAAGCATAAACTTCGGCTATTAACGACAGTTTTTCTCTATTAAAGTGCATTACACGGCAGAAAATTGCTCTACCCTGAAGCATGGGAACTTTGGACTTGTCCATAGTGAAATCTTCACAGCAGCACTATCTACACCGGCTTTATCGGATTATCGTCAACAGGGTCGCTCTAGTTTTACAAGTTGCCGAGACCATACCGCTCGCTATTACTACTCTATAGCTTCCAGCCAGCACTTAGGATTAATTCACTTATTTGAAATAAAAATCGCGTGCTACCGTCATATAATTGCTACTTAATACTTGGACAGGCTAATCTTATGCGTCCGCAAGGTATCAATCTACGTAAACTCGAAATTATCTTGTTGACTCGTTCGAAACCTGATCACAGCTATTAGCAAAGTTTCATTAGAATTTTCACCGTTAATATCTTCTAATGTTTGAATAATTTATCACGATGACTGGATCATGATTTTGTAGCTATTACATGAGCTAATCACAGAGAAAATTTTAATTAATCTCTATGGCAGTACATGCAGTTATGTCAGCTTGATTGAAATATTCAAATGATATGACGTTCTTTTTCAAGATGATGTAGTTAAGTGTTCTATTAACGGAGCAGTACAATCTTATAGAAATGGAATACTCGACTCGGCTAGGAAAAATTGCTGTTCTAGAGACGTTGCTGATGTTGTTTTGTATTTTAAACTATGATGGATCTGATGGATCATGCAATATTCAGACATCATTAATCGGATACTATAGTATCCATCACAGTTTAAAATAGAAAACAACATGAGCAACGTCTCTCATGTTATAATTACAAACGCCAGATGAAGTTGTCGCAAATTTCGAATCTTTTGATTATTTTTTTTCTAAATTTCTTAAGTATAAGCTGAGTTCTGATATCCTATAAAGAAATCCTAATTAATGGGAATATAACGATTTTGCTAGAGAACAATTTTACACTATACATCCTAACTTCAATCGAAACTAATTAAATTTATCGTCATTTCTCTTTTTAGGGTTCCGTCCCTCAAAACGAAAAAAGGAACCCTTATAGGATTACTTCGTTATTAGTCTGTCTGCTGACTGGCTATCAGTCTGTCTGTCAAGATAGTTTTTCTCAGAAACGCGTGGAGTTGAAATTAATAGCAAATACTAAGGTCTACGGTCCCTTAGAGCTGTAAACCTAGCTGTTGACCTAAAATCATGAAATTTGGTAAGAAGTTCTCACAGCACATTGCTTGCCCCCCCCCGTCTCCCCCCTAAAACGAACTACCATTGTCAAATTCTCTCTGCTTTCCACCGATGATATCGTGATTTTCGGCGATTCTAATCTTCCCGCCATTGACTGGGAGCCTTCACCCTCATTTGTGGCCGCTCGTCATGTTCTGTTCTTTCTGGACTCCGTTGCCTCATCTGGTTTGGTTCAATGTTGCGATGTTGCCAATGAAGCGGGTAGGTTTCTGGATCTTGTGTTTTCATAGGAGTCCGACTGCGCGTTAGGAGATGTCTTACCCCCTCAGATCCGAAATCAGCACATCATTCTGCGCTCTTTGTTGTTATATGTTTCTATGATGTGGACACATCTCAGTCTTTACTAGGTGACTGCTTCTTCAGCTGCTTCTTACGATCTACAACGACTGGCTGTTGACGTGTGACTGGTCGCGCGTGTTTGAGGAGTATGATGTCGATTTGGTAGTGGGCGCCTTTTATAATGTCTCTTTCGCATGTTTTGTCCTGTCTATTCCTATTTGTACTTCTAGGTCAGGATCTTCTCATTTGTTTCGCTCCTGGCTCAACGGTACCTCGAGATATCTCAGAAACCTGGTGGAGGTTCTGTGTCTCGGGAAGGAATGAGGAATACCTGCCTTATTCTTGATCTTTTTCATCGATTTTCCTCTTAGCTACAAATCTTCTATGCCGAATTTTTGGCCAGAATGAGATCTACGTTGTTAGACGACCCTAAGCAATTTAGGAAGTTTATAAACGCCAAGCGCAAATGTGCTGCCTATCCTTCCTCTCTGATTAATCGTGATGATGAGAGTGATGATCTCGCTAAAATTCCAAAGTTTTTTGTGGATTTCTTTCGCACTGCCTTCTATGATTCAAATTGTGATTGTGTAATTTTACCCACCTGGCTGTCCTCCCGCCTACTTCCTTTAAGCTCAGTGACCTAATATTTGACGAAGCATCTTTGTTATTTATTCAACCTGTCCATGTATTCCGGCTGTTTTCCTGTCCTGTGGAAGAGCTCCTTGATTTTGCCCCTTCATAAAAAAGGCAGTAAGTTAAATATCTCAAACTACCGAAGGATCATTTGCTCCTCCCAACACGGCTTCCTCAAGGGTAAATCAACTAACACTAACCTCCTTTAATTCCTGAATTACTCTTTACCGGCCATTGAATTAGGCAAACAAATCGATTGTACAATTACGGATTTTAGCAAGGCCTTCGATAGGGCTTTCGATTCCTCCTTGGATTTCGTTCTCGTTTCGTCGAATGCTTGTCTTCTTATCTATCTGGTCGCAGGCAGCGTGTCTTGTTTCGTGGAGCTCTCTTGGATCAAATCTTTGTTCCTTCTGAGGTGCCTCATGGCAGCATCCTTGACGGTGATCTACTAAACACTAATTTGGTCACGCCTTCCCTTAAGTGCCCGCAAGTGACCCTGTGATTTTTCCCTCAACAGCCGGCCTTTGCTCTTCGACTACTCTGTGAATGGCACTGTATAGAACAGAAGACTAGGGAGATTTGGACGTGGTTATCAACACTCGTCTTTTTTTTAATCGTTGTCAGGGCTAGCTCGACGCTGGGCTTTGTGAAGAGATGGTCTCGGGAACTTGAGGACCTCTATTTAACCAAAATTCTGTACTGTACTTTGTGAGACCAACGCGCAACGGCGCAACGTAGATTTGTAAGGTTTGCAATCCACGATCTTCCCTGAAATTACCCTAGCGCTCTCCTCCCTTATCCAGATCCTTTGAGACTCATCTCTTTGGATACCCTTGAGAAATATCCTTTATCTTTGATATACCTATAGCAGAGATCGATAAATTCACCCACTCGTCACTGAAATTTGTATGGCATGCATGAGCCTATTACGTCAGTGTGTCGCCTCTTCAGTGCTACGTCAAGATGGATTTAAGTTTCTCCAGGAGACGATTGAATAGCCAACTAATGATCAGCTTTCATTGACTCCTCATCCAGAATAAAGTTTTTCGAACAAATACCGTTAAACATGGAGGCAGCTCTATCATTATGTTTTGGGTGTCTTTCACTTCTTATGCAACAACCAGATAATGCTCCGAGTTCCACGGCTAGATATGTAAACTGTTTTCTTAAGACAGGAGCTTAACAACAGAATGTATTGATAAAACTAAAACGCAGCTTTAAGAAATTTATCTTCTCTTAGCTTTTTGATAACTTTGCAATGTTAATACCCGCATTGGCTAGATTATCACCATGTTTCCCACTTAATACAAAAAAAAGTCTAATTCTGTGCAATGGTTCTTGTTGCTGACTTTTACATAACCCGTAATAACAAAGAACTCATAAATTACCGAATCTAATAACTTCCTCATAATTTTGACCTTCTGAAAAAGATACTTTGAAGAAATCATCAATTATTAAAAGCCGGTAATCATTTTAATTACCCACGAAAATAATGAGCCAAAAATATAAGCGAAAGAAAAATACTGAAGTGAGTAAACATGACCTTTCATGGTTTTCATGGATTCATAAACGCTTTACACCTTGACGAGGAAATAATTAAAATTCGAAGTAAATATGTAGTCCGCCGGGTTGACTGGTTTTCTTTCTGTTTTCGTTTTCTATTCTGGCAACCTGGCATGAAGCACTAAATGTAATTATCACCTAATCTGCATTTTAATAAGTTTTAATTCAAATTCCGTTTATAACCGATATCAAATGCTCGCTTGAGTGAACATAAATAGCCCGCTTAAATGCGTAATTACAGTCCGAACGTATATTAGTAACGTTGAGTAGGTATACGACCAACTTTTATTGGTAAGAACTGCGATCTAGACGGAAGATAATGGAGGTAGGTCTTGGGAAATGTAAAATTGAAACAATTTATGCTTCAATAGTTAAGCAATTGCAGAAATTATTAATTTTTCCCCTAAATGTACACGAATATTTGCTTCCGCTACGAAAAATCACAACACCCAACAAAAACAATTTGAAAAGATCCCAAAAGAGCAACCAGAAGCCTCCTTAACTCAAGAGTCGCTTGGAACTTGAAGTGGTTGTTCACTCAACCACTTTCAAGGATGTCGCAATAAACAAATTCAATAGCACTCAACCTCTGTGAAGTTAGTGACAAGGAAAAAATCCGTTACGACGCCTTTCAAACCCTCTTAAAATGCAGAAAAGGAGCAACCAAACACAAGCGCTCTGCAATGGGAAACATATTTAACGTTATAGGAAAAGAATCCCACCACCACATCACATCAGTCACAGAGCAGGGAGCTGAATGTAAACAGGGATGCTGGCTGGCATCCATATGGTCCATGGACAGCATCAGCATCACATGTTCCTCCTCAAATCGATAAACGCCTCACTTTAGCAGAAAACAACAGAAACGAGTTTTCAGCAAAGGCAATTCGACCGGAGGCTGGCGGCTCCGGACCAAACCAGCAAACACCCGAAGAGATGAAAATTCATCGAAAAACGCACACGTCTAGACCGGATGCTGTGGTTGGGTGTTGCTTCAAATCTGATGCTGGACCTTTTCACAGAAGACATTTCCCCATAGTCACTTGCGCCACGCCCCTCGTTTTGATGCTCCGGGGAACGAACGCTTAGATACAATTTATTTGTACTGCTCGTTTCAGATTTATTTTTCCTTTTAAATTCGAATTGCTTTTAATCGCACGAACTGTTTGGTGTTGGGCGACATATCTTTTTTTTGGAATTTTTTAATAATTACACCTGGGATGGGATACATGCCATGAACTCCATTTCGAGGGGAAAGGACAAGATTTCTTGATTAGACTTACAGCAAATATTCAGTGCTCATAAAATGCTGAAATGAGGAAAACCTTATTAAAGAAAACAAAATCAAATTACGTAACAGAGCTCATGCGTGCATCAGAAAATACATAATGCATGCGCGCAGGTTTCTATAAAATTTTAAGCTCATTTAACATGCGCGCGCATCTGATGCACTACCGGAAAAAGATAAAAGCCATTGGTGCTGCTAAATAAGAATATTTCTTGTTCATTCACACCTTGAGGCGCGAGGGGATCTCAGAAATGATTATAAGTTTCTCAGAATTTCTCGTTTCAGTGCAGATGTCGGAAATTTACTATTGAGTGTTTGAAATTCCTAAAACACTACGAAAATTTCAATTAATTGGTGAATCAATTATCATGATTGAGGCCCCTGCTGCACTTAATAAAACTGCAAATTATCGCATTAATACACGCCTGCACACACTACAAAAAAAACGAATTTATCGAATACTTTGATCTTTTTTAATTTTATGAGCTTTTCGAACCGAACAATAATTAATTTCACGTAATTGGTTTGATTTCATGAGCATTTGCTTACTTAATTGAGCCAATTCAACTGATAAGGAAGCATAGATGAATTTTTTATCCAATTATTGAAGAATTTCACTGGAAAAACGAACAGCGGACTGCTCACTTAATTTTTAGTTAAGAAGGTGCGAACAGTTATATAAAAACGCAACGGAATGCACGTTTTCGATACGATTACGGCAGACAATTGAAATTGAGGAAATGTAAGGTTTATGTAATCGGAAAAAGGCAAATATGCTAGAGAGCAGCTATAGAGTATTTCCCAGAGTTAACACTAATAATGGAACTCCTGTTTTAATTTTTTTTAATTGCTTTATTAAATTCGAAAGTTTTGAGCAAAATTTGAAATAGGTAATAGGTATTTTGTACAAATTACCTGCATGAAAGCATTTCGTTGATTTTTTTCTATAAGAATCGGTTAAGTACGATATTAACATAATGTTTCTCTAGTTCCTGTTATCCTCCTCAATTCCTTAACAAATAATAGTAAACCTTCGCCTTCAGGTATCTAACCACCAGAACCTCTCAAGTTTTTAATAAATTTTTTTTTTGTGAAAAAACCACATGAATTCACGGGCTCGGCAAACGACTCCATCTCACGGCTTCATAACGAAAAGCGAACACATTATTCTCGACACCGCCAACGACTTAAGTATGTATTTACCGTGAAATGTTCAAATAGAAAAATTATATACTGAAATGCATGTGTACATGCGGTAATCTATAAAAATGGTTTTTCGTAGATTACATTTTACACGGCGATGTAATGCATTTTCATTACCGTCTGTATAACAAAAGCATGAAGACTTACCCGGGAGTTTATACTCTTGAGTTGGTGACGAATATATGGAAGAAAACATCAAGTACAATTTTCATTATTTATCACTTTTCCTACTAGGATCAGTAGCAACTGCATAATGCCTGAACAGCCCTTTTATCAGCCCTGTGCAGTAATTTATGAATACAAATTTTTATACGTTACAGTTTATATTGAAGAAGAAGTCCAGATGATCCATTTACATTATTTACACGGAGAGAAAAGTTTTAGAATTTTTACACGAAAATTTCGGCAAAAATTACGGTTCTCAACTGTAATCATATTACACCTACCACCTATTATAATTTTTACGGAACAGCACCGTAAAATTTCCTGAACGATGAGCCCCGAATATCAAAAAATATTTTTTTTAGGATGGAGAACTGTAAAATTTACTGGTTATTTCGGGAAAAATGGTGTATTTTTTTTTAAATCACACATAAAATATTTGATTCACAACAATTTAGTTGTGCTGTTCCGTAAAAAATGCCTATTAACACAAAATTACACATTTAAATTCCTGGACGGATCGTAATTTTTATAGTGCTCTTGCTAAAATTTTGGCGTAATTTTCTCTCCGTGGAAATGTACTTAGGGTCTGTTCTCAAATTACGTAAGCCGTTCTCTAGGGAGGGAGGTCAAGTCGAAACTTTATGCTTACTAGTGGACAAATATTACGTAAGATTTTCACTAGAAATAGAATGCGCGCCCGACGAAAGCAGTAGAGTATTTAACCCGTGTGGGTTAATAGAAAATCGGAAAGACTTCATTTAACTTAAAATTTTTTTTTTTATATCTTATGACAATTTTTATGCGACATGTCTTGTTCTTGTTTATGTTTTGTTAAGTGTTATAGCCAATAGGGGATCTAGGATTTCACCATGGCGATGGTTTCGGATTTTTACATGGAAACTTATTAGGACATTGTGTGTCAGGCGCGCATCTAGATTTTCTTTGGAGTTTAGGTTTGGGGTTGGACTTGACTCTTGAAAGTCTACAGAAAATGCAATCAATCCGCCGCAAGTAATACACAAAACGACTTCTTGTCTTCAGAAGTTTTAAAAGGTTCATGCAAGTTGATATTTATTAAAGTGCAGGCAGTTACAATAATACCAAGTGGTATAACACAACAGTTAATAAAATGTCGTCCCAAGACATCTATTCGAAAATAAAATGTATGATAATCGGAACGGCGGCGCATGGAATCTGCCGCGATTTCAATTGCCTGGGTGAGGACCATTCACCAAATTACGCAAACACTTTTTTTATAACTCCCCCCCCCCCTCCTCCCCTCTCACCTACCTTCCGTAAGCATTTTCCTCAGTAAGTAAAGTAAGCTGTAGAAACTTTCAACTGGACGCTTTTTCTGACCAGCGCCTAAAATAAGGGAGAGAGATAAAAAGAGAGGGAGAAGTCAGCCTTAGTCCAAAGGTGAAGTATTTTACAATGCCCTAATTGAGCCTTACTTTCTTAAAAACCTTTCCGTATAACAATCGAACAGTAATGGAATCATTTCATTGTCCGTCTATCTGTCCATCACAGCGCAAAGATAGGAATTGATAGTGGCAAGGAATTTTTGAAAGTTAAATATTTGGTTTATTTTAGAGGGAGGGGGAGGGGGGTTATAAAAATAAGTAGTTTCTATAGATGTCATCGAATGAGATGTCCATTAAAAGCTTTATTCACATTTATTTAAAAAAATTACTAAAAACCGCGGTCCCCCACCCTGTCTCCAGAACAAATCAAAAAATTCGGAATTTTTTGGAATATTCTCCATAAGGTGTAGATTGAATGAAAATTATCAAGAGTGCATTTATTACCTTTGATAAATACTTTATCTGGTACATAAAAACAAAAATCAAAAAAGGGGCGTGACTGTATCTGTCTTTAAACGGACGAGAAATTGAAATTTGATGATCATTTTATGCCTTCGTATTAACATCTTTATTTTTAAAGCGATCACATTACATACGCGAGGGAGCACCCAAGACAGAGGAGTACAGAGTAAGTCTATAGAGAGTTTCGACTGAGGCCCAAAATATAATTGCGCTCTAACCTGACTTGGATTTCGACTTTAAAATCAAAATCAGCGCTACAGATTTCGAAGACAATGATAAAATGATATGAAGTCGTTGGTGGAGTAAGTGATAACGTGTCGGCCTACCAATCACGAGTTCCCAGGTTCGAATCCCAACGGTGGCGCGGCTGGTTGTTGTCTGCAGAGAAAATTTCAGTGGTTCGGAATCCACTTTGAATTGTGGGTCCACTTGCAATCGTTGTCTTAAATCGGGTCAAGTTATTCTCGTTGAGGCATAAGATCGACATCGACACATTGCGAAAACGACATCAACTACTTCAAGTTCTTCAAGTTTGCTTTTGGGTTCACGTATGGTAAGTGGATGCGTCGAATATCGTTTTCACATGAAACCGCTAGTAAGAAACACATGAGACATGAGACTAAGAGAACATAATTTATCTTGAGTCATTGTTTGTCCTAAATTCACTTTTTATCCTCTTCAGCTGAGAAAAAAATCTTTCTCCAGAGCAATTTGCAACCATCATACGAAGAAACAATCTCAAAATTACTTCTACATTAGGGAATGCTGATTGGACACGATCGTTAATTATTATATGTGTGATGTGTCAGACTATCATGTTCCGCTGAACCATAGGCTTGACTATGTCTAACATATTGATGAAAATGTTTGACTTCTCCTACAAGATTCATGTCCACATGTTCAGGATAAGTTTGGCATAAAGCACTAACTTCTTCATTCATCTAATTTTGTTAAGAATGAAAAATTTTTTGCAGCATCATTGTATACTGAGGTCCTCTGTGCCACACTTGACTCTAATGCATCCATCACATGTATAAATGTGCTGATTCTGAACTTGTCGCTTGGCTGAAGGTTCTCTAAAGCATTATCTTCATCATCATTGGCATTCTTCTATATCTTCTTTTCTTGTAGTCAACATCAGGCAATTTTTCCTTTGCTTTTTCTTCAAACTGATTGAACATATCCCGGGAACCTTTAACAAAATCCGAAAGTGAAGCATACAATTTCCTACATACATCTAGACTAACTTGGGGGTCTTGCAGTGATTGACTAGGCTTGTGAAATTTATCCAGCAAGTAACTCCACAAATATAACATTACCATAAATTCAAACTCCTCCATTCATATATGGCTGGTCTCGACACTTACTAAAATCTATTTTGCACTCATTTGTAAGGTACCATCTTAGCCATACTTTCCCCTGTGTGGCTACCCATCTCTAGGAAAGTTAGAAAACGTTCAATAGGGAGCCCATCATCCGGTGAAACATACCTCACAATAACAATGAGCTGATCAATATTGGAAAATAATAATGAAATAATTTAAAAAATTACCGAAACGCAAACGCCGGTATTGCTGTCGAAATTTATCAGTAATTTCGGTACTCATAATAACGAGTAATACCGGTTAACCGATTATCAGTAAAGCAAACAATAGCGCTTTGTTCTTCGAAAAGACGCGCTAAAAAAATTGGGTGAAGAGTATGTGACGTTCCGGACGTACGCCATTGGAACAAATAATGCTGCAATATAAATTAGTATATATGACAATTGCTCACTCGGGAAATTTTTTAGCCATGCCTTTTAGCCGTGCGGAGAAGAATTCCACAGACCGGCTCCGGCCCTATAAAAGGGGTATTAGACCCCTTCCTAGTTTACTTTATTTGTTCTACACAGATCATCTAGGCTCCTTTGGCATTCCCACACCAGATAAGATTTGGTGGTAGATGAAGCAATTGCTTTGATTGCAGCTTGACTATCCGAGAAGATTGAAATCCTTTTGTTTTTATAGGCTCTTCTTAGGTTCTCGTAGGTACATATCAGTAGAAGATCTCAGCCTGGAATACCGTGGTGAATTTTCCCAGGGCCAGTGATAAACTGAATCGAGGAGAGTCACTCCAGACCCCTGCCCCAACACCTGATTCAGTCTTGGATCCATCTGTATACCATACTAGTTCCTCTGGACGGACAGCTGGAAGCGTCCAGGTCTCACGATTTTCCACCCGTATTAGGGGTGGTTGAAATGGTGAGAGTCTTGCCGGCATTTGATCAGTTAACATGGCCAACTCAGGTGTGGCTTCAGGAATCTTCCTTATTGTCGTGTAGCCCTAACCTATGTTTCCCCCAAGGAGACCTGCTCCCTCTAGTTTGTAGGCCGCACATAGAGCCATGCTGTCAACCTCTTTATGAAGAGGTTTAATGTTTAGCATGGTTTCGAGTGCAGCCGTCGGCGAGGTGCGCATGGCTCCAGTGATGCATAGGCAGGCCATACGTTGCAGTCTGCTAAGCTTAGTCTTTGTCACATTAAGTTTTGCCCTGTGCCACCATGTAATCGCTAAATAAGTTATCATGGATATAAAAGGACTTCCGAGCTTTTTCCACGGTTATATCTAGGTGCAGGTTCCAGTATAGCTTGGAATCCAGGATCACCCCCAGGAACTTCACCTGATCCTTGAAGGATAGCGCAGTTCCCAACGAAACGACGACTGTTTTGTCAGGGTAGACTTTGAGGTCAACCTCATTGCACTAGGTTTCAACTACGTCTAGAGCCCCCTGGAGTTGTCTCGTAATGTGTTTCCCCATTCCTCTTTATCCTCAGTTTTTTCTAATGTACCAGGGCTCAGTTCTAGGACCAATGGTTATTTTAATTTTTATAGTAGTAGCAGTAGTATAGTAACCGATGTCATTACGGCGTAACCCATTTTTGTGCTGTTGTTTTTTGATAAATAGAAATTTCTCTTTGCCGCGATATGACTATATTAAACCGTGTTAAACGAAAACTAGAATACTGTTAACACTTCGCCTAATTTAATTGTAAAATAGAATTTATTTATATTAAGAGTCTAATGTAAATAAGATGTTTTTACGCAAATTCGTTGAAGAATTCTCTCTCTTCAAATTCTTATACACCACGCACATTTTAAATCAGTTAATATGTAGCATGGAAAAATGACAACCCTAATAATTTAACACAACGATGACTTCATCTCACCACTTTTAAGTATTTTATAAAAAAAAAGACTATCAATTATCTTCCCCTAGGTCATATCTGTCGCATTATTTCAGACCGGTGAACTTCTTAATCAATCTAAGAATTTTGTCCACATTATGACAACTATATAACCGCAAATCCATTATCCGATTAATTATTAACAAAATTCATTTAATCGAAATGTCGACATGCCACTAACCACTAGAAGTTGCCCACTGAACGCCCCCTCGCCATTGTCGTGAAACCAGAAGACTAGAAAGACGACGCCAAGGGGAAGCAAATCATACGAGACCAATAACAAGATTTCGTGGTGTAGTGGCGTTGTTCACCTGGTGTAAAGCATTTCTCCAAACACGTAAAAAGGGGAACAAGCAACCTACACTCGTCGAATGGTGCAATTTATGCTGCACAAGAATTATCTGGAAAAAATAAAAAGTATACTCTTTTAGACTCAGGAAATGAAAGGCACATTGATCCCAGTGGGGAGAAGATAGTAAAAACGAAAAATAAGGCCACCAAACCGTTCTTATTCTGAACCCCACCGTTACGAGGACTAAGTTCACAAATCACTGGAATCCAATCGAACCTTGTCCATAGATGAGGGGGGCGATATGAACGCCTCCAACAATCCGACAAATCAGATAAGAGCCAGCCTGCATGCAAGTCGCCGATTATGCACATTTAAAATGAAATCATCGGAACAAGGAGGGAAAAATCATAATTTACCCTCGGATTTACGACAGATTTTTCATTTCCTTCTGTTCCTGCCTCCCCTCCCTTTATGGCTCACGTTAAGTGCTTTTAGAGTTCGAAAGCCCGGGTCGCAACATAAACTGTCCACATTTTTCATTCTATGAATAAAATTGAAACGGTCGAATTTTTGATCGGATCGTTATTATTTAATCGACGTTGTATATCACGCGACTCCAATTTGTGACTCAATTGCGGTTGGAGAAATTTTTAAAGGCGCAAAATTATTCACTTTTTGCTGATATTATATAGTAAAGTAGCATATGGTTTAAGTGGGCAGTGAAAGGTATTATTGTTGAGAATTTATTGGTAAAAGAAAGAAGAGAATTCGACTGAATATTTGATTTTTATTGAAAGTTTCGGAACTTTTTAAAACTAAGAAGGAAACCGTACAAAATTCCTCAACGTATTCGTCGGTTACCGCCAACAATATTAATTTCACTCACTTTTTCACTCCATTCATCATCTCACCTGAATTATTTTCACACATCACCGAAGCCATCAATTAAAATTTTCATTCCATCATCGCCTCATTATCTGTTCATCTGTTTGATATTAGACCCAAAACTGTCCGAATTGAAATCCAATGATCCAATTTAAACCATATGGGAGATGACGTTACAATTTTTGGAAATGAAAAGCGATTCAGCTAGAGTCTCAGTCCCAGAACTCATCGAGACCAGTTATATGCAAGCCCTCGGCATATTCCCTTATAGCATGCAAAGAATAAAGAAAGGGAATCATAGGAGACAGTCGGATTCGGAAACATTGTGCAGTAATTCGACATGCAATTACCTTCCATTCGAGGTCACATGACATCAGGATGAATGCAGTCCCGGTAAGGGTGCGTATTAGGATCAACAAGGACTGAGTGTCAAAATAAAAACAGCATGGGGCTTGGTAACGTTCCGATGAGCATGGGGAATTATTTGGGAAGAAGATGTTGTTTTTGTTACGACATAGGACACCATGCTTGCTGTCTATCAAAAAATTTCAAAAGGTCGAGATGACTCTAAAATTTTCGTTTTATTAGATGAATGCACTCTTTGATATGAAAAATACCAATACTTGCTTAAGTGATGGGCCATTTAGTTTATTTGAGTTTTAGAAATCTTAAATTTCTCAGTTAAAAAAATTACAAATTGCTTACTACAATACTTATTAGCTCCCTGCGAAGAGTAAGAGAACAGCAATACACCCAAGATCCGTAAGCTTGGTGGCTGTTGAAAGTTGTATCATGTTACCGCAGACGCGTGCATCCGAGCGCGGTACAATACCAGATGGCAAATTTCGCTCAGAACTTAACTCGTAGCTCTACATTCCTAAACTCTTTGCTTCACTTTGGTGGTTCGGAATTCACCTTAACTTGAAGATTGACTTACAATCGTTGTCTCAAATCGGTGCGGCACAAGGGGTTACGGGAACTAAGGAGAACCACGAGCAACTGCTTCTTAATGCTCCTACAGTCAAACGGGAGTATCTCCTTATACTTAACTCCGTCAAAGTGTAGTTTGAGGAATTATCTCTCTGAAAAATCTGCCTTAATCAAAGAATTCATCTTAAACGCTATTTAGCTCTAGTGTCCGTTGGAAAGAACTTAATAAGGCAGAGTACCCTATTATGACTCTGACCTAGGACTTCTTTGTTGCATTAACTTCTTCTACTTTAAATACTTCGGCTTCAAAAAATACACCTTTTTATTACTTTTGATTAAGGATTCTTTCAACGGTTTCTTCTTTACTTTAAAGAAACTTCACCCGAAGTTGAAATTGCCTGGACTTGCTTAGAAACTAATTTGATCTTATCTATGCAATTTATATCCGAAGCTGTTTTAGCGGCGTAGATCCTCGGATTTCCTGCAATTCACATTGGTGTGCCTCAGGAATCCATTTTAGGACACTTGATTTTTTTCTCCCTTTAAAATCGACAGTTGTAGACGCCTATTTTGTTAATTTAAACTAGTTCTTGACATATAAACATATTTGATTTCAAACGAGTGTTAATCGGATGTTATTTCCATTTACAGAATAAATTCGTATACTTTGTATTTCACTGTGGCGAGGAATTTTCTTTCAATTTACATTGGCGTACTTCAGGTATCTGTAGATATATTTGGCCCATGAATTTCTATCTCTTTGTCAATAACTTCAGTTTAGCATTATCATTTACTTCACATTTATGCTAATGATATGCAAGAGTATCTGTGTAGACGTCGTCACCTAAATTAACGATAATTTTACTAGAATCCACACTAGGGCAATTAGTCCTACGATCCTACGAGTATCATTAAAATTTCCATTTTCCTTCTATATTCCTTCCATTTTTCTTCCATTTCATTCCTTTTCTTTGGATTTTACATAAAGAGTGTGTCTGTGTATCCTAAAAATGAATGAATCCTTTTGTCTATTATTCCTTTTTGAATTTTTTCTACATACATGCGCGTATTCTGCTATTTAACGCCGATGAGGTGGGCGGCCCTCTCTCATTTCAGGTTTTAATAGGGCATCCAGTAAAACACCATGGCCCCTACATGGGTGGTTGAGGTAATGTGACCATGTAAAGGAAGTCGTTTCACTGGACTTTTCCAACGAACCCGGTAAGTCCGGCAGTGTCTACCGTCAACCTCCCTCATCCTTTAATTGTTTGGTTTAACTTTTATTCTTCCTTGTCGGTTTTTATGGATTTTTTATTTCTTTTCGCGATTTCTTTTCTCCTTTTTCTTTTTCAATTTTTTCTTTTGTTTCGTTCGTCCTTTCCCCATTCCCATTGGCATGATTTGTGTTCTTGAGTTGCGCGACCGGAAGCAGGATCCACTACTCCTTTACGGCATTAATATCTAACGAGTTTTCAGAGGATTATAGTAGTCTTTACACCATTTTGCATTTATACCGATTGTAGTAAGGCCTTTGATAAGCTGTCTCACTCTTTTATCGTTTTCAAATTGGCCAGGTTAGGTTTCCAGCCCCCACTCATTGCATGGATTAAGTCGTATTTATCCAATAAGACTTATAGAGTGCGTTTTCGTGGCGTGCTCTCTGATGCTTTTGTGGCTCCTTCTGGCGTTCCCCAGGGTAGTCATCTTGGTCCTTTGTTATTCATCTTATCTATTGATGATATTACTTATTTGCTTCAAAGAAGTAAAATTCTTATTTATGCGGACGATATCAAGATTTTTCTTCCAATCAAATCTTTTGTGGATTGTGAGATCTTGAAATCAGATCTACAGATATTTTATAGCTGGTGTGGCAATAATAATCTTAAATTAAACATTGGGAAATGTCAGGTTATGACCTTCTCGAGGTACCGAAACTACCGTACTTTTCAGTACAAGTTTGAAGACACTTGCATTCAACGGGTGTAAGCAGTGAAGAACTTGGGTGTGTATCTTGATAGACAACTTAACTTCATCCCCCACATTAATAATATCGCTGCCAGGGCCAACTCTTTGCTGGGATTTATCCTCCGATGGTCCAGGGAATTTCCCAGCCCTCATATAAGACTTCATCTTTATACATCCCTTGTTAGACCACTGCTGGAGTATGCTAGTCTGGTTTGGTCTCCGTTTTACGAATCTTACATTAAAAGTATTGAATCTGTACAGCGTAGATTTGTGAGATCTGCCCTGGAGTGACCCTCTTATTCTGCCTCCATATGATGAGTGATTGTTTTTTTGGGTGTGTTTTGGTTTAGTAATGTTTTTTTGCATGTTGGTGTGGGAACCTCATTCACCTCAACATTTTATTTATTTATTTATTTATTTATTTTAGCTTAATACAAGCTATTGCATAAAAAAAATAAAAAAATAAAAAAAATAAAATACAAGCTATAACTTACTACTAATTCTACAATTTGCAATAAATAATTTGTTATATTCTGGTGGGTAGGTCAATTGATTCCTGGCTTATGCCTGTGAAGTGCTCCTTCTGAGTTAGAAGGATTAATTCTAAAAAAACAGCTTTGGTGAGTCCAAAATCGTTGCCAAGAAGTCCTATTCTCACACAACTGAGTAAAAGAATGTTACCGAGCGTCTTAATCCAGGTTATATTAAACCAAATATTTGAAATCAATTCCATTATGCCACAAGGTTCTATTTTTTCGCTCACTTTTTTCTGTTGTTTGTTAATAACCTTTTCTGTCAATGCTGTAAAAGTTGTTGTTGAAGTCAGTTAAAGGAATACATGAAATAAAGGGTACTGTCGTCGGCAAAGCTATTTACAGCATTTAAAAAAAACAGTGGGTGAAAGAACAGAACCTTGCGGCACACCGGCATTGATTTCAAATTGACTTGATCTTATTTCGTCTAATACAACCTGGATTAAGAGTGTTGGCAAAATTCTTTCAATTCATTGTAATAAAATAGGACCTCATGGCAATGATGGCAAAGTTGTAAAGTCAGTTGTTCCGTCATTGACTATGAAGAATCTTAGTAGATCTCCGGTAGAGTATCCAACAGGGATGGTTAATTTTAAATCATTTCGTCTTTAACTGTTAATAAGTGAATCATCGGATTTCAAGCAGAAAATGTTAGTACCAATTTCAAAAACAAACTAAAATACTTTGCCTTACTAAAATTCTTAAAGACTTAATACAGCACCGTACTCCCAGCAACAAACTAAAAGTGAGCAATTGTTTGAATTCTCCCACAATTAATGGAGGCAAATTATTCCTTTTAATATAACACTGAGATTTGTTTTATCTTTTCGACAACACACTTTTAGATCTAAGCAAAAAAAAAATTAAATCGCTGCCAATTTCCATTTTAGCGCTATCGCATTACTCTGCTACTTTCGAAGTTAGCAATTTCGCTGTGAAGCAATTTTCCGCCATTTTTTCTACTTCCTATTCTAAATGTGACAGTTTAAAGCCATTTGAATAAGTGACGTATTAAAGTGCAATTCTTTTCTGGTTGGCTGACTCGTTATCAGCAAGCAGCACTTTGCCTGTTTGTTTAGTTCTGACATTCATCTGCCACGCCGTTTGGTTCCGACGGCCACAAGTGAGTTCTCTTTGTTATCTTCCCTCTCTCACATACTTCATGCACGCCATCTGAACCTGAATCTAAATAGGAAAAAAACTGGACTGACTATTGCTACTAACCACCGACCTTAGTACAATTTTTCGAGAGGTAAACAAACGTTTATGAAAGCTAATGATTTCTGTTCGTTTGCGCTATCTCCAGGTAAACAAAGAGTTAATGGCGGATGTTATAGCATTTGAACAACTAATGATGATTCCAATTAATTTGGTTTTTACCTCAAATTTACAGTTCTCGGTAACCTCACCGAATTATCTGATAGCAACAACAATTTGTGGTGCTCGTTTTTTTTTGCTTAACAACGTACACATCAAGTAATTCACAGAGGATTCCATGATTACATGGCTGGGGTCGGTAATTTCAGTTGTGTTGATTGGAAGCATAAATTTTGAGGTTAGAATCGTTCCATTGCTGATGATGGGTAGCTTAAACGTGACTAACTTCATAATTTAGGTCTGTTTAGTTAATTTTTGAGATTTTAATTTATTGTTGGGATCTTTTTCGACGATTGCCGTCTATTGTGTTCGAGGAAGTACGGAGTTGCGGCAAGATAATTTTAATGAAACAGATGTGCCTTCATTACGTGCAGCATTGGTGTGTATATTGTGCCAGTTGTCAATTATTATTGATCATTACATTTTGTTTGCCTTCAATTTTGAATTTCAATGAGTAATTGAGAATAAATACCGATTCCTCTCTTATATGTTAGCCGTATTTCCTTCAGGTTGGCAACTTTTAAAAACCGTTTTATTGCGCCTCCATTAGTCTACCGCAAACAATCGGAAATGTGCAATATAAACGTCGTCAAGTTCTTATTAGGTATCTAATTGCGCCCAGCTACCAAGGAAGGGTCAGTTGATAGTCATAATGGGTTGCTCTGTCCACAGCACGTTGTCATTATCATCATCATCAAAGTGGAAAAGTGACCAGAATTGCATTCAATAAAAGATAATTGTGCACGAAAGTATCTCACTCGGGTGATCTTGGACTTGCATCCAAAAACAAAGAAAACCGCAGCACCCCCTCTTGCATGGCCCTAAGCCTCATTATGTTCACAAAGGACTCTGAAAGGAACTGGGAATCTGGCGTTCATTGAGGTAGACATGCGGCTGACTGCGAAGTACTTTGGTTGCATGATGTCACACTTCAGAGAATGTGGTTTGCGTGTCAAACAAGAAATAAGCAAAAATGTACAAAATGCATTTATGCAAAAAATTGCAGGAGCGGAGAAATAGCCATTCGAGCTCTAAAGACTAGAGCTAGAGTGGCGGGTAACCACCGATGGACATCGGATGACTTCTACAGAATTGTTGCAAGTCAATTAGTTGACAGAAGAGCAAGACGCCAGCAAAACGGGTAAAATAGACTTTTACAACATCAGAGACATGCAAGCGACCACAGGTGTAGAGGGATGAATTCAAGTGCATTTGTGCGTTGCAATTGTTGTAAAGCGCCCTTTAGCACTCCGGGAATTATTTAGTTTACCTACCTTCTGGCTGGCGACAACCTCTTTTGTGTATTTTCTGCAGGTATACCATTGTCGGCTAGCGGACGAGCCTGGCATAACCATCGTGAGGATGTTGTGTGCTTCCATGTGCACTTAATTAGTTCATTACCCACCTAAGTGCTATGCAATTGCATTTTGTTGTGTTAGATTGCTCCTAATTAGCGTTTCTGGTCATCTCGCTTCTTGAAGGCTTCTCGTTTACGATCATAGCTTTAAATCAAGTTATTTTTATTCAAATGTAATGTAGTATTATTGCATTGGTGAGTGATGGATAGAGATTGCAATCCAGTGCATAACAATTCCAAGAAACGACTATGAAATGAACACTTTATGTATAAATTTTGTCTCCTCTCTCCTTTAGTTCACATAATCAATAAAACGATAGTATTCTTCAATTCCTGCAGCAGAAAACAACCATGGGCTACAGTCAGCGAAGATTATTCTTGACACCAAAACTCAGCTGGAAACTTAACGTGGAAGAGAAAAGAAGCCATGCATTGCTTTCCATGCTTCTAAGAGAACCTTTGGTAAGACGCAGTGTATCCAGTCAAAGATAACTTTATGGATGTACACTGCTGTGGTACGTCCAATTCTCACTTACGGCTGGCAGTTAAGAAAGAATATAACATAAAAAAACTGATTAGGAATCAGAGATCTGCGGAAATAGGTATCATCGGTGCTATGAAATCCTGACCAACTGTGGCTTTAGACGTGCTTTTGCACCTGCTGCCCCTAGATTAACACATTAAAAATATTGTGTTATGTGGTGCGGATAGACTGAGAGAATCAGGATGCTGGAGGGTCAAATCTTATTTCCACAGTAGCATCCTGGATCTGCTACCATAACTGACCACACCTCTCACTGACTACATCACCCCAAAGCTGAATTTCGGGAAAAACTTCGCAGTCGAAGATTCCCACCGGAGCGGAGTGGAAGAACAGCGGAGTGATATAAGCCTTCGATACAAAGATATTCAGCTATGGCTGTAAGACGAACTGCGGTGTCGGTACAGAGACACTCTGCATATCCGGATCATGCGACTGTCTTCCAGGCTGAAGTACTCGCCATCTTAAAGGCTTGTCAGATCGCGAAACAAGCACTAACCCCCGGAAGACAGGTCGGCAGCTTCTCCGACAGCCAGGCCGCCATCGACTATCATATCTTCCAAGTTAGGATAATGTTGTCGGGATGAACTTTCCCTTCTCTGTGAACATCTTGAAGTCACCCTGCTCTGCGGGCCAGGACACAGGGGCATAGATGGAAACGAGCGGGCCGATGTGCTGGCGGTGCAGGACAGTTCCCTACAAGGCTCCCATTTGGAAACTGTTCGTATTTCCATGCTCCACATGCTAGTGCACGGGGGCCTTACTTGAACAAGACTAGGAGCTTATTCGAAGATCCCGCAGACATTGCTAGCGCGGTCCCAGCAATAACGGGATACTGACCGGTGGGAACTTATGCGGCTAAACTGCTTATTCCCTTCAACACACACCGCCGCAGCTACAAGGACAAGAGCATTTAAGAAACCCTTGTTCACGTCCTCTGCAAGTGCACTATTTTAATGACCTTAAGGAAGTCTCAAGGCTAATAGTTGGAGAGATCATCCATATCTTAAACCTTACCGGCTGGGGCTAGGGTCAGCTATACCATCCTATCCACCGATCTCCTAACCCATCGCGCACAGACATTAACTTACAACCTGTTCACGAGATGTGATAAAAAATGGCACCCTGGAGACTGGGTCGCCACTTCAACCAACCGACAGCGAAATTCTACAACACTAACGATCGATACAATTAATGAAGGACCAATTACTCATTGCTTAGTCCTCGGCCCACAATGCGCCGGTAAATAAAATTAATTTCCCAAGTTTCGGCAACTCTTAAGTGCTCTTAAATGCTTATGTAGCGCTCCCTTAACGTACTATGAAATAAAGAGTTTGAGTTTTGTCCTTGTTGAAAATTAGGCCGGGCGTTGTAAATTATATAATTTTCGTCTCTATTCCATAGCCCGTCTAAAATGTTGACAAATCGTCATCTGATCTACCAAGTTTTGCTTTGGCTACCTCATGTAGCTTAATAAGAAACCAAGTCAATGTCAATATTGAAAGAAAATGCTAAAAGGTTTGGAAATATTGAACTAACTAAAGAAAATTACCATTTACATTTCGCCTGTATGGAGGTGGGTTATGTGGATGATCTGGTCTTATTGATATCAGGGAAATTTAAGCCACATAAGCGGACTAACGGAGAAATCTCTATGCATAATACATAGATGAGCAAATAATTGCGGTTTAATAGCTAATACCCAGAAGGCCGAAATGATTCTGCTCACAAAGAGAAGACGCATAGGAACCTTTGAATAACCCAGGCTTGGGGGTAACATCTTAACAGTAAAAACTCAAGTGAAATATTTAGGTATTATTCTGGATCCTAAACTAAACTGGGACATCAACATTGAAGAAAACCCTTGGGAATAAATGAGGAATTAGTTCATTGGATGTGTACCTCAATAGTAAGACCAATCCTTACGGAATCTTTGTTTGGTGCGTCGCTCTTGGAAGAAACTGACACCTTAAGAAGCTCACTAAAGTTCTGATATCTGTCTGCTTGAGCGGGTAAGTACAACGTGTCTCGTTTCTCATAAACCTGGAAAAACGTATAAGTTCTAAGCTATGCAAGTTATGACAAAAATTCGCAAGATATTATTTAGTAGTCTTCCTTAGTAGTAGCAAGAAAATTTTAGAAATCAATATCATTCAGAAAAAGATAAGAAATAAAAATCGGAAATGTTGCGTTTTGATCCACTATTGCAGCACCTCTTTGAAGAATTTGAGAACATTGTTTTAGGACTGAAGGAAGAAGAAAGTATAGTAAAAAAAAGACCGATTTGATACCTATCTCAATTTTTGCGGGACATGCAATTAGTGCATTTTGAAATAGGGCTCCTTAAATCAGAAGTAATTCTTGTCCAAACCATAACTCCATCATCACCGAAATTGCGATTTCTAACCCCCCAACCCCTTTTTTTGTCCTTAATTTCTGATCTAAGTTCCTTCCTTTTCTACGGATATTCTCCACATGCTGCACGATCATCCAATTCGGCGTCTTTCTTAGGTCCCGTGCTTGTTCCAATCTAGAGCCTGTTAAACTATGTTGTTTGGATTTTTTCTCAGTGCGTGGCCTATCTACTGCCACTGTCGTCTTCGAACACCAATGTCTATCTCGCCTTGGCTTGTGAGTCTATAGGTCTTCGTTGGTAGTGACTTCCAATGAATATTAAGGATAGGCCATAGACACCATCAACTTGTTGATGCGAGCCTCTATCTCAGTTGCAGCTCCGTCGTTTGCTATAACTATGCTTCCGAGATAACATAATTTATCGACATGTTCTATTTGCTGCTCTTTAAGGTAAATGCTATCTTGTCTTCGGGAGTCCAAGCTTATAAGTGTGGTTTTATCAGCATTGGTTTTAAGCTCTATTTTGCGACCTTCTCTACTCAGAGATTCCGACATTTGGACTGTACAACTCTGTTTGTTAGACGGAAAACATACACCGTCAGTATAGTCTGGTGTATAGGATGTTTACAAATTTCCATTTAGTCCCTCGCGATTAGTGGTCACCTAAGGCATCTGTCGTACTCAACAAGAATTTTCTCTCTGCATGGTAACTTATTCATGTTCAGCCAATATTACCTACAAACGGAGAGGCAAACGAGCATCAAATTACAAATCTATTACGAGTGCACTTATTTCGATTTTGTCTAAAGTCCTCGAATCATTTATCGACTTCCATCTGATGAAATATGTACGGTTTCCGAACTGATCACTTAACTAGAGATTTACTAAGGGACCTATCGGTTCTTTGGAAACTCTTTAAATAAAGTGAGCGTGTTATATCTGGCCGTTCAATTTATGTTATAATGGACAGAGTTACATATTACATGAAATTAATGCCGGTGTACCACAAGGTTCAACCCTTTCACCAACCTTATTTCCCCTTTTTATCAATGATCTTTAATCGTTTTGTTGATTTTCACTTGGTGGAAATATTTTTATTTAACATTTTTTTCAAACAACTGAAACACTTGACTATTTATATTATATACTGTGGGAAATAGTAATTGGTTTGAAAAAATGTTAAGTAAGATCGTAAGATGCATTTTTACAATTAGAGTAATCATTTAAAATCACTTTATTACTTTCTTCCCAATTAATCACGTCTTGCAATTTTCCAGAATAAAGAAGAGAGCGTTACCCTTTGCGGTTTCTCTTTGAATCTTAAAGATTTACGAGGAGTGTATATGAATGAATCTATCTGTTATCTGGCAAAATTTAAAATTCGCATTGTTAATAAATTTAACTTCAGCTAAATTCACATAGATCGCATATCATAATTTTTTAATCAAAATATTCTGCCACTGGTAGTCCTTTTCAATTACATAAAGGGAAACTTTTTTCACTCCCCTGAACTCTTTGTCCAACAAAATCGTAATAATTAGAGCCGCAGTGGAGCTCGTAAAACTAATTAAAACAGGTTACAAAGTATGATTTTTCCAGTCATTTCCTTATGAATACTAATAACAAATGGGTGTTGAGGGTGTTCAGTTTTTTTCCTTGTCTCTGCATAACTTACATGGTTTGCCCTGAAGCTCAAATGCCTGGAGTTTGTTAACATTAGAGTCAGACGCACCGAACGGGGTCCAAGTTGCATAAACAGTTTAAGCCAGTTGCGCATGAGCACTGGATAAATTAAAGATAACAAAATTAAATGCTGCGAGAATAAAGCGAAGAAATAATGGTTCGAGTAGGTGAAGATAAAAAAAAAAAACTTTAAAAATGCTCTTTCACGGTTCGTTACGTGTCTACACTGCTGGAGAATTTAGAGCCCCCTCTCCCGCCAGCCTAAGTTTTAAAGGTTTGTTCTTGAATGAAACTGATATTAGACAGAGGGCGCGCTTAGTTGAGCTTAACTTGTACCGCGAAACTGTCTAACAACGATGTCGTGGTTTCGTTTGGCCAACATCCGTCTGACATTGGGCCTGCTACCTTAACATTAACTAATTTGTGAAACAATTTCCGTGGTTAACGTGTGAGAAGCGGCCGAAGAATTGAATTAATTAGCATAAGTTCTTCTCTTCCTGGGTCATCATTTCCCGACGTTTTGCAGATCACTCCATACAATTGGACGAGATCCAAGATTTGTTAGAAAATTTATTCCCTTCGAAGGTGATCATTAAGGCAACCATTCAGAATTTAACTTTTATCTTAATTTCACTGCTGGGTTGCTTTATTTTTCTGGCGAGCAGCATTTTAGCACTTACGAGGCCGTTATTTATGGCCCAGATGACGAGTGGGTGATACAGGTCTTATGGGGCTCCTATCTAAAGGTAAAATTTCCTTCTGAAGATGGTTGAGGCACCATCATGAAATTATCTGCTCTCCTCTGGGAAATGGTGATGAATTACGTGTTAAGCTCATTACAGAGTTGTTTAGTGACTTGTCTTCCGGTGGACTACGATGAATTAGTGTTGTAAAGAAATTTGGCTAGTTTTGTACCAGAGAAGGAGAACTCATAAATTTTTTGGTTGTTCCTATAATGATCGTGATATGCACGTGTGAACATGATGTTTTTTGATAAATTGCCATTGGTCATTTAAAGTTGCAGATACTCTTTTGTGATATATTGTTTCTCTTTTAGAAGTTTTATTAAGTTCGCTGTAATGGGTCTTTAGTTAAGTAAATTGTGCTTTTTGTATTTGAGAATAACTATGGGTAAAGCCCTTCCCACAAAGCTCCTATATAGAACACATTAATACCTTGAAGTTTCTTGTGGAGATTATGAAAAGGACTTCAATTCAGTTAATAGAAGTTTAAAAGGAGAGCAATGCGGTAATATGATGTACAGTGGAGATACCTTTTTTTAAAAAAAGGTTTCCATAATATTTCGACATGCAGACTTCTTCACAAGAAAAAATTGGCTTTAAAGGAAATGTCGGAGTTCAACAAGGATATCTTTCCTTATTATCATAATCGGCATCCTAGTCAGCGCTCCTTAAACTACTATTTTCTTCACCGTACGGTATACAGTGGGGACTGTTAGACCGTCTCAAAGACCTGTATTGTATTGACAATATGGCCCATCGATGGCAGGGCCTATAAAACATGATACGAACTCAGCAACAGAAAGTATTTCGTCTGAGATTACATCCGTAAAAAAAATAAGCGCGCAAATGTACAAACATGGTCGGTGATTAATAGTCAAGATATCGGCGGCTTCCATCCCGGAGGTCTGTCTCTCTCAAGTTCCCGTAACCCCTTGTGGGGAAAGGGGCGAGAGAACAACTTCACCTGATTCGTGACAACGTTTCCAAGTGGATCTACAATTTAAAATGGATTCCGAACCACTAGTCTGCAACACCCTTTTTTCGTAATCTGTTATCAGCAGAAAACGATCATATGTCGGCGTCGGTGGGATTCGAACCTGAAACCTCCGGATTTGCAGGCCGACATATTATAACTTACTCCACCGACCACTTAAGACCCGGAGGTCGTAGGTTTGAACTCCACGGACAGCGGCCCACCGTTGTTTTCTGCTAACAACAGATAAAACAATGATAAAAAGGGTGTTGCAGATTAATGTCAGTGGTTTGGAATCCACATTAAATTGTAGGTCCACTTGCAATCATTGTCAGTGAATCAGGTAAAGTAATTATCCTGCCTTATGTCGTTAAGGTATTAGGGAAACTAGTAAGAGAACTTGCAAAGAAGTTGGAGGACAGCTTCTTTTTGTATCACATACTTCAACATCACTTCGACCGTGCGAATATGCTGTGTTTACTGACTGCACAGAGCGTAGTAATTTTAGCAAATACACATGCAGACCTGTTAAGTAATTCGTTCGTTCTATATTTGGTATAATTGGATTAGATTGCCTTGGATTTAGCATAAGTAACAAAAACGTCATCTGGTGCTTGTCATTACAAAATACAGCAAGAGCACCGTTTTGTGTAAGTCCGGTGAAACGCGAACTCATTCATCTTGGAAATCAATAAGATCGGAGCACTTCCTAGCTAGGTTATGGGATATCATTACCCAGCTGAAGGTGTGTTTTTCTCCATGAAAAATCGTTCTTTTCGATAATTTTGCATAGTCTTGAAACGGAGTCAAGCGAAAACGCTAAAGTTATATGGTATCCTATGAGATTCTGATATGTTGATTGTCTAAATGAAGATATCCACAACCGCACCGCGTTTCATCTTAGAACTATTGGTATTAAAGTTATTTATCAGTTAAATGTTTTGCACCAACTCCTGCTCATTATTTTAACACTAGAACTTTTATTAAAGTTGAGAATGGGTATAAAGTACTTCGATGAGGTTCTATATACCTCTTTCGGTACCAGCTCAAGACAATAGTGTTTAATGTTCTAGCATCAAGATTTCCTGAGTTCTAAGTGCTAAGCCACGCAGCCAATCAGCCTGGTTTGGTTCTAGCCCTTACTTAATGCTGGACACCAAAATATAAAAAAGTCAGTTAACTCTCTCCTTCATTACCTGGAAGCACAGAATAATACATGTACAGGAACTATAACGAAAATCGGGCTCGAGATTTTCAGTTTCCTTCCTGCTACATTATCTGGAATAAAATTTTTAAGATTTCAGATATTTGCACTACAATAACACTTTCACACGCGGCTTGCTGTTCAGAGAAAGAATACGAAAATAAACAAGAAAATTTAGTAAAAATAACTATCATAGCAAAGGAAAACTGTGAGGCACATATTTGCCTCAAAGTTGATTAGATTAAAACACCCATACCTTCCTCCAAGCTTCTTCGGAATCAATTTGGAAGCAGTTATTGTTTCTTCGTCTTCATCTGCCTTTTTCGCCAATAAGCTCTACTGATTCCAACAGCCTTCCATTGAAAGGCCTGACCAAATTATCCGCTGGGTAGGTATAGAGAGCTACCCACAATTTTTTGGCTCGCTCTTCTATGTTCTTTATTCCGTTTGGAATCGAGAATTTGGTGTTGGTGGTAAGGGAAAGCTGTTATCCATTCAGGAAAGACAAAGTTCTACATTTTGGTATTTGTAGTGAAGTTCCAAAGGTCAATATTACCAAAGTTCACAGAACCCGAAAATCTTTGGACCACGTGCTGACAATATTTCAAGCATCCTTCATGATCTTGCTGATCACAAAAAGGAAGTTTCCAGAGAGGATCAGCATATCATTCACGTAGCCGATGGCTTTGAATTTATTTAACTCAAGTTTTAGCAAGATTTTGTTCATAAACTTCCTGTATACGTCACCAGCCATCGAACTTTGTATGAGATGCACGAGCCCATCACGTCGATGTCTTACCTCTTCAACCAACATTTCGCCAGTTTTGTTCTGAATCTGTACAGGTTGCTGGTGAGGGGTATACTTAGGCAGTTTCATGGTTGACGCGGGGTCGTGGATGGTTTCAAGGATGGCAAAATTATATTCCTTTTAGTGAATTGAGTGCTCACACATAACTTCATGTGGAGCTGTACATAGGTCCAGAACTCGCACAACTCGCGAGTTTTTAAATGATCTCTATTTTGCAGTAGTATTTGACTGGCCCGTGTGCACGGAGGGGGGGCGGGGGCAACTTAAAAAAAAAATTCTTCTGTACTTCTTGATTAGGAAAAATTTTACTGAAATACTAATAAAATAACCTGAAATTAGATAAAAACCCCCCCAGGAGTAAATGCTGCGCACGGTCCTGGTATTTAATGTTAATTGGAAGAAGATTAAAAACCCAAAAAGTACTTTCTAGAAGGTTTTCGAACCTTGACGATGTCGCTTTATAAAAGTGTATTGCGTAGTCCTCTCTAAAAGCCAAAATTAATAAGATTCACAAATCAACTTTGGAATTCCCTGTTATCTTATAATTCTCACTTTTATTTAATAAAACAACCATTCGCAGTAATCCGAACTATAAATAGTGGCGCACGCCCAAATAACTTATGCAGCGAAAAATGTTTGCAGTACACCTAAATTCCAGCAAGCACCTTATTATCGCAAAACAATTCATTAAGGCAAATAACGAACGCGCGGCCAATGTGAACGTAGCCGCAATCGCCTGTTCAAAATTGAAAGATCTCCAATACTTTAATCAATATCAAAGCGCCCCTTACGCCACGAATAATAAATTTCTATAAAATTGATAATTTAAAGACCATAAAAATAATTGAAAATTGCAAAATCATGTTCAAATTGAAATTTATCTGTCAGTTGGTAATACAAAACCGCCTTAATCTGTGCACGCATGCGCTCAGCCACGGCCAAACATTCATAAACGTTGAGTTGAGGTATCAAAGCGCGCCAAGTCGTAGCTAAGTCGATTCTCGGTTGTCTCCCAATTTTCCTTTTATTTCCTTTATTTGTTTTGTTTTTTTTTTCGGTTTATCTTGGCCGATTTTGTTCGTCTATTTTTTTTTTAACTAAGTTATTCTCGCATAAAGACTCAATAATCCGCGACAATTTATTTGTACAAAAATAGGTGTGCATTCGTCCGACGCTGTGGTAAAAACGTTATCGTCCCGCCAATGTTTGACACATTATTCGCACTCGTTTTCGAACACTATTGAGTCATAAAGAAAATTGAGGTTAAGTTATTGGACATGTTTTCAGCGAAAATATTTATACACTTGCCACAGCTAATTTAAATCGAATTAAATGCAAATTATCCTCGTCAAGCACACTTTTCTTGCTTTCGCCGTATTTTCACTAGCAATGCTCTAATGGATTTCGTTTTTTTTTTCGTTATCGACATAATTCAAGTAATTTGAATCAAAAAGTTTTTAATAAAATTAGCGGCTTAATTCGCTTCATAATTTTTATTACCGCTACAAATACGCACCGGAGTCGATTTTGTGAGTTGCCAGTGTACCGGAAGCACTTTAGCACGAGGAAGAAGTCATTTAGCGCACTACACACAAGTGCATGCTATTCCGCCATGTTTACATCGCGCATAGGCCACTTTTATACGGAACTGTTACAACTTAACCAATTAGTTAACTTGCAGTTTTACGACTTACCTTTGTGGCTTTCCGCCGTTCTTAATGAAGTTACCCTGTTTCAGCGAAATAAGCTTGTCCATTAAGCTTTTATGCTTTGCCTTTTTTAGGAGATTTTGCGGCTCTCGTAACGTTATGCGACTGTAGTTTTGTGTGTGTTTTTTGTTGAAAGTATTTTTTGTTGTTTTTCGAATTCACGAAAATGTTATTGCCATTGCGTGGTGGCTATAAATTATTCGCTAGCAAATATTATGGCTTCTTTAAAAATGACTAAATTAAATGTTTTTTCTTAAAGAATTTTCATTAGTAATGCCGTTGAACAAAAACTGAATGAAAACTGAGTCTACAGTGGTTTCATTCTCTGCAGGACTCAGTGATAATTGGCTCGCGAATGGGGACTCCTCCCTAGCAGCTCAATCTCCTGTTGTATTCTAGTCGAGTAGGGTGGATATGGGGGGGGGCATCACTACACACCTGGTCCTTTTATTTCTCCCCCAAATTGTGTTCCCACTTATGCGTAAGAAAAAACCACGAAAATTAGGCACTTCTGTAAGAGTGGAAGTAGAGGGGATGGTAGACCCTAACAGGTTGTTATCTCCACCGTAGGAAAAGTGCCTTGCCCGCTGAAAGTGCTGCAGCAGTCTCTGAACAAGGTGCCGTTGGCAATGTAATTACTAGCACTTTCCCAGGTGCGGCGGTGGCAGAGATGGTAGACTCTCTTAAGGTAGCTATCTCCATGGTACGCGCACCAGAACAAGATGCAAACCTACCCTCCGGAGGAAAAAGGTACTTGTTCTGGCTATGGACTTGAAACTTAAGCTCTCCAGCGTAAGATGGGAGGTCAACTAGAGATGGGTGGATAGAGCCGACTCAACTAAAGATTTTTAAGGAGTCCTTCTTGAAAGCTGTAGACTCCCTTCCTGCAAATACCGGGTATGTACGGGCGAATTCGGTGACCATGGATAACGGTGTGATAGCACAGAGATATGTTAACCAGCAATTCAAGGTTTGGGCATACGAAACCATTAAAACGCTGACCAACCTTTTGGTAGCAGCTAAATTGACGGTGGAACGCATGGATGTTCTTGAAAACATCAGAGGAATGATGATTTTTATTCCAGGGAACCTGCGGACAAAGATATAATAATAAAGGAAAAACCAAAATCAGTGTATCAAATACACATTCAAGTGAAGCGTGTCTCGAATGCAGAGATATGGAAGCGAAACCTCAGGAACCAGTCTGACGATCTGGTGTCCGTCGGAGGATGCGGAGGCCGTCAACAAAGCAAGGAATAGATTGGACTGCGGTCATGTAACGGCCTTCGCGAAGTTCCAGTCGATTTAACAGGAGCAGATGGAGAAACCTTTTGGCAAAGTGATTGGTAGTCAAGCTCAAGAATGAGGAAAGCACCAGGATTTGGTCGCAAATCTTCATGGACAGAAACCGTTCACTGCCGTGGTTAGAGGAGGAGTGTAAGTAATGATTAAAGCTTGCACGAAGGAAGAGCGCTGGAGACGGTGGGACAACATAGATTCCTGCAGACAGGCTAAGTTGTTAGCAGTGACCCAGGGAATCGAGGTTAGGTACGACGGCAGGAATTGGCTCCTCTAAGTGAGACGAGACTGTTAGGGGAAGAAAATGGATCCGCTTTTAGGTGGTCTGTTTCGGGTAATCAACCTTAGTGAGTAAGAATCTAACACTATCGGAGAGCACGGGCTGAACGATGTCTTATGGAAGATTTTCACCTCTCTCGCTAAAAAAAATATAAGATCTTATGGCGGAATAGCTTTTGAAACAATGCTTAGGAAGGAACACACAAAGTAAAAGTTAGAGCTTTAATCAGACCACTCCGGTTCTTTCCGAAGCCATTTGCAACATAACAACAATTGTTAAGACGTTGGCATCTCAAATGAATTGGCGTCTAAATATGAAAATCTGCTGTGGATAATGGTAGAAAAAGGAATCGGGAGCATACAATTATGATCGCCGCAGCCCTATGATGACGCTACATGCAGAAGTTTAACAAAGAAATAGAAAAAATATGAGGTTAAAGCTGAATACGGGCGTGATTTCGAGAAAACCATTAAACTAATTCCACTCTACTCTATAGTTAGTGGAGTAAGTGATAACGTGTCGGCTTAAAAACCCGGAGGTCCTAGGTTCGAATCCTACCACCGGCGAGCCCTGGTTGATTTCTGCTCACAACAGATCACAATAAAAAGACCATGAGGCTTGAAGAGAAAATGTCAGTGGTTCGGAATCCACTTTAAATTGTAGGTCCACTTGTAATTGCTGTCTTGAATCTATTTTTTTACTGCATTCTTATCCTTAAAAACACAAAAAAGGCGTTATGTATTTCTTCTCCTGCCTCCTTTAATAAATGTCTTTGGAACTAATATATTGTATTCGAATTGAATGCCATTTGCTACAAAATCCGAGTGGAAGTTCCTGTAGTAACCTAAATACTCAAATCCATAACGCACAGAAATAATTAATGCTTAATTAAGCTGCTCCTCAATTTAGCTCGGAGTTAACGCTAATCTAGCTGCTCCATAGGAATCAATGCCTTTCGGCTGCTCCAGGGAACTTAAGGTAAAGACCGCGAAGAATAAATCATTCGAATACCACATTCCGGTCAACCCAATAAGTATTAACAACGAGTCTCTTTCCGGTTCCTTTAACCCCTTGTGGGGCATAGGGTGTCCACTACACCGACTCTCCACCTGATCCAGTTCTACGCCAACTGTTGCCAACTTTCAACTGTTGACGATCAACGGTTTGTTGATCTGGGTACCCTGCTTCTTTACGGATCTTCTCCATGTGTTGCGCGATCGTCCAATTCGGCGTCTTTCTTGGGTCCGGTGCGGATTCCAATCTAGAGCCTGCTGTTCGATTTTGCTTGGCTCTTTTCTTTGTGTGTGGCCTATCCATTACCACTGTCAATTCTGTTAAAAACAAATTTATGAGCTTGGCCTCCTGGATATAAAATGAAATATATATTGAAGAGCAATTGTTTAACGGCAGTTTAACATGGAAAGTGACCTGTCAAATATCATCTAAGCTACAAGCCTTTGTCGACTAGGATTTCCCGCGCATCCTTAACATCCATTGACCCGAGGTCATTACCTACACAGACCTACACAGGCTTACAGGCCAAGGCGGGATAAACACAAGTAACTAGCACTAACAGACAAGAAATGATAATTAGCAGATAAGAAATGTTTAAAGTTGCTCAGAAGGTGAAATGAACTAAAGGCCGTATAAAAAAGAAATCGCATAGGTAATGGTAGGTATATTCGACGTCGAAACTTCCAGGCTAAGCAAGATATATTAAATTGTTTTGACAAACTTTCCAAAACAACCAATAAACGAAGAGAAGGTTGTTGTCCCCCACCAAGTTTCATTAATCAATAAGAAATCACTAATAATAGCGTTTATAGCGACTGAAAACAAGTTTTGAATTTAAGCTCTGCAATAACATCAAATCGAAATTATAATCACGAAAGGAATTAAGTCAACTTTTAATCACCGCATCGGGCATTACTAATTTAATCTGAGCTCTCGAAAAACGACTATCGCGTTCCGATTTGACAAAACGAAAAACTTGTCGAATTGTTACATTTCTCGCCTATCTAAATTTCCTTTTCTCACCTTTAGCAGGCCTGTTCCTTTCCCGAGTGAATGGAACAGCTTTTCGCCCCGCTTGAAATTTTGTGTTTTTTGAATACATCAAAATCGAACGATTTTTTAATCTGATTACAGGATTAGTGTCTTTGACTTATCAAAAGTTATAGCCCTCATCACGATGTGTTCTCGACTCCATGTAGGGGCAGATGAGAACAAAAAATCGAAAAGTAACAAAATCCGATCTCATCAGGAGCCGTAGCCGTCGTAAAGTCAACAAACCGAGGGCAATAATTTCTTTAATTTTAATTTTGCTACAGAAATGCAAACTGAATGCGTTCGGCGCAGCATTACAAACCGTGCAGGTTGCTGCCTGTCGCAATTACTACGCGTCCACTTAATGCTATTAAATGTTTCAAAATATTCCGAGCCAACATTGTATTTATAAAATTAAATTCCTGGCAGAGTGCCGGCCCCGTCAAAAGAGCGCGAAACGTTAAATTCACTAAACTCCCTTTATGTCATAATCGTTAAGCGGACGCATGAAATGCTTCGTTCCCACGTCGGAGCCTTGCGCACGCCGATTTCCATACGATTTAGTTGCGCAAACGATTAAAAACCAACTCGAAATGATTCGAGTGCATTTTCACAGTCATTGATCGTTTATACCTACTTGAACCGGTTAATTATTTTCAGTTTTTTTTGCATTTTATTTCCTGTGCCGCATTTTCCTGGCTTTTTCTCCACTTCGACTTTGGTTTTATGAAATCGTAAAATATTTTTGAACTTGCGTTGCTTATTATTTTTCCGCGGTTAACTTTGCATGGACGATAGGATTCCCAGCGCGAATTTTACGACCTTTTAACTTGGTCACTTGGTCGATCCAGTTCTGTGCATCCGAATTGCTCAGTGTCGTCGTCGTCGTCTACTACTTTTACTTTTTTGTTAAAGATTATGAAATTTCGACTGAATTGAATTTTATTAAAATTGCTTTACGCCGTTGGGTTCGCTTTCAAACCGAAATACCTTCAGAGATTATTGCTAAACGATTAAACGACTTTTATCGCTTCATCCCCGGTTTATTTTGAGTTTGTCAAGACAAAAGTATCAATTTTCACAGTTAAGATAGAGAGCAAACATTTGAGGAAATCCCCTCAGTGACATTTACTTTTGACGTCTTGACGTTTTGTATCAGATTAAGAGGTCGATTGAGGTTAAGTTGTTGATGGGATAAAGTCAGGGGACAAATTTGATATGAAGTGATTTCGGTTTCCTCTTTTTGTGACTAAAATAAAAAAATAATTTTGATATTTGTGGAAATATCGTAAAAATAAGTGGTTTTCAGTTTTGGTCCTTCGAGCCGGATTAAATCTGCCACCGGATCGTAAAGTTCGATACTAAGTCTTTCATAAATCCAAATTAATTTTTTAAAAAAGTCTAGACTATACAATTATAAACTTGTCCCTTTTAGTGCAATTTTTCACTTGAAAGAGCAACCACCCTTCGAATTGTTCTGTTCTCGAGCTGAATTAATGCGACGATGAAATTAACTGTTCGAAACCTTTTAATAATAATTAAAATTGCCGTCCACCTTTTTAAAACATTCACTTAAGAATAGTCCCCGTAGGTAATTCCAGTTAACAGATGCAAAAAAAGTCGGAAAATGCAAACTTATTAGACGAGCCATGGTGGAAAAATGCACATTATAATGAAAGTGCACACTTCTATCTCTTGTGGAGGGTTATTCCAGTCAGTTCCTGACTTAATGCGAGCCGTAATAGTGGCTGTCATAAAAACAAATGCATAATTATGTGCTTGGTATAAACACGTCACTGAGTTATGTTGCATTGCATATTACGTTATTTTCACGGCCCGATGAGTTCCTCTGCCGTTGTACAAAGCACGTATAATCGTGTTAACCACGTAACTCATGTGGGGCATTTTTCTCTATGAGAACTCAACTCTGTAGATACTTTAAAATGCACTAAACTAGTAGCCTTCTATGAAATATTTCATAAATTGTCTATTTACGAATGCTCCAGATAACAAAGGCTGCCGAAATTGACTGGAGCAAGCCGGAAGTCGCTATTATTTTCGCATTAGCTGCATATCAGTCGATGATTAGCGACAATTGCAGGAGCCCGGATACGACAGTCTGGTGATGGACAGTTTTCATTGACATAGGAGAAACCATGAGTACACGGACTTATGCGTACCTGTGCTTAGAAATTACATTGTTTTTAAAAAATTCTTCACTGTCTGAAGGACGAATATGTCCTGAAGCATTATTTTTTTTCTCGTGTTTCTTCACAAAGTCACCAATTAAGGAATTTTCCAAGCGGAACCAACTGTCCACCTTTCAAGTTCATTTACCCCCTCGGTAGTTCGGGATCAAAAAAAAATTTGTTTCTGAGTCATTTTGTCTATCTTGGTGCCATTCATTAGTCTTAACTTGCAGACCTTTGCATACCCCTAGAACCATTTGTATGTAGGTGGGTGCAGGACCATTAAGAGACCGAGCGAAGTGAGAATTACCCTGCGAGTGACCACAATTGAAAGATATCAATCTCAGGCTTAAATTGTATTCGAAATTTATGCACATACAAAATGTGATTGTGTGTCCATGCATTTAACCACCGGTTTGATTCAAAAAGATAAGGCCTAAGTACAACGGATCAAGTAACCGCTCAAAAATTAACTGACTTCCTGTCTGGCAAAGAAATTAGCTTTAATTTTTTTCTGTTCCTTTGACAACTCAAGCAAATTAACGTTTAAATTATAAATAAAGTTCGGTTTAAAATGAGTTTTTTCTAATTAGAGTTTTTGTATGGAAAAGCTGGTATTTGTAATTGAAATCGTTAAAACCGTCATTAATTCAAATCGACAAGCAGTAGAAGCATAGACTTTCCGCTACCAGAAGAAACTGAACATCATCACAACAACAAATTATCGTTTCTAATTTTAAAGTTATTGTTAATCCCCTACATATTTCCGTTATATATATAAATTTTTGGACATAGTGCTGCTCAAAATCACTTATTTGCACCTGCTTACTGCGAAGTGTTGCCTTAACGACTTTCGACAAATATTCCAAGAAGAGGTTTTTTGGCTTTTAAAATCCGCCAAAAGTCACATGAACACAAGAAACGTTAGAACTCGTTGATACCAAGCAATAATTAATACGAAGTAATAAAGTCGGATATCTTTGCTGCACCGTGAGCCAAAGCTTTATCGTGATCTAAAAAGGATTTCCACATTTTTTTTTGGGTCAGCCTTTTAGTAGGTTTTTTAAACAACTTTAAGAAAACTCACATTTTTAAAACAATCCGTAGTCACCATTACATACACCATCAACTGTGAATGAAAAACAATATGAATAGGGTTTCCATCAGGGACATCTGTAGATTAGCTTATTCAGACATTAGCCAGTCGTGTCTTAATCTTGCGGGGCATGGGGAGAAAGAGGAATTTAACCCGGTTTAATTTAATGCAACCCCAGTTACCTTTTAATCGTAATGTTCTCTCGGCAGAAAATACCCATGAGCCGCCGACGATGGAGTTCGAACCTGGGATCTTCGGGATAGAAGGCGGACACGCTATCACTTACTCCAACCACGACTTCAAAAAAGTTCATCATATCTTATCTTGGAAAAGCTCGTCTTGTTCTTCGTAGTACGCTTCCATGTTATCCCTGAACTTGCTCAGATAAGCGTTGACCAGCATGCAGCATGTTTACGACTATCTTATTTCCGCGGAATCTATAGACGATAGCCTTAAGTCCCTAATTAGCCTTAAACTAACTACAAAGTAAAAATTTCGGCTTTAAGCGTCCAAGGCTACTTTTTAATACAAAGCAAAGCTTTTGCAAGCTTTTTTTTAAATTGTTTCACTTGAGTTTGCAAAGCATTTGGATGCAAATCTTGCAGTGTATTCGTAAAGTCCCTTTTCACTTCCCAGCCACACTTCTTACATTTTCGGTCCTGTAGTAGCATGTTGGCACAGTTATAGTTCTCTTTGAGACGTACGGAGTACGCCCCTTTAAGAGACCACCACTTCTATTATGGAAAACGATGACTTTCAGATTTTTGGTTGGTTGCATTCTTGCCTATCTGATGCAAAAATTGCTTTTATTGTTATTCAGCGCTCGCAAAATCCTTGATACGCCGAAATGCATTTCTTTCTTTTAAGCTCCATTCCAGACTGTAAAAAAACATAAAGTCTTCCTTCATCTGAAGAAGTTTTTAAAAGAACAATTAATTTTACAATTTTTTTTTATACGATGTGGCCAAATCCTAGGGGACAACCCTTTGATGCGTTAGCATGGGTCTGGCTGGAAGGGAACAGGCCCGTAGAGACAAAATTCGGGCCCGGGAGGTACCACATACGGGTCCCCCGCGAAACGAATTTCTGGCTCGGCACTTAGCGTTTACGGGCCCATATACAATCGAATGATTGACTCTCAGTTTAAAATCTGTCTAGTATAGTACACTTTTTCGATCGTGAAGCATTTTTTTTATATAAATAATTAAAATGGAAAAAATTTTCTGTTGATGAATTGATCCAACTCCATCCCCAATTGACAATTAGCATTGTTTGCAGATTGTCACTTTTATGATTAACTAAATTCATGACCAAAATGTTTAGTGAAAGAGAGTTGGCAATATTGACACTATTAACAGAAATAGATTGAATTGACTGTAGACTACGTTAAAAGGATAAAAGATAACATTGAGTCTTTAATATATTAAACAGAACGCGGTTATTAGGCCCCAAGTGAGTAACAACAAACCTTGATTAACATCTATAAGGTTTCCATGAGAATTCGCTATAGAATCGGAAAGTATTTAGGGGTTCTGTCGTCTCCAAAACTAATGGTAGGATTAAAAGTTAAAGACAAAAGAACTAACCCTTGCGACACGCCGGGCCCCATCTAATGTTATGAATGAAGCAAAATTATTATACCTATGTGTATTCCCTTGTGGGAGATTTTTACTGACTAAAACATTAACTGATCTTATGAATAAATTGCCTGCTTTTAGTTTCCCTGAAGCATTTATAACTTTACTGCATAGTGCATTCTAACCTGTTTTATTGTACACAGCATCCATTATGTGATTCTTTGTCCGATGAAATTATTAGCAAGAGTGCCTCAGGGCAGCAGTCTTGGTACTCATTTGCTTAACACTTGTAATACTTCAGGATTCGCTGCTATGATATTGGCGCAAAATAATTGCAGATTCTTTGTATTGACATTGATTGCGCTCTTCTAAATTTTGACTTAGACGGTGTTTATGAATAATATTCTCTTAAAACGATTAAACCCTTAAATATTGGCAACTGTATCAGTAAAGAAAAAGTCAAAAATTATACTATTGATGGTAGTCTGGTGAACAAATTTGACAATATCATATTGATATTAGTTATTATTTTTCAAAGTAATGAATTTTTCTGTTTCGTTTTTTTTATATAGCCAAAGCCCAGGAGACAACCCTATGATGTGTAAGCATGGCTAGGCGCGGAAGGGATTTAGGATAAGGGGAATGATGAAAATTGAATGTCCTGTTTGCATTCCTGAAAAAGTCTTGGGCAAGCCGAGGCTCGAACATGCCTCCATGGAGTGATAATCGTGCCATTCATCCATTGATCCAATTCCGTCTTAAAAGATGTTCTAAGCTTACTCTACAACTCTTATTGGCTTTAACGTTATATGTTCAAACCTGTGACTCTCGTATGGAGCGCCAATACGTTATCCATTGCACTTTGACAACTCCATGGGACTAAACTTTTATGTTAAACATTTCTCAGGCCAAATAATCGCCTTTTTCGAGTTTGATTGCTATAACTATAAGCCAAATTAGAGTAACTCGGAAATTTTAAGAAAATTAGTTATTTGATAATCTTTTAATAATTACAAGATCGTAATAAATAACTAATAGTAGCAACTGACTTTTTTCTTGTTTTATCTCTTCAACCAAACCAAAAAATTGCTAAAAAAGCTACGGGGTTTTAACCTTAAGCGCTAGGGTAGGTTTTTGAAGTTCAATCTTTTAAAACCAAAACTTATGCAACTATTTGTTAAGATTAGATAAGAAAAAATTTATAACAAAACTATGTTTAATATAAAATGAGTGGATAAAATATTCCTTTTTGTTTATACCATTTCGAGTTATGTCGAATTAAAAATAAATTTAATATGGCGGCCTTAAAAAGAGCAAAAAGATATCATTATTTCATGACTGAACTGAGCATGTGCAGAAAAGTCTCATGATACTTTGTACCTACCCTAAAGAGCACTGATGACCACTAAGAAAATTCAATATGGTGACCTATCAAAAAAATATTTCTCTATCTGTGACTACTGGTAGACTTTCGATTTCATAAGATGCTAATGCGCAAGTTTAAGGTTATGCCAAGTGTTTTCGTATATCAATCAGGGTGAACTTTGGTAGGTTTAATTTTATCTAGATTAAGGTTTTCTTAGGATCTTTGAGCATGTAAGTTTAGCTCTGGTGTGTATTTTTGCCTCCTACTAGTTACTAGACAGTGCTGTAATATCCATTTAATCTCTTTGACTTGTCCATTATTTTTGAATCAAAGCGTAAATTCATTTGGATTATGCTGTGGTTTCTGATTTTGTCTTTTCGGGTAGATATAATAATTTGAATGAGATTACTTAATTTTTTATATTGCCATGTTGCCTGAGCTAATACTGTGCTCTCAAAGCTGAATTGGTTTTAATTTATCTTCGGTATTTTGAACAAAATAATTGTTCATTTTGGTGTACCTCAGGGAAACCACTTAGGTTCTTTAATTTTAATTTTATTTATGAACAAGGTTAAAGTGTAATTGAACTTATCCTAATTTACTAATAAATCGTGCGCTGAACAACTCAATAACTTCAAATAATTCTCGATAAAATAAATATAAAATTGTGAATACTGCCTAGAATACAATCAAAAGCGAAAACAGCTTTGTAGTTATTTCGTCTATATTCAAAAGAATGAAGTGTGATGAGTTTAAGTCTATTCAAGTAAGGAGCTAAATTAAGCTCCATTGATAGAAGACGTCTAAGTCAGAATTTAACAAGGTGCAATTATAATCACTCGAAACAATACGGAAAGTCTTGGCGTTCTCAACATAAAAAAGAATTCTCGAGTTAAACAGAAAAGTAAATACATCATTGATATAAATAATAATAATGTGGGACCAAAATGTCTACCTTGAGGTACACCTAAATTATTAGTTGTTAAATTAGAAAGGGCATTGCGAAATAAAACACCGTGGTAACCATAGGAAAGTAGGACGATAACCGCAGTTAACAAAAGCAGGAGGTGGAGAAGAAACAGTTAATTTGTGAAAAAGAATTCTGTGTTTTATTTCTGAATGCTTTACACAAATCGGTGAAAATGCAGCTTCAATAGGAGATAAACAATAATCGTGTTTATAAGTTTCAAAAGGGGCTTTTGTCATACTACGTGATAAAAAGATATGTTTAAAAGAAAAAGAGAAAAGATAAATTTTTCAAGTAATCCTAGTTTTTGTTCCCCAAAAGCAGTGTGAAACGAGCTGTTGTGGTAAGTCAGACTATCATAGGCTTATAGAAAATGTAATTTTCTATCCAATGCCGTATTAAACTATTTTCTTTTTCTATAAACTTAAAATGGCCGTTTTTGCATCTGATAGACACATTTGTAAAATTGGTCGTAGTTAACTTACGTTTCTTAAAGTCGTGCTGGAAAGAGCTCAGAAAAGAGCTCACAACTAGAGTATTTATCTTTATTTGAAGATAACTAGTAGGGCTTCACGATACTCGAGATAAATCTCGCTGCCGGTATCGGTCTCGACACGATACCGAGTCCGGCAGCGAGACCAATATCATTGGTAACAGTACGATACCGAGAGCGAGATTGAGGTGACGAGAGTGGACTAGATATTAGTTTTTATAATTTTATTGTGGAAAATTTTTTTTAGTTGTTTCAGCTTTTATGTCGCTCCGAAAAATTCCAATTGTGTGATTTATGGGGCATATAAGTATACACTGCTCTCCCCAATCGCTTCTTTCTACATTATTTCCTTCTTCAGATATTTGCGCTTTATCCCCAATAGCAAACAAGAGCCTTTGCTACCTTATTTTGACGATGGAAATATGAAGAAAATGCATATATACACAGATATATCACTTGTCCTCGCTCCCCGTTATTCCACCGAAATACCCTTTTTTTATCTTGCCGAGAGCGAGATCGCACCGAGACTGGCCTTTATCTCGCCGAGATCGAGATCGAGAGCGAGATCGTCTTCACCTTGACGAGACCAAGACCGAGATCTGCCAAAGTCTCGGTCTTGTCTCGGTGCCGTGAAGCCCTAATAACTAGCTTTGGCTTTCCGTCTTGCGCTTTCATAGTGACAATAAAAACGTTAACCCCATTTTTACTCTATTCTTTAGCAGAGAGAATGACTACAATTGCAAGCATTTGATATTCAAACTTCCCTTTTAAGATATATTGACAGATTTCTGTCGGGCCATTTAATCAGTGTAATAATAGACAGTTCTCTCTAATTTCTGCGAAATTAATGTTGGTATTGCACAGGGTTCAGTTCTTTCCCCAACTTTTTTTTTTGCTTTTTGTTAAGCAGAGCTTTGCTGCTGATGACAACAATCTTCAATTCTTTTGTAAGTTTTCATGGGAAATCGTTAAACGAAATTTAATACTATCTTTAGAGCAAATAGTGTCATGTTTATCGCATCCAAAATTCAATGTTGTTTAATGTGGTTGAAATAGTACCCAGCACACCTCCAATATGTTTCTCTCGATGGAGTACATATAACCGATTCGTTTTCTTTTTAGAATATTAGAATTGATATATCCAGCAATCTTAGCTTGCTATGAATCATTAACACAATAAAAACGAGATATCGAAGTAATAGGCTTATACGAAATTAAATAAGTTAAAACCTTGATCCAATTCTCTATTTAGTTCCCGTTATCCCTTGTGAACTTCATTTGATTCAAGGCAACGACTGATTCTGAACCACCGACATTACTCTGCAACCCCAATGGCCTTTTTTCATCATACTTTTTTGTCAGCAGAAAACAACCATGGTCGCCGACGGTGGGTTTGGAACCTGGAACCTTCGCGATGGAAGGCCGACAAGTTATCACTTACTCCACCGACGTATATACACTGATCCAATTAATATGTACAAAATAGAAATGTAATCAGTTATGTGATTAAAGCAAATCATAAGCAATAGGGAGCCTTGATGACTTTCCTGATGGCAGTAAAGTGAAGTGAAAGTGTTGTGATAATGTTCAGATAGCGCCACTTAAAAGAAACAAGCTGAGTACGGTACCCCTAAAAGTAGCGTTCTATCCTGAAGCAGACACCTGAATATAACACTTATGCTGGAATAGAATGTTGATACTCATAACATGGTTTTTATAAATGTATCCAATACATTTTGCTCTATTCAGATACTTATTACAAAATACATAGGACAGTAAAGAAATGCACTACCCCGGATCCCATTCTATGGACAGTCTTCAGTTCACACCGAAATCTTCCAGTTTTTTGCAGCTTCGGCCATATTGTTATATTGGTGACAAGTGGCCTTTCTTTTGCCACATTTTTAGCTGCATTTCACTAGCTATCCTATCTGAGAATTGCAAGTTCGCATCGCATCAGCGGACATAGTTGCATGCAAACATTTCTTTTTCTACGGGTAAGAGATTACACTAAAAACCCAGCGACAAATTCAGTTGGTCCTCTTGTACAAATTTTTATTGAATTTAACGAACATCAACTCCAACACTATACCACACCAGGGTTACGGAAAAGAAAGATGGCATTCATACACTATTTGCAACACCCTACCGCTATTAGCCTAGTCTTACTTGGTTTTTCGTTTTTTAACATTTTTTTATATAAACATAAACTTATTATATTTCTCTGATAACATATAGGAATAACAGATTTTGTCAAAAATATCTCTTAAGTTTCGATAAATTCTGCGACGAGAACAATTCCACGAAATGCGGTGATAAAAATTGCAACCGGGCGACAATCTAAGAAAAAATTCACAATCCTAAAAGGACATTTTAATAGAATCTGTTTGCAGATGCCAACTATGGATTGTCACTGCCCGCCGGTGGTAATCAAACCTACGACTCTCATAATAAAGACACAATAAAATCTTAATATTAAACAGTGAAAATTAACAATCACAACCACAAGTCATTTTACAGCCTCAATATTTCACCGTAAATATGAGCACTTTAGACAAGCAACCAACTTCACTGTTCTCTAATATTCCTTGCTAAACTGTTAAATAAAATTTTTGCCAACATAAGCTTATAATAATTTTATGATTAGAAAAAATAAGCTTCGGATAATGAACTTCATAAAGCCACGTGGATCAATAATAACTACCGCGCAGACAGTTTTCAATTTCTCCATCTATTTGATAGTTACCGCATAGGCGACTTAAATGCATAAATTTTTAATTGTTAAGTAACTACAACGTTTAATTACCAGAAAAAAAAACTTACCATTACTGCATATGCTATGACTGTCCAACTGGCCACTTGAATCACTATCACTGTCATCGTGTGTACTAGCTCGTCCAGCATTGTTGTTACCTGGAGGAACACTTAAATCCCTGGGTCCTTGAGGTGAAGGGGATCTACCGTCATCGTCCAGGTCTCGATGAGGATGCATCGAATGGTGATGATGATGATAATGCATATTATTATTGTTGTGATTCATAGTATGGTGGCCATTCTCTCCATTGGCAGCATTAGCAGCAGCATTTGCCGCCGCCGCGGCACTTCCGGCTAAAATATCAGTGATCATAAATCTGGAGCGTGGTGGTTGTAGTACCGCCATTGAACCACGCTGTACGGGTACAGTCATAGTTGTAGGTGGACCAGTCGGGCTAATGCTACCGTCGTGATCACCAGTAACACCAACTCCAGTGTTTCTAATGCTGCCGCCGCCACCACCAGCACCACCGACGACGTTATTGACACCACTTAATTCTGATACGGCGCTAATGGTTGCAGTTAGAAGTGGGCTATCGCCCGGTGTATGCCACTGTAGCACGATTTTGAAGAAGTTTCTAATACACTGGTTTAAAAAAAAATTTCTTATATAGTCACTCTCTTCGCACTCTTACAAAACTTTCAGTATATGATCCTCATTTAGTCGATTAAATCCGTAAAAACAATCTAAATCTTCATTAAACCGTCACAGTGGAACACAGTATACTCAGAAAATACCGGAAAGCAAGTTTGGAGCACTTCCTATAAAAATTTTTATAGCACCGCCTCTGTTACAGTAAAACTTCACTTATTTTGCAATAGACAGAATTCACCAATAAAACGGAAAAACCAGTTCACTAGGCAAAAGCACGACTTTATTATTCCTTCAAAGAAAAACAATAACAAAATAAAACTGCCATAAATTAAACCGCTATAAACACGTCATTTCCTACTTTTACTCATTCACAGGAAAACTCCGTTTTTTCTCATTTTGCTTGCTAAATGCGTTTCCTAATTGTTCAATGAATTATCCAAGTTTTCTCGTATGATAATCAAAACACGATAAATCGACATAAACAAACTCATGAATGGGCACTTAAGCAAGGTGAGGTTATGTGCGCAACAGCATTATCGATTTTTTTTAGTGCACTTAACATAAAATTTGTTTTACAAATTATGCAATCTCTGTTATCGGAAACGCACTATTCGTGATCGATAAAATGCCGGTTATAAACCAACTCTAACAGTTTTTAACGGGAGTTTCACTTCAAGATTATAATTGTTTTCGATCACGACTGTGTAAACGTTTTTAACAAATAAATCACTTTTTGATATTCCAAGTAAAAGAAAGTACAAAATCCAATTCAAGAACAAGAAATGACCCCAGCAACAACCGTCCCAGATCGCTGTCAAACCGACACTAAAAACTCCAGTAAACAATTTCTATGTGTTTCGTCAAGTTCCTGTGAAAACTATAGCATATTACTTTATCTCTGTTGCGCGTTCGCGTCGAAATAATCGCGTCTCACTCTTGGTCCTCCTCCATTCCATTTACAAAATAATTTCCGAACAAGAAAAAGCATCCGTCCATCACCCCAAACAACATCTACGTTACGGTGCCTTGCCTTGCCTACAGCGCTAGTGGATACAGTAACCGAGCCCAAACCTGAACCCTTAGGCACAATACGATAAACCTGTTAAGCCAGAAAATCGTACACACGAGCAGTTCGACAATCAGTAAACATCGCCGCTAAAATGTTCTCCATGCTGTGCAAACCGTAGTCTGTATGTATAGCAGCGACACGTAGCGGCCAATTGACTCCCTCATTATGAATGCCTTCATTACAGAAAGACCTGAAAAGAGGCCGACCCAATAACAATTTACCTTGCCAGGCGACATGCAGCCAATCAGATTCGTCTACACTTGACATTACGATGCTATAAAACTCATTTGACAGATATTACTGCTTTGCGGCATGTGACGAGCTTATTTTGTACTAGATCAGGTTGTATGAAAAATGTAAACTGGGGGTTCCTATAAACAGAAGCTGCATTATAGGACCCGTTTAGGCATGCGCAGCCCCTGGGGCGTGGCCATCGCGAACCTGGTCATGTTTAGCGTTTGAACAATCTCAGCGTCATCTCTTTCACACCCTGTCTACTATACTTGCGGGAATAACATTATCTGAGTAATTGTTAATTAATCTGCCGATATAATCGCTTCCCTTCCGCCGAAATATGTAAGAAGGCGAGAGAGATTATGAGTTAAGCCGAGCATAATAGAAATTGAAGCGTTTCCTTTTTTATGTTTTCGTTTTACCAGCGAAATTATCTTTAATAATTATCTGTTTATCTCAGTTCGATGACATGCTGTCTCTGTTCCGTGCACGGCGACTGTTATCGGATTAAAAGGGCATATCTCCTGGTAATGCTAGTTTAACTGAATGTGAACGGGGTTTAATGGTAGTGTGAAGTGTGCTTTATTTTTCCATTTGTGGCCTTTTATTTCTCTTATGTATGCCTTTAAGTGCTCGAGTGGTGTGGGGTGAAATGATGGTAAGTGGTGAGTGCTGAGTGGTGACGGTGTCGGTGACATTGTTGTTGGCGTTGTTGCTCCTTTGCTCCTTTTTTTTTGTGTCGCCTTTTAATTTTTGATGTTTCACTGAATGTTTAGTTGGCAATCGTGCTGGCAAAATTTCTGTCAAAAATGCTACAATTCAGTTTGGAGTGTAGCTCCGCCTTTAGAAAATTATCGCAATAATAAAAATGGTGTGAAGTTTGAGACATTTGTATTGCTTGAGCATTTGATTTATGAGTTTAGGATGAAAACCGTGAGATTTTATTTTTGTTGTGTCGAGGACAATTGTGTGAATGGATTTCAGTTTTAAAAAGTGTTTCAAGTAAAAAATTATGAGTTGTGAATTTGTGATCGTTTTCATTTAATAAAAGCATGTTCAAATAAAGGAATGCAATTTAGTTTTGTAGTTTTATTTAGGGGTCGTTAAAAGAAGATTGGCGTACTAAGCAAAACAATGGATCTACGTAAAATATTAAGATTTCCGCAGGACCTCGGTAGTTGAAGCTTTTGATTTCTCTGATATTTTAAAGTCAAATTGTCATTTGAGGTGGTTCGTTTAAGTCACGTTGCATTCAATAATATTAACAAATTATCTAAAATGTTTCTAGCAATTAAATATTTAAATTGAAAGAAATTTAACGTTCATTTAGGATCTGCAAATCCTTTTAGATACTTAAAAATTATTCAGCCTAATTTCATATAGGAAAAACATTCGTGTACTGCTAAAACAAAAGAAGATCAATTTGGCGCCCAACCTAGGGCTGAATGAAACGCACCTTCCTAATAAATAAAAATTGGAAAAATATAAAAGACTAAAAATGCTTTAACTTCTTTATTTTATAATTTATTTGAAATAACTTCAATAATTTTTTATAAATTATAAAACCATGATATTTTCTACCCGACCCATATCAATTAACTTTTGTATTGAATATTAGAATTTTTCAGAAATGTCTAAATCTATTTTTTTGTCCGTAATTAAACTAAAAAAATATCAGAGTAAAAAAATCGAAAAATTAACCAAGCAGCTGCACTGGTTAAACGAACCACGTAACGCAATTTGTCTCGATTTATTTAAAAAAGTGAAACTTAAGTGACAGTGTTGACACTTAATAGGCACAAAAGTTATGGGCCTTTAATTTCAACACACATACGGATAAAATTCAGGCCGATTTGAAAATTATTAAAAAGTTTAAATTATATAGACCAACTAACAGATAACGAAACTAAAGATAAATAATGTTTTCGAAAATTTTTAATGTTAGTAATAGTCGGAGCTATTGTTATACGATTCAAGATTAAAGGAACTCATACTCCCAACCATTGGTTGATGCTTTTGTATAAGGGTTGCCTTGCCATGAACTGCTCACCAATAGCACTTTTGCAAGTTTACACAGCCTCCTGTAAGAGGGCTAAAGGTGGAGCATTGGATTTCCAAGCTAGGATAACATGGTGGTCATTAGGTCAATTCTATTGTATAATAGGATCGTTATGGCCAGCCGCGAACCTTAATATCCTGGAGAAGATTCACACATCCGATATTTGTTTTAGCGGGGCATTGTGAACGACACCCAATGCATGCCGCTCTAAAAATACGTCTTCATAGGTTCTCCTTTTTTATACGATGTGTCCAAAGCCTAGGGAACAATGCGTTAGTATGACTTTGGTCGGAAGGGAACTAGGGTAAGGGGAGTGAGGAAGCTTATAAGTCTTGTTTTTGCATTGCTGCGAGCTAGACAATAGCCCGGAGACGGAGTGGATTTTTTAATTAAATTTTTAAACCCCATGGCATGGTGGATGTGCCGCTCAACCAGTTGATCCAACTCATTACATGTTATAGGCAAACATATGGAGTACCCTCAGACTCTCAGCTACCCGTCAGTGGTCCAATGTTCGTTCTGCGCACTCTACAATCCTGAACACCTTTTTGTCTTCTCTATTAAACCTTGATTCAATTGGGATCGACGATCCCAATCAGTCAAAACTGGGAATGCGAGGCACTACCGTATGGTGAATCTGTCTCTATACTGCAGGACAGGTTAGGGTGTGAAGTTTTCTCCGAAAAACTGAACATTAATCTATCCTTTCACCTTCAGGACCACTGTAGTGTGCTCCAAGCGGAAGTACCGATAATTCGAAAGGACCTGGTTTGGCTGAAAATAAACAACATGTTTGAAAAAAATATTTGTATCCTGACGGGTAGTCGAGCCGGGGTGCTATTCGTACATATGTCTCTGCCACGTCAGTAACTGATAACAGTTGTCGATCATACCAAAATCAGGCGGAGAAGCAGGGCCATATCCCCTTAGGTTGGGTCTCGGACAACTAACCAATATACACGTCAAGAGATTGGGTTTTTTCACAAATGACTTCTATAGAATTAGGAAGAGATTGTATGAGATGTATTTCATCTCCTTTGATCAAGCTCGGCCCTGCAAATTACGCGGAATACCTTTCTTGGATTCTCTCCGATTTTCAAATAACGGACGTAAGAGATCTCCGGCGCTTTATTGATAGCTCCAGACCCCCCCATACCTTAGGCAGGTTATTAACAAAACATAAGTTCACTGCAGTACTTATCGCGTCCAGCCTAAGATCGCTTATTTATAAGAGTGAATAAAAACTTGCTTTTGGATAATAAGTAAAGAAATGTATAGAAATGTAAAGAATGTAGAAACTCTCTGAATGGCGACACTATCCGAGTAAGAATAACTTCAAAGATTCCAAAATTGAAAAACACGGACCATCTTAGTACTAAACATAACTAGCTTATTTGGTGCACATTTTTTCAAAATTCATTTAATCTGTAGTCAAAACAATTGGATTTGCTGTATGCTCTGAAACACTGTAATGTTCATGGGCTTTCGAGACTTGAAAGATTAATTAAGATACCTATCTAAAAGAGTGTTTGTTTCTTCACAATTTAGGCATAAATTCGTTTTACAGAATTTAACTTAAAAAATCTACCAACCTGAATCTACAACCTTCCAGTCGTGCCTATAACATCCATAACAATGGTTCTGTTCTTAACTTCGGTACTTAATCCACTTAATCAATATAAGCCATAATAAAGGTTCGGTTTTTAACTCCTCCTATTCCTCCTACGTTGTTCTTTTGATTCTAGCTGATCTTCTTCTTTTATTCTTTTGCACCTCGAATATGAGCAGCGGATCCAAATAATCTCATCACATTCGTTCTGGTTTTTATGATGTTTTTGCTTCGCTCGCATTGGTGAACATTTCTTCCGTAGTTCTTCATAGTTTCTTACTATCTTTCACGACAGCCAATCTCGTTTACCACGTATCCACGTATATCCGTATCGATGCACACAACAGCCTCAAGATTCGAGTTAGGGAAGAGGACGAATTACACCTATCCTTCACCTAATTTAGCTCTTCGCTAATGCCTTCAACTCATACCATGATTTGGGTATTGGAATACGTTCCTTTTCAACGAATATTCACGCCGCGCTGTCTAATTCATCTTCTTCTGTGAGCCAAATATATATCCTGTTGTGTGAAGTAGTTTGGCTCTGTTCATAGTGTCTGACCTATCCAGGCCCCGAATATCGATGTCTAACCCGTTTCGGGCTGTAGTGTTCGTTGGTAATAACCTTGGACCAATGGATGTTCAGGATGCAACGAAAACACCGGTTGACGAAGCATTGTAGCTTAGATATATTTGACAGATCGCTTTACACCATATAATACCAAATTTTGCATTTTATTCAAAGATCCGGACCTGGTGCTTCTGGATATTTTGTTATTGCGTTGCGTTTTATTGAAGCGAGAGTATAAAATGTACATCAACTTAAGCTTACACATTCTGTACGCTGCTCTTCGAGATAACCAACATGTCTCCTGGAGGCCAAGCTCATAACATTTTGTTATCGGCATTGATCTTAAGCTCATATTCTGTACACAGGACTCCGGGTATTTCATGTATATGACTGTGTTTGTTGGATAAAAACATACATACATAGCTAGCATAGTTTTGCTGCGTGTTTAAAAAGCAAATTCTCCTTATAATTAGTCCCTCCCCGATGAGTGTGCACAGTTAAATGCGAATGAATCCAATTTACAAAAACCGTGGAAACCCGAGAAGGGACAGTTTTAGAATAATGATTTGAAGATTTATTCTGTTGAATGCTTTACTATGGTCAGTAAAAAAGCAGTTGACTTGTTTACCAGCTTCAATTCTAAAAAATTGGTGATAGTTGATTTATACCTAATAATGCCATGATGCAGCTGCAAGGACTGCTTGCAGAAAAAGTAAAGAATAACAACCTCAAAAATTTTGAAGATACACAAGGATTATCAATTGACCTACAGTTCAAAATTTCACACTTATCACTTGTGAAGAACATTAAGGACTTCCAGTTAATGAACCGACAAAATCGCTTTAGATCGACTCGCAAGGATACTTTCAATATGATTATGAAGGTATTATAAGAAGAGAACTCAGATAAAAATTTATAGTCAGCGTGATTCTTAAATGATTAAAACCTCTTCAAGGCCTTGTTTTTAATATTCTTCAGACTTTTTAAGGAGCATTCAAACCAGGTAACTAGACCAGGAGTAATTAGCAGTTAGGAGTTAATAGCCTGAGAAATAGGGACCCAGTAAGTAAAACAGATAATTAATTGATTGGGGATACGGCGAGCCTCATCTGCTCAATGGAGGTTTAGTTACACCTCTAAGCGGTAGCAACCGGACAATGTATTCTAGAACGTAGCCAGAAACTAAAGCGGGAAGAGATAACCTTAGAAAAAAGTCAACAAAATCCCCGAGGGAGTCTGCAGTGGTTTTCTTCTCACTGCGGGACCCAGGGGTAATTGGGTTCGCAAATGGTGTGTTCTTAGACGCTTTTGTAGGAGTGGAGGTGAAAGGTACGGTAGACCTTAACAGGTTGGCTACATCCACGGTATCCAAAACAGAAACAGCTGCGTGTAAATTACCTTCCGAAGGTTCTGCGGCGGCTATGAGGCTTGACTTGCGCCGGCTGAAAGTATTATCCTTAAAGAAGGTGCCATTTTTAAGATAATGACCAGTACTTTCTCAGGTGCGGAGGAAACAGGCTATCTGGTGTTTTTTGGAAGATTTTGACCTCTCCCGCTAAAAAACGTAAAACAGAACAGATCTTGCAGCCTCATCGATGTTTCGTTGGTTGTGAACGCCACTCAAATCACAAGTTTAGAGCCAACTGTTTATCAAGAAAAAGTCAAAAGTTATAACAAACTTCATCAGGTACACAAGATGATATCATATCCGGATCCAGCACTAGGATGCCAAACATCTCCTATTCCGTGTACCAGTAGAATTACTAGAGAAAGCGAGGTCGAGAAACCTTCCCTGATCATTCTATATACTGTAGGTCTGCGTTAAGCCTAAGGAGGAGACGGAGTTGAATCAATTCGTTGGGCCGCACGACCACCATGCCATGGGTCCCGGATTCGAGACCAGATCTCCCCGTGAGCTTTTATTAAGAAATTAAAATAATCCACTCCGTCTCTGGGTTGTTGTCTAGCTCGCAGCAATGCAAAAAACAAGACTCAAGTTTCCTCACTTTTCTTACCCTAATTCCCTTCCGGCCAAAACCATGCTAACGCATCAAAGGGTTGTCCCCTAGCATTTTGCCACATCGTATAAAAAAAAGTGAGACTATATATGAAAGAGTAAACAAATTTATTGGTAGACACATAAGAAGTAACCAAGTTTGAGACATCTCCCAGCCGACTCCAGGTATGGTAAGATCACCAAAAAACAATAACTCGTCGGAAAACATCGATGCCTCCGAAAGGTCAATCAGGTAGGAAGCAAATCTCTTATGATCATTAGAAGGCGAACCTGGAGAAATATAGACAGACGGTAGCAATCAATATACGCAGGTTTTACCAGGCAGTTGCCCAAAATCTCCAATTGAGATTGAGTACGTATTCTTATTTACCATTTCCAGACATATGGATTCACGTTTTATTTGTTTATTCAATTGCAATAATGTACTATATATGCACTAGAAATGAACATTCTCCTATGTAGTAAAATATGTTTATTACCATCACAGATATATTTGAATTTCAATCTTCACAAATCAATTTTTAATTGTGGTATGAGATGATATTGTAATTTTTGTTTTGTGGGTTAAGCTCCTGAAATTACAATGGAATTGACTGATAATAAAATGCTATTTGTCACATGGCCGTCACTTAAGCTTTACACTTAAATATAACACAAATTACGCGATAATTGTTGATCCCGCCCGAAGGACCAACTTGTCACAAATTAGAATTTCTTTTATAAGTCTTAAAAATAAAAGAAAATACTTTGATTTCACATTTATTTAATCAGCAGCTGTAAGGAACTTCAGTTTCCATTTGCACTGAATAGAAATATCTACCTTCTTCTCCATCGACGTACCTAAATCAGAAATGAATTTCGACAAACTTGTCTGGAATCATCAAATACAATCTAACACCATGTACCTACACTCCTTTCGAAAAAAACAATATTCAAAAATTCGTAAAGCTAGCAACAGAAAATATTCTCCAGCTCTGACATCCCTTAAGGAATTACTAAACTCGTGAAGCGAGTTATTGCTAAACTGGAGACATAAGCCGAAGAGTGCTGCTTGTAACGCAAGCAACGTAATACACGCTTAAATATTCAAAAAGAGAGCAATCTGCATAAATTTGCGCCCTCCACCAACCCCGGGGGGTAACATAATTTTACCTTCTTTCGGGACGAAAGTCTTTGCGAAACAAAATGAGATAAAAACCAAAATGGCGCATCAGTTCTCCTTTTACGACAGCAGCATTTAGCACACCACAGTTATAAAGCAGGCTCACGTTCTATCAATTCCGCGTCCCACAAACCCCCGCCTAGGACGTGGGGCCTATCTGCACTTAGACGAATAAATATTTTAACTGCCAGTCGAGCCAAGTCTATTTGTTTTCCCGGCAACCCTTATCGAGTTGCTGGGTGGTGGGGTGGCGGGCTCGTGTGGCTGATTGGGCGGGCGAGGGCGTTCGTTAAGTGCGACGTGTCAATACACCCTCATCAGCATCGCTTTGCGTGTGTTTAGTTGTTATGCGATCACCGCAATTTGTACAACCGAGGGTGGAAGCAAGCTACTGGGATTCTGGCTAGCATTACACCATCAAACTTCGTTTCACACCCTCGTAATTGGAGGGATGCACGCTAAAAAGCCAAAAAGTGGAAGAGAAAAGTGCCAAGTTAGGGACATTAAGTGTTAAAAGATTCCCTCGTGTCGCTTTTAAAGTGTCAAAGCGAGTAATGCTCATAAATAATTCGCTCAATTTATGCGTATTTGCGCGCCAGCATCATAACACGGGGTGGGTGGTCACACTCAAGTTGGGAAGTTTTCCGATTTATAAACGAAATGAGACATAAGTGGGTATTTTATATGGAAATGTATTTAAATTCGAATCATTTACGGATTTTATTATTTCCAAAAGGGTGTCTTTATATGAGCAAACGTAACTTATTTGATTAAGACTACTTCTATATGGTGAAATTAAGTAAATATTAAGTAAAATGTAAGCAATTTATGTAAAAAAAATTATGTCTTTTCCACTTATGTAAAAGTTTTACCTTAACCCCACTCCAGACATTTAGTGCTGCTGCTGTTACAGGTTTCAATTTCTTTGTAAGGTCGCTTTCATTCCAGATACACCTACAAGTTTCCAGAAGCTCAAATGCAAAGTGCAATGAAAAGGTGTTTGCTGAAATATTCAAACAGAAAGAGAATTTTAAGCAAAATATGATGCACTCGGAAATGGGTTTTGCATTTTTTATGTAAAAATGCAGAAATTTGCAAACCTATGAGTGGAACTAAATGGACATATTTTATAATTCGCTAAGAGATTTCTAATACAAAAATAATTCAGCACTTGCTTAGAAAAGGCAGAAAATGGTGTTAATATTTTATTCATGTGGAAACAAAAGCATAGGAGGGATGAGTTTTAACCTAGAACTGGTTGAGTTTATGACAAACTGCATTTACATAGACTATTTCTTGTTATATATATTTAGATTAAACATGCAATAGACGCCCAATCTAGTAGGTGGTATAGAATAAAATAATTCTAACTATAACTATAATAATAGGTAAAATAAAAAGTTAGCCCGACAATAAAAATTAATATGTTAATTTCAGTTTTTAAAAAAATTTTCGACAAAAACTGCACAAAATAATTGAGGAAAATTAAGATTTACAATGATTTTAACAAAAACTGAACACAGGAGCAAAAGATTTTAACAAAAACTGAACACAGGAGCAAAAGATTTACTAGAATTTTGAAAATTATAGGCAAAAAATTGACTAATTCCAAAAGTAACCGGAATGATCTCCGCTGTTTCTCAAAACAGTATTAATTCTATTGGATATTCAGTTCAATATCCGTAAGTTGCCACTGGAATCGCTGCCCATAATTAATTGATTTTTATTTTGAAAACTTTGCATTGCTGAGAATTTCCTCAGAATTTCGGGGTGAGATCTGGGGACTAAGACAATACAGGCACCTGTGATCAGTGAACGAAGAACTTACTAATTTCAATGAGTGGTTAGGATCATTGTCTTTTTGGAATTGCCATCTTAACAGCATATTGTCGTCTGCAGATGAGTCCAATAACTGATCAAGCAAAATATGCCCACACCATTTACCATAGTCTTCTTGCATAACCCGGATGGAATCCGCCGGATATTTCTTTTTCCTTCCGATCCAAGTAAATTTATTCTTTTTCGTCACTCAAGAAAATGTTCCGAAACTTTTCTTTGCAGTACTTCGAATTTGAGCAAACTGTTTCCGAGCTCTAATATTTTTTTACTCAGCAGTGGCACTTTGCAGGCTACTCTACCAGGTAAACTGTGTGACTTACCTCTATGTCAATTTCAACTGCAATTACTTCTGAAGGCAGAAACGGGTCCTTTATTGGTAATAACACAATGCGGGAGTTGTTCGTTTGTCGACTTCTCCTTTCTGTTGCAGGTTGTACTTTTAATGCATTATTTCAAAATTTTATTATATGCATTACCAATCAATTTTAGCGTTTTTCCTCACAATTTGAATGAAATGCTCTTTAGGTGAATAACGTTTATTTCGACCCATTTAGAAAAAAGTAATCAGAAATATCAGAAAGTTTGTTATGAGATAAATCCGCGGTGACCTTACACAAAAAGACATTATTAATAAATTTTTATATTGTAAAACAAAATTACCTGTGTCGTCTCCATCTGTCTACTCCATTTCGAAATTTGAATGATTCTGCAAAGAATTCTGTTTTATTTGCAGAACCTAAATCCAATATCGGAGATACAGGAGAAATATACTTACCGAAAGGGGCCAGGCACGTTCAATTAGACTTGGGGAAGATCTTATTCCTTGTCACGTACGGAGTGTTAAAAAATCTCTTCTCTCCTTCATGAGTATAGCCAAGATATGCTGAAGGTCCTTCCAAGATGACTTTTTTCTAAACGCTGGAGAATTGCTGTATCTTCCTGTTGTTGTGGCGAAACCCTACCTAGAAAACATAAGACGCTGAGACGTTTCTTCACTTAAAAAAATATATAAAAATCGTCGCGGGATTTCAGTGATCTGGAATTGGAATTAAGTTAGATTAAGTTTCATTTAAATTACTTACTTTAATTTAAAAAAAACTTACCTCTGTTACGATGATGTAAGGTAGGTAAAACTAATGTACGAAGCCGCATATTGAATTCACGAAAAATACAAAATCGTAATACTTGTCTCTTCCCTTCTAAAAACATCATTTTCTATATATATGTAGAATTAGTTTACAAACTCTTATTTAGGTCGGAGATCCCCAGAAATATGTATAGAAGGTTCGTGAGCGTGTTTCGGCACTTTAACGCGTTTTTCTCGAAAAAAACGTTTTTTGACCTGGTTAACACGATTTTGAAAAAAAAAACCATTTAACCGATTGGGCTGAAATTTTCAGGGATTATTCAGCACATTTATAGTTTCAGCCTGAACTAGAATTATTAATTTTTAAATTTTATTAATTTTTAACAGAAAAAGGCTCCAAAAATTCAAAAGTCCGCCATTTTGTTTTTTTTTACCCAAAACGTTCAATTCTAGTTCCGGCTATAGCCACTTACTTATACCTATTTTAATATCCCGTTTGAATTTTTTGTTTCAGACGTTCCTGACCCGAAATATCTTGTCAACCAGTTTTATACCAGGTTTTACAGACAGCTTTTCGAAAAAAGCCCACCTGCATATTAATAGCAACACGAAAATAAATAAACACGTAAACGTACCTGTCAAATTGGGACATGTTACCACACATAAGAGAAAGAAAAGAGAATTTTTCTGTTAATGGACATTTTAAGATAATAAAATGGAAAAGTCAAAGTAAATTAATAAACCGATTCTAACCGATTGAGGAAAAGGTGCCAAAATAGTGGGTGGAAACGTCAATAGGGGCGCTTTTTCAATAAAAGCTTTGATAGGTGAAGCGGCTCTCTCAATTTTTCGGCTGAAGTCTCATTAGTGGTGTTACCGTATAAAATCCAGTGATAAGTTAAGTGGTGTAAAAAAAAGTCAAGGACATAAAATGAAGAAGTGAAATTAGCGCTTCTCAGTTTCACTACCTATTTGAACGTAAATGGAGCTCTTCGGGCTTGACGGATTAATTAATTAATAGTTATATTCAATCACAAATGTTCACAGTTTTTATGCACTTCACTGCTTAGTTCGTTTCACAATTTGTCTTCATAATACAACGGTAAACTTTACTAATTAGCACTGAACATATCACTTCATTGGTTAAAACACAACAAACTATTCGCAATATCACACATAAATACTTCGCAATCTAAATCACGAATAAAACTAATCAGGCTCCTACTCAGCACTATTTCTACTACCTGGCTTAGTTCCAGAAAGTTCAGCAACTTAGTTCTAGATGTTTCCGTTACACATTTTCACCTCACATATTCATATTAGGTTCGAGTCGTCCTTGACTTTCTACATTTGGCATTTCCTTGCCTTGATTATTGTCCACCTGGGACATGCGCATTACACGGTTCACTATTTTCCTTTGAGTAGCCTACTTCGTGCACGTGCAAAATTTCGATATCTCGCTTAGTTTTCGAGATATCGATTTTTTTTTTTGTTATTTTTAACAAATATTTTCCTTGGTAGATGGAGGGGGCGCAGTCCCCCAGTTAATAAAGCAACTAAAAGCCTGATTAATACACCTCTTCCTCCCAGAAATTTTTGACGTAAAAGCCGAACTTTCCCGAACAATTTAGCCAATTTTAAGGAGTTTTATTTTATAAAAAAAATTCCATCAAGAATTTATCGAATTTTTAAAATTTTAACTTTCGATATCTCGAAAACTAAACGAGATATCGACATTTTGTATTCATTTTTTATGCTTATTTTAAGGTGTTTTATCAAAAAGGTTCATCAGATTATGGCAACACCGAATTATCATCACACCATATGAAATTAATAATTTCTAACACTCATCAAAATTATGACGAAAGACCCGATATTGCCGCGTAAGGACGAAAGAATAGATCTAGATTTTTCATATTTTTGGCTCTAGCTTATATTTTCTTCTTTCGGGCTTCAGGATCCCTTACATGAGCACATCAGAAAACTTAGTTCAATAAAAGCCTTATTTTTCACATTCATATATTCGCAGTCCCGGAACTTTTCCAGTGAGGCGTGTATAACTAAATTGCCCACTCCGAAAAAAATAATAAATGTAGTCATTTTGAGGTCTTGTAAATTATTGTACTATCAACTATTTTTACTAAGGTTATCGCTATTTTCTGCCTTTATTAATGCATTGATACGTAAAATACAATAAAAGACCCACCCGTCATTTGTCCTGATTTTAGCATATTAATATGACAACAGATGCCAGAAATGAAACGTTCGGGTAGTATTGTTGAAAGAGGAGTCGGAACGATGAACGGCAGTAGAAAATTGAAGGCAACAAATGTGACGAATGTGTAGTTAGTTTTGGCAGAGATAGATGTAACCCATAGGAAGGATATGTACGATTTTTTCTGCAAAATCTTAATTGTGCTGGAGCAGGTATTTTTTGGTGTTGGACAATCTTTTCGAAAAAGTTGGCTAAATTATTATATCTAAACCTGTCTTAAATTTCGTAATGTAAGAGTATACCAGCAATCGCGAACACAATCTTCATAGTGAAAAGGTTCGTATTCAAAACTTTTAAGGCCCTACACCTACACAAAATCACTTTTGACCGCAAAGTATTTGCGCAAGGGTCAATCCATATTAAATCAACCAATTTAATTTGTAAAGGTCGCTGACAGAGGTTGGTGTTAAACGCTGGAACTTCTTGGTTTTTAAAGATATTCAGTTCAAACAAAAACCATGTTAAAAAACATAAAATGTACAATATTTTCTGTCCAGTATATATTTAGGCTGACTTAACTGTAAATAAGAAAACAAATTGGTAAATATTAACGTTTTCAAACTAAAAAACTTCTCTTTTTAAATTAAAACTGTTAAAGATAAAACTAAGAGTAAATTTAAATTGTTTTTGTAGATAAAGTCTTTATAGTATACTACTTCCCTAAAATATTTCAGGCCCTAGGGTTACATCTTTTTTTTAATGTGTCTTCAAATATTGCAATTTTTCGAAATTCGCGTATTTTCAATGTGGAGGAACACACTTAAAAAATCCAAAATTTTGAGGAAAAATTCCTTCATTGTGTTGTTATAAGGGTTTACAATTTCATCACTGGGACTTTATTATTTTTTTAGTTATAAATTTTAAAATATAGCAAAAGCAATTTTTTTACAAAATATAATAAAGTCTCAGTGATGAAATTTTAAACACTTATTACAACACAACGAAGGAATCTTTCCTGAAAATTTTGGATTTAAGTTGTTGTAAGTTGATTTTTATAATCGGTGAGGGCCTAAAATCGTCTAGTCCGACAACACAGCCATCTCTTCAACAGCACTTCACAGTATAGTTACAGTTCGGGTTATTTTATATTAAAGTGCATCTGGTTAATGCTTTTGCAAATTAGCAACTTAATATCCTTAGGCCCTTCTAAATTAATAATTAAAACAAATTATTAATTAGGGAGCTATGGGACACATAGTAATCATAATTAGAGCCACTAAATGACCAAAAAGTAGCTCATTTATGATTTGCACTAATGATAAAATTCTCTTGTTGTCTTAAAGAAACAAGAAAACAATCCGAAATATCAACTGTAGCATGCATCACTCGAGAGAAGACGAAGAATAAAAATAGTTTTAAAAAAAATTTGAACCGACTTTAGAAAAAATGCTCAAAAAGCATAAAATAATCTTTCATTTTATATCTATTACGATATATTGAAGTCGGTGCAAATTAAACAAACTGGAGACGGAGTTGGATCAATACGTTGAGCGGCAAGACCAACAAGCCATGGGTCCCGGGATCGAGACCAGATGACCCCGTGAGCTTTTATTAAGAAATTAAAATAATCCACTCCGTCTCTGGGTTGTTGTCTAGCTCGCAGCAATGCAAAAATAAGACTAAAGTTTCCTCACTTCCCTTACCCTAAGTCCCTTCCGGCCAACACCATGCTAACGCATCAAAGGGTTGTCCCCTAGGATTTGGCCACATCGTATACGAAAAAAAACCAAACAACTACAACAGAAGTATTTATTCGTCCTTCCTTATGATTCCGTGAGCTAACACGTTGTAGTCTTATATAGTATCTTCAATTGTGGTTGGTTAGTTGTTTTATTTGTTTAATTTGCACGGACTTTAAATTGTCGTAATAGATATAAAATGAAAAATTATGTTATGCTTTTTAAGGCTTTTCGTGAAGTCGATTCAAATTTTTTTTTAAAAAACTATTTTATTTTTTACTTTTTAGTGTCTTCAGATATACGACTCAAAGAATGCTGCTCGTACGAACAAATAAATTTCAAAAGTTGCAGAGGTAGTGCACTAACAAAATTATCCAAATCTGGCAACATATTACGAAATAAGTCACGGTTACCCTTTAGTACCCTCTCCTTAGAAAATTCTTAACATAACCCTAGTGCGCCACTTTTCGCTATACAGCAAGAGAGAATTATCGTAGTCAGAGAATCATCGTAATTACTCTAGGTACAAAATTATTCTCATTTATCAATCAGGAAACGTATTTTGCACAACCAAATCAAAATCAGTTATGCCTTATGAAGCTAGACGCCGCCCATCATCATTCTCAATGCATTCAGAATAATCTAAATCAGTCCACGTATTACAAAGTTAGGTTTCCCCTCCCCCCACCCCAACCCTAGGTTAACATTTTTCCATAGAGTAGCAATGGGGGATAATATTTTTTTTTTATATATATGATGATGCCAAAGCTCAGGGGATGCTCTATGATGCTTAAGCACAGCCTTGGAGGATGAGGTAAATGGGTTAGGAGGTTGAGTGAAGGAGGTGTCGATGAATGATGTATGTGTGATGTTTGAAAGTTTCAGGCTCATAAGACGAGGGAATAACAGAAGATGGTAAACTGTTCCACATTCGTGTTGTTCTGCTTAGAAAAGATTCCCGAAATTTGACGGTACGTCCAAATTTGACCTGGAGAGTATAGGGAGCAATTTGTAAATCTTGTATCACGCGTTGTCATGTGTCTACAAGGAATTAGGCTAGCAATTTCGTTAGAACAATGGCCATGGAAATAACGATAGAAGAGTGAGAGACAACCGACATTCCGTCGATGCTCCAGAGAGTGAAGGCTCTCAGAGATTGAGGGATCGCCAATAAGTTTAATAGCCTTATGCTGGACTTTGTCTAACGCGTACAGTATGGTGTGTTCAGCCCCTGCCCAAATATGGGAATTATATTCAAGTTTAGGCCTAATGTGGGACTTGTAGATCAGCGCTAAGTCAGGTGGAGTGAAATATTTCTTACATTTCTGTAGAAAACCCAAACATTTCATCGCACTTTTAGCGATTGCAAATATATGATCAGTCCAGCTAAGATTGCTGGATATCTCGATACCCAAGATATTTAGGGAGGGCGAATTTGGTATATTCACTCCATCGACTGAAATGGGTTAGGGTGAACTGTGCGTTTTTTAAGAGACATTAAACAGCATTGAGTTTTAGATGCATTAAACGTAACACGATTTGCTCTGCCCCAAGCAAGGACCATAGAAATGTCGTTGTTTAATGATCTAAACATGCGTTCCCGATTGACTTCTGTAGCATTATCACGTGAATTCGTTGCAGAATCAAATGAGTACGCGAAATCAAGGGTGCTGTCGTCGGCGAAACTATGAATAGGATTGAGAGTAAGGGATAAGAGATTATTAATAAAAAAAAGAAATAAGGTTGGTGAAAGAACTGAACCCTGAGGTACACCGGCATTTATTTCGTAGCAATGAGATGTAACTCCGTCAATTACTATACGAATTGAACGGCCTGACAAAAAATTCTCTATCCATTTAATACATATAATACACAACAAAAAGAAATCTTCCAAATAGGTGTGTGAATTAAGAAATTGTGTAATGCCCCCTCCGCACACCACCCAACTTATAAATTGTTGCACTCGTATCAGTGGGTCAACATATTCTACACATCAAAAGACTACCCCTTCTACTCCCAAACCCCCCAAATTATTCTCCTGTTAGCAATGGGGGATCATACTCTGTACAACAAAAAAAGAATCATCCAAATCGGTCCAAGCGTTACAAACATAGGTTTCAAAATGTCAAAGGCAAACAGCTGATTTTCATAATTAAGGGTAGGTTTTAGTCGAGCGGCCTGAAAAATGGCTGAAGTTTATGAATTTTTTTCTCACAGAAGAAGGTAAATAATATATAATTCGACTTTTTCAGCTATTAGTATATTTACTTAAGTTCACAAAAAAAATGTTTTTTAATTCTTTAAATTGTAAAATTTGCGAGATATCCACGCGCTTCTGGAGCCGTGTAGCGCGTGCATCGCGCTTCGCCGTGCAGGATTCCGCCTTCCTCTTTTATCTGAAACACAAAAATCGAACTTATTTCCAAAGTAGAATAAATTTCCATGGCCATAACCATTTGTAAAAAAATTAAGTGATTTTTGATAAAGAAGAAGAAAAAATCCGATTTTTTTACCCTTTTTTTTATAGGATGTGGCCAAATCCTAGGGGACAACCCTTTGATGCGTTAGTATGATTTTGGCCGGAAGGGAATTAGGCTAAGAGAAGTGAGGAAACTTGAGTCTTGTTTTTGCATTGCTGCGAGCTAGACAACAGGCCAGAGACGGAATGGATTATTTTAATTTCTTAATAAAAACTCACGGGGTCATCTGGTCTCGAACCCGGGACCCATGGCATATTGGTCTTGCCGTTCAACGTATTGATCCAACTCATAGTGGTTAAAAAATAGTAAATATTAATATTTTTTATTGAAAATGGTCCATTTCCGCCTGAATTCAAGAATTTTTATTTAATAGAAGAAAGAGGTCCATCGGTTGAACGGTTCCACTGCAACTCTGCACGGCGTGTCTAAAAACATGGTTTTGAGATGCGTTTTTGAAATACGTTTAAAGCTTGACAAAGGAAAAAAGTAGGAAAAAATATAATTTTTGTTTCTTACAGCTAGTCAGCTGTTCCTGTACCATAAAGCAATCCTTCCTCTTCCATGTGAAACTGATTTTGACTATTATATTCAAGGAACATTATTTTGTCCAAACAGAACATATAAAAGAATTTTTAAACCTGCTGGGCAAACAATACGATTTAGCCCGAACGTAGGCATGACTTTCGGCCGGTACGCGTTCGCACTAAATCGGCTGTAACTTTTACAATTTTCCGAACTTCGTCAAATCGTTTTAGAGGATTATTCTAGAAACTATTAAGGATTTAAAATATGCAAAAAAAAAAATTAATTTTTTGAAATTGCTCGACTAGAACCTACCCTAAAGATGTGGCTGTGTGTCACCAGTTACCTAATCATTAATTAGTGTTTAAACATTTGGTTAATGAATGATTTGTAACGCTGTGTGTCTACAATATTACAAAAAAGCTAATTAATAAACAATCAAACTTAGATTGATCTTAAACAAAAAACTTCTTCCTTCTACCGCTATAGTTTCTCAAAATTTTGAAAATTCAACTTAGAGACGGAGTTGGATCACTTGGTTCCCGGGTTCGAGACCAGGTCTCACCATGGGTTTTTAAAATTGAATTGAAAAATCCACTCCGTCTCTGGGATGTTATCTAGCTCGTAACAAGGCAAAAACAAGACATTCAAGTTTCCTCACTCCCTTTATCCTAATTCCCTTCCGGGCAAAGCCCGTTAAAAAGAAAACAAAAATAATGGTTCTGTATTTTGGAGCTTTGGAGCTACATAAAGCATGTACAAAAAAGTTCTAGAATGTTTTCAAAAGTAATTTGATGTAGGATAATACCGTGAAGTTGCTAATTACTAACAACAGAACAACTCTTTACTTCTTCACCCTATTTCGAAATTGCGTATTTAATTCTGAAAGTTATAGGATCACGCAATCGTAAAATATTTCTAATTAAACCTTTAATTCTTCTTCTGCTCTTGTTAAAACAATCAAAACGGTCTCGTTCGTTATTGGACTCGATTACGTACGGAGCCATCGGACCAAATCAAAGTCACATCACAGCTCTTCAATACAAAAATTTTTCGAAAGTGTCCAGGAACCGTTGTGCCAATTGGATTCTTCGTTTGCAGGCAATTAAATTTTGGTAAAGCGCACACTTTGGTCCAGTGAACAGGTGTTAATAAAATTCATTAAACGAAGAGGACCAACATCAGATGGTGACGGAACTGTTACCAACCAAGTTCATGTTAAAGCTTCAGACCCAGATGTAGCACATTTACTCATGACACCGTGGAACGTGGCGGCCAATTTGACACAATCCCGGCATCCATTATTTTTAATTTGACATTAATTACGCCAGAATTTGTCACCTACTCTTCGTCAAATGGCCGACATTTTTGTTTCCAATTTGGCTCTGTTGATGAATTAATTAGAAATTTCCGGAGACTAGAAATGTGCTGCTTTGGCCTAGAGGCCACCTCTCAGGTGGGGCTAATTTTTGATGTCACAACAGGGAGACATGGTGACAGCGAGGCTTTTAGTCCATTTCGTCTCATTTTTCGCTGTGATGGCCACTACTGTGCATTTCTACATTTGAAGATTTTTAGTGTGTTATTAATGTCGCAATAGACACTTCCTGGCCATAAATTCCCTCTTTGAACCGTCCAGTCGTTGAGTGCAGCTTCTGTTCATGAAAACGAAACTGAACACGGCATGACACTCTACCAGGTTGTCACCAAAATATCACAGCAGGTAACTATGGGGCAGGTGGTTTGGTCACAGAGGTGGAAAAAGTAAAATTTCCATCTCTTAATTAGCCAGACCTTTTTGTCACAGTGATTTTTGGAGCGAAGATCCATTTCGCGGGTAAATTGCTTTATTTTGGAAAAGGGTTATGACTGCCCGTATCTCATTTAGTCACATACTGTAGTCCCATTAAAATGACAAAAGATAGCATGATAAAAAGCTCGGCTCTGATAAATAGTTGCCAGCAACCATAAGAATTTAAATAACCGCCAAATTAACAACTTAACAACGCTGCCTTGTTCGAATTTATGCGGTGTGAAAATTTTTGATATGATAACTTCCGACTGTTGTTAACTGGACGAAAAGCCGAAAATTATCCACAAAGGTTCAAGCTGTTTTTGACGCTTCAACGATCAAACGATTTTTCTCATTAAAAAGAAAAATGAGAAAATTGTTGGGAACAACTTAAATAAGCAATTAAGGGAGTCAAAAGAGTTGCTTAATGGGGAAATCCGCCAGGGAAAAATAATGTTCTGACGGGGCGGCGGCGTTATGGCAAGTGACCATTGGCATCCTTTCCATGTCAACATGGTTTTAATTTAACTCGAGGAAAAATTATAAATTATGAAAGAGGCGTGATGGTTTTCCGGTTAAAATGTTATTTTTGATTTATTTTAGATACAGCAATCAAAATGATGCACGGCTCGAGTTGTTATGATTTTATTTCGGAATCGTAAAGTAATGAAGGACTACAGGGTATATTAAGTGAGTGAGTCGTCCTTCTTCGAGGAGGTGATTCGCTGGCTTTTCTTTTTTGAATAAAATATTTCTCTAGTTCCTTCATGGATTCATCAATGGATGACTATTTTTTTTTTTTTTAATTATGATGTTACCAAAGCTCAGGGGATGCCCTATGATGCTAAAGCACAGCCTTGACAGATAAGGAATAAAGAGTGAGGAAAATGGGTTAAAAGGTTGAGTGAAGGAAGTGTCGATGTACGCCCCGCTTGAAAGTTTCGAGCTCATAAGATAATGGAAAAACAGAAGATGCTAAACTGTTCCAGATTCCACAAAGAAATTAAAAAACAAAATAAGACAGAAGAAAGAAGAAACAATATATCAAGACAACAAGTCGACAAATTAACAAGAAAAATTAAAAATAAAGTAAATATAGAGTCGAACGCACACATCGAAGGTTCCGTACCGTCTAATTAAAATTCCGTAGGTTGCTAATTATTTATTAAAGAAGTGTGCTAGTTAGAAATATAGGTTTATTTTTCCTGTAATCATTATACCACCAAAAACATTTCATGTAAAGAAGGTTGCCAAGACTCAGAAGCTCGTACCGCTTTCACTGTTAAAAAGTTATCAGATCTTATGTGGAGCCAAGCCCCTAACTCTACAACCCCTAACTCTAGAAATCCTACATCTTGGCCAAAAAGGATGGCTTGGCATTTTCGCGGCCATCGCACAGTCACTCCTATGGACTTATACTAGAAATTAAGTCACTGGTCTTTACTGTTGCGTCATGCATTACATTCATGAAACGGCCAAGCCATACTTTTTGACCAAGAAGTAGGGTTTCTAGAGTTAGGGGTTGTAGAGTTAGGCCTTGTAGAGTTAGGGGCTTGGCTCCACATGAGATCTGATAACTTTTTAACAGTGCAAGCGGTATGAGCTTGTGAGTCTTGGCAACCTTCTTTACGTGAAATGTTTTTGGTGGGATTTCATTTCTTTTTGTAAGATGCTCTAGTTTCTTTTTATTTTTTCGGGCTGTATTTCTTGTGCGTCAGCTTTTCTTTTTTTCATAGCTCACTCTTTATCGTTGAATCTTTTCCTTGTTGGCTTATTATTTGCAATAAGCGATAAATCAGGGTGGTACTTAGCTAATAATCGATTATATTCAACTATAGCTGACTGTTGTGCTTTATTTATATTAACTGAAAGCAGACTAAATTATGTTTCCAAAAAAGTAAAAACATGTACACTTTATTCACCGAAATAACAACAAATCTCTAATTGAACCTGAAATTTTAGTCGCAAACCAAATTTTCATCCAAATCGCAAACAGTAAATCATGGTCCGACCATGGTGTCTGGTGCTTGTATTTTTTTAAATTTCTTCTTCCGTACAATTTCGCGCTTTAAGGCTTAAAAATGCTTGTTAGTTTCTTAAATACGGTATGACTTTTTTAGACATTTTTCATCTTAAGTCGTGACATAAAAAGAAATAAAATTTTTACCAATTTCAACGAATGCTCGCTTTTATGGGAAAGTTTATAAAACCCTTACTTGCAAACTCTATATTTTTCGAACGCAAAGCTACAATAGAGCTCTAGTTAAGCGATATTACGAGCATAGAATTCAAAAAGTTTAAAAGTAATTAAGTTAATTCACCTCTAAGCCAAATTTATTAAAAGTTAATTGGTCATTAATATTTACGAAAAAAAAAATTATTTCAACTTTGTTTGAAGTTGTGGAGAATCGTAAAATTTTGGCGGTTATTCCGGGAAAAAATTGTTTATTATCCGGTAAATTTTCAAATCACACAGTAAATTTTACGAGTCATGTAAATTGTATGTACTGTGCCCTAAAAATTGCCTATAAATTCATTAAAAACTACAGACCCGAATTACTTGTAATCCAGGGAAGTGAAATTAAAAGAGCATTTGCGCCGACAAGGATTGCGACCAGAGTTAACACCAACGAGTGCCAATGTTCGGCAATTTTTAAAGAATTCAACAACTTCCAGAATTTTTGCAATACTTTAGATAAAAGGAAAATTAACCGGAAAAATTTTAGATAATTTTAAAAATAAAGCTTTTAACCGGCCTGGAAAATATAATAGATTTTGTAGTACAAGTTCGAATAGGTGGCATTATCCTTTAAATATAGCACCTTCGTAGCTAAAGAACACAAAACAGTTGAAAGTGGAATAAAGTTAATAAGAAATAAAATTGTTTTCTTTTTCAAAAGTTGAACCGACTTCAAAAAAAGCGCTGAAAAGCTTCCTTCCTTATGGACATGTCTAATGAATCAGATCTGGATAGCATACATCATCTAAGGAGAAAGGTTTGGAGAGTAATTTACCATCTTATTATCACCCGTAATAAAAATCGATTCAAAATAACACCATGGCGATGGCCGACTCAAAGAAGCAATTACAACAGCAACCGACTGTCCCACAGCCGCAAAATCATCAACAAAATGCGGCTCAGCCAGCTAAGCAAGTCATCCCCACCAAAGTTACTGGAACCGTGAAAAGGTTTAACGTGAAAAGCGGTTATGGTTTTATCAATCTCAATGATACCAAGGAAGACGTCTTTGTCCACCAGATGGCTATAACTAAAAACAATCCAAAAAAAGCTGTACAATATGTTGGTGATCGTGAAGAATAGTTGAATTTGACGTTGTTATTGGTGAGAAGGGTAATGAGGCAGCCAATGTGGTGAACCGGTAAGCGGTAGTCAATTTGCTGCTGATAAACGTCGTGGATATCGTCCATGGTTCCCCCGTAGACGCCATCGTACAAGAGGTACATAGTGATGGTAGTAACCGTTCCGATGGAGGTGGAAATATGGGACCAGACGGTGAGATAGTGGTGAAGGTAGTCCGAATGATGGACAACAGCAGCATCAACGTATAATAGCACAAATATCGTCAATTATTATGGCGGCGGAGGTGGTGGCGGCGGAAGATGCCAAAGACTCAGCCAAAACGCTAGTGATGTTGATTCAAATGTTGATTCGACAACTGAAGAAGCTGGATGAAGTGGTGGTACTGGACAATCACGTTCTTGTGGTCGCAATTTTCGTGGTGGCCGTGGAGGTGGGGGTGGAGGAGGTGGCGGTCGTCGACAGGTGCTTCTAATTCGGTGACCAACAACCACAGCAGCAGCAACAAGTACAGAAAAATGGTCAATCTGTTCAAAACGACAGAGAGTTCTGCTTAAAGAACATGGCAGAGGTTTATTAAATAAAACAAACACCCAGCAATAAACAACATAAAAAAAAGAATATCAGTAACAAAAAAAATTGGATTTTGGTATAAACCTAAAAAAATTTGTTTTTGAAAAGCTAAGGATCTATAACCAAAATAAGAACACAAATCTTAAGCTTAAGTCTCACCGTTTTTAAAAGAATTTTCTAATTTATGTGTTAGTTGTATATTAGAGAAGTTGGGTATAGGTCTGCTCAATCAGCTACTCAACCCTCTCCAGCAAGTACGAGGGAAAGAGTAAAGAGGTTTAAAAAAAATTGTTTGTTTAGAAATATCGCGTACACTTGTACTATTTAACAAAGAAAAAAACAATCGATTGAAACTCGACATATTTTTTTCTTTTTATCATCAACAAATTTTGAAAATTTTTTAAAACTTAACATTTGTATGTGCAACTCCCTGGTTCCTTTAATACCTTGTAGGGCATAGGACGTCTATTACACCGACTCTCCACCTAAACAGGTTCTGCGTCAAAGCCTTTAACGGTTGCCATGATTGGCTGACCATATTTCTCGAAGGATCTTCTCTATGTGCTGAGCGGTATTCCAATTCGGCGTCTTCATTGGACCTCGTGCGGACTTCAATGTAGAGTCTGTTGTGCGATGTTACTTGGTACTTTTTTTAGTGTGTGGCCTATCCATCGTCACTTTCGCTGCGAATAGTGGTATCAATCCCGCCTTGAGCTGTAAGGATGTATAGGTCTTCGTTGGTAATGACCTCCGTCCAAAGATGCACCAGAGGTACCGGTTGACTAAGGCTTGCAGCTTATATGATATTTGACAGGTAACTTTCAATGTTGAACAGTCATACAACAGAACAAAGACCCGAATTTTTAGCCTATGGAGATGTTGTTATTGTGCCAGCAACTCGAGCCTTATTGATGCGAGCATGTACATCAGCTTTCGCTCCACCATCTGCTGTAGCTATACTTTCGAGGTAGCAAAATTTATCCACTTGCTTCATTTGTTGCTCTTCAAGATAAATTTGATTATGTCTCCTGGAGTCCAAGCTCATAAGTTTGGTTTTAGCAGCATTGATCTTAAGCCCTACTCTGGGTTCTTCAGAGCTTCGCACATTTGAGCTGCATTATATGCATATGTTTCACATGTACACAATGTACAAACTAAACACATGCCATGAGCAAATTTGTCAAAATTTTTGATAACTTGGAATTGTAAAAAAAATTCCGAAGTAAACCGTTCAACTCGAGCGAAGTAGTTGAACGGTTTAGTTCGGAATTTTTTTTTGCAATTCCAAGTTATCAAAAATTTTGATGCATGTGTTTGTTGGATAGGAGACATACATCGTCGGCATTATCCAGTAGTAATGTCAGTAATGACGATCAAGAAAAGCAAAGGTGACAGTATGCATCCCTCTCTTACTTCATTCAGCACTTGGAAGAGCTCCAGTAGTTTTCCCTTGTGTAGGACGTGCTATTGGGCTCCTGAGTGAGTAGGATTCCTTTATGATGGTGATGCTTTTTTCTGGGATACCTCTTCTACGAAAAGATGACCATTTAAACTCGCGAATAATGCTGTAAAATGTCTTCTCAAATACGAACATTAGATGTTAAGGAGATCTCCATTCGCCGGAGTGCTCGATGATAATTCAGATGGTGTTGATGTAATAGCTGTAGGAGAAACCCTCACGAAAGTCTGCCTGTTCAAAATTTTAAATTATTTTATTTTATTAGTTGTTTTACAAGAAATCTCATACTTTCATCAGAGTATATTTATTAAATTTGGTGTCAAAATTGTTTTCATTTTCAGCAATTTGGATTGATAACCTGCAAAAACAGGAGGTAAAATACAGAAAAATTAAAGATTTTGAATTATTTATATTCATAATAAGCTGATAATCATTCAATAAAATAGAAATAATAGCGGAGGGTGATAATATTTTAAAACTTATACGTATAGCTACCATTTTGAGAATGAAAACATAATTAACAATAAGTTTGTGCTCCGAAAGTTGATGAAAGTGCGAGATTTTCCGCTGATTTTTTCATAAAAAAACATCAATAAAATAAAAAAAAATTCAATTTGTCCTATTTTTTGTTATTGAAATTTAATTTTGAAAGAGCATACTCAAAGATATTAGGAAACATAGACTTTATTAGAAAATTTTTTTTATTACGAAAGTGAGTCCTGAAAATAAATCGAAAAACCGAAATTCTTCGTCGTTATTGTTTATTTTTCCGATCAATTTGGAGACTGCGGTAAAAAGACATATATCGCGCCAATTGCAACAGCGCCTTTTTTGGGAATCTTCACAATTACGCTTATTTTCCATCCAATGGGATAGGTCTTTGTTTCCCAACATTCCTGGATTGCGGGTAGAAGTTTATCAGTCGTAAAGGCTGGGGCAACCTTAAGAAATATTTAACATTTAATTCATTAAGCAGTAACCTGTTTTACCCGAGTATAAATAATTGAGTTAAGATTGGCCCCACCCAAGTACAGACGATAATATTTTTAAAAGACCGCTCGTTGCGAGTAGGCATAGCGAACAAATGCGCCCGGCAGTGTTATGCACGTTCCCGCTACAGGCACAAAACTTGCAAAATACGCCGGCCGCATGGGTATGCACGCTCCCGCTAAGGGCACAAAAATCAATGGGTTATATAAAATCGTAAACGCGTATTCATTGTATGGGTAATCGGCTACTGCGGAGATAGTTTTGTTATTACACACGTCGATCTCGAAGGAGTTAGGCTACGAAAGTAATTTTACTGTTTTCATTTTAAATTTTAGTTTAAAAATGTGTGAGCGTACCGTGCTTGGTTTGGACTACTTCGTGCGTTTTTTATTGAGAGTTGCAGCTGGGTGGTATTTGGAAATGTATAACTTTTACTTAGGCGTACGGTGCCTTATTTGAGTATCATTCAGCCTTGAGTATCATTCTACTCGGGTAGAATCTGTAGCCCAAATCTTCTAAAAAACCTCAAAAATTAATATCTGTGGATAAGTAAACAAAGCAAGTTAATGAATCATACCCCTGCGACCTTTAATTTTCTAGCATTGAGGTGTGATACACCAAACACACTTTTTAAATACCAATACCTCTCTGATAGTTAACTTAACAAGCTTATAATTTGCCTTGGTTAGACCCAAGACTAGATAGAATAACTAGGATGAGATATGGTAATGGCTTAAATATAAACGCGTGATAACTACAAATAAAAAAACCATTTCCTTTGGAAGTATTTATGAACATTTCAAAATTATAATTTAATTACCCCCATTGAGGTGCAGTTTACTTAATTAGAGAGTTGATTTAAGTCCATTACGCAAGGTAAAAGATTCTCTATAACTTTCCTTGAATGCATTCGTGACAGTCACAGTTCGCATGTAAAATTGTAGTTCTCACGGCACGCCAAGAACGTGTAAAACGATAAACATTGGGAAAGCGTTGACGCATAAAACGAATACTTTCGCCGAGTCAAAGCGATCATAATCGAATTTGACTTGTTAGAAATAATTAAACTCGCTTACTCCACGTGAACAAACATTGCCATTGGCGTAATACACTACAGCCAATGCAGTGTGTAATTAGCCCGGACTATGTAAAGAAGGTGACAATTAAATCGCACGTAAAATACCTAATTTGCCGCCATCATTATCTCCTATCTAAAGGTACAAGCCCGCGACTATTTAAAGTGTTCATCCGAAAAGTCGGAACTGCACGGACTGTACCGGTCACTGCAATTGGAGCATGTTTTGGAGTTAGTAATTTTTCGCGTGTTTACGAAACAATAGAAGGATTCAACATGCGACCCACAACGCTCTCCGGTAGTGAATTGCGAGCAATAAGTAGGAAAATGGTAAAGTCCCGGCCCCATAGAGCTGGAATTTAATAACAGGCCGCCATCCATATATTTAGCTAAACTGAATTGAGTAACGTTTAAACGGATGGTCTTGCAAAATTTCGAGCAATCAAAGTAATAATATTCATCGTGCAGGAGGGCAGTTTACTCACGCGGGGTAGCTATAATAGCGCAGCGGCGGAAGGTAACATCAACCGAACCAACAATTCATACGGCAAATTACTGACACGAAAGCTATCTACGGCTTCCTGGTTTGTTCCTTTCTGGAAAACGGATAGGTTATTATTGGCGTTTGTTTTTGCCAGCAGGTAAAATAGTGCTGAAATTCAGGATCGCTTCACTTTATAGTAAATTTTATTTGAACAAAAAGCTAAGATTAGGATTCGGAGCAACACTTCTTCCTTTACAACCGGATTTCATATTTCTCTGAAGAAGGTACACCGTCCTTGTGGACCTTTTTCAGAATTAGACTACCTAATTAAATCAATTTGGATCCAACACGTCCACCTACGTAAAACGTCAAGGTAAACCGGAAATGTCTTCCACAAAGAATTGATTGGCTCCATTTAGGACTGTGTTCTTTGAACTGACCGACGTCTCTTCATTCAATGTTGCTTTAGTTCTAGAGCTTTTTTGTTGGTCACTTATATTCGGATGTTGAGAGAGAAAAGAATTGAACGTCATTTCACCTTTATTAATTTTTCAAACTTTGATATTTGTCAGGTTAAGGAGTGGGGGGATTTTGGTCAACCGTTTGATAAATGAAGTGACAAGCGGTTATGAATTTAAGGTAAAATTTTTGCTCATCCGTCTCTTCCTGTCAGTTCTATCATCATTTCAATTTTGAAGCACTATATGTATATATATATATATATTTATTGTAAGCGCTGGACCATCGAATTTACAGGTTAAGTTGAAATTACCTTCCTACTGCTCTAACGAGAAAAATTGAATTGAACTATTACCTACTATACAAGTAAAATTCAAGAAAGACTTAGGGAACGTAGTCTTATCTAACTTATATAGTGTGTTCCTTATTTTATATGCGTTGGAAATTTCTAATAGAATGGCAAATATGTTAATATAAGCTCATATAGAGGGTACAAATAAATACAGGGTGTTTCCGGTCAAAAGGTCAGTACTGAAGGAGGTGATAGTACCAAGACTGGTATTGGGAATCTGGGAGTTACATGATGATTATTAAATCTCAATATTTGAATATGCATAAAACCATTTTTTCTAAATAATTTTTTACTGCAGTAACATAAAGTTAGTACTAAATGAAATACTCTTTTTAACGAAAAGGAACATAAGGTTCCCTAACATGACTAATCTTGGTTCAGTATCATTAAACGTTCAGAATATTAAAACAAAGGTTTTAAAATTGATTTTAGGTTTTTTTTAACTGTGCGTTTTTAATATACCTTTTTTTTAAAGTATGATAATTCTTATTTACTTTGTCACTTTCCCAAAGATTTATAATTCAAGTTCAACGATCCTGGTTGGTTTGTTTAAGTGGCGAGTGCTGGTCAGCCTGGCCAGTTTATGCGCCATTTTGGTACTATGATCTGTTGACCCAGTTGTTTGTCTCTGCCTATCATAGACAACGAGGTATTAATCCTGAAATTCCGATGAGGCGTGAGAGCCATGTTAAAGGCAACCCGAGGGGTTAAGGAATTGTTCTAACTCACTAATTTTTACTTCTGAGCCTGTCACCATATTCGGCTATTAGGCAGTAGCCTGTGTGAACCGCGACTATTTTCGTAACTTCGTAACGGGGCACGATACCTGTTAGAAGTACTGGAAGAATTCTCCTTTAAGGTAATTCAGCAGTATGAGCACAACTCCCGATGGAGCTCTCTGCGCTATTCATTGTGACATTTCCTGCGGACTTGTTGATGTTCATGATGATCTAGAGCTGATGTGTGTTTTCTCAGGTTGCCCAATAAAAATTTCATACCATCTACATTCCTTTACATTCACTACCTCACATCTACCATGGAATCGCTTGCTGCACTAGTGGTATTGGCGACGATATACCGCCGACTGACGAACGTTTGGATTTTGGTGATTTCAATCTGCCTATCGTTGTGAACTGTCTACTGCCAACTTTTTTATCTTCCTCTCAACATGAATCGTCCTTCGTTGACAGTGTCGTGTCCTCTAGGTTGTCGCAGACCTGTCAAGTCACTAACGACCACGGTCACGACCAAGTCACTACGTATCCAAGTGGTGTCATGGTTAAGCGTTGCTCGGTTCCAATTTCTAAGTCTTGTAGCTCGCAGTCCTCTTCACCTTGGTTAATGCCTCCTTAAAGCATTTAAAAATATGAAAATTAAAGCTTGGAAAAGGTTCTATCCCCCTCAGAGAATGACGCTGACGAATTCCTGCTAGCCACCGGAATTGAATCTTTATATTCACAACATGGAATCCGTTGAGCTCGACCCATCTCTATGTAGTAGCGATCCCTTTATGATTGCAACTTCTTTGAATGCTTCGTTCAAAGCTCTCACAATAGGACAACATTTCAAATAAAGCGCAAATCGACAAGCCTAGCCACAAATACGCTAACGGCCGCATTCAAGAGATCCTGTCCTATTAGTCGACCACATAAAGAAGCCATGCACCTTGGTGGACAAAGGAACTTCGCTACTTAGGACCAAAATCAGGAGACTCTTTAATAAGGCAGGGACTTATATCGCACCAGTTTCAATGAATTCAAAATGAAAACCAAAATCGCAAAAAGATCATCATGGACGAACTACTGTTCGTATATAGAATTACAAAACAAACGGCTAGATTCCGCAGAATTCTAGCGAAAACCACCACAGCACTGGGGTGCATCTTTAAAGACGATGACTCTTAGATAGAGGACAGTCAGGAAATTGTTGAACAGCTTGTGCCCACACACTACCCTACCCTGGATGAATGGAAGACAGTAGAGGACTTGGCAGACATCAAGGATTGCATAAGCGAAGACAAAGTTGCGTGCGCCGTAAATCCTTTTACCCCTATAAATCTTCAGGGTAGGACGGAATCACTCCTGCTATGCTACACAATCCTGTAAAGAGTATACCTTCTTGGCTTAGAGCAGTCTTTGAAGCATGCCATATAACCAGATACATACCGGAAAGTTAAATTGCGTGTGGCCTTTATTCCCAAAGCAGAAAAACCAAACCACACCTAAGCTAAAGATTATAAACTAATAAGCCTCATCATTTCTAGTGAAAACACTACAGAGGATAGAAGATCTATATCTACGGCAACATCTTGAATCAACCAATTACCTATGTAATACACAACATGCGTACATTAAAGGCAAATCCATGGACACAGCATTACATTAGGTTACAAGAACGATCGCGAAATCTTTCCATGACAAAGAGTACACATTGGCTGCATTTGTTGATATTGAAGGAGCCTTCAACAACTTAAAAATAGGATCCATCATTTCCTCTGTAGAGAAACCTAGCACTCAGCTATTTCTGACGAACTGGATACAGGCAATGCTAAATAGCAGTTTCATCCATGCCAATTTAAGAGATTTCTCCATTAGGAAAACAGTTAACAGATGCAGACCAGAGGAGTCTTATCACCATTGCTTTGGAACATCTTCATAAACAAAATTCTTAAATCCCTCCTCAACAAAGCCATTAAAACGATAGCTTACGAAGATGACATAGTCTGGCTGTTCCTACAAACGGTCAGTGATATCATGAGCTCTGCTCTGATAGACATATCAAGATGAGCAGAAGACAACGGTTTTACGGTAAACCCACGTAAGACAGAAATGGTACTATTCACAAAGAAATATAAACTATCCGTTTGAAGACCAACAAAACTTAAAGGTAGTATACTCAAACTCTCATCGCAAGCCAATTTTCAATATTCGGCTCCAAATTTAATTGGAAACGAAATATGGAAGAGAGAATGAAGAAAAGACTTCATGCATACTACGCATGCAGGAGAACCTTTGGTATGAAATGAGGCAGGAAATCGCATATTCTACACTGGATGTACACAGTAATCGTCAGGACTATGTATTTTTTCCAAAGAAAGGAGAGAGAGAAAACAGCCAATGGATGTCACAAACTTTTAGGCATACAGTCATACTGAATTCCTTTAAGGGAGAACAGCACTTTGAAGTCTGAAAATTTAAAGTGTTGCAAGAGATGCAAGTCGCTCTCACCCCTATAATCTCCAGGTAAAATTTGGACGCACGGTGAGAAAATATTACCTATCGTTTCACAACACGAAGTCTTTAGCCGAAATTGAATTACAACAGAACTTCTAGTCTCTTATCCTTCGATAGAAGGCGCATCTGAACACTCGTCAATTCCATCACTGGACATTGCCCAATAATAGTTATGTCCATGAGACTCGGCGTACCATCGCATGAGTTCTGTACAAGTTGCAGAAGTCTAGGCCTAATGTGGGACTTGTAGATCAACGCTAAGTCTGGTGGAGTGAAATATTTCTTACGTCTCTGTAGAAAATCCAAGCATTTCATAGCACTTTTAGCGATTGCAAATATATGATCAGTCCAGCTAAGATTGCTGGATATCTCAATACCCATGATATTTAGGGAGGGCGAATTGGGTATATTCTCTCCGTCGACTGAAACGGGTTGGGGTGAACTGGGTGTTTTTAAGGGACATTAAACAGCATTGAGTTTTGGATGCATTAAACGTAATAAGATTTGCTCTGCCCCAAGCGAGGACCATAGAAATGTCATTGTTTAACAATCTTAACATGCGTTCTCGATTGATTTCTGTAGAATTTCCACTTGAATTCATTAGAGAATCAAATGAGGATTGAGAGTAAGGGATAAAAGATCATTAATAAAAACAAGAAATAAGGTTGGTGAAAGAACGGAACCCTGAGGTACACCGGCATTAAGTTCGTAGGAATCAGATGCAACTCCGTCAATTACTACACGGATTGAACGGTCTGACAAAAAACTCTCTATCCATTTAACGAGGTTAGGGTGCAGACCAAATGTTTGAAGTTTGGCTAAAAGGGCAGCATGCCAGACTCTATCAAAAGCCTTCGAAATATCAAGAGCGACGATTTCGGATTTACCAAAATTATGGCGACAACGCTCCGTTAAGTCTCCGGTTGAGAGGCCAGCGCGGAAACCGTACCGACAATCATTGATAAGATGGTTATTTTCTAGATATTTTATCAACTGAGAGTTGATGAGTGATTCAAAAACTTTAGATATGATCGAAGTTAGTGCAAGTGTTCTGCAGTTTCAAGTATCGGCTGGACGTGAGCAGGTTTCCATGCACTTGGAAACATTCCTGTTGAATATGACAGGTGAAAATGTTTGCGTAGAGGTTTAGCCAAAGCAGAGGCGCAGCATTTTAAAACCAGGGGCGAGGAAGCATCAGGCCCAGTAGCTTTGAACACGTCGAGTTTCGAAAGTATCTTAAATACTTCCCGCGTGCAAAAGTGTAGCGTCTTTTGCCTACTGGTGCACTGTGATGTTGATGGAAGTGGTTGCGGCGAAGGTGGCAAGTACGAATTAGCAGCAAACAGGTTGGCCTTGTGGCCTGTGGCCTGAGTGGTGGTGTTGACGAACAGGTGAAATCGTTCTTGACGGTTTTTAATAGAGACCAGAAGCCTTTAGTACCCTTTTGAGTAGAAAATACCTTCCGTCTAACGCTCTGGTCGAAATTGAACTTTGCCCGACTAATTGCAAACATTCCGCGCATCTCTATAGATACGTCTTATTTTAGGGCTGGACTTGAACGATTAAATTTTTGCTGAAAAAACTCTACTCTGTAATTAGCTAACAGTGTTTTCTGCAATGACATAAACCCGATAGACTTTTGTTCGTGAAAACTTACTCATTTCATGCTTTTAACATCTTCGCATGTTTACCTATGAACACGAAAATCTAAATGGCAAACTGCCAATAAAATCAACAAATTAATAGGTAAGCGCAGACGAGTGCGATAAATTTATCACACGAACATAAAACCCGCATCACGGCAATCATGCAACATTGCACTCTCGATTTTATTTGTTATTCAATTGTTTAAAAAATTGCCTCATATTTTTCACACAACAAACATATGCCTTCCTGTCAGACCTTTTTGTGGTGCTGTTATTGTTGTTGCTGCCGGGTCGGCGATTAAAATTTGTCCATTACAAAAAAGGGAGGAAAACGCAGAAATAATTCGTATAAAACGACACCGGTTACAGCTCTCGTGCGGGCACGTAAAAGCAATTAAAAATTCATAACTAAACGACATATTAGCCCAACAGTTTGGTATTTCGCTCTGCAATTATACAAAATTAACATTTTCAGTTTTTGTGGACGGATTCGGCGTCACCCAACCTTGCATTATTCTGGGGCTGCTCTGACACCACCGCCGGCCGGCTCGCAGTTTAGCTGCATTTTCGTATTCATTGCACACTAATGCAAATAAATAATAAATAAAACGAACGGACAGGTTACGCTCGTTGAGCAACGCTTTTAATCGCTCTTCTCGCAATTTTGACATTTCATTGTTCGTCTCGTCTGGGGCTTCTATCAGCGCTAATCATTCCTATCACGACAGCTGCGAGTCCCTGAGAGGAAAAGGTCTTGCTCCCGGCGAATTGTTTTGTGTCACTTCGACTAAATTACTTTTGTGGTGACAATGGACGTCGTGAAACAACCACGAAATGTCAAAAAACTGACTTATTTCAGGTACCGGAGCTTCCACACCAATCGAGTGGAGAACAATTAATTTAGTTCCAAATCATACGAAGGCTTAGCACAGTTTCCATTTTGACAAAAAACTTCACCCACTTTATGTACAAGGTAGGCATGCTTAGGCAATCAAGCGCGTCGTCGAATTATCCAATCAGAAATTGGGAAACAATCAAAAACCAATAAATGCAATTCGTTACAAGAACAATAAGGAACAGCAGGAACGAAACGGACACATTGTTACCTTATGGGAAATTAGTGAACATATGGCCCAAAACTGTCAGTAAAGATCAGGGTCCGCCAATTGGAAGCGTTTTATAACCGGACGACTTCGTCAATTTCCAATTATTGTCGCGGGGCAATTAGGGCTTCTTTTGAGGACTCCGGAAATATGGTGTTCAGGTAATTCAATATGCTGCTAACCTTTACAAAAGCAAAATAGAATTAAAATCGAAGACCATTTGCGATGGGTTTTCATAGCACAGAATTCTGACAGGTTCTAGTATGGTTACTTTCAGCATGTGCCTTAAGTTCCCTCACTGTTGATTCTTTTTGAATGAAAATTTATCGTTATGAATATTTTGGAAATGGCCCTGTGGTTAAGGGGTCCGAATCAGACAAACGACTGACCATGGTCAATGCACGACAAATGGCAATTAAATTTCACCTGCCCAACAGCAATAATCACGTGAACACTGGCCCACGATATTTGAGAATTAATGAGAACATTTGTGTTGTACACTATCGTACCATGTCCTGCTGTCAGGTAAAAGCGGCAAATTTTTCGACCTTTTTGTGGAAAATTAGGAAGTAAACGCCTCGAAGAGTTTTCCATTCGGACTCTTCTAGTGCTAATCGAAAAATAAATGGACGCTAATTACACACGTGAGTCCGAATACCGTCCATTAGAACATGTTAGCGATAGCGAACCGCACTATTATTATCAGTTATTTGTAAAATTGCCTGGTGCTAAAATGAAATTAATAAAAATATTTTTGTCGCTTTGCTAATCTTCTAAGGCTCGATTAACAGGTGGACTTAACTTACACAGGCACAATGGGCATTAAATTTGGAAAATATACGGCATTACATCGGTGGTGTTCCTCTTTTTTAAGTGAAGAATATATTTGAAGTGAAATAATAAAAAAACCGAATTAAAAATTTTTTAGAGAAGATAACAATAAGGACTACCGCCGGCTGAATCCTGATTGGCATGTGCTTCGACACCGCCGTTGCATATACTTCCCTACTTGGTGACTTCTACTTTACTTTTAAACGCGCTGATTTCTCGTGCATTAATGACTGGTTACTTTCTTCTGATTGGTCGGGCGTGCTGGCAGAACGCGACGTCGATCTGGCTGTGAGCGCTTTTTATGATGTTCTTAAAGCCTGTTTGACCCGATATGTTCCTATTAGCATCCCCGGCCGGATCCCCTCATATGTTTGCCTCTCTCTAGTATGAGAACTACGTTGCGTAGCGACCTAAATGTGACACCTATCCTTCCTCTTTGTGGTACCGTGACTGTGAGAGTGACTATGCTCCCACAATTTCTAATTTTTTTGCGATTTTTTTCTTTGATTCCCACTTCTAATTTTACCTACTTGACGCGGCTCCTACCTACCTCCCTTGAGCCTAAAGATTTAGTATTTGACGATGCACACGTTGCTGAACGCTTATCTAATGTGGCGGAGGGCTTCACGGGTGGTCCCGACGGTATACCCGCTTCCTTTCTGAAGAAATGCCAATTCCCTCTTCTTTGTTACTTGTTCAATCTGTCCCTGAAATCCTGCCGCTTTTCGGAGACTTCCGTGTTGATTTCTCTCCATAAGAAAGACAGTAGGCCAGACGTCTCCAACTACCGACCGATTGCCAACCTGTGCCATGCCGCGAAAGTTTTTGAGTCTCTCGTCAGTGACGTTCTTCGATTTCACTGCAGGCCTTTCATGAGGTCCTTCCAGCGTGGCTTCCTCAGGGGAAGTCTACGACCACCAACCTTCTTAAGTTCATTAATTATCCTTTACCAGCCGTCAGCGGGCAAACAGGTGGTTTGTGTATTCACAGATTTCAGTAAGGCTTTTGACAGTGGTACTCTGGTCTATAAATTGACTCTTCTTGGGTTTCCTTCCTGCTTCGTCAACTGGTTATCCTCCGGTCGTACCCCGCGCGTCCTGTTTTGGGGAGATCTTTCCGACCAAATTATTGTCACATCGGGGTGCCACAAGGTAGTATCCTTGGCCCACTCCTCTTCATCTTATATATTAACGTTGTTTCGCTTCTCCTGACTCACAGTAAAATTCTGTGTTATGCGGATGAAGCTAAGATTTTTCGCACTGCTTCCCACGAAGCAGACTGCAGTACCTTGCACTCTGACCTAGCTGTGTGTGCGCAATTGCCTTCCTTTAAATTTCGGCACCTTCTCCTGCAAAAGACGTCCTTTCCTCTTCGACTACACCGTCGATGGAATTGTCTTGGATAGAGTTGATAAGATAAAAGACCTGGGCGTGGTCCTCAATTCTCGCCATTCATTCGAGGATCATGTGGACTCGATCGATGGGATGCACGAGCCCAACACGTCTCGCCTCTTCAACCAACACTTCGTCATTTTTGATCTTAATCTCTCCAGGGTGCAGTTGAAGGGCATGCTTAGACAGTGTCTTGGTTGATGCGGCTGATGGTGTCAATCCACCGTCCTTCGATCGTTCTTTGTCGATTTTTTCTCTGTTTTTAGTTTTTAGTTCAGTTTATAAGTATTTATTGTATGCTGAAGTAATCTTTGTGGATGAATCTCAAGGAAATAAATAAATAAACATCCTCCGTTATAACAGGTCTGGCGGACTGATGTACATAAAACTATTCTGCAATTAAGAAGAGTTTATATTTATTTATTTATTTATTTACAACAGATTCGCCAAAGCTGGCTACTAAGAAGAGTACATATCATTAAAACTAAGTACTATAACTAACTTATTCAAGTAGCCTCAGATGGCTCTTCAGTTGCCGCCTAGAGCAACCTAGCTCGATATATGCAGCGTAATCATTATAAAGACGTAGCATAGAAGCGATAGGCTCGGCGTATCGTAAAGCGTGCATAGGGAACACGGAAAAAGTGAAAATTCCTCGGGGACCGGGCAGGAGTGGAAATACCTACATTGTTCAGCAATTCGGAGGAGTTGATTGTTACCTGCAATAAATCATGCAGAAAGTAATCTTAAAAATTCTACGTCTCTTCATAAGGGAATCGAGAGAAATCAGACCGAGCCTAGCATGATATTATGGAAGGAAGAAAGGATCGGGCCAGGGAAGGCCGCAAAGAACGAACCTAAGGAATCTGCGCTGAACAGTCTCGATCCTGTTGATGTGGACAGCGAAATAGGGATCCCAAACCGGGCAATTGTATTCCAGTATGGTTCTAACGAATGTGCAAAAGAGGAGCCTAGTTAGAGCTATCGTCAAGCTCTGTGGACCACCTTTTCACAAAACCTAACGTGGAATTAACCTTACTCACCACGAAGTCAAGGTGATCCTCAAAGGAAATGTGGGAATTAAGAACCACTCCTAGGTCCTTGATCCTATGAAGCCTATTCAAGACACTGCCATTTAAAGAGTAGTCGAATAGAACGGGAGACTTTCTGCGGGTAAAGTTCTACAGTGCAGACAAAGCTCAGGTGATACCCTATAATGCTATAGCACAGCTTTGGCGAAACAGGGGGAATTTTACTCACTTGACAAAGTTTCCACCGACTTCTCTTCAACTGAAAGATCTCGTATTTAGCGAGGCTACTATCTTAAAGCACATCTCGAAATTGGCCAACAGCTTCTCGAGTGAACCAGATGGTATCCCAGCTTCCTTTCTGAAAGCACGTAGCTCGTCCCTTCTTTCTGTTATTTGTTATTTATTTAACTTTTGTAACTTTTGTTGTGACATATTTCCGAGACCCTTCGAATTCCTTCGCGTCAGCACGGTTTTATGAAGGGTTAATCCACCACAACCATGTTATTATAATTGTCCATATGCTGCGTTTCCGCCATTGAGGTCGGTGAACAAATTGATTACATCTTAACTGATTTTAGTAAAGCTTTCGACATAATCAACCACAAAATTCCTTTGGTTTTTGTAAACTGGGTGTTTTTGTATCCGTCTGATCGTACACAGCGTGTTTTGTTTCGTGGTTCGCTTTTTAATGAAATACCTAACACCGCAGGAGTGCCACAGGGTAGCCATTTTGGACCGTTACTTTTTATCAATTACAGCAGTGATGTACTAACGGTCTTTAAAGTTTATATTGATGGTTGCTTATTAACCCGACTTTATAACACCAGGGATTTAGGGGTCATACTTGACACTCACTTTTGCTTTAAGAACCGTATAGACTCTCTTATAAATAAGACTAGCGCATCCTTAGTTTATATTAAACGCTGGTCAAAAGAGTTCGATGACTCTTACGTAACAAAACTTCTATATTGTACTTTTGATTGGCCTATTCTAGAATACGCTAGTCCTATTTGATTCACTGTTATGCTGTCCATATTAACCGTATCGAGGCCGCCCAGCGTAGATTTTAGAGATTTGCTTTTAGGGGACTTCCGCGAAATGATTGTTTGCAAGGCACAATGAATTCTTCGGAGTTACTAAGGTCTTTGAATATCTCTGAATATCCGCTGACATTGATGTCGCGTCTATTTAATGACAAGTATGATAATATTGACTTTTATCTCTCGAGAAATTGGATAACGGATCATTTTAGGTAAGGTTTTTTTATCGCTTTGATATTGACTGCTTCGTATTTGTATAATCAGACATTTAAAGAAATAAATGAAGTATGGCACGCAACTAAAGAGTTGAGCGAAGGTGTCCATGTTCATTCTGGTTGAATAAATGTGGCTTATACTCTAGAGAAAAAACAGAACATAATAGTTTGTATAGTTCTGCTAGAGAGGGATTCTTGAAGTTTTACTGTGATACTGAACTTAGCCCTATCTGAAGAACACTACCACACTACGTTTGGTTGAAATAATGTCCGTTAAAGTTGTAAAGTCATTACTAATGAAACGAGTAGATCTTAGATTGACTTTTTGGAGCACCCATATTTGTCCGGCACTCTCTTACCTCTTAAGGAGCAAAAGCACTGTGACGGGTTCAACATATTGAAGACGTTAACGCCGAAAATAGGTAAAGCTATCGAGAAGGACCGAGCGGGAAATACTATATTTATTTAAAAAATTTCATCAAGGCTACTACTACTAATAATAAAAATAAAAAAATATAATATAAAAAACACTAAACTGCGAATGAACAAAATAAAAAAAGAGTTAATCGTTTTTACAGATCAAAACAATTACAACTTCATATACAATTTCAAATTTATTAAAGAAGACTTATACATATTAGGACCTAAAACGACTTTAACGCAGCTGATCCCTAGCTTTAGATTTCACAAGATTAAAACCAACTCCGAAAAATGTCTCACTCGCACCATAATAAATGCGGCAAAGAGGGGCCTAGAGAAAGTCTTTATGTCTAATGGAACGAATAGGAAGACGAATGTCCAGCGATGGCAACAGTTCCGGCGAATCAACCAAACCCTGTAAGACATCAAAGATAAAAGAAGTCCGCGATCTGTTGCGTGTATGCTTTAGCGTGTCTACAGAGTGCAGCCCACGTCTCTCCTACAGAAGTTTGGTGATAAAGGGATTGTTAAACTCCTTAGACTATCTCTTTACGAAGGCCAAGGAAGCTTTAACCTCGTTGACTCTGTAAATAATGTAATCAATGAAAGACAAATGCGGGTCGAAAACAACCCCAAGTTCCTTTAATCTGGTAAGCAAGTTGCCACTTACATATTAATCATAGATAATGGATTCCTTCTAGAATATGAGACAAGCGTACACTTATCAACGGTCACAGGCAATACACCCAGAATAAAAAATCTTAAGATCAGTGTACAGTGCATTACAATCAGAGATTACATGAAACTTCTTAGCATTGTCAGCATAGCATACAATTTTCGAGTTCGCTAAGATGGAACCCATGTGACTGATAAAAATAATAAAAGAAGCTGTCCCAAATGACTGCCCTGGGGGACTACTTCGAACTCATGTATGTGCATTGTATTTAAGGTCTCTAGCTCTTTCATTTGTTAGGTATAAAGTAATAATAATAAAAAAAATGTGTAGGTTGGTAAGTAAAAGAGTTTTAAAAATAAGAACTTAACTTAAACTTCAATCACGTTTTTCTCGAAATCACTTTTCCAAACTGGCGGGATAAAAAACTCGAATTATAATGATTCGATTGAATTCGTTCTTTTTTCTAAATGTTCGTGTCCATCGTTAGCGTAGCCGTTTTTTATTATTCTGAAATTTATTTTATACCTTTAAAGTAAACAATTATTTAAAAAATCATACTCGCAGCGTAACCGTATTTTAGAAATTATTAAAAAAATATTCACAAATCAAGGCTCACGTGTTGATATAAGTTGGTGCTCAAAGGAGTCAATGTTAGACCCTATCGTTTCGTCACCAATAAGTTTAAAGTTCTTCTTTTGGGTATTGTATAATGCGAAAAAAGTAATCCGTCCTGCCCGTGTTCAATTGTAGGAGCTATGTATATTCAAGTGTAGGTCTGATATGGGCATTACAAATTAACACTAGCTTCAATGTGGTAAAGTATTTCTTGCTTCTAGCAACACAGGCATTTTATTTGCTTTTTTCAGAACTCCAACCATCCGCACTCAATTTATATCGTATAAGCACGCCATTTAGCAACTGATTCAAATAAGTACGCTGCCGTCAGTAGAACTATAAATTAGGTTGGAAGTGAAAGATATTCGTTCATTTATAAGAAGCAAAAATTCTGTAGTGGAATGTACAGAGCCTTGTGGCATACCGACATTTAAATAAATAAAGAACGAAAGGAACGGTATGAAAAAAGCTTTCAGTCTAATTATGACTAAACAAATGCTGAAATTTTTACTAAAGGAGCAAGTACCAGGCTCTCTCACAAGCCTTTATCAAGAGTAACAATGCAAAACTCGGATATTCACTAGTGAATACTCCGAATGGATGCACTAAAACCTACTTTGAGGTAAATTATCATTCAGTTGACAAATGAGTTCCGCCCTCCCCCCCTCTCCTCCCTACTTCTCTTTAAAGAAGGCTGATAACAATGTGTTTCTATATTTAATCTCGGTGAATGTTGTCCCAAAATAAAAAAGCCCTGAGAATTCCAAGTCGATGTAGGCGACAAAAGCCTTAACTTGCCTTTACTAGAAGAAACTAGGGAGGACAATGAAAGCTAAATTTATATGTATGTGGGCTGACAAACGTGATATATTTTGGCCACGGCGTCGTGCACAGGCTGCCGTAGGAAAACCCTAGATAACTCTGGGGAGAAATGACAAACATTTCTTTCCACAGACGACGCGGATCGAAAGGTGCTAAAGCGATGTTTATGGATTGTGATATTTTATGAAAAGGATGATAATAAGTGCCCATATGTAGCCTTGAGTAAGGATGGTCGCAGAGCAGGAACTATGATCACCGCTACTAAAACTGAACTTATGAACTTGGACTCCAGGAGACATTATACATTTAATTCTTGAAATAGCAAATAGAACCTAGGCACAAATTTTGCTGTCTCGGAAACATAGTTGTGCGTTGAAGCATCAACAAGGCTCGAGTTGCATTTACTTCTCTTGCTGAGATGTGGCGCAATATAACAGCATCTCCAGACGCACAAACTCCGGATCTTTAAATCGAACGTAAAAGCTGTTCTATTGTATTGCTGTTCAACATGGAAAGTGACCTATCAAATAATATTTAAGTAGCAATCCTTTGTCAACCAGTTTCTCCGGCGCATCCTTAACATTCGCTGGCCACACATTCACAACATCCGCACAATTGTTATCAATAAGTCTCTCCTCGTATGTATCTTAACTGCATCACATAAATCAAAATGTTTTTAATATACGTACATAGTACGCTTTTCAAGCAAGGCTACAGAAATTATGACGTCACTACTCGTCTACTTGCTAATTCAAAACTGAATTATTGTATGAGCACATTTTACAATAAATTTTTCCTAATTATGGTTGAGTTTTGAAAGTAAATGGATCTAACGTTCGTAAAGTAGTTGAGTATTTTTTAAATCACGTCTTCCTATTGAATTCCTTAGTCGGTCTGCCAGTACCCGTGCCCCATATCGTCGAATTGGTCTCATATTCCTCGGGGCAGATAAGGCTCTGACTAAACACATAAAAACTGAATTAACTTATCGAGAACTACGATCAGAAATTTTATTTGATTGCCCAGAGAACAAGATCATTCGAAAAGTGCCAAGCGATCGCTACAAAAAATTGTTAACAAGAATGATCTCAATCAGGCTGTGAAAGGAGTCGGGTAGGAGCGGGGCTATCAAAGCTCCACCACTCCAGCAAGAAAACAGAACCAGATCGATCCAAAAAGGTGCTGTGGGGCGACGGACGTAACACAACCACAACGTTCGAGCAGATCGCCGATGAGGGAATTGTTTTGTTAATTTTTTTGGCTTTGATGTGGTCCAAATTAATTTCTTATGAAAATTTTTATGTCTCATTGACTTTGTTTCGCCGGACAAGCCTATCTATTGGAATTATGTTAATTTGTCCTCACCTCGGCCAGTTTTCTGTTTTGTCTTTTTCGGGGGATCGTTTACATTTTTGTCTCGCAGTTTCATGAACATTTTTTTGTCAACAACAACAAAACTAAACTCAGAGGATTAAGGTATTTACAATTCCTGGTTATTCTTTATAAATTTTAACAGGCATTAAACTCTTAAAACTCAGGAAGAAAGTATAAAATTATCGAATCCATTTGGTAGGATGGTGTCTGATTGGTCCATATACTAACTCCCAGTTGCTGCATCCTTCCAGAGACTCCCCCGTTAAGTAGCACGAAAATAACCAGAAATTCTTCCAATTATTACTAAAGTGGATGATATCATTCACAAGTGACAATCGCTGAATTTAAATCCATCCTTGCTGAGGAACGCTCAATTCCAACAAGCACTGCCACTTTTGTTCCCAGCCCATGAATAATGATTAGCCCAGGGACTGAAGACTTCGCAACAGTCGAAAGCGAGGAACTTGGGGATTCCTCGAATTTAAGCATTTGTTTGCAACTAAATTAACTCACTTTTATTTTTGCATAAGTCAATTTAGTCAATTTTGTAATTATATGTCAAATTTACACTAGTGGGCTAATGGGTTCGCTTGGATGGTGTCGTCGGAATTTGACGAAGTACATACAGCACTCAGGCGAACGCAAATTCCATTAAAACGGAGTCAAATTAGGTTTCCGTGAATCTCCAAGAAAATTTTTGATCAAGAATCTTCCTTTTAAGATGAAATCTCATATCGCATCTAGGAATTTGCATATCACAGTCAACTGCATAAGATATTTTTCCCAGCTACAGGACATCAAAGAAGAAACAGATTTTTGATTTGCTTACATCCAAACGAGTTTTTCCCTTTGACACCCTGATGTCCTCTCCTTCGCCATTTCCAGTGAGAAAAATCTAAGAAAGTGGATAATCTTAACACTCTATGGCACTTCAGAGGGACTTTGCATCTAATTACCACGATTTATTCCCTCAGTGGAGCTAAGTAAATCTTCGAAAGGGTCACATATGAAAGATACAAACGCAACCAGAATCACAACATCTCGCAAATATGGAATTCAAAATGTAATTCAAATGTAAATTTGGCTCAGTCTGATCAGCATAAAGTTTCCTTTTCGATTAGCTTTTGCAAATTCGACTGTTTCGCATATAAGAGAATTGGGTACCGTGGGGAAGAATTTGTCCACTTATTGGTATATTTGCATTCAGTTCGATAGATGTTTTGAAAATTTCGTATTTCCACTGAAGTTATAGAACTAAAGCGTGATTTTCACTGCTACCACGATTGAAGTTCCACTTTGAAGTCGAAGGAACTAGAGCAGACTGTCTTATTTCCACCTCCACAAGTTCAGATTCAGTTTGAAGCAAAGCGTTCTTTTCCAGGGTTCCTTTTCTTTATAGTATTCCCCTTTGCTAAGACCTTTAGCCCGCAGCTTCTTATTAGCAGTTCTTATTCGTATTCGCGTTCCATTTCACGATTTGCGCCTAACTTCAATTTGCCTGAGGTACTCCAAGTGTTCTTGTTGGAATTTTCGGACTTCTTCTTTAGCCATGAGAGCCAATTTCCTGGTCGTCTTAGGATTGTGTCCTTGCCTTAATTCCTCTAGTTCCCGTAACCCCTTGTGGGCATATAGCATGGAGCGGTAGAAAAATTTCACCCGATCGCAACTGGACCTATATATAATATAATTTAATAATTCTGAACCACCGACATTACTCTGCCAACAAACCCCCAACAAACATGAGTCGCCGCAAACGGGGTTCGAATCAGAGACCCTTACTAAAAGAGCGCATCCGAAAACAGCCTTTAAAATGAAAATACTTATAAGAGTGCCTCCTTTGTTTTAATGTAAATTTAAATATAATGAAATCCAATGGTAGATTCGAAATATCTTCCCTTAACCAAGAGCAGATGCCATTACACACGTAGAAGATGACTCTAAATTCAGTTCCTGCCCGCTCCCTGAGGAACTACGACTTGCTTCACCTTCCAAATCACCGAACTATGCACGGCATGCATGAACCTATAGCTCAATGCCGCGCCTCAATGACAGCTTGGTTTGCTTCGACCAGAACTCCTCCAAGTTGCAATTAAAGAAGCAACTTCAGCTATGGCTTAATTAAGTCTTTATTATTAGATTAAGGTTTATTTTCCGCAGGTTAAGACTTACTTTATTCTCATTGTAGCAGCCAGCTTTGACGAATCCGAAATAAATATTCATAGGTATATATAAATAATTATTCGTTATTCGATTAATTATTTGTTATTCGATAGGTCGTTATTTGATAATCAAGTAATTATTTGTTATTTGAAGAATTATTTTCAAGCATTTTATTTGTTATTTGATCATCAAATCATTGACCCCTGAGTAGGCATAAATCCACCACTTGAGACGACGATAATACTAATTACATTTGCCTTGCGAAATTCATACAAAAGAACTTAAGTCATCAGCACGTCGGCTCAAAAAGAGGGACGATGCAATAAATTGTTTATAATAGCTACAAGAACCCAGAAAAACGACATATTTTCGTAATAAAAAATGGGACATCCCCGTCCGCTATCGTCATTACAAATTAAAACTAGATGAAGACTTAAGTGCGATCCTTACGGATCACACGATCAACTTGCCAGGTCCTTGTTTATTTTAATTATTGATTATTTAATTTTATTACAATTTTTACTAACATAATTAGATATGAGATGTTATTCGATAAAAATACAGGCTCCATCCCTACGATAATACGTACGTACGAACTGATCGTCAGACTGGTTGCGCCTGACGTTTCGTCCACAGATCTTTGGATCCGGGACACTGCACTTTTTTGGAATGGTAATAAAATGGGCAATTTAAAAAAACTAAAAAACATTGTTGAAAACTTTGGAAAAGTCACTGGGATAGTATATTTTTGGCGTTTGTTTGATGCCTCTACGTTAAGTAGATCATAAGGTAAAAATAAAATAATGATGTGCATATCATAAAAATTTGGAATTTATGAATCGCCCTGTAACTTCCAATCGATTGAGATTGCCTTCCCCCCTATCATACAGACAATGTGTCACAAAATATTTTGTGGTCAGATATATCACCCCACATATTTTGGTACACCAGATGTGAAACACCCTGTATTATAAAAATATGTCGAAAGTTCCGAACGTTTCTATTTCAATTAATAAGTTATTACTTTATTAATCCCTTCCTCACTTTCGTCATTCCGAATTTAAAATTCAAATGTGTAAGATTGTGAAACCGAAGAGGAAGACAAAACATAAAGAGACATCACCTAGCAAATAATTATTTGGTAATCGGATAAGAAATAATTATTTGCGAATAACTCATCAAATAACGGATAAGTATTTGATTATCTAATAACGCACGATCCTATAACAGATAATTATTTGAAATTCAAATAAGGAGCATCAAATAACAAATAATTATTTATGAATAAATTTCAAATAAAATTAAAATTTATTTTAATAATTTTTTATCCGATTTTTTTAAATATTCGTTATTTGATTGAAAATTCATTCGAATAATGGCATCACTCTACCAACCTGGCGAGATTATTGGAGATGTAATACCGTTCTTTATTCTACAAATTAAATTTTTCTCGTGATATTTTCAATTATAGACAAGGCGATTATTTGTACTCTTTTATTGAAATTTCTAACTCCTTAGTTTTGGGGCAATCTTCACAGCCATTATTGCATATCAATTGAATTAACTACTGTATTTTCACCATCTTCAATAAAACACCGTACTTGATTGGACTCAGTAAGTTTCAGTTTTCTGCTTTCTTGCTTTACTTAATGACATTAGGAATATGTATAAAGTTCCACAGGGTAGCCAATTGGATCTATTTCTATTTAATATTTAAATAAATGATATTAATACTTAAGTGAAACCTCTTTATTATTTTAGTGATGCCAAATTTTAAATGTTATTTCTAGTGATAGAGGCTGTAATTGTAATTTTACTGTGTTGCACTTTGTTAAATAAAGTTTCTACAGGTTTTGACATAGTAGTAATCTAAGGCCAAAAAGAATGAATTCAAAATGTAGAAAGTTTAGGATATTTGATGTTTTAGGAAAAAATAATTTATGAAAGTTACCATTTCTTGCTGATTCGCCATGATCTTAATCTATTTGTCTGTAAATATAGCGACGTTTTGCTTTGGCTCCATATTACTTCTAAAAAGTACATACATCCTTGCAAACATATCCGCCTGGAAGTCTCGATATTCGGTACTCAGAATCGTTGTTGTTGTCAGAAAGCACTTGCTCCGGTCCCGCTTTTATGAAACGTCCAAGGTTTCTCCACTTGAAGTACCTAAATGTTGACGCCCAACCGTGAAATTAAGCATGCTGCTATACTTTTTATGAAGTCAACGGTTTTGAAAATTAAATTTAGAAATAAATTATTTTCTTCTACTATCTACCACACTAAGTTAAAATTTCCAAGTGACTATTAAAAAAATTCCCCTTTCCAGACATGTGAGTAAAAGTTTTAAAAATTTCCTACACCTACTTAAAAACAAGTAAATTACATACCCAAAAGAATAAGCTCGCTTAATTAGTTTAATTGCTTGACACCGGAAACACATAAGAAACCACATTTCGTGAATGGACTCCATTCGACCAATTTTACTCAACAAATCTTAAAAAGCGATCAACTAAATAACCGACTGCAGCCAAAAATCTGTGAATGGAACCTAAACGGTCATCATTAGGAGACGATCTCTGCTCATAATCTAATTATAATTTCGATGAAGACAAACTTGCGTGCGAAACTATCACAGATCCAGGAATAAATATTAGGCACAACCACTCCTCTTGTCTCTCCGGAGAAGCTAAGACGAACCGTCAATTATTACAGGTAAGAAAGACCGCTATGATACCCAGATTAGTATAATAAGCATCACAAAAAAATATTGTCCTGATGAAATGGTCTTGACTAACAGGCATTTTACTATATAATCTCAAAATTGGACAGGTAGAGATAGCAGAGCCAGGTATACGAGTTTCATTGACAAAACTTGGAGTCTGAAAATAACAGATATTTGGGTTTGATTTTTTACTGTTTTCCAGTTGGGCCAAGGAGTGCCCAGGGATCCAACTTTTCTCGTCAAACTCATCGGAAATGCCTAATGAGCGTTTGTAGCACTCATTCATCGAGTAATAGGGTGCTTGAGGGTGTTTAATTTATATAATTCTGGTTCTTGCTTTCAGACGATGAAAGTTTTAATAGAATTTTAATTGCGTTTACTCGCAGTTTTACTAAGCGAACGTAATCAGAAGCATTTGACCAAAAATGCGAAACCTCTTACCGAGCACTTTCCATGATCAAAAGGAGAACGATCCAAACATAATTCATGCCACGTATTTGTTCCGTTTAGCATAAATTTTGATTAAAAACGTTGAGATACAGGTACGGCCACACTCCAGTCTGGGCTCTTATCATAATAATAATAAATTTACACTCGATAGCTTTTAGATAGTGGAGTTTACTAGCAAGTCGATGGTCGTATCTGGAATCCATTGAGAACCTCAACAAGAAGACTCGGACAGAATCTCGACTAGAACTGAGGTCGGGATCTTAACGTTCTCGGTTAGCTAGCTAAGTATCGCCCTAGTGATCCAACTCGAACGAGTTATGCAGGAAAATTAAAAAATAAATTGAGGAATCAAAAACGAGACAAAATTTAAGATAAAAATTTAAATATCATCTTGGCGTGATAAAATAAAAAGTTGTTGAGAGAAGAATGAAAGAACTGAAGGTGCCCGGGAGAGTTTTTTCCTGTTTCTTCTGCTCTGAATATAAATTCGTGGCTGTAGGTGTCGGAATTCATGTGTCGCACTTATCTAAATTGCTCTGTAACGCGTTTCGAGAGGCCATCAAAACACACCTACGGCTAATTTTTATTTTTCAATAAAACTTACAGATTTTTCCTTTCTTGTGGTCGATGGACGATGATCTTGTCTTGGTTCTTGTTTTTAATCTCGCAACGTTTTCAGTTAATTTTCAACGTTTTGATAAGACATTTCCAGCTTGGTCATATCGTTCTTCCGTGAGAATTCGACTATAAAAGTGTAAAATTTATTCTGTCATAGAGCTTTATCATTGTAGGTATGATTTAATTCATCAACGTTTGGACCGATAAAAACATTTTAAAAATTTATGAAAGCCGTTTCGAATGTCCCATCGGTAATAGTAGTAGAGTTATCGAAATGTTCAATAATCATTCAAATCAGACTTTTTTACTTACATACCTCTTTTTCCTTTCCATGGATTTTCCAGAAAGTCTTTAAATCCTCGTATGCTACCTATTTTTATATGGTAGCCTTTCTAGGCGATGCGGCATTCAACTCTCTGTGCAAGTATTAAAGGAATCATGAGCCTAAGTCTAATTTATTTCAACCTCATCAAAGCTGATTTTACGAGATAATTTGCAGTATCGAGCTCGATTGAACTCTACAACCGGGTTCTTCAAGCCGTGGTATCAAAACAGCTGCGCTAATTAAATTACTAGCCTGCCAACCAATCAGTCTTGCAAGGAGAGTAAACAGGATAGATAGGGATAGGGTTTAGACTGGCTGTAGACTAAATCGAGCCCTTAGTTGATTCAACACTGAGTTCTTATGCTTCCGTGTTGAAGCCATCACATAAATTTAATGATAAGGAAAAGGTTCAGCTTACGGGAAAAATAAGATAAAGATGAATAACATTAAACTAAGCTAAGAGATTCGAAGACTCAGAGTCTCAAAATTTGCACGATCGGTGACCATCAGACCAACCAATAAAATTCTCTTACAGAAATAAATACTTTTTCAGTAATTAGCAGATTAGTTATTGGCTGGCAAAATTAATGGTAGCGTATTATGTTTATTAACGGTAAATTTAAATTTAATCCAACTAAACTAGGATTAACATCTAGTTTTCGGTTTATTTCGAAGGCGTTTGGCAACTAAGTAAATCCAGTTACTTAGTATTTGATGACGCTTTTGTTGTCTAATCTGTCGGACGGCTGCTCTTGTGGTCCAAATGATATTCCTGATTCCTTCTTGAAGAAATGCCATTTATCTTTTGTTCGTGTTCTCTGTTATTTATTTAACCTGTCCTTGCGTTCCAGCCGCTTTTCCAAGCGGCTCGCTCTCACTGCAGGCCTTTTATTGGGAACTTTCTAGTATAGCTTCCTTAAGGGTAAATTGACGACATATTCTTTAATTACTCTTTACTCGAGCCAGTCAAGAAGGTGGATTGCGTGTTTATAGATTTCAGCAAGGTTTTCGATAGAATTGACAAACGGAATGATGATCTACAAGTTGTCTCTTCTCGGTTTTCCTTTCCACCTCGACGATTGGTTGTTCTCCTACATGTCAGGCGTACTAAGTGCGTCCCATTCCAGCGACCTCTTTTTAACCATATCTATGTCATTTAAGGCGTGCCTCAGGGCAGTATCCTTGGCCCGCTAATTTTTATCCTGTGTATCAGTAATGTTTGGAAGTGTCTATTTACCACTCTCAAATAGCCGTGTAATTTCCGGATATACATGGAACTATACGTAAGTACACGGTAACTGCAAATAGTCACTTCCATATTCATATTACTGGTAATAGTTTATCACAGCCTGTTCTAGATGCAAACCTGGCGGGGGGAATAAAGCAACTAAAAGCCTGATAAAAACTTGACATACTTTTCGCGTATTTCCGTGTACTTCTGTGTACACGGAAATTACACGGCAATTTGAGGGTGGTAAATAGACACTGCCATAATGTTTTGCTTCTTCGGGCTAGTGCTAAAAATCTGTGCTATGCGAACGACGAAAAATATTTCCCACTGTTTCTTATGACTCTGATTGTGATCTGTTGAATTCTGTTTTGTGATTGATGTTTTTGCAATCATCTTCCTAAACGCCGGGAAGTGTACGGCAGATAGAAGACATCCTTTACTTTTCGATTACTCCGTTAATAGTATTACCGCGGGCAGAGTTGGTATGATTGGAGATCTGAGCGTTGTTCTCAACCCTCGTCTTGTCGAGGAGCATGTGGATTCTATCGTCGTCAGGGCTAACTCGATGTTAGACTTCGTAAAAAGATGGTCAAAGGAACTTGATGATCCCTACCTAGCTTCTTTACTGCACCTTCGTTAGAACAATTTTTGATTACGCTAGCCCTATTTAAGTTCGCCTGAGACTGATTTCTCCTGATTCCCTTGAAAACAGACGCAATATTTCCAGAATAGTACTCATCTTCGATTTATTGCGGAGAACGATAAATTCACTCGAATTGCTGGGGGCTGTGAACATCTCTGTCCCGCCCCCCTCCATGAGGAATCATAACTTCCTGTACTTTTTTGGGTACTGAACTCTATTTGGCATGGACGAACCAATTACGGCGATATCTCGCCTCTTCAGGCTACGTTTGAAACAACAACTCAGGTCATGTCTCGGCTAAAAAAATTTTACAAAAAATGGTACAAGACTCCAAATTAGGTAACACAGCACTATATGAGAAAAAATATGAATGGCTTAGCAGTACGGGAAGTAGGAAAGGCTAGTTGCCAAAAACTGGATCTCACAAGAAAGAAATGTTGTTTGGGTACCATGCTCCAAAAGGAGCGAGAATGAGTCGTTATATTTATAAAATCAAAATTTAGATCAAGTTCCACGAACTTAGCCTATTCCCGTTTTCCGCAAAGTATGTCAGTAAGGCTGTAATTATTCACTTTCATTCAAAACAAACTGGGCAAGGTGAAAAACAATTGTTACCCTGAATTTGCCTAGCAGCCGTGGAAACACAGACACCCCAACGAGCCGGTGGTGTTATCTTTGGACAAAATCTTAACCGCCTGCCTCCAGGTTATTTATCTCAAATTTGCACAGCCCCATTGTAAGTGTTCGTGTAATAATATTTCACATTTTTCCTCTATACAAGTGCACTGCCATCATCTTGGCCGTAATTGTCCATAATTACTGCAACCCCTAAGTGCGAGCCGCGCCGCGAGTTCGCCAGCGGTCAGTTTAGGGGTTTGATGGTTCAGGAGGGCTTGGGGCCCTTGTCATTGTGGGCAGCCGTGCTAGCATGCCATTTGAGTATTACTCAACCCTCGATGTAAATGCTCAATTTGCGTTTTTCCAACAAATTGCTTAACCGACAAAAATTTAGCGCGTTATCGGAGCGTTTAATCGTACGAGTATCAGCGGGTGTAGGAGACTTTTTCCTAGTTGCCGCAAGCGTTTCTTCAACGGTCAGGGTGGCATAACATTTTCCTTAATGGCGGGAAATTTTCGGATGCCGTGTTTTGTCCAACTCTGTGGATTATGAGATTAGTTAATGGGGGAAAATGTTTTCGCGTGTTGCCACCCTCTCCTCGTCTATCGGTTTTTATTTTCCTTTGCAATGCGACTCTTATGCTCCTTAAAGGCCGTTTCGTGTCAACAGATTTTTACTAGCCTCAATTTAACCGGAGTTTTTTGGTAATTTCAGTGTTATAAGAGCTCATAAAACTGATTGTGTACAACACACGGTATTTACGAAAGGATATTTAACCCTTTCAAGTAAACTTGCTTTTGCTGTCAGGCAGCTCTTATCAGAGGAAATCTAAAGCTAAAATTAATGGACTCCGTTCAGTTTACTTCCCATTTCAAAGGAAGAGTGATTATTTCTTTAGATTAAAGTAATTAACGAAGAAATTGTGCGCTTTTTTCTGTTATAATTTATTTAAAGGGCAAGAAATAAGCACAAGAAATAAAAAATCTACAAAGAATTAATCAAGGACATCCACACGTTTCAGTGACTTTATTGAGAGATTGAGGGTCGAGCGTCGAGCATGTGAAACAAAACGTAACGAATATTTAATTTTTTGTGATTCTTGATTAAAGTTAGGGGAGTTGACGGTTCGATGACAACGATTACAAGTGGACCTAGAGTTGTGGATTTGAATCTACTGACATTATTCTGCAACAACCCTCAATGGCATTTTAATGCAATCTGTTGTCAGCAGAAAACATGGGTCGCCGCCGATATGATTCGAATATAGTACTCCGCGTCTATTTGCGCACTTGCGATACAGCACTTAAGTGACATTAGCTGAAACAATAGTATATGGCCTATTAAGTTATGTTTTACCAAATATTGTCATTTATAAATATTGTAATGTAGTTAGGAGTTAATTAAGACACTTATTTCAAATCACAAATGTTCACAGCTTTTTATTCACTCAGTTCGTTTCACAAATACCTTTATATACTTTTTCTTCACAATACTGGTTCAATCAAAACTAACTCTTTACATTCTCAATCGTATTTAAATAGTTTAACTAACTAACGACTAAACTAACTAGGTTTCTACTCAGCCTAATTCTAGAAACTTCAGTCACTTAGTTCTAGATATTTCTGTTACACATTTTCACCTCATTTATTCACCACAGGATCCTAACTTCCTACATTAGACATTTCCTTTCCTAGATTTCTGGCCTCCTGGGACATCCGTTTTACACAGTTGACTATTTCCGTTTTCATTGCCAACTTCGTGCATGTTTGTTTATGAGGGCAATGCCTACGTAAAACTCAACACGGAAAAAGTTAAACTGACTTTCTCTAAAATAGCCCAATTTTCATCTTATTAAGCTATAGATTTCGCAATATCTCTGGAAGTCAATGTGATTGAATAAAATTTGAATGTACGATTGTGTACCGCCATTTTTACCTGAAGCAACTCAGCTTACTTTTAACTCCTCCCTAGCTATGCAGTGCAGAACTGATTATAAGCAATTATTATAGATATAAATTCCTTAATTTTAAGAAACCAAGTGAAAAAACATGTTTTAAGTTTAGGCAAATTCTTTTAACGGTATGGCCAAAGCCTAGGGGACAACCCTTTGATGACATCCGGTGACAGTGTCATTTCATATTGACCAAAATACCTTTGCTTCTCATGCAGAAATCCCGAACAACGTATGGAAGTGTGACGGTTGGAACCAAACACTATAGCATAATTTTCTCTTCAGCTGGCTTAACGATTTGAACCTAAAACTTGTTGTTACATACATCCACTTATTTCGGCAGCAATTTCAGGTCTGTCGCAGTTGCTGGTCACAACAATAATCTTCAATTTATTCTTCGTTTGTGTGGTCCCCTTGACCGCTGCTTCAGTAAATGGCTTCCAAAAGTTTACTTTCTTCTAATTGTATATTATACTATCTATTTTTATTATTTCACATTCTGTTTTGCCTTCTTTAAAGAGGGGAACTATGCAGAAACCACAATATAGAGTACTCTTTGGGTTCCAGTTATTATTAATTAAATACTAAACAGTGAATAATAAATACAAACTGTTATTGTTTTGGTGCCACCAGGAGAAGAGGAATCTTCCAAAGAGACCAGTAACCCGTGCTATTGGCATGCGCGATTGACCACTGATATAGTGCCAACGTGCTAAACCCTCTCCTCTTCCCTTCCTGCAGGGCTGCCTTTAAATATTACCTTATCAGCCATCGTGCTATCATCCTGTTGCATTACACAGCTCCATAAAAAATATTTAAAAAATTAATAATGAGGTCTGACTATGTTTACCATATGTTTTCGAGGTCGCTGAATCCGAATCCGAGGTCCGTTTAACCCCCATCACATCAGGATTTTCCATAACCTCAAAATTTAGACCAAAAACCCTTATTACCCCTTGAATTTAAAACCCCATAGGCCCATTATACTAAAAACCCCAAAAACCCTAAGCCCTTAACCCCAACCCCTCAACCTCTAAACTGCATAATCTCATAACCTCAAAATAAAAGCGGCAAAGGTCACAATATGCTCCTCATTTCCGAAGTTAGGGCTAGATAGGCAGTTCGACAGTACATAACATACATAAAATCCTGATGTGAAGGGTATAAACGGACCTCGGATTCGGATTCAGCGACCTCGAAAACATATAGTAATCATAGTCAGACCTCATTATTAATTTTTTCATTTTTTTTTTGTGGAGCTGTGTTATCGTGCTATGTATGGCGTTGCAGTCTTCCCGATTCCTTTTGGAAGTTTATTATAAACTCCGTCATTTCGCTCCAGTATTCATCATTAACGGTGGACTCGGCATATTTACACACTATGATTGGAAGCGCGGTCTGTGAAGTACTACATGTTCCGCGTCTTCCGCCGGATCTAAGCAGTTCGTACACAGCTGTCGTACCAAAATTTGTGCAGGTGCAATTGCATCAACTTGTAGTTAGTTTCTTCTAGCTTGCGGTTGACGACCGAAGTTTCGATGTATGGAATCAGTTGGTGTATCCTTTTTCCTTTCGTATCATTTTCTATCGGTTTTTTTTGTACGAGGCCAAAGCCTAGGAGACAACCGTTTGATACGTTAGTATGGCTTTGTCCGAAAGGAAAGTTATGGTAACGGGAGTGAAGAAACTTGAATGTCCTTATTTTGCTGCGAGCTACACAGCAGCCCAGAGACGGAGTGAATGTTTTAATTCAATTTTAAAAATCTGCCTCTCTTCCTTTTTAATCCCATTTTTCCTGCTATTTTCCTGGCTCGTTTTCTCGTCTCTTATAAATGTATATCATCTCGTCCGTGAGGATATCAACCGGGAACCATCGATGCATCTCCGTTTTTCGGCTTCTGATTAAGTTTGCTCCCGTCTTTGATTCTGCCAGTTCTAGACCTGCAAACTCCATCCAGCTCTTAACCCTGGCGATAGTTTCATTTGTTGCTGTCTCTTTTTGGCGGATGTAGTTCGCTATCTGCAATCTGAAAGTTCCAAAGAAGCGGACCAAAGTGAAGATCACTTGTTGTGTGTTTACAGCAGTGTGCAGACGAGCGTTGTCATGAAGCAAAATCACTTTTCGGCTTCCTTTTCCAGAAAACGGTCTTTTTTCTTCAATGGCATCGCTTAACTTCAGTAGTTGTTGTTGATAGCGATCTGCGGTAACAGTTTCACCGGATTTTAACACCTCGTAGCAGAACCCCTTTCATATCCCACCAAACACACAGGAGGAGCTTCTTTCCATGAAAGTTCGGTTTTGCACTGGATGTTGATGGTTGTCCTGGATCAACCCATGATTTCTTGCGTTTAGGATTGTCGTAACGGACTCATTTTTCATCACCGGTATCAATTTGATGCAGAAAATCTTTTCTTTTAAACCGACTCAATAGAGAAAGTGAAGTGTCGTACCGTATCTTCTTTTGTTCATCTATTAGAGTATGTGGAACCCATCGTCCTTTCATCGTCCTGTGAGTTGTTAAACACCATGTACGCGACCGAAAGGGGTTTGTGTATACAAAGAAGGTCGTGCGGGTGCCATTTGAGCAAGTATCTACAAAACTTATTCAGTTTACGTTTGATTTTAAAATAATAAACCCTAGGGCCGAGTTTCATTTTGTACACCTGGTAGTAGACCGTTAAAAGTTCAATTAATTTTTTTGAAGTCAGTTGCTTCACCTCTTTACTGAAAGTGAAAATTGACGCCTCCTGACTATCATTCAGGCTCTGTTCTTCCTGATGCAATTTATTGTTTTTTTAAACTGAACTAAATCCCTCTTCCCCTCTTCATTCACAACAAGAGCAGGCGACTCCGCCGACTCCGATACGTGGCTAAATTGGTAAGTACTTGTCAGTGCACGTCGGTGTACAGATGCGTGCGATGTAAAACGAATCTTAGATGTAAATATGATAAAGGGTGTCGAAATGTTACTTGACGTAAAACGAGGACTGAATGTATATCAAAACCGGAATTATCCAAATCGGTCCACGTGTTACGAAGTTAGAAAAAACTTAATTAAGCTTAAAGAATCAGAGCAATACTAGCTAATCCTTGTTCTTGACCAAAGGGCGTAACTTTACTTTTTTTTGTAAGATTGTATGTAAAATTATGTTCCTTAAAATGTCTCAATTTTAATTTGGAGTAACCTTTATATAATAAACGGGAAGAATTTTATTCAGAAAAAGCTGTACAACGTCTTAACTACTTCTATATAGAGAATTCAAAAGATATTTTAGGTTTTCATCACAATTAGCCGGTTTGATATCTTCAATTATGTAGCTTAAAGTGGACCTCCGGTTTCTTGCGAAACTTATTCCTCCGTTTAGCCGGTTCGTCATTATTTTCCAATTGTATTAGACTAATCGAGGATAACATATCTCGTAACAACGAAGACCTGGTTGCAATTTATTCATGTTCCACGTTAAATATATAACTATATATCGTTCTAAATTAGACATGGAAGGATACACCGTGCATGCCTGTAACTATTAATCAGTAATATACTTGTTCCTCATGTATACAGTCGACAGAACAAGGTGTCTTATTTCATAGTTCCTTTAGTAGTTAAGACCGTATTAATTATAGTATTGATATCGAGTCACTTAATGCCAATACCAACGAAATAACTATTGTTGGAACACTGTTAGCACTCATTATGAATTATGGTTGCACAATAATGAAGGAATGAAGGAAAATTTAATATTCCTTTTAACTCTATGATCAAATATGTATATTGTCTATGCAGATATGATAATAGTTACGTCGTCAGACATTGGATAATTGGGTTAATAAGTCGTTCAGCGCAGGCTTTTACACACTCTGTATGCATTTTATAAAGTTTCTAGACTTCTAATTTTTACGCTAAGTGGATGTGTTGTATAGACCATATTCGAGATGGTCTATAAAGTGTAAAGGTTTAACATGCTTTATCGCTCTATAAAGAGTCCTTTAAATTTACTGAGAGTAGAACAAAAGTTAATATAATAGAAATAAACATTTTAATATTGTGCTCAACGTCGAAGAATGTGTCCACTAAATCAAGAGCTAAAAGCGTTCTATTATTCAAATCCGATAGTGTTTTCCTGTCTTTCTGATCCCAGATGGATACTCTAAGTCGTGTGAAAAATTAAAAACTTCATTTCTTCTTTATAAGAATTTAATTTATGTCAGCAATCTATTTAAATTATCATTCTATTGCTCAATTATGTCACAGCGAACAGGAAAAGCGATCGTACCACACCCTAAAACCGGACAACAATAAAAACAGCAAAAGATCTGAATAGCGGCGATCCGTACTGACCGCGTGTTTTTAGTGTTTTTAATGATCGTTCTAAATGAACAGACCTTTTAATTTGCTTGTATCTCGGCCTGTTATCTTCCATAACCAGGTCCGGGCCATCACAATATATCACCACCGAGGCCCATACAAGGAGACCTCTCCGGTCTCTAAGAAAGCGCCACACTGAAAACTACAGTCACAGGTGAGTATCTGAAAGGAAATTCGACTATAAATTTGTGTTCGGCTGTTATCTTAAAGGCCGGCCTTACAAAGAGCTAAAAATTAACAGAAAAAGAGCCAAAAAGGCGCAGACCTGAAAACCTGACCCGAGTGAAGTGTCAAAACATTTTGTTCGACTAAATGGCTATAAATTTAAGTTAAGCACTCTTTCCTTTTTTGTGATAAATTTTGTTAGTTTTGGAATAATTATTTTGCCGGTTGAATAGTGTCCTTTGAGGTTATGTTGTCATCCCGAAGTTCAGAGGTCACCGACTTCGTCTTTTTTTGATGGGTAATCGTCGTTTATATGCATTAAACCAACTTTACTGTCAAATTACCGAAACGTGCCCGGACTACTTTTACTGCTATTGGCACTATTATTCATTCCCTGGCCAGGTAATTGTTTTTAGTGGTCTCCTTCGCGTCATAAACTTTTAATTACCGTCGAATTTGCATGATTGGAGCCTTTCAAGGCTCGAACATACAAGAACCCGATGGAATTAACGAAATTAACGTGTTTTCACAATAATTGCGACGATTATGACTTATGCAACAATTTCGTAAAACAAACCCTGGTGGAACGGCTTCCAGATTAAACAGCAGGAACTGAGCAACGAGCTGAGGTTGAAGGAGAGATTAGCACGAACCGGCCAATTGTGGCTAGCTTTTAGCTTAGTCGCTGCGCTAGACGATATCACGCGAAGTCAATTATTCGCGTTGTGTGTTTATAAAACGGCAACCATAAAGGAATAGGTGTGGGTGGTGTCCGAGTTTGAGGAGTCGAAGGAATCGTGCTGGCCAAAGCCCCCTTTATGTTATTTAGCCGACTTTTCTCAATTGTTTTAACTTAGCGCTTATTCGTTTTTCGGTGACGTTGATGGCCTCTAATTGGCCAACATCTAATTGATTGCTTTGCGCTGCCATTTCAGGATCTTAAGACCCCTTACTCATGGCGCTGCGGTGATCCCTTGTGATTTATTGCGAAATAGGCGAAAACTAGGGGAACGCAAATTGCTTTTAAATGACATCAACAACTTTTGAGAAATGGAAATTGCTGGCATGTTGTTCCCTTCAAGGTTGTCGCAAAAAGAAAATGAAAGTTCTTGCCGGACGTTAGCTTGATCCAAAGAAAAATCGTAATAACAGGACCTAATTAATCAACTGCGGCACGTATTTGAACTTTTGCGTAATTACCGCTGGATTTTAATGGAAATTACCAAAATTACTTTAGGCGCAATCAATCTAACTGGTAAAGTGAGATTTAATAGTTAAACATGTGAAATTTTCTGATTGCTAGGTAATTTGTTCATTATTGCGTTCTAAGTCCATATTTTGAGGAGTACCTCAGTAAAATTTTGTTTTAAATAAAAGTGGAGCTTTACTTCGAACGATTTATAGAAAAAAATTTAAATAAAAAATTTTTTTAAATTTTCATTATTAAATATTTATAATATGAACATTTGGTGACAACATTTCATATCTAATGGAAGTAAATGAAGAAGTATCTCTAGAGCAACAGTAGGAGTGGTCCGTAGTGCTCCGGTAATACAGATGCAGGCCGACCTCTGCACCTTCCTCAAAAGGTTGAGGTAAGTGGCCTCACTACCAGACAACCACACCATGCAATAGGATTGGCCTAATGACTGTAACATAGAGCCAGTGAGTTAACTTGGGCTGAAAACCCCATTTTCCACCGATTTCCCTCTTACAGGAGTATAGAGCTACAGTTGCTTTCTTGACCATCTCATGAATATTAGGCTTCCAGCTGAGCTTCCTATCCAGGATGATACCCAGATATTTAGCTTCCTCGGTAAAAGCCAGGCGCGTGCCATTCAGATACAGAGGGTCAACATGAGGAATTTTATATTTCTTAGTAAAGATGACCAACTCGGTCTTATTAAGGTTAACGCAAAGCCCCTCCCCTCCGCCCAATTGGTGAGCTTAGTGGGGGCATTCTGCAAAAGATCCCTTAAAACAGGCAAAAAAGCGAGTGCATCCATGAGTGCCCCCGGACTAACATTGTTCAATGTCAATAAAGTCCACTAGAGTGAACTCCTTGCAATCAAGGGATTTCTGTATGGTGCGCACGACAGAATGCAGAGCAGACTCTGTAGACTTCCCTTTACAGTATGCATGCTGGGACGCCGATAGTAGATGCTGAGGGATACTACAGCGTAAATGAATATCAACTAGTCTCTCAAAAGTTTTCAGAAGAAAACATGATAGACTTATAGGTCTAAAGCAGTGATGGCCAAACTCACACTACTTAATGTCAGGAAAGCTTAAAAGCTTTAGAAGCATTTCGTACTATTTGTTTAATTTAGAACCTTTAAATGTTTGAAAAGGTTGTATATTTTAAAATATTGTATAATTGCTTAGAAAACTACTTAAATATGACGATTTTTTTAACTTTTATATGCTTTAAATATTAAAAAACGCAAAAAAAGGAAACCAAATACAGCCAAACAAGTGCATATATGAATTTAAAAGCTTAAAAGCTTACTTGCCCTCGGGCATAGGTTTGGACATCACTGGTCTAAAGTCCTTAGGAGTGGCACGCGAGCTTTTGCCCGCCTTGGGAATAAACACCACCTTGACTCGTTTCCGCAGTACCGGGATGTAGGTCAAGGCAAGGCATCCCTTATACAATACCATCAGCCAATATTAAGTATAAGATCGGAGCTGCGTTGGAGCTCGGCAGGAACAATAACATCAGGACCCGGAGACTTGAAAATCACATTCGCCAGTTCGAGAGGAGGAAGGTAGCATAGGGGGAGCATCTCAGTCCCCGCTGAGCTTCCTGGAAAATGAGTTTCAAAGAGAATCTCTAGAGACTCTACGCTTGATGAGGTGCAAGTACCATCCGCCTTAAGCAGATAGCTAGGAATACTTGGATTGGTAGCTAGAATTTTCCTCAGTCTAGAGGCCTCAGAGGTTTCTGATATTTTATCGCAGTAGATCCTCCATGATTTCCTTTTTATAGACTTTCAGTCTGTCCTTGTAGCAGTCCCACGAGTGCGTGTCCCTATTGCCTTGGCCAGGTCCTTCTGCACTCCTTCCTCCAATTCTTAATAAGGGATCTGACATTATCCGAGGCCAGAGTCAAGTTTAAAAACTCTTGCCTGTTCCTTGTGATAAGAGTGGGTTCTGTCCCCACATTACATAAGAGCAGGGTAACTTAGTAATAAAACATTTTTGTTTATATTGATATTTATACTATAGATTTAATACTACAATCTCACTAAATTTTTCGAAGTTCTAATGACTATAAATCAAAATAAATCCATTTAAAAAGCGTCAATATCGTCCGGCTTCGTATGGGAAATTTTCTTCTGCATCCAGTTCTTTATCAAGCACTTCAGCTCCTTTTTTGCCACAGATCTCAAAAAACAAACATACACTTCTGATAACTGGTAACAATTGATAAGCCACTGTAGATACTTTTTCTTATTGCAGAAAGGAAACATCATATAAAAGCAAACATAACTGCCAAAAATAAAAAGGAATTATTCAAATATCTCTGCCCAAAGCTTTAAAGAAGGTACAGAAAGTTGCTCCATTTGTAATGGAATGCAGGGTGTTTTAGATCTAACGTACCAAAATTAGTGTGGTGATAGATCTCTCAAACAAAAAATTGTATGGCAGAGTGGGGAAATCTCAACCGTTTGGGAGTTACAGGATGAGTCATAAATTTCAAAATTCGCCGCTCTTTTTAGATGTCCATTATTTTCAACTATCACCACTATTATTACTACTCAAACGATTTCAAAATCGATAAAAAAAAACTCTTAAAATTCACAGATAATCACTTGCCAAACAAATCCCAAATAATGATGAATTTTAGGTTTTTTCGGCCGATATATCTAATAACACAAGTCTCACTAAACACGCCCATAAAGAAGGACATGTAAAATAAAACCAATTGGGCTCGCATTATGTTGGCCCCGCCACTAAGAATAAGATAAAATGATTTTTTTAAACTCCCGCTAGGCGCAACTGTGGTGGATACCCCTCTACAATGTGCCTTGATGTCGTCAAAGAAATGATCCACTTACAATTGCCAACTTCTTTGGGGATTTATTTAAGATTGCGTTTTTGTATTCCAACTGTAATACTAGCTTTAAGGATTTTACTCATTTGACGAGGCTTCCGCCCACTTCCCTTCATTCCAAAGACTTAGTATTTAACAAAACTACCGTTTTGAAATATTTAATGAATTTGGCTTATAGTTTCTCATGTGGTGATGATGGTATTCCTGCTCATTTTTTGAAAAATTTTAATATGTCCCTGGCTCCTATTCTCTGTCATTTGTTTAATTTGTCTACTTCACTAGTGTGTTTCCTAAGCCTTGGAAATTGATAACCCTTCTTCATAAGAAGGGCAACAAACATGACACCTCTAATTTATCGATGGTTTTGTGGTGTTCTCTCTGATGAAATCAATAACTCTTGTGGGGTGCCTCAGGGCAGTCATTTAGGACCTTTGCTTTTCATCATATACATCAAGGATGTCTTTGATTCTATTTAAATCTGATTATGTCAAGATTTTCCGTGTTGTGTCAAATGATAATGTCCGTGTCCTATTAAACTCTGACTTAGAGACCTTCCATAATTGGTCCTCTATTGATTTCCTTCCTTTGAACATTGACAAGTGCACTGTTATGTCATTCTCTCGTAAAAGAAGTCCTTTGCTTTTCAATTTCACTATTGGTGGTAGCCCATTGAACAGACTTGACAGATCCAGAGATTTGGGAGCTGTCATTAATACTGAATTTTCTTTTGAGGATCATTTTGACACTATTATCAGTAAAGCCAATGCGACCCTGGGCTTCGTCAAAAGATTGTCAAAGGAGTTTGATAACTAATACATAACGAAGCTGCTTTATTGTGCTTTTGTTTGACCAATCTTGGAATACGCCTCCCCGGTTTGGTCTCCTTTCTATGTCGCTCATATTGTTCGTATTGAGAGCTCGGAACTTTTTTCATATCCCTCATCATCGGACCAACTATGGAATGAACGTGCCTATAACTTCAATATCTCGCTTATTTAATAGTCACTTTGATTATAGGGGCATTTCACGCGAAGCGGACATCCAACAATTTTGAAGAAGTTATGTATGACCTGTTTCAAAGGCAATTAATCATATTAAGAAACTTATATAAAAATAATTAAAATAGTGATTCTCATAGGAAATTGCATGCTCTTCACAGTCGTGGTATCGAATTCGAAATTGGATTTTTTTTTTCCTGTAAAAAAACCAAAATTAATATCTAAAATTAAATTTTGACAAACTTCGACATGTTTAATTTTTTTTTTTAAATAGCTCAAAAAATAACTTAAAATGTATAGTAAATGCCTGTTCAATTTCATAATGTGATCTGCATTCGAACACAGTGCAGCGCGTAGTCGGCGTTTGGTCAGTGCAATAGTTTTGTATGGAAACATGAAAAAATTTAAGTTTAAATTCTCTATCTCCGATACGAATGCAGATCACGTTCTAAAATTTTACACATATTATTTATGAACTATAAGCTACATTCTGAGATAAAAACAAAAAATTTTTAACATGTCGAAGTTAAGTAAAATCCGATTTGATATGTTTACTTCCGGTTTTATATACGAAAAAAATTTTTTTTCAACTCTGTAATGACAGCCAAGAAAAACATTTATTTGTCTTTAAAATAACACTATTTACTTTTTTTCTATCACTTTGAATAATAGCAAATTTTTTTTTCAAAAAACCCGCTCCTCAAATTTTGTCAATTCTTTAAAGTCTTAGAAAAGGGCAACTAGGCTTCATAGAAAAAAAAATAAAAATGCACATTCATTCAGGACATATAGAAGTACAATTAAACCAAATATGAACAAAATCCAGAACCTGACATTTTATTCGCTGTCCGCTTCGCGTGAAATGCCCCTATATTGACTTTCTTTTGTCCAAGGGACAGATAAGAGATCGGTTTTGTGTCGAGTTAATTTGTTTTTCTTTACTGTCCTCTTTTTCTCTTTTTTTAATCTTATTTTGGTGTTATTTTTTGATAATCTTTTTTTGTATTTTTTTCTTGTATTTCATCTCGTTTTCTACGTTTTTTCTACTTTGCTTTTCAGCTTTTTTGGTAGTAATATTTAAACAGATGAACATTTTAGAATTACTATTCACGAATCGTAGTTCGAGTTAAGATCGGCTTAGTCTAAGTTGCATTTGCTTTTCTTTTTCTTATATTTGCATGACTATACTAAATGTGTAAACTTATTTACTTAATTTATTTTTCCATTTTGCTTTTATTATCACTTTGATTTCTGATATTTCATTTTACTTTATATTTACTGTATAGATTTCGTTAGTTTGAAGCAGAGATGGGCATTTTTTATTCGAATAAAGATAAAAGCTAAAAGTTCAAATAAATTGAAAAATCGAATAAAAATTTATTTGATTATAAAAATTATTTGTTATTTGGAGGATTATTCGCAAATAATTATCTGTTATTTGGTGCTTTTTATTCCAATTTCAAATAATTATTTGTTATTCGATTATCAAGTCATTATGCGATAGTTGATGTCTCTTTATGGAATACTTATTTGTTTTATGGTATCATTTACTAAAATATTTACTGTAAACATCGAAACATAACAAGGGAGTTTTAATTTCCTAAGTACGAGACACATTGTGATATGAAATGCGTGTACCAAGAAATAATTTTTTTAAATTGAACTAATGGACACCAACAACAAATAATTATTTAATAAAGTGACATGAACTATCGAATAATTATTTAATAATCGAATAACAAATAATTATTTGAAATTCGAATAAAAAGCACCAAATAACAAATAATTATTTGCGAATAATTCATCAAATAACGAATATTTATTTGATTATCGAACAACGAACGATCGAATAACAAATAATTATTTTAAATTGAATTAAGGAGCACCAAATAACAAATAATTATTTGCGAATAACTTAAAATAAATTGAAAATCGAATAAAAATTTATTCGAATAATTTTTTATTCGATTTTTTAAAAAAAATCGTTATTTGATTGAAAATTTATTCGATTAATGCCCATCACTGGTTTCAAGTAGTCAGTATTTGCCGAATTTGTAAATAAATAAATTTGCTTATCGTAAGCGTTTTATTCTGAAAGTAAAAGAAAATCCGAGAATTTACTTTGTCACTTTGGCTTCTGAAAATATTTAAAAAATTTATTTAAATTATGAATAAATGTTTGGTGGATCTATTTGCTATTTTTTAATCGAATAATTATTGTTAAATTTTCAATATTGGCTGAAAAAAAGGCTTTAGTGACTTATTTGATCATCTGAAAACAAACTAATATGACTAATACTGTCACTCCGACCATGTGTCTGATCCTTGTCCGATCATGAGTCTAATTCCAGCGGTTTACGAGTTATATACAAGCAATAAATTTCACTCTGTTTCAATATATTATTATTGCACTTTCAAGCTTCACTTCAAAATACAAAGAATAATAAAACCGCACGATTAATAAATTAATGCATAGTTACCGAATTGTTCAAGGATATTATATCCTAAATAGAAAGGAACGGACGCTTCGCATTTGTTTTAGTTTTCTCTCAACAACCTTAAACCGAACCAACCAGCCAGGGCTGCTCCTCGTGCTGTCGCAATTAATTTGCAAATTAGCGTAAATGTTGTATACATCAGAATTTATGCGGAGGGACGACCGTGATGTGAGTTTTATCAGAGAACAGCGTTTTTATGGCTTCGGCCCGTTGTTCCCAGAATAAAACAAGTCCGATTCGGAGATAAAATAAATTGAAAGTCTTCAGGTCTGCACCATCTTAGCAAATATTTAGCTGACTTCTCGCCCTTATGTCTCGCTTGTGATAACAAACCTTCTTCGGTTTAAGTTTATACCCTGATACCTGGATGAACTCTTTCATAAACTTGAAATCAAAATAACCATAAACGTAATGAGAGATGGTTACATATGCACATGTATGTATACCACTTTGATAAACTGGCACTAACTAGTGGCTGGATTTGCTTTAAGAAGATTTTAGTCAATAGCACGAAAACTATCGATTGTACTATATTTCTCGTTAAAATTATCATAAAACTAGAATTTTTTAGTACGTTTCTTACTCGTATATGATTCGGGAATTTGCAAATTACTAAAATTATTCAAATTCGCATGAATGAAGCCAACACTTTTTTGAACATTATCTGGAACGTTCGCTGTTTTCTTCGATTGCAGACTGCAAAATTATGATTGCCTCTTCTAATTGATGTTCTATTGGTGCGTTATTTTCTTCAGTTTCTATTTGACAAGATTTCCACCGACTTCTCTTGAATCCAAAGACCTTTTACTTGACGAAGCTACGATTTTGAAGAAAATTTCTACTTTTGCTGATAGCTTTTCAATTGGTCCTGATGCTATGCCCGCCTCATTCGTGAAAAGATGTGGGTCCGTTCTTGCTCCAATTTTGTGTTAATTTAATCTCTCAACTCGTTGCGGCGTTTTTCCAAAAGCTTGGAAAACCTCATTAATTACAGGGGCCTGCGAAATTTTGAAAAATTGTTCCCCCTGGACAATGAATAGTTCTTTCCGAAGTAATTTCTCGCGCTGAGATCGAATCGGGCCTCAGAATTACTCTATCACGTCAGGTTTTTCAGATATTCTAACCTAAAAGTGCAAAAACACTAGTTTTTTCATATTTGAGGTTATATAGCACCGCGGTGTTTTTTTTTTCAAAAAACTTTGTGTCGGATCTTATAGTACAAATCTTCCTCTTTCGAATGCTGTTGAGTTCGCTCAAATATATTTCTTTTCGTCGAGATATCGCATTTTGAAATTTTAACGTTCATTAATTTCTCGTTATACGAAAACTTTATGGTAACTTGAATAAGGTGACCATAAACTTTTCATATACCTGTATCATATATCTGTATCATATTATATTAAGTGATCAGAATATGATACAGCTGTCTAGATCGGTGATGAATTGTTTGGATTAACAGCTAGTTTTCGGTTTCGTGCGAAAGCGTCCAGCAGCTAAAGAAAAACTAGCCCTTTGGTCAAAGATAACTTACTACTAGATAACCGGCTCCCTAAAATACCCAGCTAGTATTGAAGAAGTAACACTGGCACCACAGCTTTTAAAGTCATAAGGATATACATGCAAACAGGGGCGGATCCAGGATTTTATTTTGGGAGGGGCACAAGGGCCAGACGGGTAAGGAGTGTTCTCATAAGATTAAGATAGGGATTAATTGTAAAATAATGACATACAACAATAAGTATGGGAAATATACTTGTAATAAAAGTTTAATAATGAAAATAATGAAAAATTACATGTTTAATATTGATAGTTTTCTTTTATGTTTTCTGCTCAAGATTTTTTTTTTATATATATGATGATGCCAAAGCTCAGAGGAATCCCTAAGATGCTTAAGCACAGCCTTGGCAGGAAAGGAATTAAGGATGAGGGAAATGGGTTAGGAGGTTGGGTGAAGGAGGTGTCGATGTACCCCCCGTTTGAAAGTTTCAGACTGATAAGACGAGGGAAAAAGAGAAGATGGTAAACTGTTCCACATTCGTGTTGTTCTGCTTAGAAAAGATTCCCGAAATTTGACGGTACGTCAAAATTTGACCTGGAGAGTATAGGGGTGGGAGCGATTTGTAGATGAAGATATCAAGTACTTCTGCAGCGTTCATCATTGACGTAATGTCTTGATGTTCATTCAAACGATCTTCTGTCATCCTTCTGCGAAGATATGTCTTTAGTCGGCGTAAGGTGGAAAAAGATCGCTCGGCAGTGCCAATTGTCACAGGAAACGTGCACAACAATTGCCGTTGCTCTTTTATAGGCATCTGCTGGAGAATTTGGAATATTTTCTCTCATCTGTTGCCAAATTTGTAGCTCCTGCTTCAAAGCTAAAAAACAAGGGAGATCCTCTTTATATACTTCAGCACCTTGCAAAACATCCTCTACATCTTCGTCACTAAAGTTATGGGATAGCAACTTTTGCAATTGTCCGATTCTTTCCAGCTGAGCTCAAGGGAACCTCATTGTCACTCATTATAATATCACTCGCTATCACTACAATAACTGAACAACAAAATAAAGTTTATTCTAGTTAATTTTATAAAAATTTTAATAACCTTACACGACTTGAATAAAATTAAAACCAACTATCGGCATGCCCGACGGTAGTCGAATAAAGTTTTTGAAGAAAGATCGCTATCCTCGACACTTTATAATTGAGCTGCATCCCTTCTCAACCCCACTATCGGCTACCCACACCGATAGAAGATAATGCAACGCGTCACCTTACCTTTACTTATTTTTCACATTCCTATCATGTTTATTACCCTTTTCGCGCAGACTAGAGTTCTTCTGCCGCTCAGTGCATTTTATTAGTCGGCATCCTGATCCCGAAATAATGAGAAATCTTTGATTAAAGGTCAAATTTAGCCTCAAACAAAATTTTCATCCAAAACCCAAGCAGAAAATCATGCTCCGGCCATGGTCTGGCCCTCGTATTTGAAATTCCGCTTCCGCATATTTCCGTGCTTTTAGGCTTACAAGTAGAACGAAAAATTTTTTTCATATAAGTAATAGTTTAGGCGCTAGAACAAGCTTAAAGAAAAATCACCCCCCCCCGCTGCTATAAGAAGCAATGTAAATTTGTCGGAAGTTCAGACCACTTGAGCCCTAATTATAGCGGAATCTAATTAATCTTCTTGTGTATTTTGAATGGTCGATTGTGACCGTCTGGGGGAGCACGTGTCCCTGTGCGCCCCCCTCCTAAATCCGCCCTTACATGCAAATAAAGAGTACAGGTAGTGTGTAGTCATTTACTCCTGTCAAAATTATGTTCTCATCCGGATAGAATCACATACTCCTGTCCAAAAAGTACCGCCAAATCTTGTCGAAGAGAAAAATCTACCAAAAAGGACTGAGTTAGTTACTTATGTGCGTAAACTGTCGATGTATTCTGATCTTTTAATGAGCGAAGTCAAAACCACCGTAAACTACAAGCCATTAACTGGACTTTTGTATGCGGTCGTAAATGGTCTTACTGAATGGTCATATTTACATTGTTTCTTATGGTAGCCAGGGTGTGATTTTCCTTAAACTCGCCCTACACCCCAAAACTATTAGTTCTATGAAAAACTTACTAATATTAACTTAAAGCAGACTAAATGATCTTTCTATTAAAGTAAAATCAGGTACAATTTATTTAGCAAAATAACAAGAAATTTTTGATTAAATGTGAAATTTTAGTCGCAAACCAAATTTTCATCCAAACCGCAAGCAGTAAGTCATGGTCCGACCATGCTCTGTGATAATTTTTTCTTGGATGCCTCTTCTATGTAAAGCTGCCCATATATATTCGCTATCAAGCTGTCAAACGCCTTCTCAAAATCGACTTTGCATGATTAAGGGGTTATACTCAGTCGCAAGGCCAAAAAAAGTCGTTTATTTAGGAATTTCTTCTGAAAAGGGATTTTATTTGACAAATGCAAGAAGTATTAATACATGTAGTGGTAACTTTTAACTCTATATCGCTATATGGTTCCATCACTTCCTTTAAGATTTGGAGGTACTGGTGCTGGTCCATCTTACCATTTATCCTGCAAATGGGGCCAACACCTTTCCAAGAAAAAGATCCCCACACCATTACGTTCCCTCCTCCGAACTTCACACAATTTTTTGTGTATTGAGGCTTGTGAGCACAATTTATATCACGTCGAACCCAACATCTTCCATCGGAACCTACTAAGTTTACTTTAGTTTTGTCAGAAAATAAAATGTTTTTCCAAGTTTTTATGTCCCATTTACAGTATTCCTTTGCCAACTCAAGCCTCTTTTTCAAGTTTTTTCGTGAAACTTTTTGTGTATTTCTTGCCATACGTCCATTTAGACCTGACTCTTGCAATCTTCTTCTTACTTAACTACAATAAAAACTTCGTTAATTGTGATCACTTTTCACTTGAAAGCACTAATATAATTATGATTCACTTACACTAAATTATTACACACAAAATTTTTAGAAATTCGGAACGCTTTTTTATCGTTTCTAATTACCTGGCCACTTCACTTAAGACTCGCTTACATATCCGTACCTCAGAGCAAAAGGGTATTATGTCACAAAATGTAAATTTTACAGGAGATAAAATAAATACAATAATTTATTGTGTTGTACAAAGTAAGAAGAAATAATTATTATTTCTACTTGCTTTCTAGATTACTTATTTATATGAATAATGATAAAAAAAAGACAAAAAACCGGAAAATTTTAATTTTGGACTTAATACCCTTTTGCTCTGGATATATTGCCAACAAATGCAGTTTCCACAAAATGCACTTAGCCATTATCTCGCACAAAGCGCCTCCAATTAATAACTAACGGCCTTGTAATTGGGGTAATAAAAGATTTCCAAACAATAATACCTAAATAACTGAAACTGAAGCAAGTCTATACAAGCGATGTTTATTTTTTCAAGCCGTTTCTAATTAGTTGGCCATAACTGTATATGTACATTCTGAAAATGCAATAAAAAAATCGATTTTTTGAAATTTCTAAGATTAGGGAATATTTCTCAAAGTGAACTTTATTTGCCCAGTTACCAAAACGCATCTTCAGTTATGGTTAGGAGGTTTATGCAAGAGAGTCAAATTGAACGCTCAATAGTATAACGATGAATTTCTTCAAGCAATTATACTTCCGAACTGCCGAAAATTATTTGGAGATGACTACTAATGCGCCTTCGCATATTGTGAGTATTGTACAGAAAAGGTATGCGGACACTTTAGTAGACCTTTTGTTGAAAGATGAACGGCCTCGTAGAAGTACTGACTTATTTTTTGCATAGGGCTATATGATGGCGAACCCAAGGAATAAAATTTAGAGAGGCTGAAGCGAATAAGCTCAACAATTTGGGAGGAAATGCCACTGGAGGGCACACGTGCCACCTGTAACTCCTTTAGAGAAAAATTAATGTTAGTAAATAAAGCAAAGGGGCAAATTATAAAAAAAAAACATTTGTTGTAAATTACTTACCGCAAAATATAAAAATAAATAAATTTGTTTGAAAAATTGTATCTTTTTTTCTTATCATATCTCAATTTGCTTTTGTATTCGAATATATTGGACAATGTGTACAAACAGAGAAAAACTAAAAAAAAACTTAAAACAATTTTCTCGCTACATTTTTCCCATATTGTTTGGCCAACGCACTTTACCTTAATCAACTTAATTTAGAAGAAATACGAGCATAAATAAAGCACTTATAATTTCAAAATTTATTTACTCACAAAAATGTATTTTACAATTATAAGCGTTAACTTACTCTAACTAGAAACTGCAATATATCAAAAATTAAGAAACATTTTAAATCTTTTCCGAATCCAGATACACTTCAAAGTTTACTGGTAATAAAGTTCCAAATTCATTCCATCATGGATTTCATCTGAAAGAAAAATAAAACCAGTGTCCTATATTTATTCATTTTAAATTTAGGCAGTGCTTATTTGTCACCTTCATATCCCTATATTTATAGAATTATATAACTTCCCTTCTAACAACTCAGAAGACGCACTTCTCAGCAGGAGTCAAGAAACAGTTGACCTATTTACCAGAATTTAACAATATATTGAGGTGAATGAGGCTTCCAAACCAGCATGGAAAAAACATCAATGGCCAAAACTAGAAGGTGCACACAATCTGCTAAATCTGCAAGAGTACGAGAAAAAGCTGGTGAATAAAGACCAGGTCAGCAATACTTCGTCGTTGTTACGCAACCGTAGGCGATCCACATAATGAGGAAGCCTGAGTGGATCATTCCACGAGACGTTTCTTAGTACGAAACTAGCAAAGCACCGCTGTACCGACTGTACCAACTCATGGAGATGTCTGGATTGCAAACATGTATTGGAAATGTTTAATGAAATTAAAATGACAGAGTTAATTGAAATGTGCACTGAAGAAATTGGTAAATTGGGAAATGTCGAAAGAGCTCTGCGAAATATACAAGAGGGCGTAGAAACATTACATTAAAAAATGTACAATAAATTCTGCAACGGCTTTATATTCAACTGTGGCGAAACGGAACAGCATAACTACAGCGGCGAAATGTAATACACAAACAGTAGTTATTAAGCCGAATAAGAAACATGCGACGACACCAAAAATAAAATAAAACAAGAGATTAAACCAAGCAAAATAAATACTCCGATCACTCAAATAAAATCCATAAGCAATTTGGTATTATTCTCATCAGGACCACACGAGAAACTATCAGCCAAACCGGAAATATGCTTTAGGACAGTATCCTCTTCAAACACTAGATCTTTGGTTTCCAGCGAAGTTGGCGCAAGCCTCGTCATATGAGTAAAATCCGTATCTCTAATATCGCAGTCAGTAGTCAAAAAGGGGCCTAAAAAATTCGCCAAATAAGTTGGCAGTCGGTTCTTAACTTCTGCTGAATCTACGCATTAGTATGTTCCTAAGATTCTAAACCTTGTTTGCGTTAGGACTTGGCTTTGACCGAGAACGTGTAATAGGGTTTCGTCTTCTTCCCCGCAACCCCTGCATAGACTGGAGTTCGCCCCTCCTGTCACAAGACCAACACGAAGTTTCAGTTTGGCCTTGTTAAGCTTAATAATCTTTTTGGATTTATTGGAATTGAGAGTTCCCCAAAACGACTTTGTATGTCTGGCGATGTCAGATCCCTCTCATTTTTCTGTGTGCCTCCTCGTTACCCATTCCATCATTGCTTTTTTGGTTTCCTGGATGAGTATGCTCAGATTGAGTATTATTGAAGTGTCTTCATTTGTGCCCCTCTGCGCCAGCTCATTCGCTGTTTTATTTCCTGGGATACCGCAGTGCCCCGGCACATATGTATATTTAGGTGACATCGTTTTGTCTCCCTAACTCCTGTTTACATCCCTCTACCGATTTAGATTTTACCACGGCGATTGTTAAATATTTTATGGACGCCTGACTATCGGTACATATTGCAATCCTAGAGGATCTTTCTCTCCGTTCTATTAGCTGTTTAGCTCCTATCTCTATTACTGCGATTTCACATTGAAGAACCGAAGAGGAGTTGTTTATCTCTCCCCATAACTCCAGGTTTTGTTCCTCATACGATATTCCAAATCCACAGCCACGCTCGCACTCTTAGCAGTCTGTGTAAATCCTCTAAATTGGGATTACCACTTTTGAAGTCCCAGCCATATTTTTCCCAATCTCTTCTTTTTTTTATACTATGTGGCCAAATCCTAGGGAAGAACCCTTTGATGCGTTAGCATGATTTTGGCCGGAAGGGAATAAGAGTAAGGGGAGTTTGGAAATTGAGTCTTGTTTTTGCATTGCTGCGAGCTAGACAACAGCCCAGACAGAGTGGATTATTTTAATTTCTTAATAAAAGCTCACGGGGAGATCTGGTCTCGAACCCGGGGCCCATGGCAGCGACAGCTCTTGTCGCTTTGTTTTCCTTTTCATTTGTCTAATCCAATTTAGTTTCCCGTCCACTAGCACGTCCACCATTTTGCTCCATTCTTTAAAGTTAATCTAGTGTTGCCGATGCACGAGGGAACTATGCTTCTTAATTTATATCTTTTGGTGAAGCAGCAGAGTTCCGCCTTATCTGGGTTTATCTTCAGTCCACAATCCTGCGCCCAAGAGATTGCCATGTCGATGGCTTTTTGAAGTATCTCAAGTTTTCTTCAAACTTACCTCTGAATACTATTGATAGATCGTCCGCATAACAAATTACGTGACGAAACCTCTATTGTTACGAGACCTTATTTATTTGTTATTTACTGAATTGTTACGAGACCTTATTTATTTGTTATTTACTGAATTAAAATTAGAATAGTTTTTGTAAATTTAGAACTTTATTATGAATTGGTTTTGATTTGGAATATGAAATCTTAATATAACCTGATTAACCCTGACTCTCATAACAGCAGGTGCTGTCTGAGTAGGGTTGATAATAAGTGAATTGTATTTATATAGAAAATGTAATGAAATGTGATAAATAAAAAAAATAACAGCAAAGCAAGGTGACCAACTCTAAGATGCATACTCAGGGATTTGTCTAACCAAAGCCAAAATCATGTGAGTTAAGATCTGTCGCCCCCCCCCCCCCCCTTGACCAACAATTCACATAACCCATAATCCTATAGCTTACAGATTCAGAAAAAATTAAAGTAGGCCCGTATATTCGTGTGACATGGATATTATAAATAAGGCCCTACGGATAGATGGAGGGTGAAAAATAAGCACTTCCTTGCATTAATTCTAAATCTTTTTTAACACGTTAGCGATGTAAACAAATTCTAAATTTTAAAAATGGGTGGTTATAATATCGAAATTGTTACTTACAATCACAAAGCCTAATGGGATCCTTGTAAATAGTATACCACTTTTTCAAAACAATTTTATCACTTTTTGTGCCTGTCTGGGCAGCGATTAGTTTCTTTAAATCGCCAATTGTGTCATCTGGATTGCATTTCACTCGCACCTGCAAAATACTTGTTTTTGTAGAACCTGAAAAGTATGTACCAAAATTCACGTACCTTTTTCCCAAGACGATCGTTACAAGTTATTTCTATCATTTCTTCTTCTCTTTAACAATTTGATAAGATAATTGAACGCTAAGTACAAGAAAATTATGCAAAAACAACAGGAAAATTGCAACAAAATTGGAGCTGTCACTCAATTGTCATATTATTGACACTTCGAGATTCGAGAACATTTCAGGTACAGTTCAGATAATTCTTAAATTATTATTTTATATGATATTTCAAATTTATTAAATGTTTTGGTTTGAAATAACTTAATATACATTAAAAGTGCAGTTATCATTTGGATTTTAAAAGCCTTTTACGTTAACTATGAAAATAATTAAGGATGTGTCGTGTTCTGAAAGAAACATTTTCGATAATGAAACGATACTCGAATGGAACATATTCTTTCGTCAAGTACAAAACGTCCAACTTTCGCCGCTTGTTGGCAGGTTTCTGTCTTCGTTCAATGTTCACTTTCGCTGCCTGGGGAGCAGAATATTTTGTATTTTTGTATTTACTGTAGTTATATATAGAATAAATATTAAAAATGAATATACCTAATGAATACATTTCAAAAACAGAGGATGTAGCTGATCAGGTAATTATTTATTTATTAAAAAATCGTTGCATTTAACTTAACATAAACAATTTCGCTCCCTTTTGACAGTTTAATGTCAACGTCATCTACGGAATATGTTCTATAGCAATTGTTAATATACATAAATCCTAATTAAAAGTTAATACTATAATTTTATGACGTTCGATTACTACACCAAATCGGCGGCGTGTAACTGTGACGTGTACTGTGGTGACGCAAAAGAATCCTTAATGAGATATAGGGGGTCGTCCAAATGATCCTTGTAATCTATTGCTCGTGCATAATTTTTTATTTATTTTTCTTTTGATGCTATTACCGTATTTATTGTCATAGAAGGTATTTCAAGTAAAAAGTGAATGATTTGCATTTTGTTGCTTACGGAAATGGACCGGTTTTATACACTAATTTCACTTTTGCCTAATCACTTTGTTTGTAGAAAGTGCATATAAGCTTCTACTTTTTTCTATTGAAGGTGCATTTAAAAAAAAATAAATATTTTTTAAACCTTGATGCGCACTACCTTCAAAAATGTTGAACTAAATCAAGTCGTAATTGTTTTTTTTTATTCGAGGTTTTGGGCAAAATATTCTATTAAAGTCGTTTGGTTTAAACTCAAGGCCTTTATGCTTTTAACGTCCATACATATGTTAAAATATTGTTCAAAACAAAATCGCGTATCGGATTGATATAAGAATGCCTACGCAAGAAATATAACGATATTGCCAGGGCCCATCAGTGAGGCAATTTCTGGCCTAATTAGGGTAGACATTGAATCTCTTATCTTTTTGACAACTTTGGGTGTTAAATCTGGTAAGTTCATACGATACTAACTTATGTTTTGATCCTTGAACTGTAAATTGTTGATGAAGTAAGTGATAATGTGTTGGCCTTCCATCGCGGAGCTCCCAGGTTTACTAAAGAATCCACTTCAAGTTGTAGGTCCATGTCAATCGTCTGGCATCGGGTGAAGCTCTTTTCATTTAATTACTTTTGTGTAAAAAAGCGTAGGTAAAAACCAAGTAAAAATGTTCTTCTGTTGGAGGGGATTAAAATTAGAAAGTTAAATTTGGGTAAATTGATGACAACTGTAGAACTGCCAAATTTAAATTCCAGTGCAAAGATCAGTGCGTTTACAAGAAATCGTAAAAATAAATAAAAATTAATAACAATTTACTAAAAAAGTTGATAGCCCCCGTGAATATTTCAATTTTTATTTATAAGCTGTACCTTGCCAAATATCAATTAACAGTGAGTTGTCACCCATAAAAGAAGAAGAAGAATTATACCAACATTTTTTCAACGCTCATCAGCGTGTGTAGAATTTGGGTAAAAGGGGAAATTACCCGACTGTCAAATTTCTTTAAACAGACACAGTGTGGACGAAAACTTTCAAGTAAACTTTTATTAGGAAATCAAAATAATCCACTCCGTCTCTGGGCTCGCAGCAATGCAAAAACAAGACTCAATTTCCTCACTTCCCTTACCCTAATTCCCTTCCGGGCAAAACCATGCTAACGCATCAAAGGGTTGTCCCCTAGGATTTGGCCACATCGTATAAAAAAAAAGTAAACAGACAGACCTAATGCAATGATGCTCGGACTAAGTCGAGTGTGATTATTTCTTTCAATATCGTCTGTTCAGCTGATTCGAATGTGCACCTTAAAGTTTTAAAAAAATCATTTTATAATTGGACTGTTCCACCGATTTTCGGGCATAAACTTTCCGTGTAAATACTTACAAATATGGTGGGGAGACACATTTTGTCTCCCCACCATATGAGTAAGTATTTACAAACCAAAAATTCGATGGAACGTGTTTCGTGCAAAATCGTAAAAGTCAAGAAGAAGAAAATTCACGGAACGCACGGAATTTATTTAAACTGCACATCTATTATTATTAAACTGATCGATGATGTTCGCTGCTTAATTGATCGTGACATGCTACCATTGCTGGTTCTGCTTTATTGCTCTAAAGTTTTTGAGAGAGTTGAAGCGCAAGTTATTGTTTGGCACAAATGCTGTTGTACCTGAGGGATCTATCTAGATTCTAGAGAATCAGCTTCTATTCTCCATTTACATCAATGATTTCTCCACATGCATAAAGTATTGCAGCTTTCACATAATAACGTTATTCAATCAATTCACTATGAAACACTCACTCAACCTAACCTCACTTTCTAAACAAAAACACCAAACATCTGTTTGTGGTCTTTTAAGAAAAGAGCCGATCATGCTCCAGCTAAAAAGTTTGGGTAAATTCGTGAAGCAGGGAACATGTGACGTCGATTTTTTCTCCGCAATTTTGCCTGGCAAGAAACATGATGAAACACAAAATGGGTAAGTTCATGCCCATGCGGGATCTCATCTTCTGATCAGAGATCATACCTAATTTGTCTTCTTTTTTTTCCCGTACCCTCTTGTGGGGGGGCATGGGGCGGAAAAGAACTTCATCCGATTTGAGACAACGGTACTATAATTTATAGGGTGACTGCACTAGTTTGCGGACACCTAACCCTATTTATAACTTTGTTGCTTATTGAATTGATTACTATTAAAAGGTTGCAATATATTTTAATGTTTTACTATTATTTAGGTTGTCTTTATTGAATCCGTATATATTTTTAATTTAGTTTTATTAAATTTTTTATAATTTTTTGGGTTTTGAAGTAGTTAGCTTTTTTCTAGTATTCGGACATTAACACAATTTTAAACATAAGACAACCCCATTGCGTACGAATAAACTGTCAAACAGGAATGTACAAATTTATCAATTTATTGAGCAACTTATATCTTTTTTAATACAACAGAACGAGTTACCGACAAAATTTTGTCAGCTCCTCGAAACAACAAAAGGGGCAACGCCACTGTAAGATTTGAAATATTAGATAACTACTAAAACGTCTATAAAAAATTTAAAATTTATCAAAAAATTCGTACAAATTCTATTAGTGTGCGCGAAGCTATCCTAAAACCTTCAACTGAATCGATTAAGATGTGTGTCGAGAAAAATTCCTTTAAAATTTCGGGGAACGATTTTAAACTACAGTAAACGCACATATCATGTATTTATACTACTAATGACTTCTATAAACATGTTAAAAAACTCATAATCTTTAAGGGGTCAGTTCCTCAAAAATACGGGAAAAAAGGGCTAATTTAAAAATAGAATTACAAAACAAGTTGTGTATGCATCCAAATAATTTTTTTTATTCTTCTACAATTTTTTTCTGTTTTACATTGGATCTCCTACTGTCGCGCTGCGCTCCTTGCGCATGCGCGCATCTGCCGTTGTAGCTTCGATGGTGGGCGTGATAACTTGAACAAAAATTTACCTAGAACAAAAACCCAAGAATTTTATTAAAGTAGACAAGGAAACCTACGAATTGACGTAGGCATTAAAAAAATCATCGGTGATTAAATGGCGCAATCCGAAATTAAAGATTGAAAAAACCTCTCAAATTCGCGTAGAAAAACCCGTATAAGATGGCGGAAAATCATTATTTCGTAAAAAGCCTGTCATTTCGTAAGCAATTGAGTAAGGAACAGAACTAAAAAAGAATTTTTGAAATCGATCGAAAATTTCTGTTATCGCGCCCACCGTTCGAACAAAAAACACGTTTCGAGATAAACATAATTAAACTCTCCAGCGGCTCGCATGACGCGCGTTAACACGCTGTAAAAACCGTTCTATGGGAGATAGGATCATAATTTTTTTTTCAAATATTTTTGAGGAACTGACCCCTTAAGACTCTTAAAATAAATTTTTTCATAAGCGATTGCAAGTGTTTAAACTTAAGTGGATTATGCCTCTTGAAAAGTGCCCCTCCGCGTAGCAAGATTTCTACACTTAATCTAAAAAACTATTTATAAAATTCTCAGAGCTATGGATATTTTTTCTTATTCAGCAACATTTTAGCCAATGAAATATCTTTTTTTTTAATTTCTAGAGTTGCGTTTCTTCTTAATGAAATAGAAACATTGTTACATTGTCATATTTTACAGGCACGCAAGTAAAATATAGAAAGATTGCATTTTTCTCCACTTCCTGATAAATTCTTCAGAGAAACGTCTATTCGTTGTCGAATTAATATACTCAAGTCTTCTTACAACCCATTGCTATGCATTGTTAAATTTGTTATAAATCGAGATAAAATTGTCAATAATCTTGACTATTTGTTGAATAGGGACTTAGTCGCATCAGAATTTCCTTTTCAGTATTATGTCGTGATCCTCCTAGAAACCCGTAGTTAAAAGCGCCACCACTTATAAATACTGTCAGATTTTGCTTTGTATTCGATTAATTTATGACAATAATTATTCTTAGGTGATTCGAAAAGGCAAACACATCCTGCCCACAGTTGCACGTTTGTGCTTAATAGCTACATTCTTCGAAGATGGCCTGCGAATGTGGTTTCAATGGAACGAACAACGTGAATATATGGACATGAGTTGGGGATGCGGCTGGTTTCTTGCAACACTCTTCGTTCTTATAAATCTAGTGGGACAACTCGGTGGTTGTGTAATGGTTATAGCTAGATTTAAAGTAGATATTGCCATCGGTGTATTGTTCTTCATAGTGGTACTACAGGTAAATAACAAAAATTATTAATTGAAAATTTCCTCCCAATATTAATTTATTTTTCTTTTGCAGACAATTGCGTATTCAATATTATGGGACGTGCAATTTTTATTGCGTAATCTAGCATTAATCGGAGCATTATTGTTAGTTTTAGCTGAAGCAAGGGTGGAAGGTCGAAGTCTCTTTGCAGGCGTACCTACAATGGGTGACAACAAACCGAAAAATGTAATGCAGTTGGCTGGGCGAATTTTGCTTGCATTTATGTTTATTACGCTCATCAGATTCGAATTCAGCTTTCTACAAGTATGCATTTATAATTTTATTTAGTGTTAAGGAATTGCCTTTAATTTTCTCTTCAGATTGTTCAAGACATTGTAGGATCAATTCTGATGGTACTCGTTGTAATTGGCTACAAGACAAAATTGTCTGCACTTATTTTAGTTGCACTTCTTACCATATTGAACCTGTATCATAATGCATGGTGGACGATTCCTTCATACAAACCACTTAGGGATTTCCTTAAATATGACTTTTTCCAGGTAAGTTCATGCTTTTTTATTTATTAGTGTAAGAAAAGCAAAATTACTAAAAACGTCCAAAAATTTTCGCTACAAAACATTGACCTCCCAACAACTTACCTTGATTCCCATAAATTCAAACAAATTCTCATCATCGGTTTCTGATTCCGACTACTACCTTTATTGACAAAAACAAATATTATTTACAGACGTCATCAGTAATTGGTGGACTCCTTATGATTGTTTCTTTGGGACCAGGTGGAGTATCAATGGACGAGCACAAAAAGAAATGGTAGATTTAAGTAGTCTAACTGTTGTTGTCTAACTATAATAAAACGCTACCTTTAATTGATCAAGAGAGTATACCCTACCGTCAAGCCTTCAATAGTCAAGTAAAACTTTTATATGCGTAGTTATTTAATATTAATTATTTCATTTTAAAGACCTCCATGCAATCGACTGTAAATAGTCTTTTTATACTTTCTACGGCAGTTCCAATATTTTGTTTTGTATAATGACGATAATGTATTATTGACACAAAAAATAAAACTTTAAGAGCAAAAGAAAATAAATATAAAGTACGCGAAAATTATTATTGTAAGTAATGTAGGTGTGTAAGAATGATTACGTTTGCCTGACTATCGATTTGTTGCCAAAATTTATCAGAAATATCACCGATCACTCTGTCGAAATAACTGCACCTACTTAAGTTATCTGTTTTAGAGAACTTCATACTATCAAGTTGAATTTATCGGTAGGTGGGTGAAATTGTGTTGAATTTTTAATGTTTACTGTTTTATTTTGAATATTTAAAAGGTTTTAAATTTTTCGTTTTCTTCCTGACGGGGAACAAAAATGTTCTGATCAAAATTTGATCCTTCAATTTTAAATTTAAGAGCAAAAACTTTTAAAAGTCTATTTGTGATTCATTTGTTAGCCAATTTCGTTTATAGTAAATACATAGAAGAACAGACACTTCAGAAAAATATATCCAAATTTATTTTTAGAAAAAAAAAAATTTGCTGTTTTCTTATATCAAACATTGCTTGGAGTTTTATTATGTGAACGGCGCAGAATATATATATTGCTGCACACCTTGTAACCTCTAACGCTATTAGCTACAAAGGCCATACAATGAACTTTGTGCATTAATCTAGAGACACATTATTGAAAGCTTCCATTATTTTTGTGAACAACTAGAGCAATGTTTGTTTAAACTTGAAATTCTGCAATGTATGAATACATTTGTAGTAAGAATTTTTATGTAAGCACAGAAACTTCAGTAGTAAACATTGTAATATCATATTCTTTACGCGAATGATATCATTATCACTCATTTATAACTGTTACTGGAGCCCTTCAAATATTGCATTATTTTGATACTACAGTATTCCGACAATACCACAGGGCTTTGTAAAGTTCGACAATACCAACCTAAGTACTTCCAATATCTAGTAGTTTTTAAAAGTTTACCCATTTGATACAGAAAGGAGACAGGCACATTTTAGTGTGGAATTTTATGAAGTCCTATTATATATCTCGTACATGATTTTTATGCATGTTTTTTGCTTTAGACAATATTTATAAAGAGAGCGACACTTATGCCTGGGCAATAGTCTATCTAGCGTTGCCTGTATTCTTCTTCAATTAAGACTTTGAAATCGATTTTTTTTATTGCATTTTAAGGACGTCTCGGAGCGTTTGAAAGTAGAAGGCGTATACCAAACAAGTGAATTTCGTCAACAACAGTGAAACTTTCAATGCGTTTTTCTCAAAATGGTGTTTTTAAAGTCCGTGAGTACGCGTTCTCGATAACGGCTTAACCGATCGATCTGAAATTTTAACACAACCTTCTTAGATATATTTTTTAGGGATTGATCGAAGAAATAAGAATTCCGATAATTATTTCTATTTTTTTAAACAATTTAGCGAACAAATTTTGATCGAAAATCAGAATTTTTTCTTTTTGGAGCCACAATTTCGTCAAAAATCAAAATTTCGACTATTCCTTCGATTCAGTGATGGGCATTATTGCAATAAATTTTCAATCAAATAACGACTTTTTAAAAAATCGAATTAAAAATTATTCGAATAAATTTTTATTTGATTTTCAATTTATTTTAAGTTATTCGCAAATAATTACTTGTTATTTGGTGCTCCTTATTCCAATTTCAAATAATTATTTGTTATTCGATAATCAAATAATTATACGTTATTTGATTACTTATTCGCAAATAATTATCTGTTATTATTAAGGAGACCAAACCTGAGATGCGTACTCAAGAATTGGTCTAACTAAAGAAAAAAATAAGTGAATTAGGGTCTGTCGATCAGAAAACTCCCTTGACCACCGCTTAACAAAACCAAGGACTGAAATACTCCGAGATACTATATGGTTTAGTTGCAGAGTGAAATCGAGTTTTTTGTCTAGCATTACACCGAGGTCAGTAACGGACTCCACACGACGGATATTAGTTTCCGCAAAAGTATAATCAAAGACGAGCTGACTGATGTTCCTAAAAAATGACATAACTTCACATTTATCCAGGTTAAGCTGCAGTCCATTTGTGGCACACCAACCCCTGAAGGTATTCAAATCATCCTGAATGCAGGAAGAATCATAACTGTTTCTAACGCATGAGAAAATCTTCATATCGTCTGCGTAGATTAAAACTTTGGAGTGCTTAATCAGAGGCACTATGTCGTCAATGGCAAGAATAAACAGCAGCGGTCCCAGATGGCTACCTTGCGGTACACCAGATGAAGTCCTAACGACTCTAGATAAAGTATTACGGAAATAGACATGGTAAGTCCTTTTTTAAGTAAGAGCAGATCCAGTCGAGCAATAAAGGCGGGAAACCCAACCTTCCAAGCTTAAGCATAAAAACGGGGTGAGGGAGCTTATCAAATGCCTTGCTAAAGTCGGTGTAGACACAGTCAGTCTGGAGTCCTTGTTGGAAGGCAGAGATAATGTGTGATGTAAATTCAAGAAGGTTGGTTGTTGTCGATCTACCAGGCAGAAAGCCATGTTGATTAGATGAGATTTACCCCTTACACTGCCCAACAAGCTGTGAGTATATAACAGATTCAAACAACTTGGGTATGCAGGAAAGCTTCGCGATTGGCCTATAATTTGTTATGGAGTTTTTATGCCCCTTTTTATAAACAGGAATTATAAAGGAGTTCTTCTATAAGGTAGGAAATCTGCCTGCCTGAAGAGATTTGTTGAAGATGAGTTCCAATGGAGTGAGTAAAGCATCAGAACAGAATCTCAAGAATGCAGGTGGAACACCATCAGGACCAGAAGAAAAGTCCAGTTTAAGTTCCTTGATAGCATTCATGATAATATCCCGAGATATAATGGGCAAAGCAATGGAGGTAGCGGGACGATTTTGGATATTACCAAACTCTTCCAGGGAAGGCACAAAGTTGCCTGATAAAAAGGCACCCTCAAAAAACAATGCAAAGTTCTCAGCTATATCAGGCGCGCTACAACTAGAGGATTCATTATACCACATGTTCGTACTTGGTTGCTATATAATTGTTCAAAAGTGATGGAAACACCTCTACAAAGCCCAGATCTTAGCTTTATCGAGCATATTTGGGCTCATATGGAGAACAAAATCAGCGAATCACACCGGATTTCAAATATACCAGACCTGAAAGAAGCTCTACTTGAAGAATGGTCCAAAATCTATTCTAACATCACCAATAAGCTTGTTACAAAAAACAAAGGACTTAAGTATAAGTAACACTTACTTTTTATTATTTCTTAAAAATTAAGCACTTAAGTGTATAATTTTTTTCAAAAAACAAAAATAAAAACAAACTGTTTCTGAACTCGAGCAACGTAAGAAATATTAGCTCCTTTGGCTCGTTATCAACAGCAGCACCAAAGGGTTAACTTTTCTCTAGCTGCTGGACGCCTTCGCGAGAAAACGAAAACTAGATATAACTCCAACACAAAATTTAATACCGATCTAGACAGCTGTATCAAATTATGATCACTTACACTGTCCCACTAACCTTGCGGTAAAACTAATAGTTTTACTTTGGAATTGAGTAGGCAGAGACGGAGTTAGATCAATGGGTGATTGGTACGATCACCACGATGCAGGTTTGTACATAGGTTTGAGTTTCTCATTTGTAAATGCAATAAAAATCCACCGTCTCTGGGGCCTGGGCGATTTCCTACCTTGAATCAATGCAAAAACAAGACATTAAATTTATCTCATTCCCGTTACCTTAATTCCCTTGCGACCGCAGCCGTACTAACGCATCATAGGGTTATCCCCTGGGCTTTGGCTATACATCATAAAAGAATTGAAAACAACAAGATTATTTTAAGTGTTTTATTTCTATACTATTCATCTACTGCTAGCTTCTGTATTTGCTTAGAAATCAATTCTGGTAAAACCCCATTGGCAAAACTCCCTTCAAATGCAAATTCACTTGGAGAATATTTGCCCAACAATTCAGTGTGATTATTCCAAAATTTTTCCTTGATCATATCTTCATGCACGGGAACGATCAATTGTCTTTTAGCAGTTGTTCCAGGTATTTGAACTCTTTTCCTAAGCAAAACAGTTCCTTTCCTAAACATTTCTGGTAAACTATTGTAATTTATCCCAAATTTCGAGAACAGCAACTCATTCTTATCGCAAGAAAATGTACCCCTCAATTCAGCATCCGCTTCTTGATTAGTCTTGCCATCTTTTAATACAAGATTCCAAAACGCTGTATTATACAAGTTATTGATGTGCACATCTGCTTGTCTCCAACTTAAGTAATCCTTCAAATTCTGATCCGATGGGTATAGCACTACACGACCATCAAATACAGGCGGGTACTCCAATTGCTTGTCTGGGAACCAAGTGCTCCAATTATGTACATAAGAAGATGTGAACAAACTTGTTACATATGACAATAATTTAGAATGTCTTCTGTTGAATATATTAGTCTCTTTTCTGAAGATGAAGGAATACTCATCACTTTGTCCGTATCCTATGATTATATCTCGAAATTCTTCCATTACTTGTATCGCTGCATAATTCATTAGATTTAAAGCTGGAATTCAAAATAAATCATTTATAAATAATGTGTTCTTGATAAATTCCAACCATTTACATCATTAGGCTTCTCAAAATCGTGAACTTTAGAAAATTTGTGAAATCCTTTTCCGTCGACTCGAATCACGATCCAAACATTTGGCAAGATTTTGTCATCCAATTCATAGGTTTTTACATATTCGTAGCGACTATTTGCCATTTTATTTCGCGTAAAATAACGTTTAATAAACTTAATTTGTCGTGCTTGTAAACTGAAACAGCACTTTATTAGCATTTAAAAAATTGTTAAAAAAATACTCCACGTTTGAAAGACCTTTCCACCGAAACGTCAGTTTACTGTCAAAAGTAAACTTAACGAAACTCGAATGGATAGGTTTTAACGCGTGTTGATAAATAGTTTGAATCACGGGTAAATTTCTTTGCGGAAGTGGAAAATGTTCGAGATTGCAACGGAAATTGAATTTTAAATTGTAGGCGTTGATTTAAAATGGAAGTACGTTATAGGCACACATTCAATTCGAGTGAAGTTCATGTAATTATAATTTTGTAAATTAAATATATTTGGGAGCAGCAAATATAAGTAATTTTTTTTTAACTCTACATGTCGTCCACACAGCAAGCCGTCAGCTTTCCGTGATTGAGAAAAGAGTTGCCTACAATAAACTAAATATAAAATCCTTTACATGATTTCGCCTGTTTGATCGTATTAACTTAAGTTTGACAAGTGCAAGATTTTATTGTTAGTATTAGGATGTTACAATGATGCCGTGAAAGATTTACCCATTCTATTTCCCTTTTTATAGTCACATTTATAGAGATGAATATTCGAAGGTACTTTTTTTCTTTTATCTTTCATCACTTGATTTAAAGTTAAATTTCGTCCCATTTTTAAAATAGTAATTAAATGTCTTTCTAGCGTTGTAATATAACTTATCCAGCAATAATACTAGCAGTGTAACATAGCTCTCTAACTATCTCAACACACGTTGGTTTTCTAGCGTTGCGTGTTCGAAGAGGTCTAAACCTATAGTGCCTATAGCTTACTTTGTTCACTTCGCGGCAAAGATGCTCTGTTTTTTCTTTAGTTTGGTGTCCCTACGCAGATAATAAATGCAGATAGGAATCTTTTTCACATAATCACTCAATTTTATAATTTGCAAAAAGACAACGCCAAAAGATGTTTATACTTATTCTACTATACTTAGCGCTCTGAAAAAGAACAACCTCGAGTGTAACTTGTCACTACACTTCCGTAAACAATTAATAAATCCTATTGTGTAAATTGAAAATACTCAATTAAAACGTAATTTCGCTTATGATATTGAATATTCAACATTCAGTCACAATTTAAAATTCGAGGCTTCAAAAAGCTTATAGTTATAATTACTTTTCCGAACGTGTTTTCGATAGCCAAGATTCCTCTCTTTCTCTCATTCCTTGTGGTGCATAGGGGTTTATTATACCGACTATCCACCAGGTCCGGTTCTGCACCAACGCTTAATAGAGCCTGGGATGACAGGTTCACTACCGAATACCAGATTGATTTTGCCCCAGAAAATGAGATCTAACGCAAAAGCGAAGAGAAAGAGAGACGACAAAATTTTGAATTTTTCTGGGGTCAGCAAAGTGTAGTCCGGGATTTGAAAATTTTTAAGTAGTAAAATGTATAATTCATAAACTATAAGGCTAAACAAAACTCTGCAAAAGAGGCGAAGACAGACCAAAAACCCAAGAGGACCAATGGTCCGAAGGTAAAAGTCCATCACACTCTGTCAAGGGCAACCGGCAGAGCCGCTAAAGTTCCTCTAGATCAATCTCCATCATTCAAAAGCTGCATCTGACGTGCTTAGCAGCAGATTCGTGCTGGAGGTACTAAATGTGGTTCTTATTCAAGAATCGTGGGTTCATGGAAGGCTTATAAAGGGACTTCCATCAAAACAGCACAGAGCTCTTCGAGCTGCCTTCATGTTCAAGCCAACGATTAACTTTCTTCCAATTGCAGAGTTAATTTTAGGGACCTGGTTGCGGCCATAGTAGAGGTGCGGCCGTACAAGAGAAGGAGATTCGGACCGACCACCACGTCCAAAGGAAGTAATGCAATTATTGTGTCCACAATCTGAGGAAGTACTCGGATGAACAATCGAAGTGACTACTAGACTATTTCTTACACAATAACATTCAAATATTACATAAGGATAATAAACCAAGCTTTACTAATATAATTCGCTAAGAAGTACTGGACCTTAAACTGACCAGACCAAACTCGGAGAACAAAATACTTAACTGGTACGTGTCTGATGAGCCCTCCCTATCAGAACATAAACACATAAGATATTATGTGGAGGTCTCTCGCGTGCTGCTGGAAAGGGGCAGGATTCCTAAGCTAACGAACTGGGAAACCTATCTGAAGCACATCAGAACTAACACGCTCCAATAGAATTCTAAGAGTACCGAGAAATGGTCTCAAACCAGTTACAAACCCTGATCGTCCACAGCTACGAAAACAGTAATCCTATTAGAGACAGAGATGTGCCTTGGTGGAACAGGACGCTAAGCAAACTTAAAGCTAAAGCAAGAACGCCGTTTAATAAAGCCAAGTGCTCAGGTGCGTTATTTGAATAAAAGCAGGTCCTGACAGAATATAACAAAGAACTAAGGAGGTCCAAGAGGAGAACCTTGAGGGACTTCTGTGAGGGGATCGATGATTTACCTGTAAGAACCTTCTTCTCGAAGATTACTTCAATGGCATCAGCTTCCTCCAAAGGACTGATGGATTCAATACCATCGACTCAGAGGAAACATTAAAACTACTGTTGGAAACACATTTCCCTGAGTGTTCAGAAATCGGAAAACCTAGAGAAACTCAGTCAACCACGTCGACTGAGGAGCGCCTCTGGGAAAATCTTCACAGCTGGGAGAGTAAAGTGGGCTATTAACTCCTGTAAAGCCTACAAATCTCCACCAAAGGAGGAGTCCTTTCCCCTTTTGCTGTGGACGCTTGTTATTGACGATTTTCTGCTAAGACTAACTGATGCTGGCTACGAATGTCAGGGCTATGCTGCTGACCTGGTTATTACCATTATGGGTAAACATGACAGAACTATATCTGAAAGATTGCAAAATGCTCTCAATATGATACAGTCCTGGTTTCTTAAGAAACGGCTCAAGGTCAACCCTAGCAAAGAAACAATTGTAACCTTTACAAGAAAGAAGCTGGGGTTAGAAGCTCCCATTCTTAAAAGAACACGGATAGAATTCATAAATGAGGTCAAATATCTATTTGTGGTTCTAGATCGAATACTCATATGGAATTTTTACCTGAAAATAATTAAGGAAAGGCTTTGACTGCACTCTAGTCCTATCGAAGACTCCGATAAAACCAGGGACCTAAAGCCTAAAATGGCCGTATGGGTATTATCAAGTGATTACACAGGTCTATAAGAAAGGGGTTATGATTGTTGTTGGGCAGCTGGGGGTCATTTTCAAAGTAATTTCCTGCGTATAATCCGAATTCAGTCTTGTTTTTCTAGTTGCGTAATTTAATACTACTCTTGCCCTTCAAAATAAGCTATGCAGCGGCCACCTACCTAAGTTATGACCATTTTAAGTTATGAAGTTCACATTTTATATAAACATATCAATTTATATGAAATATGAGCTTCAAAAAAACGTAGTTGGCCGCTCAATAGCTTATTTTGAAGCGTAAGAGTAGTATTAAATGGTGCAATTACAAAAAAAAAACCAAAAACATTGTGCACATCCTGTACATAACCTCAAAAGTAGCAACAACAAAAAACCATTTTTCGAAAACATAACCTTAAATATCTCAAAATCCTGACGTGATTGCCCCGGATTCAGATTGTACACAGAAACTTACTTCAGAAGAGATCCCCAGCTGCACAACAGCAGAATCTTGTAAGCATGTATTGTAAGACCTACATATAGTCACCTATGCGACTCTAGTATGGTGGCCGAAATCAGAACAAAATACAGCGCAGTCTTACTACAAAAACTGCAGAGGACAATTTATCTAGGAATTACGGGTACCATGCGCATCTGAACCACACTGGATCAGACTTCCTTACATCTATACATAAAGAAGGAGGCGGGCTTGAGCGCAAGAAGGCTGCATGGTTCCAAAATCATGTGGTGCTACTGTTGAGGAAGAACCAAAGGAGTTTTAGTTTTTCTTTATCAGAAGAGCTGATCGTGTTAAGAATTTGTTTTTATATTTCTTGCGTCGCTCGAGTCTTACATAGTTCATTTGGAATTTTTTTAACGAAAATTATATATTCTGTTTTGTTTTGTGATATTTCCGAATTAAGCCGGCATATGCAAGGCTTGAAGTTCGAGTTAATATCCGTCAAATTAAGGGGGTCCTCTACGCCCGAGGCCTGAAATTGAGCCGTTTTTTGGGGAATAAATTGCGAAGGATCTACTGAATACATTTCAAAATTTTTTTTATTTCGAAGACACATGTTTTGACTTTTCAATTTTACTTTTGAAGATGAAAAAAAATAACTATCGCGACCTTGAAACGTCATTGATGACATTGATGTTGAAACTGCATGGGTTCCGCTTAAGCACAGTTGTGGCCAATTGGGTAATCTGTAATCTGAAAATTTATATTCTTTATAATCATAGATACGTTGGTTACGTTTTCCCGTGACAGATTTTTTTTATTTTGCAATTTGTAAAAGTTATGCAGCAATTTCAAATTTTACGTCATTTTTTGACCTATTAGAGGCTATAAAAATGGAACAAAATAAAATTTTGCAAATCGTACTCGGGAAAACATAGCGGTATGTTTTCTGAACAATTGAAAAAAAATTATTGAAATCGGACCAATACTTTTATGAGAAGTCTTACTCGGCAGCTAAAAAAACACTACTTTCGGGAAAACGCGTTTAATGATAAATTACGGTGTATAACTTGATTGTAGTAACTTACGAGTTAATCTGCTATACCGGCGCCGTAGAGTTCTCCTTCCTCATCACGTTGATGTTTTTGGTTGTCCACATTCTTCTCAAGAAGGGACCGGTAAATTCTTTAGCCAATGATTTTTAACTGGAAAAGCGCCGTCGTGACGCGCCGCGCTTAGTTTCTCGGAAACGGCCGGAGACGGGTACCTTTCTGTTCCCAGAAACATGCAAAGGAACGTGATTATCATGCAATCCTTTGTGTGGCGTATTCTCAGATACATATAGATTGAAATTAAAAAAAAAACAAAGATCGATTTTTTGAAACCGCGAGAGTAGAGGACCCCCTTAAGAAGGCAGTAACAAAAATTCATTTATTATTTGATGGAAATATTATAAAATCTTGGCAATATTTCAAGCAACAAAACTAAAATTACCAAGCTCACTCGATACCCGGACAATTTGGGAAAATTAATAAGTGCTTTAATCACAAACATGAAAATATGTTAATTTTAGTAGCAAGACAACAGAAATATTTTTAAAGGTATAAGGTTTTATCTAAGCGGTTTTTACTGACGGGTATAGAGAGGCGCAAATTACCCTACACAGAAATTGCGTTAAGGGCGACTTTTCATTCATAATTTTGTGTAGACCTTCCAACATAGACTGGAACCCTATTTCTTACCTTAAAAGGTATCATGGGTTCAAAATCACCACATGCAAATTATTCTTCTGTAAAATGTACAATATGTACCTACCTTATTTGGAATAGATACCGCAATATTTATTATTTGAAATAACTGTTCAAATAAATGTTAATTAGGGGCCCTTCTAGTATTACGTAACGATATTTTTGAAGATTTCTGACCCCCTCCCCCCTTGTAACGCGTCGTAACGTTTCGCATTACTCCCCCCTAAACATTACATAACACTCAGATGATTATTTTTACTGATTTTTACCTAAAAATGTCAATTTATGTTGCGCAAAGTACCGGAATAAGAAGCAATGTAAATTAAACGAAATTTCAGCCCACTTTGGCCCTAATGTATGAGCGTGAAATTCGTAAGTTGTTCATGGCTAACGGTCGGACTCTTAGAGTCCATACTATGGAGTCGTGGTACATGGCTTATTGTGGTTATTTGCCATATATACTCAGTGACGCGACTCTTTCCGTATGTAAAAAAAATTTGTAGTGTAGATATACCATATAAGCTGAGCCGTTAATCACGAGTTAAGACTTTTAATTTTAACAAAAACTTAATGTTACGTAACGCGTTGCTTACCCCAGCCCCCCTCCCCCCTGTAACGCACTATAAAGTCTTACGAGCCCCCCCCCCCTATAACGCACTATAAAGTCTTACGAGTCCCCCCCCCCCCCCCCCCCCCCAACTGCGTTACGTAATACTTGAACGGCCCCTTATCATGAAATATTTTAATATTATAATATATTTAATCTCGTGTATACATCCTTAATTAATTTATAAAATAAAATTTACTTACTGGGGTGAAATTACACCCATGACACCATTAACGTGATTTTTTTAGATGATACCTTTCAAGGGTTAATATTTATAGCGACAATGTCCATCGCAAATGCTCTCATTATCAATTAGAGGAGCAGGCAAATGAGGTGTATCAATCAGTGCAGAAGCTATTGGAGGCAGAAGAGTACGATCTTAAAAAGCCTGAACGAAATGTTGCAGCACTAGGAGGAATACCTTAATAAATACTAAACAACAATTCAGTGAATTATATGAATTGAAGGGAATTTATTATTTTATTATTACCTCCTTCGCTACGATAAATGAAAAAAACACAAATTATAAGCGCTTTAGGAAGAAATATGTATTTTATTCAATTCATTCCATTATTAATCGTTCTAAAAATCAGTTCTATAGAATACTTCTTCTGGCTTACAGCTTATTATAAATTTTATAAATTAGTTTTCATACGATACTTACATTACACATTTACTTTCAATAATACTTTAATGGAAAGTACAGAAAATTGCATATTGCACATAAAAGGATCTTGTAAATTAAAATGTGCGGCAAAAACATATCTAAAGAAAAAGTGACGAATGGGTGGGTTGTAAATAAAAACGGGAATCATTTTTCTTAAACATTCTATTAACTATTTCTTCATCATCGGGCAATTTTTTATATTAAGCATCGGTAAGCTTGAAAAAAAATTAAACCTGTCTAATTCTTCTGAAAAAAATTACTTTGATGGAAAACATAATTATTTCAACAAGTGCACGCAATTCTAAAAACTTTCATATTAAACTTATTTGCGCAACGATAATATGTTAAGCCCTTTCTGTTTACATAATTCTTGCATCAAATCATGTGACAAATGTATATTAAAATTTGTTTTTTTGGTTATAAAATAATTCGAACCGAACCTTACACATTTTGCGATTTAATAAAACCAAATTGTCATTTATGTAGCACAAACAATATTTTGTTGTTGTTATTAATCCTTCGGGGCGAGCTTTCTTTTAAATGCACATTCCGCCATGTCGAGCATAAAAGCCTCAATGAATAACAGCACCCTTCCACCTCTCTATTTAATATTATTACGGTTTCAGTCCCAAATTTGCAACGAAAGACATTATAAAAATTGATATTTTTTAGTTTACAGTCCAGAGAATGTATTAAAAGATAAAAAAGTGCTGTCGTAATGCTTTGATGTCAATAAATACTGGCTCGCAAATAGATCACTGTTACATTTTTTTGTCTTTTTAATGAGTAAAAAAAATTGCCATTCAATTAGTTTGTTAAAAAATAAAAATGTTTTTTTACATTATGCATAAGCTATTAACTTAAAGTAGGAAGAAAAATGTAAGTTGCTCAAGACATAAAACAACCAAACAGGTGCTCTAGACTATACTTATTCAAAAAATTCTTATTCGAATGGAGCTCGATTAAGTTTCAGTCAACCTTAACATGTAAAACTGCAAGAACCCGTAAAAAAAAGAAATACTAGAGATTTGTTCTTATCTTGCGATAAGGTTAAAGTGCTCTACCCAAAACCATGTTTTTATGCTTTTACGTACCTAGTTAAATCGAATGAAAACTACTTGACTTCCATAATCCGTCACATACTTTTCTGTTTCATCTTTCATAAATCGAATCGATGATAAAAGAAGAAGTAGTAGTGCTATGTTTATTACGAGCCCAAACGGACAAGAATTCGTCCATCCATTACTTTTCAACTTTTTCCGAATAAGACCCTTTGTGACGGGCTCAAAAACGATCGTATATAAAAAAGTCAATAAGTATTAGGAACTTCAATGTATTTCCTAATAAAACAAGAATCAATTTCGATAAAAAGAAATAACTATAAGAATCTGCTGAAAACAATTCAATTTGAATGCAAAATAGTTCGTCCGCTCTGCTTTACACGCAGAAAAGTACGTCCATTGAGAATAATTGAGCGATAATTATGTGTGCAAAACTGCTAACGGTAATGATTCTTTGAATTTTTAAGAACTGATGGGATCGATGAGCAAATCAGTTTAGTTTATCGCTATCAGTGGTGAAAATGATTCGTGGTAAACCTATACCTCTCGAAGTGAGAAAAATTATAATAAATCAACTTCAAAGCGGCAAATCAGCGTACAAAATAGCAAAAAGTGTGAATTTATCAAGAAGTTCAGTGTAAACTATAATAAACGTGTACAAAAGTAGTGGTAGTGTGATTCTCAAACGCAAAAGTGGACCCCCGCCACTAGCTAGTCCCAATGATCTTCGGGTTCTTTCTAAGGAAAAAACATGAAATAAATGGGTTTTCGGTTTTATAAGGTAATATTACTGCATAATTTTACTTGTAAATACACGTTTCATAATGTTTATATCCCTCAAGGCAAAAGAGAAGCCGTTATTGACTCGTGCGCAAGAGCAAAACCGTCAACATTATGCCAGAGAGCATCGGGAGTGGACACAGAAGCAATGGGACAGTGTAGTCTGGAGTGACGAGTCCAGGTTTGAGGTGTGTGTAGGCGATAGCCGAAGACGTGTTGTAAGAACGAAGGATGAAGCATTCCATAATGTCTGTTTAAAGCGAACTGTCAAAGTTCCAGCCTCAATAATGGTTTGGGGATGCATGTTGGCACAAGGAGTTGGTAAACTTGCATTTGTTAATGGAATAGTTAACTCTAGTAAATACCAAGATATCCTGGAAAGTTTTCTACTACCGTCCATTCCATCACTTCAATCACCTTATGGGGAATTCATTTTTCAACAGGTGCAGTTTGCCACACCGCAAAGTCCACAATGGCTTGGCTACAGGCAAAAGAAATTGCTGTTATGAAATGGCCCCCTAACAGTCCACATTTGTCGCCAATAGAAACTTTATGGCACAAAATGAAGCAGAAACTGCGAGCAAATCCTGCCAGAAGTACGGACGAATTGCGTGTCCGGCTGCAAGAAATTTGGGACTCCTTCACCCCACAGCTCTGTGCCGAACTTGTTGGTACTGTTCCTCGTCGAATTCAAGACTTTCTCAAGAACAAAAGAGGCATAACATCGTGGTAGACGTATTCTTTTGCGCGCAAAGCAGACCGGACGTACTATTTTGCTTCCAAATTTATTTGTTTTTAACAGAATCTTATCGTTATGTATTTTTATTTGAATTGTTTTTTGGTTTGATTAGTAAATACTTTGAAGTTCTTAAAAAAATTTTACTTTTTTTTTTATATGAACCTCTTTGAGTCCGTCACAAAGAATCTTATTCGGAAAAAGTTGAAAAGTAAAGTATGGACGAATTCTTTTGCGTTTGAGCTTGTATAACGTTTTTGGAATAAATGAAGCTATTTTCAAATAAAATGAAACATCAAAGAACTAAAAATGTATATTGAGTTGTTAAATAAGATTTTTTTTCAAATAAATTAAATCTGTCTTTAAGTGTATCACAATTTTTGACTGCTGTGCAGTTTATACCCCAGTTATTTTTGTTAATTTTATTCTTGTACGGAATTTGCGTGACAAACGCATAACAATTTTAATTCATTTTACTCATTTTAAATCAGTACACAGCCTACTGTACATGCAAACCCGGAAGCTGACACGAACAGCTGAACATTAGTGGTGTAAACAAACCGAAACTTGTTACAGTAAAGAATAGGAAAATTTTGGGGAATTCTACTTTTTCGTAGTATTTCTCGCAGTATTTTTAAAGTCTCAACTTGGAATTTATTTAACGTGAGCCTACAAATGCTCTGAACATGTGGTCATAATAAAAAATTTCTCATTTACAATTTTCATGTATTTTAATGGAAAGACTCTCTTTTGTGTTCGTTTTTTTTTAAGTATTGAGGTTAGAATGCGTCAATGAAATCAGCATTTATTTTGAGTTTGGTTAAGACAGTGTGCAGTTTCATATGTATGCAAGGATTGATTAATCTGTGATACAAAGGGGGGTTGACCTTTTTAACGAGTGGACCGATTTGGATGGTTCTTTTTTTGTTATACAGAGTAGAAGACACTTAAAAGTCAAAAATAAAATAGTTTTAAAAAAAAAATTTAAACGACTATATCTATTACGACATTTTGAAGTCGGTGCAAATTAAAGAAACAAAACAACTACCCAACCATTACCGAAGATACTATATAAATTCACGTAAACGTTTCAGCTCAAGGGATCATGATCATAAAAAAGGACGATTAAATACTTTTGTTTGTGTAGTTTGGTTTGTTTCTTTAATTTGTACCGGCTTCAAAATGTCGTAATAGATATAAAATTAAAAATGTTTTTATGCTTTTTAGCGCTTTTTGTGAAGTCGGTTCAACTTTTTTTTTAAAACTATTTTATTTTACACTTTTTAGTGTCTTCTACTCTATACAACGAAGAAAGAACCATCCAAATCGGTCCATGCGTTAAAAGTTATTTTTAACCCCCTACCTCACCCCCATTCCACTAAACTTTTTTTCTCATGGTATCAATCAAGGAACATACTCTTTTGAACAGAAAAGGAATCATCAAAATCGGTTCAAGCGTTACGAAGTTATGCCCGATCAGATATAAAAAAAAAAAATAAAAAAATACGCGTCGAACTTAGAACCTCTTTGTTTTTGGGAAGTCGGTTAAAAATAGGAGAAATTACTAAATACCAAGAGTATTTATCGTGGACAAAAACTAAAGCAATAATTGTCAAAATGACAATGAGTGCCTTTATAACAAAAGTGCTCAACTTATTTCTTCGAGTAAATGTGGACTAACATTTTAAAGTAGAGGAAATGTTACGTCCGCAATTTTTCCCCCATTTCATGAGTACGTGAACATATTAAGGTAAAAATATTATAAAGCATTTACCCAAAACTAAGTACGTGAGCAGACCTATTTAAAATTTCATTTTGGAATACGTCATGTAACAATAGACAGAACTTGTGAACTCAGTCCAAACTGATTTCGGTTTGTCATCTAACTTAGATATTGTTCAATCTAAAAATACTTGTTTTTTTCATCTCGTTCACGGTCAAGATCATGGCAATCTATAAACAAACCGATGTGGGTTTGGTTAGTGATCCTTTGATTTTTAAAGTTGGTATATCGGCTAAATTGGAATGCCAAAATCAGATTGTGGTAGTTAACAAAAAATCGATAGTTTGTGTGATTGAAATTTCAGTTATTTCATACATTATTTACAAAACAAAATTATTACGGAAATGGCTACATTGGTTGAGGTATAAAATAGGATTTCAGTCATGTGATTAAAAATTCTAATTGGAAAAGTAGAAAACTACAAGAACACACTATTAGAATATTTTAAAACTAAATTACCAGGGGCCTTATTACTGAATATGATTCGATCGTAAATATAGGAAATTTAAAATTGAATAAACCCAAGGTTAGCAACTTACGCAATCTCATTCAATTGGAATCGAATCATATTCAGTAAAAACGCCCTTGGTCTGTGATCTTGAACCCGATAAATATGTGGGTTAGGTTGTTGTAACTTATAACGTTCATATTAAAGTGCCAGATCCTGCCCGTGAACCAGATGAAAAAAACAACTAATATTGAGCGGGCAGGTAAATTTATTTTCAAAAAATTATAAATAGAATTACTTGAATGCATATTACACGGCAGTTGAAACGATACACTAAAGTAATATTAGACAGAGTTGTAAAACATCTTAATAAACAATTGAATATACATTTTATGTTGTCTGATATTTTATTTACTGTGAAAATTTTTGATTTCGAAAATGGTTTCATTTATTTCAAAAGTGCTATATAACAATTGAAAGAAAATAGCTCAAGTATGCTATTTTGAATGCAAAAAGATAAAATGCCGAGCTAAATGAAGAAACGTTTTAGGATGTTTACAATTTCCTCATAAGATCTACTTCCACAATTTGATAGTTTTTAAATAAAATGAAAGTAATGATTTTGGTTTAGCTAGTTCTTGAAATAAAAGGGATATTTTTTCTCAAGAATTAAAGACAATTGCATTCTCTTCTTTTAATAAAAGTGTTGATAAAATTTCTCATTTCTTCCTTTTTATTATTCATAAGTACGAATAAAAAAAATTGCCTCAGAGTTTAAACTACTTATTAGCGCTTGTCTACGGTTAAATTAATAATAATATTCCACTTTAACTAGAATCTCAAATGAAATTTATTCCATAGCAACTTCTTTTGCAAAACTAAAAAGAATTTCATGGCTAACCTTATTAAAGAGAACATCTCTAGAAAAATAATTTAAAAAACAGCTTAAATAAATCTCTCAAAAGAGAAATGAGTTGTTTTTTTTACATTAGTTTTGTTTATTAATATTTAAATCGCTTTAAGAACAAAAATCAATAAATAGATGCTGAGCTCTAAAAATAATAAAGCATAAAATGGAGCTTTTCGGGAACAGATAAACAAAAAATATAAATATAAATAATCACCAACAGCTTTTATGTGTTTCGTTAGATTTTAACAAAAACGTTTAATTATCCTCTTCCTCTCATTTAAACGATAAACCTTTGCTAGATATTTTTAGTATTTTTTTTTATATCGATAAACTTTTCTTACATGAGTTCCATTTATTTTTAGGACTTTTATTACAACTTTCATGCACAATTTGTCTTTTCACTTTAAATATTTATGTTTTGTGTGTTTTAAATTTTTGCAGAGATAATGTCTTTTATTTAACTTTTTATTTTGCTTTATTGAGATTTTTGACGCACATATTATATTATACTTGCATTGTTTTATGGACAAAAAAAAATAAAATTATTTGAGAGTTTTACCATTAACTGGAAAATATATTAAAAGAATTATTTAAGATACAAAAAAATTACTTTTACTTTTTAGTTTTAATTTAAATTTTAACAATCACTTTGCGTAAAGTCCATTTCTTTCTTAACACTCCTCGCTAACCGATCTAATTCGGCGGCGGCATCTGTTCGCACAGCTAGTTTATCTGGTGGTGGAATATCTGTACCATTTGGAGCGCGAGGCGAATTTATAACTCCGGGCGGCGTACCTGGTGAGCCTGATTTTTTGTGCAACAATGAATTAAAGAAATTTGCTAAAACACCCTCACCACCTGGCGTTGAGGGATTCAATTTTACGTCCATCTGAAAGGAATGAAATATTTGAATTAGCAATTTATTTTTATGAAATCAACATATTGGTGGTTAATATTTCCTTTAAATTATCTTCTTCAGTAGTCTCAGAATAATATAATCTATGATATACCTAGTCGTGTAGTTCTGTCCCTAAGATATAACAGGTTCTTAAAGAATTATATGTGTAAGTCAGGTAGTTTTGTGTATGTCCTGTGATCAAGTTGAGAGAGAGAGAACCGAATCGCTGTCGTTGCACGGCACAAATGCAAGCAGACGCCTAAAGAAATATTTGATCTACTGCGGCTACTGAAAATTACGCTGAAATTTGTTTACCGTACCATAAAAAGGTATACTGAGGCTGCCTGTTCGGATTGCGGCCGACGACGCACTTCAAGAACACCAGCAGCCGTAAAAGCTGTGCGTGCGAGAATTTGACAAAATCCTCTTCGCAAACAAAAAGTAATTTCCAGAGAGAGATGAAGATTCCGAAAAGGACCATGTCGAGGATAATCAAAGAAGACCTTAAGCTTGGAGCTTTCCGCAGATCTACCAGACAAAGGCTGACAAATACGCTTCGTGAAATTAGAGCCACTCGATTCAAACCGCTCTTAGCGAAGTACGCAAACAACGAGCACCGGCGAATCCTGTTTAGTGTGGAGTGGCCTACGACGGGAGAAAATTTTTAGCACTGTTTCTAAGGATTCGGACAGTGATCTCCTAAACACTGATTTGACCAAGTTTTGGGAATGGTGTGTACGCAATCGCCTTTCCTTAAATGCTAGCAAGTGCACCACTTTTTACCGCGGCAGATGTTCTTTGCTCTTCGGCTACAGAGTTGACAAGGCTAGAGATATGAGAGTGGTTCTCAACTCTCGTCTTTCTTTTGAGGATTATGTGGCTTCGATCGTTGTCAGCGCTAACTCAACGCTGGGCTTTGTGAAGAGATGGTCTAGGGAGCTTGAGGACCCCTATTTAACCAAACTTCTGTACTGCATCTTTGTGAGACCAATCCTGGCGCATGTCAATCCTGTGCGGGCTCCATACTTTGCTGCACACATCAACCGAATTGAGACGGTGCAGCACAGATTTCTAAAGTTTGCACTTCGTGGAGGAAGATATGCCTTTGAAATGGATATATAAGAATGATAACGAACCTAAACATTGTAACGAAAACATCAATAAATTGCTCCCGAAAAACAAGGTGCATTTAATGAGTTTCCCATCAATGTTGCCTAAACTTAGAGAAAGTTGGATCAATTGGTTGAGTGGCACGACCACCATGCCTTGGTTCCCCGGGTCGAGACCAGGTCACTCCGTTTGTTTTTTCCTTCTTTGATAAATCTTTTGTTAATAGTATATTTTTTAAGCTCAATTTTTTGTTCAGTGAATTTCTTCAAATATTCAAGTGCCTATTTCGAAAGATTATTAGATCTAGCTCCTTTTATAACACTCAATATCTTATTGGTTATATTAATAATGTCTTACCTTTTTTGGTGAACTTTGTCCAGTTGAGCCGGGTGTTCGGGTAACAGCTTTATTTCCAGGTTGTGACCTTAAAGGAGACTCGCCTCTAGTTTGTGCTTGACCCTGCTGAAGTAGTTGTTGCTGCCTCAATAAGAATGTTTGTTCGTCTTCTGTTTGCACTTCTATTTCTCGATTTGAGACAGTCTATAAAACAGCAATCAATTTAATAATTTATAATTATTTTCAAAAAGAACAAATTATGCTTACCTTTCTCGAAGGAGGCGCTGCTATTACATCTGTATAGTAATCTTCAGCTTTACACGAATGCATATTTTCGTATAGAATACTAATTTTCTTAAGATTATCCCAACCAGCAGGACTAAAATAATAGAAACAAAATTGTTGTGATTAAAATTCTAATTTCCTTTTTTTAAATTTTAACTTACATCAAAACAGCATCCTTTTCCACGACTAGTGCAGGTGTACGGAATGGTAAGCCGTAAATTCGATGTGTTAGATATTTATAGAGGAGATCACAGTTTTTGTCTTCTTTAACACTTGTGTAAAATAAAGCTGTTCCATGTTGTAAGCAAAATCTTCTAATCCATTGCTGAATAAAATCAAAATGCTCATCTCTGTAGTCGTACTCCTTTTCCAACGTGCTCATATAATCGGTCTGTTCGCATATAATAAATTTTAGAAAATTATAATGATAAAATCATTATCATTACCTTTGTGACAACTACGACCATATCCAGACCCAAATTTGTTGTAAGAGCTCCTTCGGGCAGGGGAAGAACATCATCATCGTCAAGAGAATTCATCCGGACACTCCGTTTAATAGGTGAACCGGGATCGAGGTCATCTCCTACCTCACAGTAGCTTTGCCACGTTGAAACCAATCTTTGTCTGGCATGTTGCCTTTCTTCCTTATCTAGCTTTAAGCTATCAATATGATCTGCTAGAACTTTAATCCAATGTTGAAGCTCTTCTAGCCAACTCCACGGTGTTGTCATTGATACTGTTAATATAACTAAAGTGTGTGCATAATTTGTCTCGTTGAGTGCAAATTTTAGTAGATTTGTATGCCCTGGATCGCCATCAAGGACCCAAACTCCTAATCGTGTTACATCTGCCATAAACAAGGTTCGATTATCAATTTAAATTTTTAATTTCCCTTTAAATAATACATACCGTCCCTATATTCGTCTTTTACATCAATATAAGCGTATTCAAGTCCTGATCCTTTTTTCGGATCTTCGACGCCTTGCAGTTTTGCAATTAGTGTAGTTTTGCCTGTAGCATTGTTCCCTAATACTAAAACTGATTTGTTCGAAGGTAATTTTGTGCTGCCTTGCTTCTGAACTTCACTTAAAATAGCTGACCTGTAACATAAGAACAGCTTAATTATACTTAAATCGGAAATATATAGTTAAATATAGAATGTAACAAAATTAATATAGAATTTGAAGTTTTCGGTGTTGCTAGGGATATGATAACTTTCGGGTGAAGTTTTCACTGCGCAAGTGATACGGGAACTAGGTAATTGTATAATTTGAAAAAGATTTATCGAATAAAATATAAACCGCAATTATGTTTTACGCAGCTACGGCGGCCGATTCGTTTTGTAGATTAAGAGGAAGGGAATGAGGGGGGTCGACGTGAGGTTTCAACTTTTTGTGTGTGTAAATCGGTTTAGCCTAAACCTATTATCTTCAAAAGACTTCCTAAATAGTAAAATAACGAGTCAGAGGATACAAAAAAAATGTAATACAGTGAGCGAAATTTATATAACCGCACTTAGAAATTTTTGTAAATTAGTCAGTTACTCTTAATCAAATGTTCGCAAGCTGATGCTGTTGATAAAATTCCGTTATATTAATCACTTATTTCTCATACTGATAAAAAGTTGCATGCAGCTGCATTTCAGACTAAGTTAAGCAAGCAAACGTTGAGTGTCAGTGCTATTTAAGGCGAAATTTCTTTAAACGCAGTTAGTGGTTCGAGTTTTTTTGTGTATATTACATTCATATTTCGAAAAGGTATGTCCTCTAATTATAATTGTGTATCATTCCGTAATATTTTGTTGCTGTTTGGCTTACCTTTTACCTTCTAGTAAAATTATTTTAGAAGTTATGGCTAGAGCGAAACGGTTGACAGAACAGGAAAAGGTGAAAATTAGAGTTTTAGTAGAAGCAGGCATCTCGAAGCGCAGAATAGCAGAGGAGATTGGTAGATCGGATAGGGTTGTGAGAAATTTCCTAAAACTAGGGGAAAAATATGGAAATCGTGTCTCACCAAGGGGTAATACGAAACTAACTAGGCGCCAAAAAAATCAAATTTCAATTGAAGCAACTAAGAATAGGTTGTATGCATCGCAAATTGTTGCTAAATTGGACTTGCCAGTAACAAAACGTCGTGTTCAGCAGATCTTAAGAACCAACCCTAATATCGTTTTCAAGAAACCGGCGAAAAAACCGCAATTAAAGCAGCAACATAAAACGGCCAGACTGGAGTATGCAAGAAGCCACATGGACTGGACCGATAAATGGCAAACGGTTATATTTTCCGATGAAAAAAAATTTAATTTGGACGGTCCAGATGGATTTAGCTGTTACTGGCATGATCTAAGGAAAAATGACCCTCCCAGATTAAGTCGAAATTTCAAGGGAGGTAGTGTGATGGTATGGGGAGCTTTTTGTTCTACCGGAAAGCTTCAATTATGCTACATTACCTCAAAAATGAACTCGGAAATGTATACGGAAATGCTGGATACAGCTCTAATACCCTTTTTAGAGGACGTAATCGGTGACCGTCAATTTATTTTCCAACAGGACAATGCTGCAATACATGTATCTAAAACCTCCAGAGAGTGGTTTGCTGCTAGAGATATCCCTTTAATGAAGTGGCCAGCTTGCAGTCCAGACTTAAACCCTATAGAAAACCTATGGGGTATTATGGCAAGGGATATTTACTCGAATGGTCGCCAATTTGCAACGATTAAGTCCTTAAAAGAGGAAATCCACAAATCCTGGCAACGTATTGAGAACGAAACAATCTCTACACTTATATCTTCAATGCCCAATAGAATTTTTTCCGTAATTCAAAGCAATGGAGGACACACGAAATATTGAGATAAAAAAATCTTACTGTGTTTAAATATTTGTTAATATTTCATGAATAATTGAAAGTGCGGTTAAAGAAATTTCGTTCAGTTTTCAGGGAATATTGTATTTTTTTAAATAAATTTAAATGAATTCTTATGTTTTATAGTAATAAATAAACTGTTATCTATTTTAAATTTATTATTGTGTTTATATACTAAATCCAAGGATAATTCCTCCTAAAACTTAAAAAAGTTAAGTGCGGTTATAGAAATTTCGCTCACTGTAGTAATAGTAGACATACTGGTGTATTACAAGTGGCAAAGTAGGTAAAAAGAAACTTTTAAGTTAAACGGTGTTATTAAATATTAGATGATGTACTAAAAGTTAAAAAATAATTAATGGTCACAGATGTGTTGCTTACCAAGCTATAAGTACTATCTACTGGTAAGTAATCACGTATGACCAAGAGCAGTGCCGTCCTTTAATGGCGGAGGCCAAAATCCACTTTGGGTCAACCATCAGCCGAGTAAACGAAATAAGTAAGTAATCAGGGGGCTTTGATTAGACATAAATAAAACCAGAGATCCAAGTGATAAACTAATTCTTATTCGCATTTCAATTCAAAAAGTGAGAGATGATGTCCAGGAAACCACGCAGTTTTACTTAAGTTGGATCACCAACCCCAACCTCAAATAAATACGCAGAATAGTCAAAATATAATCAACAATGTTATGGATTCTTTTACGGTAAAAAGATCATTAAGGAGGCAGGAAGGGTTTGACAAAAATTGAGAAACATGAAATCATAATAATAAAAAACCATTAGAAATCCATATTAACTAGCAATGATGAAGACTGGCATGGATGTAAAGCACATCGAAATGTATATAAAATAGAAATTAAAAGAATAACACTGAATTTATAAAATATAAAATTGACTCCTGAGGAAACCAAAGAGAAATGTGGAGAAGCTCAAACAGTTTGTCAGTGGAGAATGCGAGAGAAATGCGATTAAGGAAATAATATTGACATTTAAAGAGAATCTTGTGAAATCACACATATGCTTTAATATTCGAGTGCTGCGTTTTTTTTGCACACTAGTATATGTACGACAATAATTCCGGAACAAAAGAAGGATATGAATGGCATAAGTATTGGATGTGGAGATACTTTTTGAAAAACATGTTCTGTAACTGGAACTAGGTATATATTCAGAACTGTATATATATATAAGGAATCCCAGAAAACATCTGCATGAAAAGTAACAAATACAAATAACTAAAGAACTAAGGCCGATTAATACAATATCAATTGTTGCAGATACTAACAGAATTTGTTTATCAGCAGCTAGAAAAATAACTTTGACAAAATGATTTTATTGCAGAATATCAAACTGGATATAGACGTAACAATTCCTGCAAAATATTGAATTAGATACTAAGCACGTGAGCACCGTGGCCTTTAAAATTTTTTGGTTGAAAGTTTCAAAAACTAGAGTTTTGGAGCTTTAACATGTTTTCTTCAGATCTTCGATACGATTATATCTCGCTTAGATACAGCCCGTCAAAAATCAGTAAAAAATTTAGATATTTTTTTTTGTTCCCTTAATTGTTTTGAGTAGTTTAATAAATAATTGCGCTCCAGTTGCGGGGTTAAAATTAATAAATAATAACTATGTGCTACAACATGACCATGTTCCTACGAGCAAGATTGTAAAAAGGTATGGGTGCTTTCATTAATGCATATTTGCATGTGAAAATATGCGTAAATGCAAGAAATTTGCTTTCGTGACATTTGCAAAAAGACATTTTGCGTCTGTATGCATGCATGCATTAGTGAACTTCTTTGGCTATAATTACAAAAAGTATTAATTATTTCTACAATTAGTTAAATTACATTACTCATTTTAATATGAACTAAATACTAGTACACAAAAACAGAACCTGCGTTACCTTTACTAACATTTAATTTTTCTTCTTGAACAAAAGTGCCGCACGCAGTTAAAAACATATGCAAAATTTGCGCTCATTTGCTTCGCACGTTTGAATTTATGAACCTTGTGCAAACGCATGTTTTGATTTCTTGCTTTAATGAACTTTATGCAAAAGCAAATATGCGCAAACATGCATTAATGAAAGTACCCTATTTGTCTGATGTAAAACAGGACGTTTTATCATGGCGACCCCAAAAGTCCTGGGCCCGTATTTGGTATCTCTACTCGATGTCGATGTTTGTCGATATCGAGAAATTTGTATTTGGTAACGCGATATCGACAGGGTTGCAATCGACGGTGATCGACAAAACCTTAGAATATATAACAACAGGAAAGGCCCTTATCTGTGAAACCGTGTACGTGTGATCGGCATTTGGCTTAGTTTGCGAACTGTCAAAGTTATTACCGTGAATTGTCCGATGGTTTAACAATTTTGTTTTGTAGTTCCACATAAAGTTCCGAGTGTTTTTAACCGACTTCCCAAAAACAAAGAGGTGCTAAGTTCGACGCGTTTTTTTTATGTCTGACCGGGCATAACTTCGTAACGCGTCGACCGATTTTGATGATTCTTTTTTTCTTGTACAGAGTACAAGAGTTTGTTGGGTACAGTATGTTCACCGATTGGTACCATGTCAAAAAAATTTTTGGTAGGGTGGGGGTGAAACCTAACTTTGTAACGCGTGGTCCGATTTGGATGGTTCTTTTTTTCTTGTACAGAGTATGATCCCCCATTGCTAATAGGTGAAAATAAAATTTGGCCTAGGGTGAGGGGGGAGGGGTAGTCTAACTTTGTAACGCGTGGACCGATTTGGATAATTCTTTTTTTGTTGGGTAGAGTATGTTCCGTGGTTGATACCAGGTGAACACATTTTTGGGGGGATGGGGGTGGGGGGTGGAACCTAACTTTGTAACGCGATGGTTCTTTTTCTGTTGTATAGAGTATGATCCCCCATTGCTAATAGGAGTATAGTTTGGTCCTATGGTGAAAGGTGTGGATTGGGGGAGGGGTAGTCTAACTTCGTAACGCGAGGACCGATTTGGATAATTCTTTTTCTATTGAGTAGAATATAATCCTTGGTTGATACTACGAGAAAACAAATGTTGTTGGGGTGGGAGTGGGAGAAGGGGGTGGAACCTTACTTTGTAACGCGTGGATCGATTTGGATGGTTCTTTTGCTGTTGTATAGAGTGTGATCCTCCATTGCTAATAGGAGAATAATTTGGTCCTATAGTGGTGGTGGGGGAGGGGTAGTAACTTCGTAACGCGTGAACCTATTTCGATGATTCCTTTTCTGTTCGGTAGAGTATGTTCCTTGATTGATATCATGAGAAAAAAAGTTTTGTGGAATGGGGGTGGGGTAGGGGGTTAAAAATAACTTTTAACGTGTGGACCGATTTGGATGGTTCTTTCTTCGTTGTATAGAGTAGAAGACACTAAAAAGTGTAAAATAAAATAGTTTTTTAAAAAAAAAGTTGAACCGACTTCACAAAAAGCGCTAAAAAGCATAAAATAATTTTTTATTTTATATCTATTACGACATTTTGAAGTCGTTGCAAATTAAACAAATAAAACAACTACAGTACCACAATTGAAAATAATACATAATACTACCTGAACGTTTCAGGTCACGGGATCATAAGAAATGACGATTAAATATGTTTGTTATAGTTGTTTGGTTTGTTTGATTTGCACCGACTTCAAAATGTCGTAATAGATATAAAATTAAAAATTATATTATGCTTTTTAGCGCTTTTTGTGAAGTCGGTTCAACTTTTTTTTAAAAAACTATTTTTTACTCTTTATTTTAGTGCAATATATTAGAAAACTTTAAAGCTAATAGTTTTAAACTTTTTGAAATGTAGACAGTGCACTTTAATAGTGAAATTGTTAAAATTAAGTGCGCGGTTTTGTGTTGTGCAAACAATCGGCGTTGTACACGTGGAATATCGTTTTTCAGGGAAGTTCTTGATTAAAATAATATTTTGTTAGTTTGAAAGCTTAATATAATTGCATTGACACGCTAAGAACAGCAACGGAACGTAAAGAAAACTAAAGTTTTCTTGGTGTTCTTAGTTTTTTACATTTTCTAAAATTGAATTTTTTGCTTCTCCTTAGCTAACCCAGTGGCTCGTGATTTAACTTTTATACAGGGACACTAAAAATTTAAATTCGTGATTAAAATGTTTAAAAGTTTTTATTAAATTTTGTGATATAGATTCGCTACAAAAAAGAAAATCATTCGCAATTCCTTGAGGCAATCGCGATTACGCTCTAATTTCCAATTTATTTTGGCCCACCTCTAGAAATGTTGTTGTTTTACTACTGCCATGACGAAAACAAACACAACTCAACGATTCAACTACATCAAGAAAAGTGCCGAGGTTTTCTGGCTTTAGGGCCTCTCCTTATAGTTATATACTCTAAGGACAAAACTCTCGAAGAGATTGACGTTGTCGACAGTTAATGTCAGACAAGGAGCAGATGTAAAAATGTAAGTAAATATCAATTGCCGGTTTCGACATTTCAATTAAGTAGAATTCTCTAAAAATGATCCAGTTGCAAAAAATAGGCGGTATTGATGCAGCTCTTTTCTGACTTGGGGTCACACTTATAAAGTGGTCTAGCAGATAGCAAAAAGCCTTTTTACTTAAGCGAAATTGTTTAACAAATCTACATAAAAAAGTAGTTTTAACAAGGTATTTTGATTATTATAAAAAGTTGTTTAAACCTATTCTCGTAATGATAAGGGGTTGAATGAATCTCGTAGTCATCCTTATCCCGTAGAAAATGTATCCCGATTGAGCCCATTTACAAAATTTGTTTAAAATTAACCGAACTATCTGAGGAATATTTTAAAATGTTCAGATTAACACTAATTGCAGAACAAATTTTAGTTCAAATAGATGATAAGTTGGTTATAATTCATAATTTAGATAACAATTTGGTGCTTCAAATGGGTACTCTGGAAACCAGATACGGTCCCTGATCTAAATATAATAAAAAATATTTGCAATTGAAGTCAAATATACCTCAAGAAATTGCAAGATCGAAGAAGGGTACATGGGAAGACATTGAAAATGAATGGAGAACCATTCCTACAGATCTACTAAAAACAAGAGGTCATTGAGGCAAATGGTGGAAATACATCATATTAAATAAGAGCTAAACTATCCTAATTTAATCCAAGTTTAAAGAATGAATTATATTTTCAGATTGTGTTGGATAGATCTCGCTTTTTCATCATGCAATAATAATTTCTGGCACCACAAAAATTTCATGCAAATTCTTTACAAACAAAAAGAAGACACTAGCAGAGGCATACCTTTAAAAAAATGTGCAATAAAGTCCACCAACTATATTTCTTGGACGGGGCAAATTCGTGATATGAATGAACAAAATATTTGCAATTTTTCGAGCCCAGTAAGTGTAAAGTGTAAAGAATTAAAAACGGGTGGGTTCGTGCCTACTCTTGCGAAAGGGTTGGCCCAACAAATGGATAAAGACAGACCTAGCGTTACAACCGTTTTCTAATTTTATGGTCAGTACATTTTCAAGACAACTGGCACAACAATTTATCTCTTTCATGGGTTACATCAGTTTCAAATAATATTGAAGTTTTTTTTTATAGTTATGGCTACCATAATGCACTATCGAGGCACAGGTGTGCCTTCCCCCTGGTATATGGTTTTGAATTTTTTTTTTAACTGCAGAAGCTTCAAATGCCTATCTAACAATTTGAAGAAAATGTAATGTTCATGTAATTTGTAATTATATTTTAGTCTTTGTCTTCCCTGAATAAAGCGAGCAAATTTAAAAACTTTTAACTAAAAAAATTAGGCGAATTGCCAAAATGTTGCACTTGAAATATTTACTTTGGCTGCAACGTTACTTATAATCTGGAGATAGGTAGGCTGGTGTGGATCGATTCAAAGTTCATCAAAAACAGTCTTAACACGCAAGCGATTAGAAATAAATAAAAACTGTCACTTGATAGAATAATCAAAGGCTAATTATATCGCGATAAACAGGCTGAATATTGCAAAACTGTTCTATTACACAATCCAAAAGTGCTGTCTCCCAACAGGTTGTAATTTTGCTTGATATGAAACCTCTCAAGGTAGTGCAAAACCAATTCGTAAAAAAATTAGCATATTTAATACATTTTTAGATAAAACGGAAAGGTGTGACATATTTGACAGATTATGACGCATAAAAGAGCCACTGCGGAGAGGGGGGAGCTTAAAAATTGCAAAGAATTTTTTTTTCACGAGCAGGTACCTTACCATAAATTCTCCTTTGGATCCACGCTATCCTTTTTCTTTGTTGATGATGTCAGCCCGTTCATATGATTCTCAACTTCAATCATTTTGAATATGTGATGCTCTGAAAACAATCACCTATTCACCTTTCTCCGTTTTCTACTTTTTCCCACAGTTTCTTTTCTGGCCAGACGGTAAAGCTTGTTCACTTCTTTGTAAAGATGAGTAAACGGCGTATTGTCGCGGCACAGATCCACTTCGTATTCACTTTACTTGAGACATCAACCCGTATTTTATTTAGAGCGCAGCAATGTAAACACCTTTATGGAAAATAACACTTTACAAGGACTTAACTTTATTCACAAAATGAAATCCTTCGATTTCTTTTGGAGCTCACTATTGTATTTCTTCGCTTTTTTTCCCTGCGATTTGATCATCAGTGACAAATGCAGGGTGAAGTTGCCAACGATGCAAATTCTAGTTTTTTTGACATTTAACAAGGGTCGACAACATTGATAAGTAAAATTTCTTTAGTATGTTTTTGTGGGTGGAAAATGATGTTGCTAGGAACATTTCATACAACAAATTAGTGGACCGATGAAGTTGGTTTCAATTGAATTCGTCATTTCAATTATATATTTAAAATGAAATTCGCATTAATTGAAGAAAATACCTTTGGTAGTCCACTTCCTTATACAGGATGCAGTTGCTTACTAATTTCATTTTAAGCTTATGTTCGGTCCACTAGTTTTTTTTTTATTGGAAAGCTCCTCCAATGCATTTGGAGCTCTTCGTACATTTTTCCCAACTCCGTCGGAATTTCATTTGGTACGAAGTTGGCAAATAGAATAGCAGCGAATAATTTGTATTTTCGATTTATATGCGTATATTTTCTATTTGACAGAGTTTTTAAATATACTTCCATGAGTAGATAAAACAATATTTGCACAGATTTAAATTTTTTCAACACTTTTCTTCCTATTTTAAACATGATTACGGTTTTAATGGTATTTACACAAAAGTTAACATCAGAATTGTCGCAATAATATGTGAAGCATTTTGTACAAGATGTGATTGAAAAAATTGCAATAATTAATCAAAAGGAATGTTTAAATACATAAAATTACGTTTATGAATACTGCCACAACGTGCAAATAACATTTTTCTGAATTTTCCTTAATTTATACGATAGTTTTATAAACAATAACATTTTAACTACAATAATTACACAAAACGAAACCGCACACTTAAAAGATTGGAATGTAATTATCAATTTTTGCTCGATGCTTTTGAGCGACACATTCCGCAATCCATACAATATTGCGACACTCTTGTTCCTTCAGTTTTAAGTAGGCATAAAATACTCCAAAGTGAAATTGTTGCAAAAAGGCGTAAACGTTTAATTTGACTTCGTGCTCGAAGAATTTATCTTCCAAAGTTTTGTCGCCTGGGTTGGTTCCAGAATCGTTAAACAGAGCAGAGTATTCGGCATAGTATTCAGCAACGGCCTTAACTTGCTCATAATCGTCAGCACGGGCCAAGGCAGCCAAACCATCTGGATGCATTTTTCCACAACGTGGGTACAACTTCGCACGATCATCCTTTGAAAGTTCGGTTCCAAATGAGTTAATAGTTATGATTATAGCTCGACGATCAGCTTCAAACTGGAAATTATATTGAAATTCTAGTAATTTGCTTAATAATTTAAATCAAACACTTACAGCCAGAATTTCACACATAACATCAGCTGTTGTTCCACCAATTTTCTTGCAAAACTCGTAGAATGCTTCCAGATACGCCTTGTACAAAGTATTTCGAATAATTTCAATATTCATCTCATCTAAATCTTGCTCGGAAATACAATCAACGAAAAACGGGGCAAGTGGAGTATCCACCAACACAGCATTGTAAAGTTCGGCCGGCGTTGCTGCAACATGGATGGCCTCCATTTGCTCAAAGCTGCCTAAAGGATGGCACTTGGGAATTAGTTCAGAAATTGGACGTTGATGAAGAGTTCCAGTGATCAGCAATATTATATTGTCAATCATATATCCATAAGTGATGAAGTCAAGGAAGCTAGCAAGTGGCTCAACAGCGTGATTTCGCATGTGCTGGAATTCGATAACCAATTTCTCTCGCAGTTTGTCGTCTATTACAGAAACTGCTAGTGGCGAGGGTTCATTGGCAAGAAATTGCCCGTAATCAGTGCCTTGGAGATGCAGTTTTAAATCTTTAACGGAATAGACACATTTTTTTACTATTTTTATTCTATAAAAAATTAGTTTCAAATTAAAACGTAGAAAAGAAATAATTAAATGCCAAATTTCTACTCAGTTCTGCCATTGTTTTGATTCTCTACTTTCAATCTCAAGTTCAATTAACAGGTCACATGACCCACTGAAATTTCTTTCTGACATTACTTAAAATGTATCGGATTTCTACTCACCTGAGCTTAAAGATAACATTTTACTATAAATTAATTACCTTCCAGAGTTTCGCATTGAACTAAATTAAGGTAATCTGATTGTTTCAGAATTCCACACTTGAAACCCCGACAGAGCCCCTCCAAATATCCTCCGTCGATGTTAAACATAAATCCAGTCATTTCTCTTGGTATTTTTTTCTTAAGATGTGTTGTAGATGACTTTTTAAAGTGTTTAACACTCCAATGATTTGTAAAAACTTAAATTATTTTCACAAAAATTCAGGAACCACCTCACAAACGTCATATGACTGTGAAATTTTTAAGGGCGAAGTGACGTTTCTTATCTTCGGATTTTTTCGTCTTTTCTTTTGGTGTGGTGAATTGGTAGAGACAGAAGGCGAATTCTAGTGTTGCTTTAACTAGTAAAAAGGTGATTTGGATGTTGGTGAAATTTCATATAAAAGTATTTAAACAGGAAATATTAAAATAATTGTTAGTTTAGATTACAAGAGCGTGTTTGTGTGCTTAATTTCTAAGTTCTTTGTAGTTTTTACTTTAAAATGCAAAATTTGTAAGTGTTTTTCTCCGGATTTGTTCAAAATTCATTCCACGGGTACAGACGGGAAATTGCGAATTTTATTCTTTATTCGATTTATAACAGAACAATCTCAAAAGGCTCAAGAGCCTTATACAAAAATTGTAGAAGCATGGACATTACATTGGCTTTCAACTAAAGAGAGCAGTTTAAAAATACAATAGAAAGGAGTTAACTGAGTACAATAACAATGTTAACCAGATAGCATTACTAATCCTAGAATAACGTTAAGCTAAGCTAGGGCTAGATAATATTAATTTGGGTGGAGGGGGAGGGGACGGGAGATCAGAAAAAGCGGACTCGAAATAGATTGGTATAAGGAGTAAGCTTCACAGGTATCTGTCTGTCAAAGGTATTCGATTCCACAAACGAACCGCCCTAACGGATAAATCCATAGTGCGAGACCGAAATGGCAGCAATAGCAGCAACCTGGATCTTACCGACTTGCAGAAGCTGAGCATGCAGAATTGTAATTGGGGAGCTTTGAACTTAGCACCCTGTGAAGCAGTTGAAGTGTCCGCAGGGAGAGGAAATCCATAGAAGAGCACCCAAGGAATGTGTGCGTTGGGCCTGAAACGTAATCTCTCCTGTCCAACGAGAAGATGTACCTGACGCCAGAGTTAAAACAAGTTTTCAGTCTATTAAGTCTATATAAGGCTTCACATCCTTAGCAAATGATTGGCATGAGTAGTGATTTAAGAAAAAAGACCTTCAGTCACTGTGGAGTGAAGGACCTAGCAAAAAGGCGTAATCATTTAATTCGACTTCGTGCTCAAAGAACTTATCTTCCAAAGTTTTGTCGCCTGGCTTGGTTCCAGAATCGTTAAACAGAGCAGAGTAAGCGCAAACTAGTGACAGCTATTATTTTAATAAAAGAGGAACACAAGTAATGCCTTTCGGAGAAACTGGTATACATCTGTAGGGCTGCGCGTATTACTTGCAAATGTACTATCCGGTGGACCAGATTCAATTTTGAACCCCGTTGTAATTTCACGACCTAAAAATATCGATTTTCATAATCGCAATGAACAGGCGAAATGTAATGTTGCAATTTCGAAAAGATCATTCCTTCGTCCTCGTGATTTATAGGTAAAAAACCAAAGCCGTAGAAATTTATTCGATTATTTTGGCTAAATTATGTTAGATGCACTTGAGAGGGGTGCATTTGGAAAGCTAAATATGTCAGGGATGGTTGATTGCGTAGTTAGGCGGGCTGTTTGCTATTGAGAGCAGCAATTCCAGTCGGAGGCCAATTGTGTAAGCCCTCTGAATGAAAACTTAATAAAACACTCTAGATCTCTGTTTAAATGTATTAAGATCCACCAGTTCTATCTCAACTAAGTCGTCTAGGTTGTCAAAGTACCTTGTTCCCAAGCAGGCAAAGCGTCGCTCTTTTAGCGTTGGACATTCGCAGAGCAGTTGTACTATAGATTCAATTTCTTCTTGAACCCTACCGTTTATACAGAAGTAGTTTGATGCCTTAGCAGGCGTCTTGCTGATATTCCCCATCTTCTTTAGGTGGCAGCCTACGGGGAAATGACCAGTTTAAAGTCCTCTTATAAGCCTTAAATCTAGTCTGCTGAGTGAGAGCAGCGCTTCCGTTTTCTGTTTTAAATAGGTAATGAACCTCTTTGCTTGTCTTAACCCCGGAGTGAGAGAGCACTCAAACTGGCTTGCATCTGACCTTTCCTGACCTGATACTCATTGTGAACTGATTTTTCAAGTAGCCACGAAACGGCTCAGGTCTGGTGAACTGAGATTCCATGCCTTTTTTTGCCATGAAATCCGCCATCTCATTGCCTTCGTGCCCTGGTACCCAAGCCATCGTGATTCTGTTGCACTGTGACAGTTCTTTGAGTGCATTGAGCCAGTTCCAGACAGAGTTCTATACTCAGAGGTATTACTCCATATAGCCCAGTGTAGAGCCCTCAAAGGTATTAGACCCTAGAACCCTGAGTGCCGCTTGACTGTCTGACAGTATATACATTTTGGCACCGCGTATTTTTCTTTAAACAATCTAACGTGCGCAGAGTTTAATGGTGTGGTTCTCTTCTTGACAGCTGGTTGGTGTATATCCGAGCAACTTATACAGCCTTAGTCTGGGTCCATAGACTCCAAGCACATTCTGTCATCCATCTTGGAACCATTCGTGTAGCAAACCGGAGATCCCTTTCCGTAGATGTGGCTATTGTTAAGCCAGTATTCTCTGCTTTCAAGCCAGTATTCTCTGCTTTAACTTAATTGGTGTATCAAAATTGTGATTTTTCGACATTACATCATAGATTGAATTGATTACAGGATCATCCTTGAATTCTTCAAGGATTTTCCTATAACCAGACAGATTGTCTGTTTTGAGAAGATTGAAACTATGCAGCCTTATTGCGCTCTAGGTGGCCTCCTTCTTTACGTGTAGATGTAAGAGAAAGAGGGCCAATAGAGCCTCCATAACTGCAGTGGGGCAGGTACGCATAGCACCGGTAACTCCTAGGTTAGCCGTCCTCTGCAGTTTTTGAAATGCGGACTGCGCTGTCTTTGGTTCTGCTTTTGGTCATCGTATGGGAGCTGCATAGGTGACTACGGGTCTTATAATCGCTTGATATGCCCATAGGGCCATTTTAGCTTTTAAGCCCCAGGTTTTACCGAATAGTCTTCGACAGGACCAGAGTGCAGTCATAGCCTTTCCTGTAACTCTAATTCCATGTGAGTCTTTGATTTAGAAACACATCTAGATATTTGACCTCACTTGAGAATTCTGTCCGTGTTCTTTCAAGGATGGGAGTTTTTAACCTCAGCTTACTTCGTCTTGTTTTGCTAGGACTGTACCATATTGAGGGCATTTTACAGTCTTCCAGACATAGTTCTGTCATGGTCAGTTCATCTGCATAACCCTGGCAATCGTAGCCAGCATCAGTCAGTCTTAGCAGGAGATCATCAATAACAAATGTTCATAATATAAGGGAACAAAGAGGACATCCTCTGGTGGCCTTTACTGTTACCCAGAGTAATATTTTTACCATTAACAGCATCTTCTAGTTTTCCAAGTCTATTGGCCATGGCATGATGACATCGATGAGTTTTCGAACGTGTCTTCCATCGAAGGATAAGAGGTTTGTGGTTCTTTTATAGTTATCTTTTTTTTAGGATGTTGCCAACCCTTTCATGCGTTAGCATAGCCTTGGACAGAAGGGAATTAGGGTAAAGGGAGTGAGGATAATTGAATGTCTTGTTTTTGCATTCCTGCGAGCTATACAACAGCCAAAAGATGGAATGGGTGTGTCTAATTCTATTTTAAAAACCAACGGGCAGACCGAGTCTGAACCCGGAAACTATGGCATGGTGGTCGTGTCGCTCAACCAATTAATCCAACTCCTTTGATAATAATAGGTAATATTTTTTCACTGTTCCGAAGTCGTAAAGGAATAGTAGATGTTAGGGATACAAAACCGTTGGAATTTTGGAAAAATATTAACCTTTTCTTGAGATATCGAGCAAATTTGCAATTAAAAACTGGGATTACTTTCAAAAAGGTATCTTTTCCATAATAGAGCAGAATCAAAAGCGAAAATCAAGGGGAAATCAAAATGACAAAGGCCTTTTTTGAATCTGATAACACACAGTACGTTTACATGCATACTTGAGTACTACTTGACTTGAAATTTACTCGAAACTCTAGTCGGGGTTTTGACTGATTTACTTCAGTTACTTCACTTCTAATTTTCTTGAAATGACATTTCATATTTGACTTTTTCTGGTGTGAAATTGCTATTTAACTTAAGTAAACATAAAAATCGCAAAATTGATCATAATTTTTATTTACAATCTTCTAATTTTTCTAATATATTCTAAATTTTCAGCTTTGCATTTTCTCAAGTACTGAAGTCACGTTTACATGATAAATTTCAAGTCAATCAAACAGAATGTTGTGATTTACTTGAGTGAAGTAAGCTTGAAGTCATTGCGCGTTTACATGATAGTCGAAGTTTACTTGAAGTATGCATGTGAACATACTGACAGTGGTTCAATCTCGAAAACAAATTAATATTTTTTCTAAGTGTCTTTACAATGATGCCCTACTAGTTTCCCTTTGATTCCTTTTCAGAAAAATACGCTAAAGTTTCCGATCGTTTCGGCATAGTATAAATACAAAAGTAGACCAGCTTTGAACAAAACTGCAAAAATTCCCCGGCACTTAATTCCATTTTTTTCATTTAAATGGTAATGTCGCTGAAAGGAAATTATCCAAATGGGAAATCTCTCAGTCATCTTGTATATGTGTAAACGTCATTTTGTCGGAGTAAAAACTTTGGTCATGTATCCAATTTGCAGGTGAATGTTTTTATTCAATATTATTAAAACCAAGTGACAAGGATCACAGTGAACCTGTCCAATTGAGATATAAACTAAGAGATTTCGTAGCGAACGAAAAAAACACTTAATGAAAGAATTGAAAAAGATTTACGGACTAATTCCATACGAAAGTAACGAATGTTTAGAACTTTCAAGTACTAAATCAACACATATGTCCGCTTGTATGAATAAATCATCGAAAAGGGAAATTTCTCTTCTGAGAGTTAAAAAATTGATTATCGCTCACTGATTTTTGACAGCATTTACTGTTGACAGTTAGCATTTCCTACAAAATTGCTAGAACATTGCCAGACTATATCGTTCACGTTTGACCAGGGAAATTCAGGGAGCTTTTCTTCTATGTAGTGTCTATTCTATGGTTTCGGTTTAACGCATATATTTCCAGAAGGAGTCGAAATATTTAGGATATTAAAATACGTTTCCAACGTTTCTCGTTTGTTAAAAATAAATTCCTTTAACCAAATTAGCCAAAGGTTTTTAAGTAAAACTTAAATTTTTAATTCATTTTACAAATTTATTTTGCAACATAAAAATCTACAAGAGTAGTTAAATCCAATGATAATTTTATCTTACACTATGTTGTAAAAGAACACAGAAAGTGAGAAAAAAAATACCTTAGCCTTTCAACCAATAGATTTTATAATAAATTTAAGCACAATATTTCCTAAATAAGTTATTACATAGCTGCAGCGAATCTTTACAATATTTCTTATTGTAAGCCTTACTTTACTTTCATACATTAAACACTATTCAGTTACCGTTTTGTTTCTTAACATTTTGTCGTTTTTAATATTTTTATTTAATTTTGCGTTGTCATTCCATATTTCTCGTAAAGTGTTAAATTAAAGATAACAAGTAATTCGGTTACAGAAAAAATCCTAAATGGAAGCGTTCTTCCTGAACTAACACTTTTTGCGTACGTAAAAAATTATGTCGTATAAAAATATTTTATTTAAAAATATTTCTTATGTTTCTTTCTTTCATATTCTCGTTTTCTATCATTGTATCCTTTCCTTCTAAATAGTGTGCATCACTTTAAAAATATTAAACAAAAAATAACTTTGGATTGATGTCTGATAATTATTATTGTTGAACTTGTGCTAATTTTCAGCTGCTATTGCTGTGCGGCGTGATCTTGTGTGGCGATATTGTCGCTAACTTTAGTGTTTTATTGATGAAAAGGTTCGCTCATCTTACTTGATCAGAAATTTCAAATTTGGTAGACCTTGTAATTGTTGGAACTCTTTGCGAAAGAGGGGGTCGTTTATTGAGAGACAATTTGAAAGGATAATTAAATTGCATCAGTTACTAACCAAAAATCAGCACAAATGTCAATTTTTAATCGTTTACCAATAGTTTCATGCAAAGCATTGGATAATTGAAAGCATCCCAGTGAAAATTCTCTCTTGGTGGTACACAGTTAACTCACCTCAGAAATCACCAATTTTGGGAATTCCCAAAGCTCTATTCGCTTACGTCCTAAATAATTGCAGTACTCATCTAATTATTGGATATCGTCCATTTTCAAATTACTAATTAATATACACTATATTGTAATAAATTTATATTCATCTTTCATCAAAAACTTTATAACATTCAATTTGTTGATATTTCAGAAATTGAAACATTTTTATAACTACAGATTCGTTTGCAATAAGACTTGAAGCAAATATTTCTTAATTTCTCATATAAATGGTTCACACAGATTTATATATTTTTGGTAAAATTTCTTAAATACTCCGTCTCGTTCGTCAAAAAGGATTTTCTTAGTTCTCCTGGTTTACATTTATTATATATTTGCATTTTTGGCTTTACATTGTGTTAGACATTAATATTAGTCAAGTAAATTCTGCCGCTTTTTAATTTTTATTAAAATTTCTAAGTAAATAAAAAAATTTCCTTGTAAATATATAAAGATGCGTAAATTTTCTTGAGCGGCATTCGGCAGTGCAGTTGTTTTTCACTTAAAGTCAATATGTAAATGTAAAATGACGAATCTTCCTTTTGTTTTTAGTAAGTAAGTAAAATGCATTTCCTTAGACGTTAGCAGAGTTTCCTCTTGATAAAATTACTTATCATCATCGGTTTTGTAATATTTTTATTAACTTAGCCATAAAAACTATTCTTATAGTAACAGAGATAAAAACATTAAATTTACTAATTTTTATAAGCTCGTGGGTTAATGTTAAAATTATATTTAGAAATTATTACTTAAATATAACAAGATAATTTCGTGCGTGCGGTTACATTCAAAAATCGAATTATGTTATATTTTAAGTAATAAATGCAAAACAATAAAAAGTTAAACAAATTGAACAATTGCAATAGAGTAGTTTACGTATATTATAAATTTTAAACACTTAGAGGAATATTAATATGTTTGCGTAAATAAAATGCTACAATTTACTATAAAGCCACCATTGAAGCTTAAGATGGAACTGCCAATAACATCCTTATACCACAGGGTCGATAATCTGCCTATTTCGAGAATTAAAAGTTGTTAAGATTTTTTCTAAACCAGATTTCAGTTACTACATTCATTATACAAGAGCAGCGTCGGACAATATGATTATATATATAGCGTAGTGGACAAATAAAAGTTACCACCTGTACAAAATCAGAAATTTTATTATGTAATTACTATTAGAGAATTTAAACTTTTTAAAAAAGTACCTTTTTTGTACGGTGACAAGGCGCAGAATCATCCTGGAAAATGGGGTCGATTATAACAAGAAACAAACTGTCAATTGAAAGAATCAAATGGTCTTGTATTATTTGAATGTAGCTGTCTCCATTCGTCGATCCTGTGCAAAACACTAATTCTCCTTGGCCAAAGTATGAAATACAGCCCCATAGCATATAACTAACTGGAAATTTGTTCCGTGTTAAGACGCACTCTTTTTTCAATTCTTCCCCTGCTCTTCGACGAATGTACTGGATACCGTCGGATGAGTTCAGGTTACATTTGGTCTCATCCGTGAAGATCACAGCCTTCCAATTGAGATGAGCTTTAGCAAAGTTTAACCTCGCAGTTCTCATTTTAGGAGTCAAACCTGGTTTTTTGTGTGGTCTTCTGGCGAACAATCCAAATGAGCCTAACCTCCTACTCACCGTTCTGTTGCAGATTTTTTGTTCGTCCTTTTGAAAAACTCGGTATTTATTTCCCTTGATGTTTTTCTTCTATCGGTACAGCATAATTTTTTGATAAGTCGGTTCTCCCTGTACGTTGTCTTTTTATTTTGCTTTCCGGTACCATTTTTCCTCCTTGATGATCCAGTTATTGCAATTTTTTAAGCAGTTTAATTACTGTTACATGGCTACATCTTTTTGAAATCGATCTTGTTGAATATCCTTCTTTATGTAACACTTCAATAACACTTTTTTCTTCATTTGTAAGTTGGCGACCCATACTGACGATGCAAGAGTAAAATTGCAACTGAGCTTCAAACCAAGCGATGATAAAATAATAAAATGTCTTAAAACTTAACGGTATTAACCAGACACATTATTTTCATCAAAGCAAGCCAATATGGCAAACTGCTCATTTAAATTTCGAAAATAACGAAGTTTTTCACTTAATTGTAGGGTGGTAACTTTTATTTGTCCACTACGGTATGTTGTAAGCTGTTAGAAGAATTAGGCCATTGGCCGAACGCCGGCTGTTAGAAGAATTCGATCATTTATCGTCAAAATTCTTCCAACGACCTGAAATCGTCAGGCCCTTAGAAGATTGTTCTAAAGGCCTAAGCGGCATTAGGCTGTTAGAGGATTCTTTTAAGCACCTTAATTTTATCAGGCCGTCAGAGGATTCTTCTAAACCCCTGAGTAAAGAAAAGTGAGGTTCAGCCGGAAACAAGTTGTGTTCTGGGCATCAATCCAGGAATGACCGATTTATTGTTGTTCACCACTAAAACCAAGATATCGAACTTTACGCTTCCTAAGCTAGATGGATAAATACTTGCGCTATCCTCCAGCACAGTTACTTTGTGCTTTGTGTGTGCGGTATATTGGATGACGCCCTATGCCCCACAATGGGTTAAAGGAACCAGAGAGATATTGGATGCAAAACTAAACGTGGAAGAACGGGTCAAGAGAGCATACATAGCCTTCTATGTCTGAAAAAAAAACATTTAGCAAGAAGTGAGAACTTCAACCAAAGATGGTCCTGTGTATGTATACAGCCATGATACGTCCTAGGTTAGTCACTAGTTTAGTGGACTGAAGCTAAAAAACAAAACTCAGCAGAATACAGAGAATAGTAGGGTGGGAACCACGGAAGCCATCCGCTACATATTAAAAGTATCACATCTGACAGTGCAGTTAGACTTAGCGAATCTGGGTGCTGGAGTACGAACTCATACTGCGACAGCAACATCCTGAATTTGTTATAAGGGCAATTAACCACCTGACTAACATACTATATCACTCTTAAGTTGAGTATCAGCAAAAACTTAACCGTCAGAATTCAAACCAGGGTAGAATGGAGTTACTGGGACGTGGGAAACTCTGATATAAAAATATTTACCGATGGCTCCAAAATGGTCTGCCGAGTTGGCGCAAAAATATACTCTGAATCGTTTAAGGTCTCCAAGTCATATAGACTTCCACACTACGCCAGCGTCTTTTAGGCAGAGGTGCTGGCTATTCTCAAGGCGTGCGAGATCTTAAACGCTTGGTTTCCAACAACTTGCGCCAGGCGTAAAGCAAAGCCGAACGCACATAACGCCGGCAAAAAAGCTATTACTTGCATGAAAATGGTTTCCAAGAGACACGACTGAGAGTCAGAGTAGCGCTAAACTGAACGTTTTACATCTTGGCGCAATTTTGCGTCGGCGTTTGTGGAATTTCGTCATTGTTGGATGTTTATTTCGATTACATGGAGATAATTTAATATCATTTTCGATTAGGTTTAACACGTGGTAAAGCAACGTTGGAAATATTCACGGAAATTAGTTTCATTATCAATTAAATGTTTCTCGATCAATATTTTAAGCTCCTCAATTTTTACTCTTTTCGTGTTGTCTACTGGACAACCTCATTGAAAGAAGTATATCCTCCTCATCCTGTTCGTCCAGTTTAACAAAAATAGCCTTCTGGACACATTTCCGGAAAACTTTATCGCGTTAAAAGATATCAAACAGCTAACATTTTGCTAAACTGCTCCTACGCGCAACACAACTTTTTATTGGAAACCACACAGGACGTTGCGTGAACGTAATTTTGCCAACTTTGCGTTATTCCCGGCATGAGTTGTTGGAAACCAAGCCTTAACGCAGGAATCATTGCTATTTTATCGGACAGTCAGGCTACAATACAGGCTGTTGACTCAACAAATATCACCTCTATTTATTATTAAGGATTGGATCAAGGACTAACCGCATATTTTAGTCCTCACCTCTAAATTGGCAAAGAGGTGCTACGAAGAACTAACCCGCCTGAGCGATCGGTTCACCATCACCTTGATCTGGGTCCTAGGACACATAGACATCAATGGGAATGACAGAGGTGACAAGCTAGCTAGCCAAGGCTCTGGTCTTCTTGTCTCCCATGCGCAGTGGTTGCACATTCCGCTTGGGACGATTAAGAGGAATATCGTCTTGCACTTTCTATCAACCGCAGACTCCATATGGAGATAACCAACCAATTGCGCCGATTCTAGTAAGATATGGCCAAGTTATGATATAAAAAAATCGAGCGAACTTCTAATTATGACCCCAACGAACGTCGCTAGGACAACGGTGGTATACACGGGTCATTGAGCAATTGGGGACCATGCCGCGAGGCTAGGCCATCACTTTCAACAGCTGCAGGGATGAGGAGTCGAAAGAAAGTCTTTTTCATTCCCTGTGCGAAAGTCCGGGTCCGGCCAGATATCGGGGAGGAAAATTGAAGAACTCATCCACCTCTCGATCGCTCATATCTCGACTTATACCATGCTTTATCTCCGAATAATCGAGTTCACTAGTTCCTGTGGGATCGAAATGGCACATTGCGTGTTAATTGGGCCTCCGTCACTGTGGAGTCCATCACTTTAACTAGCTCAGAGTATTTAACCATATTTTCAGCGCTGGAAGTTTGCGGGTCAACTTCTTAAACTCAAAATTTTCCTACACTAAGAAGTGGAAACACAAATCTTCCGGAAAATTACAAAGCCTCACATTTGCATCAACAGACATTTTCTGTCAAGTGGAAGATTTCTATTGGCGCCAAAGGCTTTCCAAACGATAGGCCTCCCACCACCAAAGATAGAGATTATATTATGCAAATTATTAAGTACCATTTCATGTATCTAATTAAAATGCTTGGAGACCAAAGCGAAAATAAGCTGCCTTATATAGAAAAGAGAGTGTATTGTTATTAAAAATAGCTTAATCTGGCAGAAAAACATGAGGTCGACGTGGACTTGAAATTATTAGAAACTGGAAACGATCATGAACATCCAACTCAGCATAAACTACAAATTTGTTTCTCTCCTTTACTTTTGTTTTACTAATACATTATTACAAATTAATATTTGTTTATTTGTCTCAGCTTTTGCAAACTTCCTTTAAACAATTAAGTAAAAATTTTGTATTCAAGATATCTACGCAAACATATTAAATATAAATACATAAAAACTAAAAATTTTTCAATAACAATACAACCAAAAAAATATCCTTAATAACAATAATAGCAGCAAAATATTCGCAGACGAACAAAATTACATAAAATGCAACAATAAAAGCACTTGATCCTTGTTAGCTGTACTTAATCAAAATACATACGAAGACGAGTAAGTTCTATATAATATTTTCGCAATTACATAGAGATTAGATTAAAGGCAAAAAGTACAGAAATTGTCTTTGTACAGAAATAATGTGCACTTATTATTTATTTGAATTATTTTTCTTACCTTACTTAGCCACATTAGCCTGTGATGAGATGTTCCATTTACAAATAGTTTATATTTCACGTCTAATTGTTTTTTTTACTTATTAATAAACTTATCACTTAGTCAAACCATTGTAAGTGAACATTTGATGTATGTATATGTACAAGAGTTTTTCATTTCTTATTTCCTCGTATAATGTAATAATAGTACTTACAGTGATCCTGCGATCACAAAATAGTTTAATGACATTCTTTTGCTATTTAATGTAAAAATTTAAATATTTCATCAAAGTTTTTCATTTAAAAATTAATTTGGTCACAAATCAACCTTCCTTGAACAACACTGTCTATATTGACTTACTTTTGCCTCTAAAGGCTTCCATTTAAAGGTCCATTTACTTATCGTACACAAATTGTTTGCAACAGAATGACTAATTTGTTTTTATTTAATTGATATTTTAACAATTTTTTTACATACATCGATAAGGTACAGTCACTAGGGTTGTCTTTTTTGTATGAATCTATAATGGAATTTGTTGTCTGTACTCATATTTTAGTAGGCCTCACACAATTAATTGAATTTTGTTTTATTATTAGATATTTTACATAATTGATAACATTACCAAGCTAAAGAGGTAAAAAAGCTAGGTTTTAGAAAATTGTGTATAGTAAAAATATTGAAATAAAATATATTTGCAAGCTTTCTCATTCTCTTCCTTTACTCATTCATTCTACAATTTCCTACTTTTGCTTTTTTTAAGATCTAGCAACCCTGTATTTCATTGCAAGCTATAATAAGACGAATAATTTGAAAGAAATAATAATATTGAAGGGAAAGAATAATGTGCGCATAGTAAGAAACTAATAAAACAATTTTAGAAGGTTCACATTAAAATTTCTTATTTCATTTGTATTTCCAAACAAATTAGCACTTTTTGATTTTCCTTAGTCTTTGCATAAATTCCTTAAGTATTTACCACAATTATAGTTTTATTTAAAATTGAATTAAAAGGATGCAAAATAATTCGAAAATAAAATGTTTTCAAAATAATATAAATTTAAAATAACACACGCTATAATTGGAGAAAAAGAAACTTCTGTAAATTCGTATTATGTTCCATTTTCTTTAAGTTATCTTCCTACACATATTCAAAAATTGTTCATACAGCATATAGAAATATTTTTCTTTTAAAAACACTGTTACTGCGTCCAATTAGTTGGCCTACCCTGAAATTGAGTCATAATAGTTGGAAAAAATAAAATTACTCTTAACTACACTTGCACATTTTTAAAAAGTTGTTATCGGCAGATGAGTAACAATTAGTAGACCCGTACTCATGGCATGAGGCAGAAATAAGGTGATTCGGTATTACATAGATGGCAAATCGGCGTACACCATGGCAGAAATTTTGAAAATTCCTCGTACCAGTATCTGAAATGTTATTTGTGTGTTCAAAAAATGAGAAACGTAGAATTAAAGAAAAATATATATAATTAAGAAAAATAGGCGCCTCAACACTGCCACCATTCAAACAGAATGAAATAACAATAAGTTAAGCAATATTAATGCTTCAATGTCAACCTGTTTGAGATCAATAAAAAGGCTTGGCTATCGTTTCTACAAGGTAACATTTTGAAAATTATTGTAAGTATGTACATTTCTACTGTAAAAAATGTGTTTAAGGCTAAAGAAAAATCGTATCTGACATGGACGTAAAAACGAAAACGGCTACAGTGGGTAAATGAGCGAATTAATGGGGTACCTCGTCAGTGGGACAGCATTATTTGGAGTGATGAGGTAAGATTTGAAGTTTGTGTACGGGAAAGCCGAAGCCAAGTTATAAGGACAACAAGAGAAGCATTTCGACGAGATTGCTTAAAAAGGAAAGTAAAGTTTACACGTTCAGTTATGGTGGGGGATGGATGTCATCATAAGGAATAGGTAGTCTATGCTTTGTTATTGGCACCGTAAATGTTATAAAGTATCTGGAAATACACTACTCAAAACAATTAAGGGAACAAAAAAAAATATCTAAATTTTTTAGTGATTTTTGACGGGTTGTATCTAAGCGAAAAATAATCGTATCGAGGATCTAAAAAAAAAGTGTTAAAGCTCCAAAACTCCAGTTTTTCAAACTTTCAGCCAAAAAATTTTTAAGGCCACGGTGCTCACGCAATCCAAAGGAATAGCGCAAACAAAAATTTTCCAAATTTTTAGTCTTTTTTTTTTGGTCCACGGACTCGGACAATTTTTTTTATTTGACCACCCTATGGACCAGATAGTCTGTTAATTCAGCTTTAATTATCTTTTTTCGAATCCTTGATACGTCGATTTGTCGCGGAGATATCCGATATTAAACGAAAAAGGACACTTTTGTATTCAACCATCGATATCTCAGCAACCAATGATCGTACAGAAAATTTAAGGGCAGTTTCGGAAACTGGAATAAATTTCCTAAAAGAAGACAAGAAGAAGTCAAGACACAAAAAAAACTATTTTTTTATCCGTAATTTCATTTAAAAAAAAATCAAAATAGTGACCTTTTTCCTTGTTTTGGTAAATTAACCGCATCTTTGCAAATACTGCCAGAAAGGCTAAGGTTTGTAGGAATTTTTACATCTCAATGTATGGCCCAATAGCCCTGTAAATCCGCAGATCGATCCACTGGACTGTTCCTTCGGCCCGATTGATCAAAGTTTTGGAAAAGATTAAAGGAACAAAAATTGTGATCTCAAACATCGTGTAATCTTCATAAAAATGCAAAAAATCATTCTTTTTCGACTTTTCTCACAATTATGCATCAGTCACTTGGTAAATTAAAAAAAAAATTAAAAAAAATCGAAAATTAAAAAAAAAATTTTGTTGACAAATCGAAATGTTCGTAGACGGAGCACCAACTCTTTGGTTATTTTGAGAAATTAAAAATAAGGAAAATGAGAGCATGAAAAGGGTTGATAGCTTTAAAAATGAGTCTCTAATTTTTGTCTTTATTGCCAACAAATAAAAATAAATGTAAAAAAAAATTTTTTCCTAAATTTTTGATTTCTCAAAAAAATTTTTTTTTAAATTTTCGGTTTTTTTAATTTACCAAGTGACTGATGCATAATTGTGAGAAAAGTCGCAAAAGAATGATTTTTGCATTTTTATGAAGATTACACGATGTTTGAGATCACAATTCTTGTTCCTTTAATTTTTTCCAAAACTTTGATCAAAAACTAGAGTTTTGGGAGCTTTAACACGTTTTTTCAGATCCCCGATATGATTATTTCTCGCTTAGATACATCCCGTCAAAAATCACTAAAAAATTTAGATATTTTTTTCCCTTAATTGTTTTGAGTAGTTTACTTGAAAACCATCTTCTTCCCTTAATTCAGCTGTTACAGTCGAAAGAAGGAGATAGTGGAAACTGGTATTCCTGTGCTACCATGGGTAACTAACAGCCCCGATCTATCACCCATCGAAAATATATGACAAATGAAACAGTCATTAAAAAATAAGCCTACTGTAAATCTGGAAACTTTAAAAAGCCGTCTCCGAGACATATGGCATTCCAAAACTCCTGAAGATTGTTAAAAACTCGTAGACACCATACCATTTCATTTGTCAGCTGTTAAGAAAAATAAAGGAGATTTCATCCAATATAAAATGTTATTTATAACAACTGTAAATATTGGAATAATAAGTTTTTTAAAACAAAAATATTTATGTAAATCTTTTTTAAAGAAGTTGAACATTATTTTTAGTGTATACATTAAGGGTTAATAAAATGAAACATTCAACAAAGTTTCATTAATTTTTATGAAGAAATGAGCCATTGGCAGCGATCTCCGCGGACGTCTCAAAAAAAAGTTTTATTGCGCTGCCCCTCATAACTGATCATTGGATCATCTCAAATCAAAAAACCAAAATGATTTTATTAGTTAAGTTTCTGCAGGTAACAAAGTCGAGTTTTGTTTTATTAATTTTTCAATCTTTTACAGTACTCAGAAGTCAAAGTGCCAATTTTTCATCAAAAAATCGAAAATTTTGTTATTTTAAAATGTTAAAATTTAAAAATCAATAAGAAACACTCGACGTCATTTATGTATGTAAAGAAAGAATGTGCAACATTTCAAATGGATCGGTGTAGTAGATTTTGAGCTACAGTGGGCACCGACTCTGAAAAAGCTAAGTGTGAGAAAAACGCATTTAAAAGTTTCAAAGACTTTTACACCACAAAACGGCAAATTTTAAACTAAACTTTCGTTTAAACACAGAATTTTAAGGCACATGTACAATCATTTGCACACGTACACCCTTTGACTAAAAGAGGGATTTGGGGATTTGGCAAAAAGTATGGAGCAGCTGCTGTAAATTCCCAAGGAAATCTCCTTTTGCTAGCTGTTCGCTGCAGCGCGAAACCCGACAGGAGAGGCGGAGATTTACAACCCCATATCTTTGTTCGTTTTACTTCAATCGACTTCAAATTTTTACACAATAATCTTAATATGTTGTGCATTAATATAAAAAATACCTTAACCACCCCAGTAAGTCTAAGTGCTCAAAAGCAGATATTTATTTGCATAAAGACTTATTTAGATTCGATGGCCAAGATTTCAAGTGGACTTAGAATTAAGTTGAACACCGAACCGCACCGATATTACTTTGCAATGCCCCAGGGGGCTTTTAACGCTATACGTTGTCTACAGAAAACAATTATGCGACTCTTATGCGGAAGTCAATACATTATCACGTACAAGTCCGACGACGCATTCAGCGAAAGATCTTTTATGTATAAATTTTGGCACCATTAAACGAATAATCGTAAGGCAGCGCTAGTAATCATAAATTTTAAACTGTTGTTATACCACAGAAAAAAAATTAATGCATACAAGTTGTCTTAAAGATTTTCATCATTACACTCCATTAAGCTTCCAGTAAAATTACTATGCACTGAAAAATATTAACAAGATGTCTTTAAGTGATCAAATTTGTTTTTCCTAAACAGAAATAAACTACCTCTCAATATATAAATAACAACGTCGTAGAATAAGCAACAAATCATCAATAATATTTCTTAAACATGGACTAATGTTTCTAGAAATATCCTCTCCTAAATTATTCAAATCCTTTCACTTGCATGCTAAATAAAAAATTAAAGTATGAAATATAAGGAAACGAAATAAAAAATACACAAATCAATTTTTTAAAACAAAAAAATTGGACATTGTTTTAATATTTTTCACATTTTTTTACATTATATTATTTTTCTCGTACATTTTACATCAATAATTAAATTTATTCTATCAATACATTTTGCCTTATTGAACATAATCTAAAACTTGTTGCATTTTTACATCTATTCAAAATAAAAAATAAAATTTATTGTAAAGAACATTACTTAAAAATTAAATATAAAAAAATATCGTCATTATGTAGAAGAATTTTATTAAAAGCTAAAATATTTTGTCATTCTTAAACAAGAAGATGATTTCGTTTCTTTGAAGTAAATTAAGAGTTACAAAAGTGCTTTTGAAAAGGTACAGTGTGCAGCATTAACGCGAAAATCAATTTCATGAAGTGTTATTGCGTTGAATATTTCATAGATGTTAACTTCACTGTTGTTTTTAATTAAAAACATAACATACTTGAAAATACATCTTTAAATTTTGGGAGCATTTTTATAACATTGATTCAAAAAAATATTGACAAATCCATTGAATTTTTGGAAAGGCCGCAGAGATATTTACAAATATTTGAGATAGAATGCTTAAAAATTTTAAACAAAATCTTTTTAAAGATTTTATGAGATTCTGCAATGAGATTTGAATCAGTGGACACTGAGTTAAGTCCAAGTAGAGAGAAAATAGAGTATTAAGAGAGATTTTGATGAGTTTCGGAATTTGGGGAGACTGCTAAGAGAGCTTTGTGTTTTACCGAAAAATATATGGGTCTAGTCATAAACGCACGCCTGTACAACTCAGAAAAACTGAATTTTGCAGCTGCAATTCAAACTTGCATTTATGAACATATCCACAAATAAGATTGTAGAATTGTAGTCTACGGTAAATTTTGGTTTACAAATATCTAAGTTCATAAATATATGCTTGTATATCGAAATGGTCCCAAAAGTGAATATTTTTCGAAGTATAGGACCTCAACAGTCTCTCACCAAAAATATATATTGGACGTATTAAAAAAACAGCTAAAACTTTACTTAAAAATTATTCAAAAATTTTTTTAAAAATGATCTAAATATTTATCTTTATTTTAAAACTAATAAAAAAAACTTTCCTTTTCTTGTTTTAAAATGATCAAAAATTTAAAAAAAAAAACATTTGTTGAACACATCGCTTACGTTTTAATGCAAACATAAATAGAAATATAAGAGAAAAATGCTTTTTCAGTAATTGCGCTTTTTTACAGTTAAAAAATAAGAAAAGGAAAACAAAAAGTGCTCGAAAATTTACCTATTCTAAACAATGTATTTCATACATTTCAAAGTTAAACAACATAGGGAACGTGTCACTTTTTATTTACTTCCTCTTGCATTGACATAAAATTAAACTAAAAAAAAACTAAACAAAGACACAAAAAATCGCACGTCAAAAAATTTATCAAAAGAGAGACATTCCCAAAATTGTTTATTTAGTTCAGAACAATTTTTATTTCAATTTTTCCGTTCGTTTTTTCGATTATTATTGGTAAAAGGTATAAATTTAAAAATAAATGTTTATACATTCAAGAGGTTATACATATGTATGTCTGTTTCGAAAGAAAGCGTAAATGCGTGTGAAAATGTCTTCTTGTATCACTATATTTTCTTAGTATAGTAAAAAAAAGTCACAAACCAAAAAAATTGAAATAAAAAATTTCTCATAAGTAGACTTTTCTCTTTGTGTTTTTTTTAAATAACTTAAACATAAGTAGCTACAGCATTAGAACCCTGTGATGATGGCGGTTGCTGTTGATTGTGTACTGGCTGAGGACTAACTGGTGGCTGTAATTTACCGGGAACATATTGACCTATAAATGAACCATCTTCTGTGAATTGTCCTGTGTGGGAGAAAAAGTTAAAATGTTTAAGTCACATATCGCAGTTATTGTGAGAGAAAGAATTATTTTGAGTTTATGTATTTCAATTTGTAATTATGATGCTAAGTAAATACAGATTACACTTTTTACCTGGATGACTGTTTTCACACTTTAGACCGAGTTGCATTAGTTGAGAAGTTGTAATGCATTTCTCTATATTTATTTTTCTTTATTAGTTCGATCGCATGAAATTTAAATGACTTTTGAAAATAATTTTAAATATTTGTGCTTGTGATTCTTTTAGAAAACCGAAAACTCGTTTTAAATGTTTTAAAACGTGAATAAAGTTCACATTAGTTCTCTCTGCTTACTCGAAAGTTTTTACACAAAATCGAAAGTTTTCGTCCACACTGCGTCTGTTTACATTTGGACTTGAAGATATTTGACAGTCGAGTAATTTCCCTTTTTACCCAAATTTTACACACGCCGATGAGTGTGGACAAAATTTCGGCGGAATTCGTAATTTTTTACTATTTTTAAGAGGGTATTCTTTTAAATTATATTTTGTTTTATTGTTAGTTATTATTTGCAATAATAAAATGTTATTCTTAACTGTTGCCATAAATGACTATACCGGGGGTATTTTTAAATGCGCACCCCTCTGTAACCTTTGAATAATACGACATAGAGATAAAAATTGCGCGTGCAGCACCGTACACGCGATAGTATTGAGTGTATACGTGGCCCTCTCTGCTCAATCGTGAACTCTACAATACCGACATCGATCGAGGGTCGGCAATTGCAGCACCTACCTTATACTTAGCGTATGAATGGGAGTAAAGACGAAGGATGGCACAAAAGGGAGACGCGGATAACCAAACTGTGTATTAGATATACAATGTACAGCTCTTTTTCTCCTTCTCTCTACGTTATATCTTTCTTCTCTCTTACGCAACGAAATGTGCCTAAACGTGACGCGGCCTTGAAATTTCACTCTCAATTCTCGTCCAATTATCAAATCGCCGCCTAAGAAGTTTCACTTCAAAAATTTTCGGACAAAATTTGTATGGTTCCAAGGAAGAAACAAGATGCACATGGAATATGGAGGTGTTCAAGGTCAACGTAGAGGCCACTCCATTTTTTTAAATGTAATCCCCATTTTTTATGGTCGAAACTTGTTGCTTGGGTCAAAACAAATAACTTTGGATGATTAGTTGGTTTAAGTGGTGAGCGTTGCCTTCATGGTAACACTCCACACTAGCGCTATTATAGATCCATTTTGATGCCACAACCAGTAAAACACGGTTTTTTGTTGGGCTCAGTTCACTCGCAACCCTGATTCTTATCTGAAGTCATGGTTGAAGTTGACTGAATTTATTATGGGGAAAAAGGAACTAAAGCCAATCGGAGGAATTTAAGAAACTGATTATTTCCTTAATTTTTACCCCTAAGATTGCCTTCAGGCTTTCAAAGAAGTAGTCCCTCATATAACTCTTTCTGACTCTGGCAAGAGCCGGACATTTACAGAGAAGGTGAATAATGGTTTCTTTTTCGACAGCGTGTATTGTTAGCGGCGCCCAGCCTAGCTGCATGCTCGCCTAAAAAAGACAGTGGCCCGTACAGACCGCAGTGATTTTTGCGATAACAGCTCTCGGTCTGTTGAGCAGATCGGATGTCCTACTTTTATTATAACTTGGCCATGTTGCCTGGATATGCTATATGCTTTCAGGACGCTCAATCTGGCATTTGCCAGCGAACGGTATCATAGTTGCTGGCCGGTTCTGTCATTTTCCATTCCCTTCTAGTTGGAATCTTGACACTGAATACTTTTTCTAAATTTATGACAGACGTAATGTAGTCAGTTGAGGCATCGGCCAGCCGCCTAGGTGCTAAGCTGAGGATGTTGCTGTGGTCATAGGGCTTATCAACCCAGACTAAAATTCTTTGAGTCTTACTGCACTGCATGATGCCTGGAATTTGATCTGCCAAAGTTCTTAATGTGCTGCTGCATCTGCTTCCCATTGATCGGAAGCAGATGCAGAAGCACATTAAGAGCTTTGGCAGGGCTGGAGTGCAGGGCCCCGCTAGTGCTCATGCAAGCGGTTCTTTGCACTCTACTTAGCTTGATTTGGTTATAAGCCTTACTCATCGCCGGTTACCAAACCAGTGAACCGAAGGTGAGAATTGGACGCACCACCGCTGTGTATAACCACAGTATCATCGTAGGTTGCAGTCCCCATATTTACAAAAGGTACGTCTGGAAGCACATCTACCTTTACCCGCTCCTCTATGTTTAGCTTCCAATTCAGTTTGAGATCCAGAATTAAACCCAAATACCTGGCACTGGAGGATAGTGAGTTGTTGGCCGTTTAATTAAGGTAAAGCAAAGTATGTTACCTTGGTTTTTGTGGTGAAGAGGATAAGCTAAATTTTCCCTGGATTCACAGTTAATCCAAAGCTTTTAGATCAACTTTTGTTCCAAACATTTTTCGATTTGACTCTTAGTTTTTTAACAAATCGGCAATTAAAAACTAACGGTCAAATCGAAAAATGTTTGAGGCAAAAGTGGTTTGTTTTGACCCAAGGAACAAGCTTCGACCATAAAAAATGGGGGTTGCTATTTTAAAAACGGAATGACCTCTACGTTGACCTTAAATGCCTCCACTTCTGTTCGCAATAAATGTCAGCGCAAAATTTTGAAAATGCAATTCTACCTATACAAAATTAAAATCCATCAAATTTTAACCGAAGGTGATCCAGTTCGGCGAGTTCAATTTTGCGAAAGTTTTGCTGAGATTACCGCAGTACACCCTGATTTAGTTTTAAATACATGTTTCAGCGATGAATGTGGTTTTTTTAAACAGAGAACATAAAAAGCATTACTGCAGGTATTGGTCTCATAAAAACCCACAAATCACATGACCTCAAACCAAATAAAACTCAATGGCCAACAAAATTAAATGTCTAGGCTGGCATTCTCGGCAATAAAGTTATCGGGGCCCCTTCGAGCAAAATTTGAGCGGACAGCTTTATTTGGAATTGTTGGAGGATGTAATCTACCCTCTTATCATATATGAAGTTGAAAATCAAGTTGATGATGAGGGTAATTTGATTTTGAATGAGCATCAGCTTCATTTCTAACAAGATGATGCGCCTCCTTATTATACACCCTTCCAGTTAGGACGTCGCTCGATCAGCAGTTTCCAAATCATGCCGTAGAATGGCCAGGAAGATCCCTATATCTTACCCCTTTGGATTTTTTGATGGGGCCATTTAAAATCTGTCGTCTACAAAACTCCTCATGATCATTTGCGGCAAAGAAGTTTGTGGGAATTTAAAAAAAAACCAGGTATAGTCAAAGCTTTGTTAAGTCACCATACTCTATTTCTTTAAAAATCGGGTAAAATTAAATTGGAGAGAATTGGCAAGAAAGTTCGTAATAACAGACTGACTGAAGTAGTCTTGCCAACTAAATATTGCTATTATGCGGCATGAAGTATTAAAAGTACAGCAATAAGATACGTTCACGATCAGGCTTTGTATACAATAGTTAGCAAAGAGATTTATATTCTCTACAAATGAAAATTTCCCCGGTTTGAAATAAGTATTCTGCGAAAAAAGCGTAACCTATAAAAAGCATCATAATTTCAAAGTATATAAATTTATAAAATTAAGAGAAAATTTGTATTGCGTGCAAGTTACTAACATGCGTGTTAATTTATTACAAAATGTTTTATTCGCCATGCAAAAAATGTGTCATAGTGATTCTAGTTAACTTTAATTTGTTGATGAATTGAATGAAACCATAACGATGATTGATTTACTACTAGTTGATATAATAACCACCACTCTATCCTAAGGTTTTCATTGAGTTTGACCAAAAGATTAACATACCCTGGCCACTGCACTATTTTCGTAATTTTTATTTTTTCGACTAAATATAACGGAATAATTAAAGTTTAGGAGTCGTTTATTAGTTTATTTTGTTCTACATTTATATTGCTGCATAAATCAGTGCTTTGATCTTGCAATTATTTAAATTTACTCCTCCCGGTAAGTGTTCTACAATATTAATATTAAATAAAGAAAAAAAGAATGGGCTTAATACGCTCTGCCGGAGCGCGTTCAAAAACTATCGTAAACTGGGTGGTGATGGAAAATATACCTCTTTTTGAAAATTACAAAAAGGACGCAGTTTTGGTATTTATTTTGTGATTAAAAAAATTATAATTAGTAAGCATTTAATGTATTTTGGTAAAATGCTATCAAAAAGATATTTTCGACGACTACCAGCAGAAATTTAGTCACATGGAAAATCGGTGCAAAATGTACACAAGTTCCATTTGGAGTTCATGGGCCAATTCCCCGTAATTTATTATGCATAACTCCTAGGACATCGGGATATAAAATTTAACTTACTTTCGACATAGTTTCGAAGCAATTCCACTTCGACTCATCGTGTGTTCCACGTGATTTTTGTTATTGGGTAGTTATTTCAATTTAAGTCACTTTACCACGGAGTTATGCTTAACAAAGTGTTTTTGAACAGGCGGTAGTTAACTACGCCCGGTTTCCCCTTATCAAACTCTTAAATAACACATGAGCTAAATATGGTTAACTATAGTTAAGTTTTTCAACGCGCTATCAGAGGTATCCTCTGAAGATGACCTAGAAGGTCGAAACGCGTCAGGTTTTTGTAATTTAATAGAGTAATTTTGTGAAATTTAGCAAGTGTTTATTTCTTTCAATTTAAAAGATTTTGAAAATAATTTAAAAAAATATATTTGTGCTCTGCTAGCAAATTTCTTTCCAACGATACCCCGCAAGCATGGGCAAAAATTCCACCCAATCCCTATTTGCATGTGTGGCGCAAATTAATTTTAAATACGGTTTACATATTATGTGTGAAATTCGTTTAGGAGTTAGAAGCCTTTGAGGACGGATGGACGACAGTGTTGCCACAACAGGGTTCCATTGGGACTCTTCGGGTACGGAACCCTAATAAGATCAGAAAAAAATCAAGGAGGAAAAAGCAGATATATCAACGAAATCTTACATAATATGATTTGTAAAATACATTATCACCTTTTTTCCTACACTTTTCATTTTGATTCTCTGCACTCTGGGTAAGAAAATGAAGAAAAATGTGGAGCTTTGCTATAGTTCATGTTTTTCATTAATTCGTGAGATTGATATTCCCTAATATATTAATATTTGTATGTGTAGCAATATGATGAATATAACTCATTTTATTTTCAACCCAAATCAGCAACGAAAGGCTAATTTATTACTGCAATATTTTCATGGCAGAGAAACCTCTAGGTTGGTTGGTTTGTTTTCTTATGATAGCTGGTTTATGCGAATGCAACATTTCTTAGAAGAACATTTTTAGGCATTACTTTTGCATGCGTTTGAATGAAATATATCTCCCTGATTGACTAACTTTAACATATGTAGGTATTCAATTAGTATTTGCCACAAAATGATGATGTACCCCTTAACACAATTATAAGAACACACCTGCCTATGTCCGTATTATTTGAATTGATGCAGACGTAACCATGTCAGTTAAGTCCTTCAGTTCAATTCCTCTATTGTATGTGCAATTTGTCCTTAATTCTTTGTTTATACTTCAGACTGAAAGTGGTGTATATAGAAGCGACAAAAAACAGCTGACCAACTTAAAATCGTTGGTTAAACTCCATTCTATTAGATAGAAATATTTAAGAAATCGATTATATTATATGAAAATTATTAGGTTTTATACTGGTAGAAAACAAACCGATAAAAAGCAGAATCTCAAAAATCGGTCAAGAATTGCTACCTGTAGCGTGTCCTCATACGTACATACTAAAGGCCGGAGATGCATGTAATTTTTCAAAGACAAATTCAGCTGGCGCACCCGTCGACAATAGAGCACATACCCAAGCGGTGTGTGCAATTGAATCAACCAAATGCAATGTAATGTGCAACGGTTTCTGCAAAAGATGTCAGCAAATATTTTTGATATTTACTGGTTTACTGTTGCATCACGTCCTCTACGTTTCAAGTGAAAACGTTTAAGGGCTGGCAAGTCCATACTTTTATTAGTGTAGTTGAGATTAAAGCAGAAAATATAATGTTAACTTTCTTGACTTCCGCTTGGAGAACTTTAAGAGAACTTGTGGAATACAATGCCAAACAACTATGTAAACTCTATAGCTATATTGTTCATGTTCAACTGGGAGGTATTTTTGTAAAAAATTAAGTTAAATTAAAAGGAACTTACGATATTGATGTGGTTAAATTAATTAAAAGATATTTTTAATTATTAAAACTTCGTAAAATTCCAAAACTGGCACAAAAACCAACTCCACAGTTTGATAAATGTCAAACATTGTAGAAGTTAGAAATGAGTAGAAATCAGACTTACTCCGACTTTTGCTAACTTGGGGTGTGTGGAAGCATTCACTTTTTGGCTATAGCTAATTTACAGCCAAAAATAACATATGTAAACGAGGAGAAATCGTGTATGTATATGTTGGCTTAGCCGACAGAATTTATTGTTCAACTTGTGGCTACAGCCGGCTCTAGCCAAATTGGTTTTGTGCTCTCGAGGTGAAGCCAAAGTAGCTTTTGAAGTTCCATTTTGTTTTTTGAATGTCATCCATTAAATCCGGTTAAAAGTATATCGGGATTTAAAAAAACTAAATATAACCAAAATAAAAATGGCTCAAATATATTATTGTGTAGACGAAAAAGGAAGAGTTATTTATGAAAATAACGTCTCATTATTAACTGATAATGAAGGTAACGTAAAAATTAATGCAATAATAATCAATTTATTAGCCAATAAAAATGTTACTATTTTGATGGGAATATATTTGTGGAGGAAGAAGGGGAAAATGAAAAGATAACCGCCCAAGGCGTAGTTCAACTAATTTAGATACCTTGAAAAGACACAAATCAAGTTTGACATATACTCACACAAACAAGAGATTTTGCTAAAGCCATTCGGGCTATAGCCGGCTAGAGCCAAAACTTGAACACACCCTTGGCCGACTTTGCCATTATCGCTTTCCTAACTTCATTTTGGGTGTTTTACTAGATCTGTTAAATTGTTGTAGATCGGCTAAATTTGAGGCACTCATCTGTTCCCGATCGCTGGAAGCATTAGTTCCTTTGGCTGAGAAGACTAGCCTAGTTTCTTCTTCTTTGTACTTTCCCCAAATATATAGGACATCTCCAAATTTGGTAAAATTTTTTTGCTCAAAGTCCTACAAATTTGACACAAATACGATAGATTCAGTATTGCAAAGCGTGTTACTTAAAGAATTTGTGTTGACTGAAATTCAGCACGTCGAGACTACGCGTCTGCAAGTTCACTCTCGTCTTGATTTCGATCTTACACTAGCTAGATGGGAATTGCTGTGCCCAAACAACTTTAATCGGAGTTAAATCAATAGATGATTGGCACCATCACCATGCCATGGATGCGGTTCGAGGTTTTTAATTTGCAATTGCAGTAAATTTCAAATCAACTCCATTTCTGGGCTGCTTTCTTGCTCGCTGCAACGCAAAAGCTAGACTTCAATTTCACTACTCCTCTTTATCCTAATTCTCTTCCGGTCATAACCATGCTAACGCATCATAGGGTTGTCTTGTGGGCGTTGGATACATCATAAAAAAATAGTTCAATGATATCAAACAAATCCAGATCGAACGAAAATTTCACGAAACAAATTAAATGTTATTTCGTGGTGCTCGAATTTTAGAATAGAACTCGGTAATTTTCAAAAAATGGCTAACAATTTTGCTCAAAAACTTAAGAACAGCGACGTGGACATTTTTTCTTACTATATTGAATTTATGAAGTATAATGATTAGAAACACGCTGCCATTAACTAGATTTTTTTCTTGCATTTAAAACAAGTTCTTGCCTCCGAAATTAAATGTATGTACTTGGGAAGTATGCTCAGTTTTTGTGAAAACCGCTTACACAGAATAAGTGATGTCTCATGCCTACACAATACCTATTTAATCCAATTCAAAAAACAAATTATAGATTCAGTCCTGGTTTCTCTGCCTTAACCGAAGCAAGTCAAAAGTGTACGAAATTCCTTTATAGTTTACTGAATATTATAAACATTTAAAATAATCACCTTAAAATAAGAAGCAATCAAATTGGCAAACACAGAAAATAAATTTCAATGAAGGGTTTAATAAATAGCGCAGCAAGGAGTCGTAAAAAAATAAATTATGTTAGTTACCCACAACCAAAGTACTTTTCAGAACAACTTAACAATAAAAATTTATTAAAAAAAATAAATATGTTTTGGTCTACTCTACCTCAAATAGTAGTAAAAACGAAAAACGTAAGTCGCGTCTAAATAAATCTTATCCATTTAAGTGAAATTAAACATAAAACTTTTGGGTGGAAACAACTGCAGGCTTTGCAATAACTAGAACACACAAAAACTCGCAATAACACAATTTTCAGGAATCAAAGTCCTTTTCGTCCATATTGCCCAATAAATGAGCCATCTTCGTTCATGCCTTCTAAAATTAAAATTTGATAAAATCAAAATAAATTTTGTAAAACTAAAATAAGAGTGACAATTTTTAAAAGTACATATAGCAACGATTCTACTTTTTGGCAATTATTTTCATTGTGTATTTTACAAAAAAACGCATTCTTTAAGCAAACTTGATATTTTTAGTAATTTATTAACAACAATTTCGCTGATGGAAATGAGTGCGGAAACTTCGAGTTAATGAAAACACACACACACAAGAGGTAAATTATTATCCTTGGCTACAGGCTATATGTCTGTTTATTCAAAGGAAAGCGAGTTCTTAAAAGCTCCACAGTTAGTTGTTGTTATTCAATGCAATTCGCTTTTTGTAATTGTGTGAACCTCAATCATGCAATTCATCACAATATTTGATAATTTCTTTTTATACAGTTAATCCCAGTTTATACAGATTTGGATTAATTTAAGTTTTGGCGACATAATATTTAAAGGGGTTCATCTAAAGAGTTGCCTGGATAATGCGACTAAGAGTAACAGCGGACGTGCAATATGAACTCAAAATCATGTCCCTTGAAAGAATGAATTAATTGAAGATAATTGACATCATACCAATATGATTATAATCCGTTTATTATATAATTCGAAAACACTTAAATTGGACTGCACAAGGGCATGCTTATTGATACACAAAATATAGAATGGCTCATTTTTAGAAATGTTTCATTAACAACTTGTGTAAAGAGAGATTGCGAAAATGAACCAAGCTTGAGCCAAATAACCCAAATAACAATAAATATTTATGAAAAATAGTAACAGCAATAGAAATGTTTCACAAATGATTTTGTTACGTGAATCTTCCTTTATTTACTTGTCTTTAAAGACGAAATTTGCCTAAAGAAATTAAACTGAAGTCATACAATTAATTCTTTATTAAAAATATTTGTCCGTAAGTGTTTTGTTAATATTGCGCTTAGTTAAATTGCAATTAACAAATCTTGCTATAAAATCACTCCAATTGCCAATCAATATAGATTTAATTTACCTGTCCACTTGCTACGGGTTTAGCCTTCCGACCTCATTTCCATCAAAATCACCAATTAAAACTTTTCGTGTATTCATAAGGGAAAATGTTATAACTTACCTGTGTCTCCTTCACCATATTCAGCCATTGAATCTGTATCACTTTCTGGTCCCGGTTTACCTGAACTTACTGATTGTCTGCCAGTACTTTTGTTATCAAGCCTAATTAAAGATTAGTTTTCCGATGTTTCTTAATAACAAATAAAATAACTTACGGTTGTGAATATTCATGGAAACCACCTTCGTCGGGATAATCACGACGTCCATTTGCCATTTCTCTGTCATGTACATCATATTTACCACCTCTGTTACGTCGAATTATGCAGATAATAATGAAGAGAAGAATAATAAATGCAAGAGCTAACATCATTCCAATAAACCATCCTGCATTGGCGACATTCTCGTTTGGAATTTTGATTGGTCCCTCAACTCCATTTGTATCGATTTCGAGAGTATCACTTTCCTTGGTGTAAATGCCATCAACAGACACAACACGGAATTCATAAACTGTATCCGGTGTTAGTCCTTTGATGATTTGGAAGTCATCACTTAGTTCATCTTTAGTTTGAACCCATTCTGTTTCGCCTCGCATCCTAGGGAAATAGAAATTATAAGCCAAGGTGAAAGCTAAAATTGTCGAAATATCGAATGGCAATGCAAATATGAAATAGAAACATGATTCGGGTTAAATTTTCTCTGGTCGGTTCTGACATTTGATTATTTTAATAATTTAATTGATTTTGATTATGGTATGCTCCATTAAGTGTCAAATTACTAAACCTGGGACTGGGTTTTCGCTCGTCTGACTCGATGAGAACAACAACGAATGCGATAGAGGCACTTGTTTTATTCGCAAAACAAAATATACTGCTACTGCTACAGAGTTCATTATATTTTTCATTGAAAGTACTAACAAAAGGCCAGATCTGGGATTTGATAAAGACTTTGAAAGCAAATATTTCGTGTCTGAAGTGCTAAAATCAAAACGTCCTACGACTTTTTTGTTGCATTTTAGAAGACCTAAGTTTAGTTAGATTAGATTATAGGGGTGTTGCAAAAGTAGCCAGCGGCACTTAGACCACCATCTGGGTCCTTTGTGCCTCTTTTCAGAATGCAGAGAAATAACTATCAAGCAGACATTTTTTTCCTGCAGCCAGAGTAGGGCATTCACATAGCACATGGTGAACCGACGCGAACTCCTCCGGATCCTTGCAACTACGACAGAAGTTTTTGCCCGCAATGTGTATTACTTCTGGTGTCGCTCCTTATATATTCAGGCAACATATGTCTACAATTTCCCACCCGTGATCAGCTTTTCAATATGCATCTTTATAGATGTCTTTCTTTATGACCCCAATTGATGTCCTCAGGTAGTCCAATGCTGCGGAGATATCCGTTGTCTAAAGACACTCCATTCAATGGAGTAAGTAAAAAAATATTTCTGAGTACACTTTCATCTCAACGGGAGGAGAGCCTAAATAAATATAAATTTTTCCAAAAATGTCATTACTTCTGTTTTTAGGTTACCAATCTATATCCTTATACCGAATTCCATCCTAATAGGTATATAAATGATATACTATGGATTTTTTTTTTGAACCATTACTTAACTTCCTTTTTTTGTTTTTTTTTTGTTTTTTTGTTAGCTTAAATTAGGTAATTTAGCTAATTTAATGTATTTTCTTAAGGGATTGAATTGTTAGAAAACCTAGAGAAAATTATGATAGTATTACACTGTAAAATTATCTGTTATTTGAAATAAACATTATTATTATTATTATAAATGAGAGGATGGTAGAATGTGACACAGACTGACAGACCGGAACTATCCTTTTTTCTACGGAACCTTAAAAACAGTTCATGACTCATTTGATTGACTGATTTTTCGTTCGTTGGGCTGGCGTCTATTCCTTCAAAGAATTGGTATGTGTCTTTCCAAAAATGGACTGAAAACTAATCAGTGAATGTCAGGAATCATGTAAAAAACCATCAGTGGATGAGAGCAAACGACAATTTCTGCTTTTTCCTAAATGACATGACGGGAAGTGTGCACCTTTGAATTGAGGTTTGTTTCTTCGAAGTGACACTTTTAGGTTCTATTTATGAATATGTACGGGTCGCTACAGCCAACGACAGTGATAATGGCAGAATTGTTTTTCTTTTAATGTTATGACATTTGAACAAATCCATTAATCATAATTACTTCGATCGAGGAATATTTATTAACCTATTACCTATATTTAGTGTAGAAATGGCTTCCAGGTTTTCCATCGACATTCGGTTGCCAATTCACTCTAATCGCGGCAAGGCCGTTATCAGAAGGTAGTTGTTCCCATATGAATTTGGGTTGATCCGGTTCTCTGTATCCAACACCTAATGTTGTTCTCTCAATGAAGTGCCTAAAAATTAATAAAATAATTTAAGTTTATTAATGAAATTGACTAATCTTACTCATTTCCTTCCCCTGTTTTAGTTGTAGCAGCAATTGAGATTCGATATTTTGTTCCTGGTTGTAATCCAGCTAATTTGGCGTGCATTACTCTTGGATCTGAAATGTGAGGTTCTCGTTCCTTCTTTTCCCTGACTTCAGTACCATGAACTTCTTGATAATAAATCTTGTATCCAGTTAATTTTCCATTGGGATGAAGAGGTTTCTTCCATGTGATAAGGAAGGCGGATGAGCCCAATGGATATGCTTCGAATGATTGCACCGGTGATGGTACACCTTCCGGTGTATCAAAATCTATCACAGCACTTGGTGGTCCATTAAAACGACTATTGTAAACTAATACACGAGCAAAATTTTTCGAATCAGGTTTGAACTTGGTCACTAAAGCTGAATTAGCGTCCCCTTTGACATGTATTTCGCGATAGTTATCTTCTCCTTCCTCTTCGGTCCATGTCTGAATTTTGTATCCTTTAAAATGACCACGCACACTGTCAGGATCTACTGGATTCCAGTTAAGAACTGCTGATGTACTGCTAGTCACTTGTGCCATTGTAAAATTAGTTGGTGCTTCCAGTGGGACTATAAGAAAAAATTATGAATTAACTTTCAAAACGACATATATCACATATCCCAAATTTTTAGAGCAGTGTTAAATATTTCTTGGGCATGCGGAAAAGGTTACAAAAAAAATGAGGATTGCAGAAGAAAAAGCATGCATTTAAAATAGTTAACCAGGCGAATAGAAAAAAAGGTAGAGGGGGCGATAGCTGTTAATCCGGATATAAACAATTGACAAATTTATTTAACTTAAATTCAAACTAATATTTTTTACATGCGAATAATTGGTGCACAGGATCATTTAGCAAAAAAAAGACTAATTTCTCAATGCAACTAGTTCTTGTAGCTCCGATATTGGTGAACTCTTTTCGACAATAAATTTCATAATTGATACTACTGTTGCTCGCTTTGATCCTGCCTTAACTTCTTCTACCTTACTGATGGATGATGTCATCCGTCGTATTGTCAGGTGCATACATAGTGAGTTCAGCTCAGAGCTTGTGAGTCCTACTAGGTCAGACATTCGACCTATTGTTGTCTTCTACACCATCTGTTTTGTAACCGTCCTTTGTTCAGGAGTTTCAGGCCTTTTCACTTTTGATCTGCTGATCAATCGCTTTCTCTCTTATTGTTGGGTTCTAGGAGAGCAGGGGCAATTTTCCTCCTGCGGCGCCTGTCATATCCGCTTCGTTGGATCTGCTTCAATTACTAAGCACCGTTCTGTGGCATTACCACTCATAAGGCCTTCCAAACCAGTGAATTTTATTGATTGGGAGTTGGATCAATTCGTTGAGCCGCACGACCACCATGCCATGTGTCCTGGGTTCAAGACCAGGTCTCTCCGTAAGCTTTTATTAAGAAATTAAAATAATCCACTCTGTCTCTGGGCTGTTGTCTAGCTCGCAGCAATGCAAAAACAAGACTTTCAAGTTTCCTCACTTCCCTTACCCTAGTTCCCTTCCGGCCAAAACCATGCTAGCGCATCAAAAGGTTGTCCCTTAGGATTTGGCCACATCGTGTAAAAAAAACCTGAAATCCATGCAAACACAGCATTCTTTAAGTTATTTGTACCAAAAGATATTTTTTTCGAGTATTGTTTCACCTGATTGATATCTAGACATGTGGAACCATTTTCCAGAAATTGTATCTAAGAGTTTCTACCCTTTTTGGCCAGTTCGTCAGCTTTTTCATTTCTCTCTATGCCTACATGTCCTGGAACCCAACAGAGGTGAACCGTGAGGTGTGAAATAGGTCCTAGTGCCCTGACGCAGTTTCTAGCCATATCGACTTTATCAAATTGCAGTTCAACGAATTCAGTACTGCTTGACTGTCCACGCAAATGGTAATCTCAGTTCCTTAACATCTGTTTTGCTTGGATAACAAGTGCAGCTTTCGATATAGCGTATATTTCTGCTTTGAAGATGCTGCACTCATTAAGACTTTTCTATTTGCAGAACTTCCGCGAAGACTTCAGCTCCGATGCATTTGTTTTAATCAGTCTGTGTTAAGATATAATGTTATAAGAGTGTTTTCAGCCTTCTCTGCTGGGAATGGTAACAGAAAACGGTTTTCCGAAATCGTACTGTGGTATCATATAATCTGTTGTGGGGTGTAGCCCACTTTTATTGAAGAGGTCCAGTATGACTATGTTGATAAGTGTACTATGGTGACAACTGGTAAAAAGTGCCGTTTTCTATTCCATTACTCTTTGTGCGGAAGTTTATTATCCAGACTTGACAAAACCAAGGGTTTGGGTTTAATTTTGAATTCTGGGCTATCAGAGGATCATATTGATACCATTGTTAACAGGGCCAGCTCGACTTTGGCTTCGTTAAAAGTGGAAAGCGGGAGTTCACTGATCCACACATAACGAAAGCCCTTTACTATGAGTTTATTTATTTCATTATTCTGTTCATATATATTGCATTAAAACAGTTCATGTTCGATCCCTTTGAGGTCAGCTCTGGATGACAGCATTGATTTTACATAATAATTTTAAGTCAACTGTGACGCAACAACTTATTGAGAGAGCAATAAAATCAGAGTTGGCCGAGAGCAGAATTGGAAAATGAGCGTCCTAGAATCGGTTGGAAAAAGATGTACCATCTCTAAAATTGTATCTATGCTCACTGAACATCTTTTCGTCGACGCGTTTCCTGAGGAACTGTGACTGTGATTACTAAACAGATGCTCAACTTAATGTCTCATCCTTTTAATACTTATTATTCGCAAGTTGACCTTACGTACATTAAACAGCAGCTTTGAACTTTTCTTTTGATTTGATTTCTTTCGTATGCCCCTTGTTTTTTATTATTTAAATTTTTGTAAAAAATTAGTATTTGATGAATATTATTCAGTAAATAAGATTACAACTATTAAAACTGTTGATGGGGTGTTTTCGTATTGCCTCCCTAAATTTTCTTGCCTGAAGTAGTTATTTATTGTGGTGCAAAAATTTATACTTAGATAGGAAAATTAAAAAGTTATTTACACAAATTTTTATCATTTAAATTTAAATTAAAATCAAAAAAGATTAAAAGGAATAAAATAACCGAACAACTCGCACCCTTATTTGGAAGAGGATTAAGTAAGGTTATATGTATGCGCTCAAACATTAACACGTTGAATGCCACGACAACTTTTCGTGGCTTGCCCATGATAAAGAAAATATTTATGTATATATTTACTAACGAAGACAATGTTGAAAAATTTTAGGGCACTGATATTTCCTCGAATTCTATTTCTAGTAATATTGTATTCGCCAGTCACCGGTGACCCCCATGGTACTATGAAGAAACTAGTGGCATTAAACGTGTTAAATATACTTTTCAATTTGTAAAAATTTATTTCTAATAATTAATAACGCAACAAATCATAAATAGCTAATAGTGAGAAATACATAGTTGCGCAAACTACAACTGCATAACTTTAAACTAAGTTAAAAAACAAACAAATCACTCACCATCTTCTCCGGAATATCCAATAACTTCCTTCGGTGCAACATTTGCTTCTCCCATTTCATTCATAGCAACTATTTTAATCAAGTACCGAACAAATGTAGGTTGATCAGGAATAATCAAAGTATTCTGTTCCCAATTGTCAATGTCGCGGTTTTCCCAATTGGCAGCAGGAATGTCACGCTTCCATGAAACTCTATAGAGGAAACCGGGAGCATTATGTTCGATTTTTGGCATCGGAGTCCATGAAATCATTAAATTATTTGGCTCGGTTCCCTTGCCCTCGACATTATCAGGATTCTTGTAAGGAACATCTGGTTGGGTGGTACATGTGTCACTGTGACCAGACGGCCAAGATGGTCCAATTTTGTTGAAAGCTATCACCCGGAACGTGTAATTTGCCCAAGGACTCATGGCAATTGTGTAAGTAAAATCAGTGGACGGCACTTTATCGAAGGCGACTTCCCATGTTTCCGGAGTGAACGAGGTATTGTATTGGATGGTGTAGAATAGAATAGGAGACCGATTATCACCCATAGGCCTCCATGTAATCGTTGCATCTTGGGAATTACACTGAATACCGACCAGCTCTGGGGAATTTGGAACATCTTGAACAATTAATGTAGCTTGAGCACTTGCTTCATCTAATTCAGTTTTTGCTACGCACGTATAAACTCCAGAATCCAATTCAATGGCTTTAGAAATTGTTAATGAATTGTCGTTTGTTTTAACAAATCGGGCATCCTTGTCAAAGTCTAATGGTTCGCCATCTTTAAGCCAGCTGATGTCGAGAGTTAAAGATGAATCCGCTCGAGCGTTACATCGAAATGTTGCTGACTGACCAGCTGGAACCTCATAATCTTCTGGTACATCAGTAATTATTGTTGCTTCCTTCACTACCAGGCTTCCATTCGCTTGTTTGGTTCCAAATTTGTTAGCTGCAAAGCAAGTATAGTCTCCAGCATCGGAGAATGTCACGCTAGTAATCTCAAGATCTCCATTATTAAGTGTCTTGTATCGGCCACCTGTTAGTTCTAGACCTTGCCGAATCCATTTTACTTGCGGGTTGGGTGCGCCAAAAACGCGGCAAATCATTATAATCGTTTTAGATACCACACTTACTTCCCTGCGAGGAGCTTCCAGGATTTCTGGCGGTAAAGCCAATACATTCACGTAAACATCTTTGTATACGTATCCAAGTGAGTTGGTAGCGTTACAACCGTAGTTAGCAGTATCTCCTTTCACTAAGTCCCTGATAATGATTCTATTAGTTTGAACCACTCGTCGAGGATTTGGTTCGGCTTGAGAAATCGGCTTTCCGTTGTGAATCCATTTGATAGTAGGTTCTGGAACTCCAGATGCTTCGCATTCGAACATAACCGTTTCACCTTCAGCAGCATTCTGGATTTCAGGTTCTTTAGTAAAGTAAGGTGTAGCTAGAATTTTTAGGTTAATAGAATACGACTGAGCATTTCCTACTCCGTTTGATACGTCACATGTATACGAGCCAGCATCCTCGAACGTTGCGTATCGTATTACTAAACTTTTGCCATAATGACCTTGATTTATTCGATCGCTCCATCGTATAGGACTACCATTTTTGGACCAAACCGTTTGAGGTAACGGCGTTCCACCGTAAATACAATAGAGCTCGACACGTTTCCCACGTAAGGCAACTTCGTTTTTCCTTGTAACATATTGAGCGACTGGAGCATGCTTATTTTGTCCAGGACTTATTCCTGTTTGTACAACATCCAACAGTACTCGATTTCCCAGTTTGTATTCATTCCGAAATACTGAGGTTGCAGAGCAAGCATAATAGTAATCATCGGATCGGTCTTCTCGTGTTACATTTGAAAACCAAAGATTTCCCTCAGGGTCGAGGGTCATACGCGAATTATTGATAGTCTTAATGCTGCCGTCTGTTTTTTGAATAAGCCAATTTACAGTTGGTTTAGGCCAGCCATCTGGGGGTTCACACTTAAGCACAAAAGGCTCTCCTTCACTGGCTTTTATGGGCTGAGGAATGTCATCCTCAAATGCATTAAGTTTAGCTTTGCGAACAAATACTGAGTTTGATGTGGCAACACCAAATTCGTTTTCAGCAAAACATTGATACTGCCCCAAGTCTTCATCTCGTGGTGCTGTTATCACAAGTGTACCTCGTCCAGGTTGTTGTAATATCCGATTGTCATAGGCTTGCCACTCAAATCGTTTACCATTTTTGACCCAATGATATCTGTAATGAAAAAAAAAGATTGAACAGTTAGGTATGTTTTCCTTACCTTTAAGTCATATAATTACTAAAATTAGCGTAAAATAATTATATTCGAGCAATTAAATGGGGCAATGGCTGAGTATCCCACCTTACTACTATTGTCTAGCACGCGGAAAATAATTAGTTTGAAAGCATTAAAAGGAATACACAATGACCCCAGCACTAAACGACGTTTAAAAACATTTGCAAGCGGTCACACCTAAGAGTTCCCCTCCATGAAGAAAATTGTTATAACATCGGTGGAATGCCGCTTGCTCAACTCATTACAGACTTGAGTTCAGTCAACTCCCACCCCGACAGCTCCAATGTTTGTGTTTACTTAGCAATAATAGCTTTAGTTGCCTTTAGGAAAACAAGGAACTAACAATAATCGAAGTTGTGGAGAACATTTCAAACTTGTCCAAATACACCGCACCCGGATAGGAGGGAAATACCGATGCCGTGCATTGTGAAACTTAAATTATTCGGTATATCCTAGCATAATATAAATAGCACGGGATGAGCACGGAAGGGTTTTCCGCCCTCTTTAGACCAAGGATGGTCTACCTTTTCAACTATGAACACGTACTCAAGCACTCGTCTATTTGGGATTCGTCTATTAAACCAATATTGAAAGTTTCAAGCGGTTTTGTTTCACGTATCTCGTTACTGCAAATACTTTGCACAGTCTGACTATGCGTCATTTGCATTCTTCATAAATCACAGTCCACTCCCGCAATGAATCCCGACATGTGTCTGATTGTCTGGTAGTTAGTTATCCATAGTCTGGAGCATTGATGTCCATTGCATTTATGGTAAGTTTCCCCCATGGATTATTTGCATGCATAGGGACGGATGACATACGCATTATAGAAACAACCGCCCCACTAGGCTTTCCAGTGGAAAGGAAAAGTGTCGCGTGTCGCTTTATTCTTTTGTTCTCGTTTACTGCTGCAATTATTGTTACACAGTTGAAATGTAAGACCTGGGGGTCAGCGGCTCCTCGTTGTGCAATGCTATTTAAGCTAAGTAAGTTAATGTGTCACTCGACAGGCTTTTGTTCTGCTATTGTGTGGGTCATTCACAATGTTGGGTGGCTACGGCGTGCAAAAAGCATTGAAAAACTAAAGTTTGACAAAAAATATCTGCAGAGTTTTGAATGCCCTAAAAATTTCATATGCTCATTCATAATAATGAAGTTATGTTAAACAATATATTCATTTAAGATGTGGCGAGTACAATTATACCTATGTAGAAATCCGATTCATCGTGCATCTGATTCTCCATTCACCCTAATCTGTTGAGAAGAGAGGAGATTGCAATTGTCCAGGTGTACTGTATATGAAAATCTAGTGTGATTATTCATAGGTAAATTGCTTTAGTTCAACATCAATGTAGGGTAGGTTATCGTGGCGGAAATTGCTTTGAAAAGACATACTTGGTCAAAAGCCTTCAACTTCAATGATTACGAAAATTGGTAATGCCTGCAAATATTCGTCAACTTAAGCTTGCGTCGAAACCGAAAATTCGGTAGGAAATTATGATAATAAACCGAAATGTCTGGCACTGATTCTATCAGAAAAGGATTAAGATCAACAAAGTTCAGAGAAGATTAGAAAACTAAATAGGCCACTTATGTTACAATTACTTTGCCAAAGAAGCCGTCGACTTTAATCCATTGGTTCGGTAAATGCTGTCCCTTTTTTAAAAATGTTTCGCCTCTTCTTAAAGTTACATTCAAATTTAAAATATTATCCTATAGACAGGCCCGTAGAGACAAAATTCGGGCCCGGGGGGTATCACATACGGGCCCCCGCGAAAGGAATTTCGGACCCGGGCCTAAGCGTTTACGGGCCCATATACAATCGAATGAGTGACTTTCAATTTAAAATCTGTCTAGTATATTACAGTTTTTCGAAAGTGAAACATTTTTTATAAATATAATTAAAATGGAAAATTTTTTCTGTTGATGACTTAGATGACGGGGCCCGGGCCCGGGGGGTTTACTCCCTTCGCCGCCCCTCTCGGCGGCCTTGCCTATAGATCTCAAAATTTTTTACATTATCAAACGTGTAGAGCACAATCAACTAAGAATTGCATATATGAAACATGGCTAAAATGTATGATAACAATTCCAAGAAGAAAACTAATAGCAACATCATAGCACCTTCGTTTAATTAGCTATCCAAATAAGGATGAAGAGAGATGCAAAGATTGACATTCAGGAACCATCTACTTTCGAGGGAAAGGCCACGAACTGGAGCTTAAAAGTGCTTACTTGTTTGTATACCCTGAACAAAAGTAGGACAAGAGCTTCTATTCCACAGATTATCGACCGTGATTGTATAACTGTCCAATGGGAATTTGGAAAAGTACGAGACCAGAAGAAACCATTGTTAGCATCAGCATACTTGGCTTATGAAGAAAATCCACCTCCTAGAGAAATTCAGAAAAATATGGTTAGGTATGCAAAAATGCAAAGGACAAAAATTTAAAGATGATCATAGACGATAGATATAGGGAGGTTATAAACTCAAAATTGAGTAAAAGTAATGTCCTTTGAGAATCGTCACAGGGAATCGATGACGAAACTAAACTAGTAAGAGTGTCCAGAGAAAAGTTTGATAACAGTATGCAAGCAGAAATAAATGAACTCTCGGCTTATGGAAATGAGGAAAAGAACCAGAAAACTATTCAACAAAGCTAATACACACCAAATGGAGGAATTTTGGGAAAAGTACAAAGCAGCATCAGACAATTCAAATCTGAGTGCCGAAAAACCCAGAAGGAATCTGAAAAGTTTTTACTAGCCAAATTCAAAGCACAAATGAGGCAGCTATACTTAAGAAAATATTATCTTAGCCGAAAAGCCAAACAGAACTTATCGAGAACTCATGCAACATGAGGCAATCTTTAGAGAAGCTCGCGCTACATAGCCTGGTACACCAACTGGAAAAGGCGTTGATGTACAAGAAAGTAGCGTGAGTCTGCTTCATTGACATAAGCGGGGCCTTCAAATCAGAATCGATCGAGGGGGGCAGATCAAAGCATAATTAGCTGGATCAGCTCCATGCTGGTAGACCCAATTATTAAGACAAGATTCGATAATGAACAATTGACAGCGTCGGCAAATAGAGGAAGTCCACAAGGAGGAATTCTTTCACAATTTTTATAGCTGACAGTGATTGATGAATTGCTTGAAGCCTTGTTAAATAAAGGTCTATAAGTTATCTGTTATGCGAACGACCTACCGATAGTAGTCAGCGGTAAGTTTGACGAAAACGTGTGATACTTACTTCAAGAAATAATCGAAATTGCAACCTCGTTGAGCGCAAGATTGTGGACTGATGATTAACACAGATAAGACGGAACTCTCCTGCTTAACTAGAAAACAAAAATTAAGGAAGATGCTTCCTCCGTGCATTGGTAACATCAGATTAACTGGGAATGGGGCCAAATTTCTAGGTGTGCTGATGGACGGGAAACTAAGGGCTAGACATCTACAAAAAAAAACAGTGGGGGCTTTCTAAAAACGTGCAGGAATACGATAGGAAAGGTATGGAGACTATTACGTTATATTATAATATAAAATGGATGCATACAAGTAGGAATCGGAGAATCAGCGTTAAAAAGAACCATTTGGCGAGCAGGGTTTGAGCCGAGACCATGCGCATGATATTCCATTACTCTAACCACTGGGCCGCTACCGATTCTCCGTTCCAAAGTTCTTTTTTGGAGAAGCCTCGATCACACATCCATGTGTTATCAGATTTATGACAGAAACCAGAAGATTATATACCTTGGGCTCGGTTTGGGTATAGCTATAGGATGTAAATAGGCGAAAAAATGATGTCACTTTACTATACTTGCCGGAGCACTGCGGAATCCTAGAAAATGAAAAAGAAAATGAGCTGGCGCAGAAAGGAAATCCTGGAATGGGTAACGAGGAGGCACAAAGAAAGTTGGGAGTGATCCGACATAGCTAGGCATACAACAGCGTTTTGGAGAACTCTCAATGCCCATGAATCTGAAAAGATTATCAAGCTGAACAAAATTCAAGCTTTTTGTTGGCCTCGTGACAGGGCATGCGCGAGTAAGGGTTTATGCCGCCAAACAAATAGGAATAACGATCTTAAGCCTGTGCAGAAGTTGTGGGGAAAAAGACGAGATCATTTTGCATGTTCTTGATCAATGCCCAGCCTTAATGCAAAGAAGATTTAGAATCTTACGAACATACTTTTGCGAAGATCTAGTAATAAAACTATCGGGATATAAACAAATTATTCAATTCGTTATGAGGATCTGTTGGCCCGACAGTGGGCTTTAGGATACACTGCCAAGCAGGGGCATACAACGGGCAACTAAAGGCCTAAGCGCAAGACGTACAACATCTCAATACCTAAACTACATCGCTCAACAGGCTCTAGATTGGAACACAAAGAATATGTCGAACTAGATGACCGCGCAACAAGTGGAAAAGATCCGTAGAAAAGGATGGCACCCCGATGCGAAAGTCATGGCAGGAGTTGAAGGCGTTGGCGTAGAACCGAACCAAGTGGATAATCGGTTTAGTAGACGCCCTATGCCCCACAAGGAATTAAAGAAGTGAGAAATCGCTTGAAGCTCTAGATGAAGACAAGTGACGGTGGATATTTTAGATGGACATGTGCGCATTTCTTGTGTATCAGCACAAGCAATACTGATTGATCATATGAAAGTTTTAAAGCTTTCAGCAAGATAAGTCCTAAGAGCGTAATGGCTTGAACAGATTATTCAATGAGCGCAGCATTCCGTGGAGTTTTTCAACAACATTGAAGCTAATTCTGAAAAATTTAATAGGAGTATTGTAACTTAAGACGAAACCTAGGCAACATGCAAAGTGGTTACCACGAGAATGTAAGGATCCCCAATAATAAAACGGTCACAGGAGCCTAGCACTCTGAAGTTCTGCGAAAACTGAAAACAGGAAGAGAAAAAAACGCCTCGGAAGGCATCATTACAAGAATTCGCCATCACGAAATGTAAGGCTTTTATTACCGAAATTAAAAGAAAACATAACAAAAATATATGGAAATCAACTCAAGAGGTGAAATCAATCGGTTTGCAATGGTTTTCAAAACAAGGCGCCTCCTACAGGGAAGGTCAGGTATAGTGGCGGAATACGATGGAAAAGTGTAAACAAAAATAAATTTGCTATCTCTAACCATTTATCTTTTATTACATGACTCCGGCATTGCCTTTTCTCCTATATCGAACATCAACTTATAATATCGAAAATCCAACACTAGCCGAAATTTTTTGTTGAGTCATTCAAGAGAATGATGACTAAATTAAATAAACACTGAATTTATCTCATCTTAAGGGGATAGGTTCACTAAATAATCTGAATTCCAAGAATCATTTTGCTGGCTTTTGTAGAAGTGGAGCCACAATAAACAATGGTACCAAATAGAATAAAAGATGGAAAACGAATACCATTCAGAACAAAAACAAAATACCACATATCCAAGCACGCACATAACTTGGAAGGGTAATTTAATAAAAAATTCATCATTTGCCAGCTATATTTAATGAACTAACCAAATAAGTAGCACAAGACTGTACGGCTTATGCGCCAACTCTCTCACGAAATATTTTATATGATCCTATCTCAGCGGCATTCAAATTAAGAAGACTTTCAAAATGTGCATAATTCATAATCCCGGATGCCAATATCCACCCCTTTTAATTAAGCATCCCAACTGCCCTTATTTCCATAACATGTCGAAACGGTAGTCGAACATAAGATAGATGAATGACCGCAGCGAGCCACATGAAAGCCCTCTCATCTTAGTCTCATACGGGCGTTTACTTAATGACATACGGCGCACTTAATGGTCATTCGGTCTCATCCTGGAGCATTTTCAATTTAATTATCATCTCGTCGCTGAGGAATATCTGTTAACAGAATAAACGCATAAGGCCGATTACATTACCTCCCACGAACAGAGCAGCTCTTCAGGATATATGTGTGCGGAATTGCGAAAAGGATGGCACTTCTGGATATATTGTTGGAAAATTTAGACCACTAAATTGGGATAACACTCCGGCAACATTATCCCAGCATTGGATCTAGCTGCTGTTTGTGATTTATTAATAAGGCAAGGGCTAGACATAAATTGTAGTCCCTTCATCAGTTGCATTCCGTCATGATTTACGAGCAATGTTTGGTCTATTTGGACTCCGTTCCGTAAAGTGATTATAACGCTATACTCCTTCTGCCCACGTAACAGTCCCACAAGGAAATATTGTCGACTTAAAAGGCATTTTCCATAAACTTTGTAATCCATTTTCTAGAGAAATGTGCACTTTTGCAATTAAGTTGCAACCACTTCCATAAATTAAAGTTTCGTCTGCACCCGTTCATGCCGAGATTTTCGCACGATGAAAAATTGGTTTTTGTACGTCACTGGCAGGTCTCAAGTGGCCCAAAGCAGGTTATCTGGAAGACCGTATAGCAGATTTTCAGAGCTTTTAATTTAATTAAAAATTTGCTCCAGTGAGCTTCAATTACGGCAATATGATGATGATCGTGTTGCACATTGTCTTTGACTTGTTGAGAGTCTTTTGAACAAAGTGTAAACATCCGCTTTGAAACGTCCATTCATACACGCTGCACTTTTTTATTCATTTTCCATGATACGTGAAGAATTAAGCTATTTAAGATGAGCCTATAGGTGCTGGCCGGTGTATGCGAGCAACAGAAACGAAGGGAGCAATATGCTAATTTATTTACAGTCATGTTTACTGATATGTACGTGCCATGCCATAGGTTCACTTCCAAAGTTTACCCAATTAGTAAGTATGGAGCGCGTGTAGAATGTAGATTTACTTGACCTGGACTTGTCCTATAAGGCAGGATGTATATACGCATTGAAATATGTTCAAAAATATGCAGGCCTACCCTTTATGAGGAAGATAATAGATTTTGCATTTTCAGAGTCCTTTTTTGTGGAATTAATTAGCAATTTTGGTATGAATGACTCTATTCGACCCACTTAACGCTTCAGATATTTACGTAATGAATTTATGTCTGTCTTAAAGTGCATTAACATCAAAGCAACGCTGTCCCAAGATAAAGTTGTTCCAACGTTGACATGCAATGTTGATGGTTTGCTAGGTTGGTTGAAAAAATCGATTTGTGAAAAATCATATACGTCTGTTTGATGAAAGTCCAGGACTAATCCCGGACAAGATCAGAATAAGAAAATTGCGGTCGACGAAAAAGCTTGACTTGTTCTGGGGTATTATTCCTGAAAACGATACGATATCAATGCTAATACGAATTTAACCTACTATACGCCCTAAATTCCGTATTTTGGTATACGATCGTAAATGGAATGACCATCACTTTATCTTACCCTGCTATTAGTCCAGGACTTAAGGGCGTACTAAGCTTTTAAGCTAAGAAAAAAAAGAACTTGTTTATTTACACATTTAACTCTTTTGCATTTGAAAGTACACACGTGGCAATTCATTTTTCTTAAAAAGAAATTGGCGAAGTTCTAGGCATCCGGGCAAGGCCCTTCAAAAAAAGATGGTTTACGGTCCGTAATATATTTTGGCTAATAATTAGTTGAAGCAAAAAAAAACTAAATTGAACTTAAGGGGTTATATACATACTTTCGAGCTTGAGATATTTCTTTAATATAACAGCTGCTGACCCCTAACACAGTCTTCAATTACAGCTCTTGCTGACGCCCAGCTGAGGCCGCAAGAGGACTTGGGACCTTGCCACCGAGAAGAAGAGTCATTTCTAGCCAACAAAGCGTGATTCTGTTGGACAGTTTTTGGAGGAAGTTGAAGTTTTCCTTCGTAAGCCTCGAGGAAAAACACCACGAGGATAGAGCTTTTAGGGCTGCTTGGCTATACGAGAAAATAGCTAGTTCTCAGTTCTTCAGTTCTCTTTTGACGTTGATAAGGGCAGAAGTTTCGATGGCATAGACTTCGGCTTAAAATACACCGGACCAATTTACCCAAACCCATCTAAACATCCGAAACCCTAGTGTTAGGACCAAAGACACCACCACCAGTACTATATTTCATTTTTGAGCCATCAGTGAACCAGTTATAAATAAGGGTTCAGACTTAAACCACTGATGTCTCAGTCTAGGAAAGAGAGTTCTGAATTTTCTGCCAAAGCACAGTTTCTTTATTATGTGGTTCGGTACGGTGCACGCATCTATGCCAGAAATGCGCTGAAGGATGCCCAAGTGACCCCTGTAACCAATTGGCATGTTTGATGTAAGTTGCATCTCTCTCAGAGATATGCAAGGGAGTGAGTCCAATTATTGCCTCCATTGCAGCCGTTGGACAAGTCCTCATTGCAGGCTTGTTACATTTGCTGATAGCCGTCCGTTATAGAACTTTAGGCCACCAGATCAAAACCTTATTAACCCTAGGAATGGACACCACCTTGTCATTTCTTCAGGTCTGCGAAACATAATAGAAAACAATTCAACTCCTAAAGATACTTCGCTACTAAGTCTGGTTGTTTCAGTAGCATAACTGTAATATTTCCATTTAGCCAAGTGGATGTTTAGATGGCGAATGTTTGATGTTTGTAGCTGAGAAAGTTCTCTCTCTGATGACGATAGCATCAACTTCGCTTTCCGATATATAACTTGTTACCGAGTTGGAAGTAGCTGCCGTGCATTAGGAGTCCCAAGATTTCAGCCGATGATTGCAGCGACGCTCTATCCGCTCTTTGGATAGTAACCTGCTGAGTCCAATTGATTCCCTAGAGCTCTCAATAGAAAGGCATTACTCCATCCAAGACTGCTTTTTGGCTTCTCTAAGGTTTTTGTTTTGTAAACCTTAAGGTAATCCTTATAAGGATCGTTACCAGAGTAATGAGCAATACAGCATACTCGCAACATTTACCTCGCTATGCGTGCGCAGGCGAAATGGTGTAATATTTTTGGGTGTGCCACCTTGTTTGATACAATTTATTTTGCGCTCAGCGGTATGAGTAAAACATGTCATTTATCCTATTCTAAAGCTATTTTGCGAGCTTACTGGAAACTCACTATGATCAGCCAATTTCCAAAAATAGAAATGCTGGTTAAGTGCCAGTCGGACTCATATACTGAGGGTTCTGTAAGACTTACACAGCCTTGTCATCACTATGTGCGTACAATTTTTTCGGCCGAAAGTTATTCAAAACTTTTTACCTACTGTATAATAAACCATTTTTAGTATTTGTTGTTTAAGTATAGAGGGTATGACTAATATTGTAGACAACTTATAGCTTCTTACGTAAAGCCGTTTTTGTAATAGATTGGGTAACAATATATGTATAATAACCAGGATTTTGATGGCCACCAAAATGTTAAGTGTTAGTAGAAGCCAAAAGAAAGCTCTTTCCAGCGATACCACAAATATATAAAATCAATTTTTCCCTTATTTATAATAAATCTTTCTATAATTTTAAATACGATTTTCGTCTTCGGGCGAAGGATTATCATAATTTCAAGTCGACATCTTAATGCGTTTAGAAGGTAAAAGCCTCTGACAGACACTTCGATTCTGTCAGTGGTTTTTGAAACATTCGCCAACACGCAACTATTAAAATATTTTAGAACTAACCATCTCGTTCATGATCACCAATTCGTGCTAGAACAGAGTGTAGGTATTGTACATACCTTGTTGGACGGTGATAATTATCATTTCATTACCATATCGATGTTGGGATGCCGCAAAGTTCCGTACTAATTTTTTTGGTTATTTATAACAGATTTCTTATTCCTTCCTTCTAATTATTCATTCAATTATTCTTAGTTTTACAGTCGTGAATACCCTTGATTTTATGTCTAAGAACTGCCCAGTAATCTTAGATGATATTATCATTGTCCGCGTTAAACACTAATTGGCAACGAACCCATTACTCTTTAAAGAACTCACATAATATCGCATGTGTTCTACCGCTACTTTAATAATAATAATTATTCTAACCACATCTTTTGTTTACTTCTTTGAAAGCCTGATTGCCGCCGTACTCATGCTTCATCCTTCAGACAGGATTTAGCAGAATAGTTAAATTTCAAGAATACTTCTTGCGCAGAGCTGTAAGAATGTGGGACAGCAACAATTATTTATACAGAATGTACATCAACATCTTTACTAATCTATTTAATTCCCCTTTTCCTTTTTGTCAAAGCTGTGCTTTACTATCATAGAGCAGCCCTAAGCTTTGGCTGCACCGTAAAAAAATCACAAAACAAAATGTGATGACAACTTAAGACATGAATGTAAAGCTTTAATCCCTTCGCTAAATCGTAAAAAAGTCTAACTTGAATGCTTTAAAACCGTACTCGACACCACAATGCGAGCCAGACTTTTTGATGGGGTTTACGGATAAGACTCTTTCTACAGATGCTATTTCTTTGATTGTGAAGCGGTTCTAATTGGTTAATAATTTCGAAGTGTAGTTGACGAGGATAGCTAGACTTACTTCTAAAGTATTTTATTTTATTCCTGTGATGCTTAATTAAATCTAAGGTAACCAAGATAGTGATGTTTTTGGGTTTCTACATTAAACTCGGAAATGCCAAAGCTACCTGGAATTTAAACGCCGTAAATTTCAGCAATAAAAAATGTCTAGCTTCAAAGTTAATTTTCACCATTGTATTGTTACTGCTATCAAGAAGTTTTTCAATTTCCTTATCGTAGCAGAAGTCATTAAATTTGAACGATCCAATTATCATATTTTACCAGGTGTACAAACAAGAAAACTGCAAGATCCTACCTGTCACGACTAGCGAAATTCCCTCGGATTAAGAAATTAAAGCAGCAAAATCTTGAAATTCCCCCGTAACGACATCATAATTCAATAAAGCGCCGACATAAGAGCTCATTTTAGGACGAAAGGTATCGCAATAATATTCATAGGAAAAGCCCTTCGTATCCCTTAGCGAATATTTAAGGGTAGCCAAGCTGGCGGCATTTGACAGGTTCTACCAGCGTGTCGTCTACTTCATCGGTCGTAAGTGAACACGTAAGCACTTTTTGAATTAGACGCGCCTATATGCCAGGCCATGCGGCCACACATAGAGGGCAGGCAACATAATATCGTAATCATTATTCTAGGAACACGCAATATTAAAAAAAAGGACTTCTACGGATTGGGTGGGCTTAGGAAGGGAACAGGTCTAAGTGACTAACTCCCCCTTGTACAAGTTCCTTTTTGTTTCCGTATAGAACTGGGGCGGATGAATGTATGACGAATTCGAAATTTTTGTTGTGTTTTCATGGAGTGGTAGAAAAGGAGTCGGCAAGTGTAACTGCCGGTGAAATTTTAGACGAACAGAAAACTTGGCAATAAAACAACCGTTGCAAATTGGGGGTGGATTAGAGCTTGAAAGAAGTGTATAGACTTTCACAAAAAACGGAAAATGTTTTCACATATGACTAGGTGAGAATGAGTAATAAGGCTAATTAAGGGAGGGCACTAGGGGAGCGCGGTTGGAAATTAGGGTGAATAATATTTTGGTGCAAACCGACTTCTTTATTTTCAAATATCCTGCAAAAGGGCAATTGAAGAGATTTTTTTTAGATATTAGGAACAGGAAGTAATGAAAGAGGGGGCCGTTTAGTACCTAGTTTTCCTGGAGGACGTTTTTATGGATTTAGAAATAGCTGTGACTTTATTAAATGCTCCCCTTAGTCCAATCTTAAAAAGTTTTGAGTAAGATCAATAATTAATCGTAGGCGCACGGATGTAAATTAATATGAAGTTAGAGGACTTAAACAAAAAATCCGTCTCGCTTTTTCTCTAACGGGATGTTTCAGGAATCTAGGCTGTTTTATTTTTAGCCTTTGTTAGAAAAGTTTTTGGTAATAAAACTATTCCCGCGAAGCTTTTTGAAAATTCCTATCAGATTTTTCGTAGATATACTGATTCTTAGGATCCCCCGAGGGGGAGGGGGTCTTGATCGCTTGTAGTTGTTGGCTAGTTGACGTTTCTTGCTTCTCATTGTTTAGGTTATAGCTGTGAAGATCTCTTTGCTTTGTTGCTGATTTCCTGCCTGGATGTGAACGATCTCTTTGTCTATGTTGTGTTCATTAAATCTCTTAATTATGTTTTTGTTGAATGTGAGGATGAAATCGTTTTAGTAGAAGACTTTAATAAGCCTAATTTGGGTTGAGTGTTGGAAGATGTATATATTCCTTCGGATGTATATACATATTCCTTCATTTCCTAAACTTAATTTCTTGTAAGCTTTGCTCCTTTGATTTACACCAAATAAGTGGAATAGTAAACGATTTAGATTCGATTTTTTTCTCTGACCTCAGTAACTCTCTTGTCGGGTATACTTTTTGAATTTAATTACTCTTTATTTCCGCCATCTTCCTTTGTTATGAGAGCATTTGTGTGGATTGTCCTGACCAGGCATACTTTATAACTTTAGAAAGGAATTATTGCGAACTCACAAGGAGATTATCTTTAATGGAGTTCATTTTCAACTAGATCATCTACCTCACCTTCGTAGTACTTCGCGGTGCTGCGTGCATTAAGGAATAGAAAAAATAAGCACTGGAAGACTTGCCACAAGGACTTGCTCTGCAACTCCATTCCATTCCATCTCCATGACATTCTTTCAAATAAAAAGAAAGCCTGACTTTTATCCTTCCTCTATGTACTACTTGGGATCGGAAACCAATGCCGAATTTGCTTTATTTTCTTAGGATTCTTTGCCTACGCCGATTTAGTTCCAGATTGTGATGACTTTGGACATATTATTGACCGCTCTGTTAGCCTTGACTGCGATCAGCAAGACGGTGTCTAGTTGAGCTACTCTTCGAGTCCTGATGGATCCCGATCACCTTGCATGGCCTGTCTGAACGCCTTGGTTGTCCTCTTGAGTATTCCGTTCAAAAAATCAATTTCCAGTGGACATTAAGGCTCAGATTTCTAAAATTCAACCTGGTTCTGTGTCGGGATGATCTACCGTAACTAACCTGCTTGAATTTACGTCGGACGTTACTTAGGGTTTCGAACAGAATGACTGCATTTTTACTGACTTCAGTAAAGCTTTCAATAGGCTTCTTCATTCCAACAAGCTTAGATTTCCTTTACTCTCATCTCTCATCATACCATTTCTTTTCGCAATTTAATCTTAAGATTAATCAGGGCGACATATGGGGTTCCACAGGGCAGTCACCTTGGGCTCTTGCATTTTATTTTATCGAATGACAGATAACATGAATATTTTCTCAAGCATTAGGAATGCTAGCGACTATTTCCGGGTTCAAATTGACCTCAACATTTTTTGGGAGTGTGTGATTATAACGCGGGTAAGTGGTAAGTGCATTAAAAATTTGGAAAATTAAGTGGTAATAAAAAATAGACAATTAAATGCATTTTTCCTTAAATTCTTCTTATATTTACTTACATTAAAATAATAAATATCCAATGGTTGATCTTATGTTCAACAAATTATCGAGATATACATTAACACTGTGCTCTAAGTCTTTAGGTCAAAAGTTGATGAAATATTCGCTTTTAAGCCGAAAGCTTTATCAGAAACAAATTGACAGATATAGGTGTTCCACAGCAGTTGTTTATTATAAAATATTCAATATTTGAAGTGTGCACACGTCCTATAGACCTCACATTATCATTAAACATCACCCCAAACGTTTTATCCCTAAAACAACCCAAAATTCCATTCAATTTTCAGCCTACGTCTATGCACCAAATGCCACAAATTTTATGGTCACGTTAACTTGTTCTGAATAATTAACTCGGGTAAATACAAATGACTTCTAATGTCCCACTCTGGAGCCCCAGATGAGCGATGCCCAATTGCATTTCATATGAGTTCATCCGTGGCTAATAGACGTTAATAAGCGTTTAATGAGAAATAAGATCTTTAGGTAAGTGCTATATGGGACCGAGAGGTGTTCGAAGGATACACCGGAATCGGAGGGTTCGTTAACCCCTCTATGCATGTTATTTCTAACGTGAACCAACCGCAACACTAATTGTCAAGTGTGAGCAAACGCTAAGGAGAGGCACTCGTTAATTGCACTCAACTGACGTTGACATGGTATAATTGCTTCTAAGTTGCTCGGATTAATTGAAACTTCCTGAAATCGCAACAAGACGCCGCTTGTTTTAAACTCAAAATCGCGAAAATTAATTACTGCGAACTTTTCGCTTTTAGTTTGAATATTTTATTGAGGAAAGTGTACCGGATTTTGTGATTTTTTTCCCTGTTGAATTATTTTCCTTCTCTTGTTCCACTTTTAAAGCACTTTTAATTGAGGAAATTTAATCTTGGCAATATTTGCATTTGATATTTTGCAACACTGTCACTGTCTCTTAAATGTGTGGATCTTTGTAAAGCACACGCGTAAAAAGGGTTGTTAAACCCTGGATTAGAGCAACCATTGACCGATTTTCATTAATAACATTTTGAGTTCACAAAAATTAAAATGTTGCCATTTATGCTTTATTCACGATATATAAGTTATATAATCACACGTCAATTAAATGTCTTTTATCGCTTAGAAAAGAAACGAACTTAAATTCATTTACTTAAATTTTATGTAATTTCCGAGTGAAAGCATTATTCTGGTTAGCAATTACAACTTCAAGGAAATTAAAAATTATTGACGCCAAAGTTAGAGAAATTGTCAGAGATACTTGTGTTAGAGAAAATTACTAGACCAGAGTGGTTTTGTTATGTACGTTTTTCAACTGGCTAACGGCGGAGTAAGCTGCAAGTCACGTTAAGCAATTTATAAAAATTTTCTGAAGTAATAAAATGCAGAACTGTTGAAGAAAAAACTTTCAATTGTTTAAAGTAGCATTTATAGATTAAAAGCGAATTTATAGATTCAATTAATAATAGTGTTTCTTTAAGCGTGTTTATTTATGAGAAGCTTGATACTTTTTATGAGATTGTGGAGTGTGCTTTATCCTTGTGATAAATACTGTAATAAATAGACCTATCTTCATGCGCTAGTTCCGCAGGATCGGTAGGATCGATGTAGAATTAAAGAAAAGAAAAGATATTACGTCATTTTAAGGAATGCGAAGGCAAAACTACTGATAGATTATCAGAAAAAGGCAAAATCAATAATAAAGATACCAGACATTATTCGCGAGACTTTCGTCACTACAACATATTCCAGCACCTTAAGAAATTTGCTACAGGAAAGAATTTATTTTCAGACGTGGTGTGTCCAAGATCTTCCAAAAAGCCTCATTTGTCATACAATGACTATAGATTTTATTAAAAAGTAAAATAATTTTTAAAACTATAAATATATGTTTTCATTATCATTGCATCTCTTATACTATGTTAGCAATGTAGTCTATCTTTTATGTGAGATAGAAGAACAGCTCCCTAAATTTCGCTACTCAATGGTGAACGCAATAGTCTGGCAACGCTTTAAAAAGTTTTACTGAAAAATAAACTCCAACTGTGAAATAATAAATTCTTTCTGTCGAAATTCAGTGAGCTCTCAGGAGAGCAATTTCGAATAATTTGTAGTTATTTTGACATCTACATGTACACTTAGGAAATTTCCTTTCAGCGACATTATCATTTAAATGAAAAATGGAATTAGGTGCCAAGAACTTACCTAGCTTACCTAGGTACTATGTACTTATATTTATACTATGCCTATACACACATTTACCTTCCAATTTGCATATCAATGCATTTTGAAAATAGCCACGGTTTTACCCGTATCCGTTTGCTAATGCGGTAAATAATTACCGCCCGATTAGCCTCTTCTTTTCCCTGTTAAGGTCCTAGAAAGATTGATGTGCTCATAGATAACAGAATATCTAGGGACAAATGGGCATCTTTATCCCGACAAGTAGTGCTTTCGTTCCCAACACAGTTGTGAAACTGCTTTGCTTAAAGTAACACATGAACTTCGTGTTGCTCTTAATAAGGGACAAACAAGTATTCTAGTACTTCACACACATAATATCTTGCTTTTTAAATTGTCCTCCATCTTCGGTTTGCCTTCCTCAGCTATCCGTATGATATGGAACTTTTAGTATAATAGGTGATGGCCGGTTACATTCGAGGATAAATTGTTGGGAATTCTCCCGGGTGCATGTGGAGTTCCTGAAGGTTCTATACTGTGTTCTCTCCTATTCAGTATTTTTATAAATGATCTTCCTCGAGTGCTTGAGGATGTAAAAGTGCATATGGATGCGGACGATATGCAGATATACTGTAGTAGGCTCATCGATTGACTGAACTGAAGTATTGAAAGTATCAATGGTGACCTCAGTAGAATATACACTGGTCAATCAGTAACCATTTCATTTGTCTGAACCCACAAAAATCAAAATATGTATTTATACGGAAGAAATATAATCCGGATCGTTTCAGGTTGGCTGATGTTTGGCTAAACGAATCGCGGTTATCACCGTGGATTATGTAGAAATCTAGGTGTGATTATTGGATCTTCGATGAAATACTGCGATCACATTAATGACAGTCTTCGAACGATTTAAGGTGGAATTTGCGGGCTTTGGTTGTCGGCCAATATCTTAACTAGGAACCTGCGTGCAAAATTCGTTAGTTAGCTTGGTAGTTCTTGTAGTCGTAGGCTTAATGTCGCTTTACTGACTGCATTCATTTTATATATGGGTTTCAATGCTTTGATAGCATTTCTTCTTTCATTCCGCAAGTTTTGGGACACTCATAAGATAACTATCGTACATATAAGAATAGTGCTAGTTTTTATGTATAATTTATTTAGCAATAAAGCATCTAATTATCTTTAGGAACACCTGGTATTTTTAGGTTTCTCTAGACAGCATAATATTTTAAATTCACGTTTTTATAGAAGAGTTTTTGAAAATTCTTTCTTTGTTCAGGGGCTTCGAATAACTTACTGGTCAATTTCGGTATGTAGGCTTTTGACACGTTACGGATATTATTGTTTGTCTTCGTAGGTTTTTCTGCTTGACTTCTATATGATGAGTAATAGGCATAAGTAGATGAAACTTATTTCTTTTTGGTTCTATTTATTTAAAATCCCATTTTTTCAATTATTTAAAATTTCGGTTTACTTACATATTGAAAATTTCACTGCGTCCCGAGAACTAAGTTCAATAGAGAACTATTGAATTTACCTAAAATCAAATTTGACGGATTTAAGGCAATTCAGTAACATAAGGTCTGTTCACGTACTTAGTTTTGGGTAAATGCATTATGATATTTTTACCCAAACGCGTTCACGTACTCATGAAATGGGGGAAAATTTGCTGACGTAACATTTCCCCTACTTAAAAATGTTAGTCCAAATTTACCCGAAGAAATAAGTTGAGCACTTTTGTTAAGCTTTGTTATAAAGCCGCTAATTGTCACTTTGACAGTTATTGCTTTAGTTTTTGTCCAAGACTACTCAAACACGTACTCTTGGTATTTGGTAGCTTCTCCTATTTAACATTTTTACTCAGAATATTTCTGATCAAAAAGTACGTCAACAGACCTAATATCTGACGTAGAAAACATTCAGAGTTAGCTGAGTTTTGAATTATAGACATATTACGTAATTCTTTAGTGAGTGATGTTCGTAAACTTGGAAATTTTTAGATTTTAATTTAGTCAGTAGTTGTACTAAATTTGTGGTTATTATAAAGAAAGAGTTCTAACAGTAGTTCCCTAACGAAGTTCTTAACAAACGTGAAGCTGCACCCGAGGCGATTCATACATATCTGCACTGCAGCAAACAGCTAACGAAGCCGACTCTCACGTGATCTGAATAAAATTAATTTCTTTTCTCCTTTTTAGCTGCCGACATTCGTGATTCTGTTTGTGCACAATTTGGACAGAAGTATCCTTCCCAAAAAGACTCCAAAATCGTCCACGATACTTAAAAATTAATGCACAACCAACTCCCTTTTAGAGCATAAAAATTAATTCGAGAAAGTCATGGTTTTTAGTAGACTCCATTCAAAATAATTCAACGATTAAAAGATAAAGAGTTCTACCGGGCTCAGTAATAATTAAAACAATTTACTCAGGTGCTCCGGAAGTAACCAAACTAAGTGAGTCTCGGCGAAAACAATTGCTCATATCAAGAAAAGAATCCGTCTTGACGGATAGAACGCAAAGGGCAGCAATTTCAAAGAGTTGAACTTTAAGGGGGGAGAGTAGGTAGGTACTATACTACTAGCACGTGGTGGCACGCGACTTTTTTTTATATCATTTCCCTTTCACGTCATTTACTCTCGAAAAAGGAAGAAGTAGAAGACTGTTGTGGCAAAACGTAGAACGTGGATGGGACCCTTCAGAAACATCAGGTCGACCGTGTCAATGACTCTATTGCACGACTTTACTGGGGCACTAGTTTGTTTGCGTTTGCTTCAGGTAAAATTTTATAAACGAGAGGAAATTTTCTGTCTTGGATGAGTGGGAGACGGAGGAGAATTTATTATTACAACGGTATATTTCCACCTGAGTGCGCTAATAAAACCAAGAGTGCTAGCCTTTGGGGTAATTGCAAACCTTCTTCTGTTGATACTTTGCATAAGTCGGATTCAGTTGAGAAGAAGTTATTTATTTATTTGTGGTTCAAATGAAAATGGAAGGATACTTCGTTTGTCCAAGGGGAATAAATTTGCTGTTCAAAGTGGATTCGTTTTCGTAATGCAAAATTTATGATAGCAAAAAGTGCCAAACTAATTGTGAAGTGTCATCCAAAGTAAAAAATTAAAGACTAATTTTCGCAAACACATGGAAACACTTACTCCACCTCCTTAAGTTGGCTGACTAGACTATAAAACCACAATTCTGGGCGTATTTTTTAATACTGTACAGGTTAATATTAGAGGATGCTCATCATGTTTGGTATCCCTTTTTTTCGGTTAACATTACTCAGATTTTTTAAATGAAAATTTGGGCCGTCTTAATCTTTTTCCATTGGACACTCCCGAAAGCTGTCAGAAGAACTCTAGAATTGTCTTCATTTTTGACTGCTTGCAAGAAGCAATTGTTATAATTCAAAATAAAAGTGTTGTCATTCGAAATATGTTATGAAGAGTTATTGAACGAAGACACTGTTGCTACCAGATAGTTAGACTCAAGTTAACTTTAAATGTTTTTCTGTTTAATTTCTTCCTTTAGGAGGTAAGTTTACGCTATTATAAGTCGACCATGCTAGCTAACGCATCAAAGTGTTGTCCCCTAGAATTTGGCCACATCGTATAAAAAAAAAAAAACCATGGAAGACTAGCTACAACAAGCATCAGATCGATATATTGCAGATTTTCATAGTTTCTCGTTTCCTGTTGAAAGCAGTTAAACTTCTTATAATGATAAAATCTAAGAAAAGTCGATGTCTGCCTCGATATCTATAAGCACATACAAATACTTCCGAATCATTGGAAGTGTTGCTTTCGTGTAGAAACTCGTCCGCTAAGAGGAAATTTACTTTAAGAATATTATCAAAACTTGTACCCATCACAACACGTCTTCCTTATCAATTCTCCTGAGGAAACATGACCAAGCGTAGACGTTGTGTATACAAACTTCTTTTTGAAATAAATGAAAACTTCACAAAACTTGCTGAAGGATATTCAGTTTCACAAGAGACGACCTTTCAGCCCGGAGATTCACATTTGAATACATTAATTTGAACAACGTGCCGGATTCCCTTAACTTCCTGGTATGTATGAAAGTATCGCCCTATCCTCGTCCTATCAAAACGGGGAAGTATAAAGTTTTGCTTTATTTAGCATAAAAGCGATAGGAGCTTACCAGGATTACGGCGACTACTAAAGCACTCAGATAATCCAAAGCTCGTACTCTGCAGAGACATTCTATTCTAATAAAAACTATTTCTTTCCTGTCATCTCATCCACCCACAGGAATGATCAGAAAAGATTAAGATGTAATTGAAATCTTTGCCATCTTTCTATTGTAATGTACGTACGGGTCGGGCGGGTTTCCGTAGTATTAGAAAATTAAGCACGACTATATGGTCCAGGAAACAGAAAAGACAAGATCTGCCCAAGCTAATTTTGCTTTCCCTCGTAATTTTCTTGACAGTCTCATCGAAAATCTTCTTTCTGTCGAAGTGGGTGTTCCAGGAAATTTATTCCATTAAATAGATTGACTAAATCTGAGGCTCTTGGCTCCTCTGTAGCTGGCTATATACTGGGCTCGGGCTCCCCATGGTCGTGAGTGTCGGATATTTGTGCCAACATAACTGTAAAATCTGTTTATATTGCTGCTGCTTTCTTGAGATATTTTCGTCTAGACAAAATTGTCTACTAAATTTCATAACTGGGACTGTGGAATATATTGTGGGGTAGGGAAGGCAAGAACTACGATTTCTATTGTATCCGTAAATGTTAGCTACTACATCCCAAGACGACAGAAAGATTTTTTTTCCTTTTGGTATATGTTGTGAGGCGAGGTCAAGAATTTTGACCCCTACTGAGAAGATGGAGAAATTGCTGCAGATTCTTAACTTAATTGAGAATTGTTTTGAACAACGATCGCAGAAGTTCCCATTGGCGTCAATACACAGTAGTCGAAAGTAATTTTATTACTTCGTAACATCGATTAAGGCTTAGTTATTTGATGAAGAAATCAATTTGGATGTTTGAAAAGTCTTTTAGGTTAATTTTTGTAAATATGCACTGTGAAAAGAATACTAGTGCTAAATATTTTAGATAGACTTAGTCCTGTAAGGGCCTGTTATGAACTGTATAACAGCAAGGTAAGATGATTTTGGGATTGGTAAGATAATTAATGAACTCGTTTTTATTAAATCAATTACATCTCTCTAGTTCCTGTAATCCCTTGTGGGGCATGGGGCGGGAGAACAACTTCACCCGGTTCGAGACAACGATTGCAAGTGGGCCTGTAATTTAAAGTGAATTCTAAATCACTGACATTGTCTCCGCAACCCCATGACGTTTTTATCGTAGTCTGTTGCTCGCAGAAAACAATCATTTGGATTTGTTTGACCACCGCATGGCCACTATTACCCAGCAATAAGTTTAATTGACCACTCTTCAGTCACAAAATATGCGAAAAAATGTTTTCAAGGTCATCATTACCGGTGCACATTCGCACATTCGTGACCTCCGGATCAGCCATGTGAGATGGGTAGAATTAACCACCAGTTATTGCATGTATCACATCAAAAATCGCGACTCTTCGTACAGCCATGTAAGTTAGTGGTATCATGGATGAAAATACTACTGCCCTAGGTTATAGTGGCAGCTTCCTCAGAGGGAAGGCACACAATTGCAGCTACTGATGAGTCATTTGAGGGCACGCCTAGTCTGCTAGCGTGCAATAACCTGAGATGACAACCACGGCAACGGTTATGATATTTCGCTTAAATGAGAGGTCTTTTGACCGGTTTAGGTCGAAAATCCAGATCTGCCAGGTCATCAGGCAAATATGTCTCGTATACACTCCCGAGAGAGAGAGAGAGAGCCTGTCTGTACAAATACAAGTGTCGTTTACTATCCTCCAGATATTCTATTGCTAGATAGCCACAATTTCTGCTTGGGAAACACTGAAGTTATCTGTCAAATGATAAGAAATGTTTAGGTCCAGGTGTTCCGAGTAGACACCTCCACACACTTCACCTTCTGACTAAGAGCAGTTAGAGATGTACTGATTCTCTCCAATACTTTTTGTTATACTTCCGTCAAGAATTTCGGATTGTCCTATTATAAAGATCAGTTTTTCTAGTGCAAGCCACCAGATGATCACCCCGTGTGTAAGTATAGGTATATATAACGCTGACATAGAGCCAGAGCACAATATGTGGAAAGTACTAGGCAACCATCGATTCACGTAGGCTTTCTGGGAGGTTGCGTTTCCAGTTAAGTTTCCTATTTACAACAAGTCCCATATACTTTGACAGTTAGTATCTGCCTAACCTCATTTAGTATTGGGGAGTTAATGGGAGGAACTCTATGCTTCCGTGGGGAGAGAATCAGAATCAGAGGTCAACGTCTTCAACGTAGGCGATAACGTAATGGCCGGAGTGTTCTATATCCAAGAGAACATCGTTGAGGCCTACATTCCACAGAAGTAGCGAGAGGATTACTCCTTGGGCAGTTCTTCTTCCTGCGTATTTTGATGCTTGAAATTTCCACTCCCCATCATTTTTTACGCTAAGAAAGGAAGCGTCCACTTTCCATAGGTTAGGTGTCTAGTGCCTACTGTTTCAGACAAATTTCTCAAGCAAGAATGAACTTGCGACTACTTTGAATGCGTGAAGTAGTTGGTGGGTGAGGACAATTTCGGATTAAATTTCTTGGTACAGAAACCATCCAAGAAAGCCACCATCCACCAGAATCCACCATTTATGATTAGTCAGCAGGATGCGACCGCATTCAATTCGGGAAGCGGCTGTTGACCAGCCTTGTGCCATGTCAAGTCAGCAGGACTCCATCACTTTCGTAAATAATATTTTAAGGAAATTTTCTCATTCCATTAGCCAGCCACCATATATAATTAAGGGCGGCTGCGTCGCATACTTGAAATATACTAGTGATGATCATCGGCAGGGATGTGTATTTGTATACATTTGATGATTTATTAATTCTATTTTGTAGAAGTCTCTTTTACCATATTTAATAAAAATATATGGCAATAGTTTTTAGAGATACGTTTCACTAATAACGACCAAGTAAACATTATGTTAAGAGTTATCGAAATATTACTATGAGCGCTTGTGAAAATTTGGTAATTAGTCTCCAAAAAATAAATGTCTTCCAGGAAGGCGTAATGAGTCGCTTACGCCTGTGATATTACAACCGCGAATAAGTACGCGAGAAGAAATGCAGAAAAGAAGTGGCGATTCAGCACTAATTAAAAGGGGATGCACAGTTTTCGTGAAATCGGGTGAATGGAGCGGGTCAGCCACTGCAGTGTAGTAAAAATTGCACAAAATATTTGCGACAAAATTGTGGCGCTGGTCGATAGAAAAAAACCTTACGTACGGATTATGCAATGCGTTGAGCGGCAAGACCAACATGCCATCGGTCCCGAGTTCGAGACCAGATGACCGTGAGCTTTTATTAAAAAATTAAAATAATCCACTCCGTCTCTGGGCTGTTGTCTAGCTCGCAGCAATGCAAAAAGAAGACTCAAGTTTCCTCACTTCCCTTACCCTAATTCCCTTCCGGCCAAAACCATGCTAACGCATCAAAGGGTTGTCCCCTAGGATTTGGCCACATCGTATAAAAAAAAATCATACAACTTTTATTTCATATCGTTTTTCAACGTTTTAGCATAGCAAAGAAATTTTTTAAAGATGACATCGATCTGTCGATCAGTACCTTGGGCGCCACAATGCAGAAGCAGGGTCGAAGTGTTACCGCCGAAGAAAAAAGTCTAAGTTGATGACTGGCAACAGGTAAAAAGGTTTACTTTTTCAATTTCTCTCTATTTCGAAGAAGGTTCCATGAATAAGCAGCAGTATCTTAACGTATTAGAAAATCTTTTGTTTCCGTTTAAGTCTTCATTTTTGGATAGCGGGGGGCTAAGATGACTTATATACATGATAATGCACCATGCCATACCATACAGCAAAATCCGCCAACAATTTCCTTTTATCCAAAAATATTCTAGCCTTCCACGGCCAACCAATTCTAATGTTTCTAAGAGACCCAACCCTATCAAAAACATTCTTATCCAACACATTAAAGAAATGTGACACGGGTGCACTCTTATCACCGGTGTCCTGAATAGGAGAGGTTGGACAAAATATTAGGCTAAAAAGGGTAATAATGCAATAATATCAACAATAGTAATATTAATAAAGTAAAACAATTCAAACCCAAACTGTTGGTTTTATATATCAAATACAGGAGATAAATTAGAAAAACCAAATTTCTGTAAGTGGTATTGTACTATACTGTACTGTAAATAGCTTTTAATGGAATGCGTGCCGGGTTTACTAGCATACAATAAGTGGGTGAAAAAATCAATTTTTTTTTTCAAATTACTGCCTTTGTGTAATATTTTTGAATTTTAAAACTCAAACCTTACTTTAAGAAAAATTTAAAAAAAATTTTTAACGATGGGCTCTACTATTTTTATTTCATTCCTAGTTTAAAAAAAATTAAAAATTGATAAAAATTTTCATTTTCTCGTTGCTCAGGGTTGGGGCCTCCCTTAAGGTACGTTCAAATTTACATTCTATTTTGACGGTTTAGAAATAATTGTACGGACGACTTGAAGTAAGGAGTATAGTTATTTTAGACTTACGTTAAAAAAAATCGCGTGTTTTGATAGGGGTTATGTCTGTTCTCATTACAAAATAACTTCTATTAGAGGCTGAATCGTACACAACAATAAGCAGCGGAAAATTACGTTACTTATTCCACTATTGTCACTTCTACATTTCCTCGTTGTATTACTGAATTAAAAACTAATCTAGTTTGGATTCGGTAGACAGTATGGAAATTTTTCAGACACCTACGTACTTTTATGTTAGTCGGAGAATCGTCATCTTGCTCTTTACAAATTTGTTTCATATGAGCACTTACTTGTAATGTGATATCGACTTCTACCCAATAAGGCAAAATACTTTCGTTGTTTATCAAAAGGGAAACAGGTACGCCTCTTAAGCAATATAGGCAAAAGAAACGAAATATCATACACTTTTAGCTGCTTCAGCACTTTAGTCTCCTTTTCAAATGCAAATATCTTTCTTATGCTATCAAACAGAAATTTTTTTCCCTGTATAACATGCTATTTACTAGACCACGAAATATTTTATGAGCTTAGTGTTTTTGAAAGATGCGATGGGATATGTGGACTATCCATCCTATTAAAGCAAATTTAGCAATTAATTTTCTTCAGATAACGATTAAATGGGGCCAACCAGCTTACCTTAACATAAGTTCTGGTCTCCAATTTTCAATATAATTACGGCATTCAATAAATTAAGCTTCTTAATAATAACTTGATAAGAATCTCACCAAAAACCAGCTTTCTATAAACTTAGTCTTCAAATTCTAAGCACACAATGTCTGCCAATCCATTATTAATTGTCGTCTCCCCAACCACACGAGATTAATCCACTGCAGAGTTATAAATAATGAGCTAACGTCGTCAGAGCTCCTCCTAAAATGGTACTCCGACGACAAATTGCCAGTCTCTGCTGCATGCACTTCCTCCGGATGTGCTTTCGAACCAAATAGCGTTAATGTTCACCCTAAAGATTTGCTCAGCCTCAATATCCTCATTACGGGGATAATCGTGAGGGAGTCTCGACTTGAGTCATCTTGCCCCCAAGTCACAATATAAAATCAAAATCTCAAAGAATTTTTGTTTATTTGAAAGAAAAGTATCACAGCAACGACTCATTGTTGACTTTTAGGCTCGCGTAAAGTAATGTGGTAGTCCTTAACGACCCCCAACGAGCTTGAGGGATTGCTTCCGCATTGAAGAATCATCAGAAAAGCAAATCTCTGTGGGCAATCGCCTTTACAAGGGTTCAAAGGACGAGCTGAAGCCACAAAGGCTGAGCACTGTAAGCGCCGGGATCAATAGTACAATTCCATGTGAAATCCACTCTCTATTTGCCCACGTTGGGAGCTCTTGTTCTAGTCTTTAGGGGGGCTTTAACAGCGTGCACGGGGCGCAACTTTGTTTCTTCTTATTGGGCTACATATAGTACAACGTAAATTTTTACAAAGAGGAAAATTCAACGACAACATCGACATTTTTATAGCTTTTACATGTTTTGTGTCTCCCTTTTCTAAGCTTTGTTGTCCTCGGTGATGTTTTCCCAATTTCCTTGGCTACTTACGTGTTTTCAGGCTTATTCCAGAGGTGAAGGGAAATTCGGTAAACAAACCGGATCATGAAAGGAAATGTGCCGCCTTTTCCCATTAAACCCCCAGAGATTGAATTCAAAGGAACGAGACAAATCCAAGGGATGTGGAGCACTACATTTGCGGACAGGGTGTACCCGTGTCGCCAATGGGCATTTGACTAGCAACTGGCCAATTTCATCAGTGGCGGTACAGTGATAGTGCAGTCCTTTGAATTCACAAGAGAATTTTTTCGTTAGCAGCTTGTATATAAGCAAAAACATCTCTAGTCAGCTGAGGTTTTGCGCTTTCAGGTGGAAATTGATTTCTCGGGTCATTTCGGGACAATGAACCTAACTTTCGTGACTGACGGCAATTAAGAAAATATTGCCTGGCAACAAAAACAGCCTTATTAAATCAATAGTAGTAAGAAGGCGAAGTATACATAGACAATGCGTCAAACTGCCTTGGAGGATGTCTTCGCCTTAAATTTGGTTTCTTAAGAAATAAAATGGGCAAGGAATAGCTTTTATAGAGATCATTTGCGTCCTTTTAAAACTTAAGAAAAACTGTACTTACGCCTACAAAGATAACTCTGGTACTCACCTGAAAGAGAAAAAAGAATCGTATTAAAGCATTGTAAATGTGTTCTGCCTATAACTCATCAATAATTCAAAAAAGATTATAGGAAAGCTCTAATTAAACCAATTTCCATCAATAAACTTTCTCTTCTCAGTTCTTGTTGTCTTCTTCTTAACATAACATTTCCGATACTTTCATGGAATATACGAAGAATAATCGGTTACAGCCAAATTTGGAGCTTGATTGATTGCATGAGTTTGGTGTGGTTGCTTTTCGATCGATAGACAATTCGCCTTGGGTAGGATTAGGTTTAAAGAAGGATAATATAGAGCGCCACGAGCTCTAAATCATATTCTTATAACTAGCAGTCCACAGTGTGGACAGACAAAAACCTCGTTGACAAATAAACTGAACAAGTCTCAACTGATCAAACGACCGACGGTAGACTTCAACTTTTGTTTGATTCATAGCTTGGGAATCTATTAGATAGACAAGTAGTATTCATGCGATAAATTGAGGCGAAGGTTACATAACCCATGGAAGTCTCTTCTCGCCATCGTGCCTATACATGAAAAGATCCCGAAGCCTCAAAGAGGAATAGAAGCAACCGAGAAACGCTTTGCATTTGTTTGAAATAGCCTACAACGAGATTTTTATCGCGCCCATAAGAACATGACTATCAGACGAATGGAGCACTCATTGTCACATTACTCCGCACGATTGTACGCTAATTGAAATTCTTTTTGAGGTTTTTCTTTTCTCTACGCACCGCGATAATGGGGGCTGCTGTAGATGCTGGGTGCTCGTTATTGCTGAGCAGTCATAAAAAACTGCTTTCTATTAATTTACATCTTTCAGGCTTATAAAAGAATTATTGCTATTAACGCCCTGAACATTTGTGGTGGAGCTACCAGTATAGAATTTACGAGCACGGAGGTTGCTATCAATGTAAAGATGTTGTTTCCTCTAAGATTTTTGGAAGAGATTCTATTTTTACTGTCAATCATTCTATGTGAATATTGATGCCGGGTCGTGGATGATGTTATAAGTCGCGCACCCGTACATTTCTCATTTTACAGATTTTTTTGTGAACTACACACACAGCAACACATTTTTTTTATATTAATTTAAAGTATAATTGGATGTATTTTTGGATTTCGGCAGCTTTGTGATAGGAACAGAAGCTGTCGGGTGTACACGGAGGGAAAGCTTCAGAAAAAATTATGGTTATACCCACCGTAATTGAGTTGCAAGTAACACATTCTGACAAAATGTAAGCAGCGAAATTTACGATCCTTTCAGTAATTTTTAATGTATTTATAGGCAATTTTTACTGAACAGCACCGTAAAATTTACGTGAATGATAATATTTACTGCGGTCTACGCCTAATGCACAGCTTTTCTCGGAATAACAATAATAAAGATCCGACGATGGCATGTAAAAAACAAGGATTGAAACTTTTTGAAAATATACCGAGATTGACGTCACTTTTGTTTTAAGAACTTTATTTTATGAATTTGCTGTTATGACTTTTAACACTTTAAGATGGTTAAATGCAATTGGAGGACTTTTCGTTTGAGTATCGGTCGTAAAACTATCAATTTATGAGGCTACGGAAGGTTTAAAAAACATTCGACAACAGATCTGGAGAATCTTATATCATTATATAGCTTTATAATCGTTCTGCATGCTATATGAACTTTTTGCTCGTCATAGAATAGAACGTCGTCGGTGGAGTAAGTTGTCCCACCATGTTCGAGCACCACTGTCGGGAATCCATGCTTTCTTTCTGCTGACAATAGATTATTAGGGGTCACAAAGTAATGTCGGTGGTTCGGAATCCACTGCAAATTGTAGGTGTACTTGAAATTGCTATCTCGAATCGGGTGAAATCCTTCTACTGCCCCATGTCCCAAAAGGGGTTACTAAAGGAGGATCCAATAGGATTGGTCCGTATCCGTTAATTGAGCGGATATCGGGATCTACAGTTTGACCATAAAACAAGCAAAGTGACAGCATACGAGTACTTCGGCAGTCCACCAACCGTAACGAGACGAGCAGATTTTCTAATGGATTCTCTATGATGAAATAGTACTATCAGGACAGTTAGTAGATGCAGACCACCCACTGTACAGATCATCTGGTGTTATCTGAGGAAACCAATTTTTCTTTTAAGTCGCCATGCAATTCAAAAATAGTTCTTTATTTATAAAAAGCGCCAGTGACTTGGCAACCTCTAAAAGTTCTAACTGATGTGCTGTTCCTGAGATCTTGAGGCATCCACTTATACAGCTCTTTCACCATGTTAATGCAGCTAGCTAAGGTATGAACGTCGAATTGTTCCCCGCACTACATAAGTTGTGGAAGCATCTTCCTCCTTCGGAACGGTGGAAAAACATTAGTTACTGTCTCACAACACATAGTATCTGGCCGGAGCTGAATCATAGCAGAACTTCAAATCTCATATCCTCGTCATCACTGGACACTGCCTCATAGGAGCTATGGCCATTAGACTCGAATGAGTTCTGAGAAGCTGCAGATATGAAGAAGAAATTGAGTCCATAGTGCACCTGCTCTGCGAATGTCCGTCTCTAAAAGAACGACGACTCGCCTCTTTGGGAGCAAGGTTCTTTGACAATTTGGACGACTTAGCTGAGATACATAGCACTTGTGCACCTAAATAGATTCATACAGAGATCTGGGTGGTATTAAGTTTTGACCATGCTTCTTATTTTTAAGGACATTCACAATGGGGCTTCATGGCCTCCGAGTGAACTTGGTGCTTCTTAGCAAAAAACATCTGCGGAGTCTGCTCTGCATTCTCTCGTGCGCACTATAGAGAAATCCCTTGATTGCAAGGAGTTCACTCTAGTGGCCTTTGATATTGAGGGAGCTTTTAACAACGTCAGTCCGGGGGCAATCATGGATGCACTCGCTTCTCTGGGTGTGAATGCCAATCTTATGTCGCTGATCGGTCAGATGCTTCATGGCAGGACCATCAGCTCAAAGCTGGGAGAGGCTCATACCATCAAAACGGTGAGCACGGGCACACCGCAAGGTGGAGTCCTATCTCCTCTTCTTTGGAATCTGGTGGTGAACAAACTGCTTCTAATCCTGGAAGAGGAGGGCTATGGAGTGGTGGCCTATGCGGACGACATCGCTATAGCTATCTCGGGCAAATTCCTGCCTGTCATAAGGGATCTTATGCAGAACGCCCTCACCAAGCTCACCAGGTGGGCAATGGGGCGTGGGCTTTGTATTAACCCTAACAAGACCGAGGTGGTCATCTTTACTAGGAAACATAATATTCCCCCCGTTAACCCTCTGTATCTGAATGGCACCCGCCTAGACTTTGCCGAGGAAGCTAAATATTTATGTTTAATCCTGGATAGAAAGCTCAGCTGGAAGTCTAATATTCAGGAGAGGGTCAAGAAAGCAACTACAGCTCTATACTCCTGCAAAAGGGCCATTGCAGTTATTAGGCCAATCTTGTGGTATGGAGTAGTGGTCCGGTGGCCAGCACTGGACAAGGCCACTTACCTCAACGCTTTAAGGAAGGTGCAGAGATCGGCCTGCATCTGTATCACCGGAGCGCTACGGACCACTCCTACTGATGCTCTGGAGATACTTCTTCATCTACTCCCTTTAGATCTGATGCCATTAGACTTACAGCCACAACTCAGTGGTCCAATACTAGAGTTGGGCACTCCACAATTCTGGACTCCTTTTCGCTCCAAGTGGGGCATCTTGACTACACCACCCCCAGCTTCTCCTTTGTCAAGCGTTTCTTATTAACCATTCCAACTAGGCTTGACTGGGAGGGGGACACCAATCCCTGTGGGGAGTCCATTCAAATTTATACAGATGGCTCTAAACTACGGGGCAGGGTGGGGGGTGGTGTTTTCTCGGAGGCACTGAACATTAGCATATCCTTCCGCCTTCCAGACTACTGTAGTGTGTTCCAGGCGGAGGTCACGGCTATTCAGGAAGCTTTGAAGTGGCTAAAGGAGAACGAAGCTCCAAAGGACATCTGTATCCTTACAGATAGTCAGGCTGCTCTGTTATCTCTTGATTCTGTCCTATCGACATCTAGGGCTATTAACAGCTGTCGCTCGTATTTAAATGAGCTGACCGAACGGTATCTAATTCACCTGTGCTGGGTCCCGGGGCACAGGGACATTCCAGGAAACTGCGTAGCGGACGAGCTTGCTAGACGTGGTAGCACCCTGGAGACTGAATCGGAAAGGACTACTCTTGGTTGGCCCTTGGCAACCTGTAAGATGTTGCTTAGTAGGAGAGCAATCAACTTAGCGAACCACAGATGGACAAACGGCACTACGTGCCATACGTCCACTGTCGGGAATCCATGCTTTCTTTCTGCTGACAATAGATTATTAGGGGTCACAAAGTAATGTCGGTGGTTCGGAATCCACTGTAAATTGTAGGTGTACTTGAAATTGCTATCTCGAATCGGGTGAAATCCTTCTACTGCCCCATGTCCCAAAAGGGGTTACGGGAACTAAAGGAGGATCCAATAGGATTGGCCCGTATCCGTTAATTGAGCGGATATCGGGATCTACAGTTTGACCATAAAACAAGCAAAGTGACAGCATACGAGTACTTCGGCAGTCCACCAACCGTAACGAGACGAGCAGATTTTCTAATGGATTCTCTATGATGAAATAGTACTATCAGGACAGTTAGTAGATGCAGACCACCCACTGTACAGATCATCTGGTGTTATCTGAGGAAACCAATTTTTCTTTTAAGTCGCCATGCAATTCAAAAATAGTTCTTTATTTATAAAAAGCGCCAGTGACTTGGCAACTTTAAAAGTTCTAACTGATGTGCTGTTCCTGAGATCTTGAGGCATCCACTTATACAGCTCTTTCACCATGTTAATGCAGCTAGCTAAGGTATGAACGTCGAATTGTTCCCCGCACTACATAAGTTGTGGAAGCATCTTCCTCCTTCGGAACGGTGGAAAAACATTAGTTACTGTCTCACAACACATAGTATCTGGCCGGAGCTGAATCATAGCAGAACTTCAAATCTCATATCCTCGTCATCACTGGACACTGCCTCATAGGAGCTATGGCCATTAGACTCGAATGAGTTCTGAGAAGCTGCAGATATGAAGAAGAAATTGAGTCCATAGTGCACCTGCTCTGAGAATGTCCGGCTCTATAAGAACGACGACTCGCCTCTTTGGGAGCAAGGTTCTTTGACAATTTGGACGACTTAGCTGAGATACATAGCACTTGTGCACCTAAATAGATTCATACAGAGATCTGGGTGGTATTAAGTTTTGACCATGTTTCTTATTTTTAAGGACATCCACAATGGGGCTTCATGGCCTCCGAGTGAACTTGGTGCTTCTTAGCAAAAAACATCTGCGGAGTCTGCTCTGCATTCTCTCGTGCGCACTATAGAGAAATCCCTTGATTGCAAGGAGTTCACTCTAGTGGCCTTTGATATTGAGGGAGCTTTTAACAACGTCAGTCCGGGGGCAATCATGGATGCACTCGCTTCTCTGGATGTGAATGCCAATCTTATGTCGCTGATCGGTCAGATGCTTCATGGCAGGACCATCAGCTCAAAGCTGGGAGAGGCTCATACCATCAAAACGGTGAGCACGGGCACACCGCAAGGTGGAGTCCTATCTCCTCTTCTTTGGAATCTGGTGGTGAACAAACTGCTTCTAATCCTGGAAGAGGAGGGCTATGGAGTGGTGGCCTATGCGGACGACATCGCTATAGCTATCTCGGGCAAATTCCTGCCTGTCATAAGGGATCTTATGCAGAACGCCCTCACCAAGCTCACCAGGTGGGCAATGGGGCGTGGGCTTTGTATTAACCCTAACAAGACCGAGGTGGTCATCTTTACTAGGAAACATAATATTCCCCCCGTTAACCCTCTGTATCTGAATGGCACCCGCCTAGACTTTGCCGAGGAAGCTAAATATTTATGTATAATCCTGGATAGAAAGCTCAGCTGGAAGTCTAATATTCAGGAGAGGGTCAAGAAAGCAACTACAGCTCTATACTCCTGCAAAAGGGCCATCGGTGGTAAATGGGGATTTCAACCCAAGCTGACTCACTGGCTCTATGTTGCAGTTATTAGGCCAATCTTGTGGTATGGAGTGGTGGTCCGGTGGCCAGCACTGGACAAGGCCACTTACCTCAACGCTTTAAGGAAGGTGCAGAGATCGGCCTGCATCTGTATCACCGGAGCGCTACGGACCACTCCTACTGATGCTCTGGAGATACTTCTTCATCTACTCCCTTTAGATCTGATGCCATTAGACTTACAGCCACAACTCAGTGGTCCAATACTAGAGTTGGGCACTCCACAATTCTGGACTCCTTTTCGCTCCAAGTGGGGCATCTTGACTACACCACCCCCAGCTTCTCCTTTGTCAAGCGTTTCTTATTAACCATTCCAACTAGGCTTGACTGGGAGGGGGACACCAATCCCTGTGGGGAGTCCATTCAAATTTATACAGATGGCTCTAAACTACGGGGCAGGGTGGGGGGTGGTGTTTTCTCGGAGGCACTGAACATTAGCATATCCTTCCGCCTTCCAGACTACTGTAGTGTGTTCCAGGCGGAGGTCATCGCTATTCAGGAAGCTTTGAAGTGGCTAAAGGAGAACGAAGCTCCAAAGGACATCTGTATCCTTACAGATAGTCAGGCTGCTCTGTTATCTCTTGATTCTATCCTATCGACATCTAGGGCTATTAACAGCTGTCGCTCGTATTTAAATGAGCTGACCGAACGGTATCTAATTCACCTGTGCTGGGTCCCGGGGCACAGGGACATTCCAGGAAACTGCGTAGCGGACGAGCTTGCTAGACGTGGTAGCACCCTGGAGACTGAATCGGAAAGGACTACTCTTGGTTGGCCCTTGGCAACCTGTAAGATGTTGCTTAGTAGGAGAGCAATCAACTTAGCGAACCACAGATGGACAAACGGCACTACGTGCCATACGTCCAGACAGATCTGGCCTAAACTGGATCTAAGGCGCTCCAATTTTCTGCTCTCGAGGGGTAGATCTGACCTCAGAATAGTGACTGGGGTTATCACAGGCCATTGCCTTATTGGCTTACATGCGAAGAGACTGGGGATCCCCTCAAATGACTTCTGTAGAAGTTGCATGGATGAGGAGGAGGAGGAAACCATTTTACACTTCCTCTGCCAGTGCCCTGCACTGGCAAGCAGGCGCAAGTCCTTCTTAGGAAACTATTTCTTTGATAGTCTCTGTGATCTAGCGGCGATTGACGTTGCAGATCTGTGGCGCTTCATCGACAGCTCCGGTTGGTTCCAATGAGGAAGTGGAGGGAATCCTTAGATTCCCGTGGCATCACAATGGGCCTTTTGAGGTCTAAGTGCGCCCTTTAGGGCAGCCACACGAACCTAACCTAACCTAACCTAGCAAAAAACAGCCCGATTAACCAACCAACCATCTTCCTCCACTAAGGCTTTAGGAAACTCGCCGTCAAGTACCCTTTTAAGGTGATCCTAAAGGTTCACTAACAAGTTGCAATCTCCTACATGGAATTTTATATATTGCTGTCGTGCGCTGACTTATTGTTAACTCCCTAAACAAATCGCTGTTGCGGTTTATTTCCCAGATTTCAACAAGAACAAATACAGAATCTCACGATTGGTAGAGCATAAGCAAGGTGACGGTAAAAGGGCCATTTCATCTACAGCGTCCTGATATTTTTTTTTCCAAGATTGAGTGGTTAAAACATGTCACATACATTCTCGAATTTAGTGAAATGAGAAATTTTACTAAAACTGAGATGTCGCTAGAATAACCTACTGGTTTTTCATGAGAATCTTGGGTTCGAGAGGATTAACCGAAAAATTCGCATTTAAAGACTTTAATTGATGGACTTTTCTCTATTCATTTACTTCTTTCCTCACTCTGTTCTTTGCTCTTCTGTAGTATCAGGTACTTTCATGTTATGTTATATATTCTAAGGTTCGCAGTAGTTGTTTTTGTTAGTCGTACTGGTGAGTGCTCTGTGAAAGAGCTCGATTCTGTCCAAAAAGAGAATCGCAAGTAGGTCGCTGGAAACATGACTTCCCGAGCTTCATCTTCGTAAAACGCATGAGAGAAAAGGTGATGAGAAAAGGGTTAAGGAGTACGATACGACAAACCTATTGTCATCGGAATGGTGCTTCGAAAACGAGTCGAAATCCATAAAACCGCTCGTCAAAGTCATGCGTTTTTCTTTGATTACCGTGGTGTGGTGTACTCTGTATTTCATAATAAACAGTGAATGAGAAGTATTATTTAGGAGTTTGCGCAATAATATCCGCCGAAAATAGCCAGATGGGTGTTTTGACTAATCAGTTGAGGCCATAAAAAAAATTGGCTGACGGAATTGAAGGTCATACCTCAATCAACCTACGAAAAATGTGAGGATTGGGCAAACCAATCCAAAAGTCCCAGGTTCGAATCCAATCGGCGGTTGTTTTCTACTGACAAAATGTCAGTGTTTCGGAATTCTCTTTAAATTGCAAACGTTCTCTCGAATTGGGTGAAGTTCTTGTCCAGCCCCGTGCCCCACAAGGGATTACGGGAACTAGAGAGACCCATTCTTTCAAAAGCAATAATAAATACAATCCCTTGTTACTTACGTCTTGCTTCAACAAAAAGCTGAATTTAGAATTTATTTTTGCGCAACTCCTTTTTACTCTTTCGTTTATATTTAATTACCCTTTCTGTGCATTTACTGATTGATCTGATAATCATATGCATATGCAACTTTCGTAAATTGGACCACTTTAGGAACATTGTTTCATCTGAATTTTAAAGGAATAATTTAGTAAAATCTTCAAACATTTTGTTTTCTCAACTTCTCTTTCAATTAGTCCCACCCTAAATTGATTTCCCATTGCCTTGAATTTTATTTCATGGATTTGACCCCCCTTCAATTGCTCTGACGCATAATTGCGTCCGAACTCTGGCACAACTTTTAATCATTTCCTGTTATTCTTCTTTTCTTGGCATTTTCTCAGATCAACAAAAGAACAAACTATCATTGGCTTGGCAAGAGTAAAAGAAAATCGAATTATCTGTAGCAAATTTATAATTCGCTATCGATTTGTTTGCCCTCGAATGTCACGTTCTCAGTTCAATTCCATGAGTTTTATCACATGAAGAAGAATTGTAGTGAAACTTACTGTGAAAAGCACTGGCACGTCTTTTGAGTCATCCTGACCTCTTAGCTCCCCTATAGCCTTTAATAAAAGGAAAACTCATTCTCAATCTAAACTGCAGTGAAAACTTGGGAACGCTAACTTAACTCGATGACTCATTTCTCATCAAGCCTCTACCACCGGAATCAACTTTCACAGTCTGCTGCTCAGAAAGATAGATGTAGTCAAGTTCCATTCAGCTCCAGTTGCCACTGCGTCAGACAGGGACGAATGTAGTGCGTTCGCTATTGAATTATCGATTAACGTTGACATGACCAGCAGCAGTTAGTCACCCCTGCAAGGAAGTAAAATTTCCTCAAAATTGACGGATTGTCGTATAAGAGGATTCCGTCCACGGAAAATGTTTTCTTTTCCAATTCGGGGTAAATTGAAATTGACTAAATAATGTCGGGGGCGTCTTTTTCTATTTTTGCAGACCCTAATCGTCTGCACCGACCCTTTAACTCCATCATCGTGAAAACATTTTATTTATGAATTTTTTGCATCAATTTTCATTTAACAAGACATTTCAAGTTCTCAAAGTGATTTATGCAGGGGAAACTCCTCCAAGGATGTCTTGCTCTTGTTTCTCGAGAAGAAACGCATAAAGATTTGAATTGAATACGCGATTTTTAAAAATTTATTGGTCTGGTGGGAATTTCGTGGTTAGAGTTTTCCTCATCAATTATCAGGCTTGAATAGTGTAGGTAATTTATTTGAAAAACGACTTCAGAATTAAATTCAAAGTTGTGCGAAAGTAGCACTTTATGCCACACCTTATGAAATTCGTTTAGTTCAAGTGAAGATAAATGGTAAGCTATAGGGGCGGAAACGACTTCTTCTGACACACCATTTTCTGATAGACTTATAAGGTCCACGTTGGCCGCATTTCCTTCAGAAGAGGAACAAATTCAAAAATCATCAGTTAATGGAAAACTTGCAAACGTCAAAGAAACTTCATTTATCAAATTTTAAGTTCCGGTAAAATTTGCAGTGATATCAGTTTCCAGAGTTCTGAACCAGAAAAACCAGAAAAGAATTATGACAGTAGGATACCAATGTTCCAGAAAGGACTGTAGCGAAATGGAAATAAATGTGGTTTTAGAGAAGTAGAACAGTATATGAGTTTATATTTTTAAAGCTACAATAAAATACAAATTTGAATTTAGTTCCCTACCAGGAGTTACATCAGCTTATGATTCGATCACTTAAAGTTAAATATACTACACAGTATGCAAATAAAAACGGGTTTCTACTTTACTTAGTTGATATACATAAATGTACTAGAGATAAACAAACCGGCTTAGTGCAGGGGCGGGCAGGGGGATGTCAAAATTGTAAAGTGACGTAACTATATCAAGTGGGGGTATCATATGAAAGAAATTCATTTGCACATTATCAAATATTTTTTCATTTCATTTTATGCCGCATACTTTTCGCCTTATGATGAACAATGTCTAAACAAATATCATTCTCCCCACACCTCTATCACCGAAATTTGCAAAGCGAAAAACTTGAAAAAATTAAAGCTGATAGAGATTTTTGTAAAGCGATGTCTCTAACTAGCAGTTTTTTTAGAAATTAGCAACCTTCCAAGGTACGAAGTCCTCGGTGCGACAGTTTGACTCGCACTTGTTGGGAATTGTTTTTTTAGTTTTGCACTCTCGTCATTTGCTTTCCTCTGAGAAACACCAAACAGTTTGATTTTGATGCAGAACAGAAGTCCGTTATATAACTCTTAAAGCCAAAAGACTGCCAACAAAAATATTTTGTCAGACGGTGATGCAAGAGTTTTAATCAGACTAGTAATTTCTGGAAAAGATTAAAAGCAGCCGCACAGGATTTAAGCAAGAGTGTGAGTGAGCTGGGCATAGAGCAATTAAAGATGTAGGGCTAAAGGCCAAGGAGAAAAACAAGGAAACGGCCTTGTCAAACCATTTCTGCAGCATCATTAAAGCTGCTCTGTTGATGAATAGGAAAAAATTAGAATTAACCTTGTGAATCTTCGGAAGAATTTTCTATCCTTACCAGGTGATTTGGTCAGATGAGACCAAATAAACAGATTTCTGTTTGATGACCGTTGTTTAGACTGGGGGTCGTGATCATTCCCCGTTGGACCCTCAGTCAAACAATTAAACATGGCGGTGAATTCTTTACGGTTTGGAGCACAATAACAAGGATCGGAGTTTGTGCTCGCTTTCCAATCGAGGCAGGATGAAAAAGAAGCAGTATTTGAGGATTCTGCATAATAATTTCCCACCCGCCATTGATCAGCGCCGTACGGAAGTCCGTCAGGTAATTTTTCAGTAGTTTGCTGACCCTAAGCACACTGCGATAATTGTATCACAACGGTTAAAAACCGCCAATGAAACTGTCTTAAAATGTCCCGACAGGAATGTCATAGAATATGTCGGCGCATTTCTCAAACGTCTTCGGGTGGCCAATTATCCTGAACGATCAAAAGGTATTTTGGAGTTATGACATGGCTATAATTCAGCGGAAAAGGGTTGACATTCCTGTAGATTTCATCTTTATGAGAGTATGCTTCGCCGACTGGCCGAGCTTAAAAAAAAACCCTTGACAAAATGCATATTTACTGATTTTATTAAGACTTTTAACAATTTTAAACACAATGCTTGTCCATAAAGTAGCTCCTTTTTATGTACCACAAGGCAACTATCTTTGATCACTGCTATTTATTATATGTATATCATTTCGCTCGCTTTTATTTTGGGTATCACATCGACGCAATTTAAAGTTAGTAAGTCCAAGCCCCAAGATTTTCTTCAAATATCTATGTTCAAACCCATGGTTGGTTGGTTAGTCGGGCTGTTTGTTGCTAAGAAGCACCAAATTCACTCGGAGGCCATGAAGGCCCATTGTGAATGCCCTTAAAAAAAAAACCCCATTATAACTAATGTTTCCACCAATAAATTCGGCCGTGAATGCGATCATTTGGTCAATGCAAATTAAGATATTAACAATCTTTTGACTTTATAGTAGCAAAGTAAACAAGATGAATAAAACCTTGTCAACCTAAAGACAAATCTCATTCAATCATTTAAAGTAAAATTTTTCGTTCTAACACACAGTCTAAGTGTGGAAAAGTCAAAACTTCACTGGTAAAAGAAGGCAGTAGTAATGCCTAAAATAGCTTTATAAGCAACAATAATTTATATCCTTAACTTATGAAGAGCCACCAAGATCCTACGAGCTAAGTGATTAACTTAGCGCTTCAAGTATAGATCCCTGCGGAACAACACACATGAAAGCTAATACCACAGAAAGATGTTAGTTTCCAAAGCCCTTGAGAAAAAAGGTATTTCTTAAGAACCAGCCAATGAGAAGAAATTAAGGATACAAGATGGATACTGGGGAGAATTTTTTCAGCAGTAGGCTACAGGTACCTATATTTCACTGGAAAACATTCTGATGATGTTAAAGCTGTATTGAATAACGGAAAGAGTTGCAGGTAAAATTATGCTCTAAAACTCATTGAGACCTTGTGAGGATTAGTTGTATTAGGTTTATTAGATCATATCGCCTATAAACCTTCCAAATAATAAAGTGTAATGTCTAATTACAGATACAGTGCAGCGATGTCGTGAACGACCTCGGAAGATCGCTGGACCTTGTTTTTTCGACCAATCCGGGTGGCTCGTTTGTGAGAAGATGTCCGACTCCCCTAACTTTGGAGTCCAGCCATCACCCTGCACTTCAGATATTCCTGCGTTTTGAGGCCCCCGAAAAAGTGTTTTCCTCTCTTGCGGGATGGTCTTTCAACTTCAAAGCCGCTGATTTTTCTTCCCTCAACGACTGGCTCCAGGCTTATGACTGGGCGAACGTACTTGCTGAGCCCGACATTGATCGGGCCGTTTGCTCCTTCTATGACGTGCTTTATACCTGTTTTACTCAGTGTGTACCGGTTTCCTTTTCGCGCTCCCCCCATTCATCTCAGCCTTGGATGAATAGCTCCTTGAGACACCTGAAAAACCAAAAGAATAAGGCCTGGAGAAGGTTCTGCTCCTCTAGGTGCGACGAGGACTACCTGGCCTACCACAACCTCTACCTTCTTTTCTCTCTCGATCTTCAGACGTCCTACAACAGATTTCTGTCCGACTCGAGACATATTCTTCATTCTAACCCCAGACAGTTTTGGAGATTTATTAATTCTAAGCGACATAGTGATGGCTACCCTTCCTCCCTTAGGTTTGGTGATTGCGAGAGTTGTGACCCCGTCATTGTGGCCAATTATTTCGCCGACTTCTTCATTACCTCATTCTGTGATTCTGACTGTGATATTGTTTCTTCTGATTTTATTCACTTGACCAGGCTTCCTCATACTTCCCTTGAAACTAAGGACTTAGTTTTTGACGATGGTGCTGTCACCGATTATTTGTCGAGTTTGTCCAACGGATTTTCGTGTGGTCCAGATGGTGTCCCTTCGTCCTTTCTTAAAAATTGCTGTTCATCTGTGTCCCCCATTCTTTGTCATTTGTTTAACCTGTCTCTGTCTTGTGGCCGTTTTCCCGGTCTCTGGAAGGATTCTGTGATTATTCCCCTTCACAAGAAGGGTGACAAGTCCGATATCTCCAATTACAGACCCATCGCCAACTTGTGTCATGTTGCGAAGGCGTTCGAGGCCTTAACCAGTGATGTGCTCCGTTTTCATTGTAAAACCTTTTTAGGCTCTTTTCAGCATGGCTTCATTAAGGGTAAATCTACCACCACCAACTTACTCGAATTCGTGCATCACTGCTTGCCTCTGATTGAGTCTGGCTTACAGGTTGATTGCATTTTCACTGATTTTAGTAAGGCCTTCGACAGAATCGATCATGGGATTCTTGTTCATAAATTTCATTTGCTCGGGTTCCCACCGCTTTTTGTCAACTGGTTGTCCACTTACCTCTCTGGGCGCACCCAACGCGTCCTGTTTCGTGGTGCCCTATCCAATGAATTCTTGGTTTCTTCTGGGGTGCCTCAGGGCAGCATTCTTGGCCCACTTCTTTTTATTATTTTTATTAATGACGTCTCGGTGCTCCTTTCTAGCTCCAAGATTCTGTGTTATGCAGATGACGCCAAAATTTTTCGTGTCGTCTCCCGCGACGACGATTTTGCTCTGTTAAGCTCCGATATTAACGTTTTTCACGACTGGTGCTCTAGTAACCGTCTTCCCCTTAATATAAAAAAATGTACCATAATGACCTTTACCCGCAGAAACTGTCCCATTCTCTTCGACTACTCTTTGGATGGCAGTGTCTTGAGTAGGCTACATAGGGTCAAAGATTTAGGGGTTGTTCTTAATTCCCGCCTATCCTTTGAGGATCACATTGACTTCGTGGTGAATAGGGCTAATTCCACCCTGGGTTTTGTGAAAAGGTGGTCCAGGGAACTTGACGATCCCTATCTAACCAGGCTCCTCTTTCGTACATTCGTTAGACCCATTCTGGAATACGCTTGCCCGGTTTGGGATCCCTATTTCGCTGTCCACATCAACCGGATTGAGGCTGTTCAGCGTAGATTTCTTAGGTTCGCTCTCCGCGACCTTCCTTGGCGTGATCCTTTATCCCTCCCATCATATCATGCTAGGCTTGGACTGATTTCTCTTGATTCCCTTGTAAAGAGACGCCGAATATATAAGATAACTTTTATGCATGATTTATTGCAGGGGACGATCAACTCCTCCGAACTGCTGAATGATTCAGGCATTTCCATTCCCGCCCGGTCCCTTAGGAATTTCAACTTTCTGCATGTTCCCTTTCATCGTACGCTTTACGGCATGCACGAGCCTATCACTTCCATGTCCCGCCTCTACAATGACTACGCTGCCTATATCGAGCTGGGATGTTCTAGGCGACAACTGAAGCGCCATCTGAGGATGCTTATTGAATAAGTTAGTTTAATGATTTGTATTAATTTTGTAGTCTTCTTGGTTCATTTGTAATTTTCTTAGTAGCCAGTTTTGGCGAAGCTGTTGTTAAATAAATAAATAAATAAATAAATAAATAAATAAATCCATTGCTAATATATTTTAAATGCTTGTATGTGATGTTCTTTATCTACATTGCAAAGGGTAAATCCACGGTGACTAATTTGTTAAAATTTTTAAATTATTGCATTCCTGTTATCGAGGCTGGTCGTCAGGTCGACTGCATGTTCATTGATTTTAGTAAAGCTTTTAGTCGAGTCAACCTCCAAATTCTTATCGTAGAGCTGTTTCGTGGAGGATTTTGATGAAATATGTAACTTGTCTGGAGTTCCTCAGGGGAGGCATTTGAGAACGGTACTATTTATTATTTACATCAATATTGCATATACTGTTCTAACAAATTCAAAAATACTGTATTATACTAATGACGTCAAAATATCTCGTACTATCTCTTGTGATGACGATTGCGCTCTTTATAATTCTAACGTGGACACCTTCCACAAGTGGTGTTCTAGCAATTATCTTATCTAAAATATTGACTCTATTGACGGATACTTATTATCTAGACTTGACAAAAACAATGACAGAGGTGTTGTCCTTAATTCGTTCTTTTCATTTTCTGACCATATCAATTTTATCGTCAATAAAGCCAACTCTACTTTAGGTTTCACGAAGAGATGGTCCAAGGAATTCATCAGTCAATGTATCAAAAGACTGCTTTATTGTAGCTTTGTTAGACCCATTCTTGAATACGCCTTCCCAGTCTGGTAAATTTACTACTCCACTCCCATTAACGGCATTGAGGTTGTTCAACGTAGATTCTTTTTTTTCGATTTGTTTTATATGACGTTCCTTCGACGGATCCTTTCATTTGTCTCCTAAAACTGATGGCCTTAAATTTGTATGATTGGAGACTTTTAGTGTGAGACTTGATAATTCCAAAATTATTTTTGCTTTTGACTGCTTGATTGGAACTGTCAATTCTTTCGAGCTTTTGGAGCATTCCGGCAGGCTCCTTGAAGTATCATGATTTCCTCTATGTACCATACCACCACACATATTTATGGTTTTAATGATCCTATTTTCTATTTAATTGCCACTTTGACACCTCTTAAGAAATCAGTTGGACAATCAGTTCAGGTTATACTCTTAGTTTCTGTATTCTATTGATTAAGTTGTTTCTATTTTATCTTATTTTCTTAGAAATCAAATAAATAATTGTAATTCCTCTGTAGTATTCAGACTTTTAGACGAATTTAAGTGAATAAATAAAGCACGCGCCCATGAAGGAGTGAGCATGATACGATTTACAAATATAATTACAGAAAAAAAAATGGAAAATATTGAGAGACTTGCAACGCTATACTTTCGGATTCGCTGTATCTGAATGCCGTGAACTATAGATGAACGTCACCTTGACAATATAAGAATCAAGGCTTCTGCATAAAAGAAATTTAGAACGGAGGACCGGTAGCATTTCGTGAAATCTTTCGAAATCAAAATTAAGTCGACTTGACTGTAATAGGAGACCTTTTATTTAGATCATTTTATACAAACGGAGCAGATTGGAATTCAAAATTACGAATTAAGGTATTCTACATATCTTTCAGTAGGTGCACACCTAAATCATTCTTTTGTGTATTTAATTGTATGTTTATTTATATTTTGTAAACTTCGTTTTAAAGTTAAATAACGCTTTATTCGATTAACGGTCTTTTTCTAAAAGTAAAAATCTAATAATAGAACTCAACGCTGTATCAAACACGTTAGAAATCTGGCATACATTCCTCCACAAACTACCGGTAAGCTTTCCTCACAACAATAAAATTTAATAAAAAATCATTGACCAAATTCCAGTTGTGTAAATATAAAGATGACACAATCCCATGCCCCAATGGAAATGGAATGGAAGAGCAAAGAACGGCAAAAACAATGTCACCTCTCCGAAGCGACATTAAAATACTCCCCGGTAATCGGCCATGAATAAAATATGAGCAAGTTTTAATGCTGGAAATTGAATTAAAAGTTGCCGACAGTGAATTCATTCACTGACGACGATATACCTCTACAATCTGAGGTGGATTCTAAATGTGAAGTTACAGTCACTGGTCGGCATCGAAACCACTATCCAGCATCCAGGCTAGATCAGAAAGTAGTGACATAAAAGTGGTTTACTGTGCAATATGGACGCTATTGATGTTGGAACCAGGACCGTGAACCAACCAGAACGGTTTGTTCTATGTGGACATGAAGTCGAAATAGCGTACTGCATCATGGCTACACTAGGTACATGACCACAAAAGAGAGATTACGAGCACTTGAAATAAATTTATCATCTTTTCATTCGCGGTTAAATTGGTTAATGAAGAAAGTATCTGGGTCAAACTGTTTTATGACAGAAAGGCATTAAAATTAAATTTGCTTGGATTGGCCGAATAAATGCCAAAGAGACATCGTTTTGTTTTGACCTTGCACCTCGTAGCTTACATCATAGACTTCTTAAGCCGGTTCTGCTAGTGTAGGTGGACAGATAAAAAATGTCGTCATAGTGTGACTAGACAAGAATTTTTTTTAAACTACTTAATCAGATTAAAGCTGACAATGTTGTTTAGTTTTTGGGGGGAAAATAATTTTGGAACAAGTAAATGAAACCTTTTGGATTCCTAGGGTCGCCGAGAAATTGAAACCCTTCTAAGAACTCAATCAAGAACAATGAGTCAATCGGAACCCAACGTTCTTACCCAGTTTATTTTCTTAACCCAAGAAACATTTAATTCGCTCTTAATGAAGCCTTTTTCTAACGAAGCTGAAAATGTTTCTTCTAGGCAGCGACATTTAATACCCACCTAATCGCTCAAATTTCACGGTGGTTTGTACAAAGCTGGAAAACAGACCTTTTGTTTTTACGTAACAAAAAGAAACATAAACAGAACCAGACACAAACAAGTATGTTCACACCCCAATTATCGTGCGATTTAAAAAAAAATGACAACGAAAAGAGAATAGACTTCCACCACAAGTGAGAATATTTTTGATATTACGGATTTATGTACCTGTGGACGTGATTAAGACAATTTTAGAAAATGTTGACATCGCTCTTAGTTTGTCTAAAGAAAAGATGAATGGCTTTTTACTTTCACTAACAATTGCTACATTTCTTGGTAGACAACAACAGCAGGGAACCTTTTAGAATCATAGTGAACATCAATCGCATATATGTATAACTCTTCGCCGTATACATCATATCCTTAAGGATTGAGTAATGCAGCCATCTGCTTTCCGATGACAATGTAGCATCTGTGACAAGAGAAACGGTCCTTTGAAACGTCTGGGAGTCTGGTTAAGTTTCGTATTTTCCAAGTTTTCGGAATAATGCAAAACTGCAGGAAAACAACGTTACAAAGGGCTTACCAGCTTAAATCCTGTCGGGTAAGTTTGCAATTACAGTGCAAAATTGATTTTTGCGCCGAGGATAAATTTCCACTTTACTGAGTTAAGCCTGGGAATTTGTGGCAATATGCGCTGTTCTCTGGGTGGACGCCTGTATTTTATTAGTAAAATTGAGCTCAGATTAATGTTGGGAACGTGACACTTAAAGGATGCAAAGAAAAGCTTTTAAGAGAAGCAATTCAGACTGTGCTTTTAAGATTTGTCTGGTTGTTCTTTTTTTTTTTTTGCTTACATTTGTTTCGAGAGTGGCAATTTTACCGGCAAACAAACATAAATCAGAAGAGGTTTACATTTAGAAAAATATTTTACCGAAAGGTTTGTGTAAACAAGTTTAATTTTTCTTAATCAGAAACGTCGATCATGTCAAGAAATTTTTCTTAATATTTTGTGCTCTGCTCGTGTTCTGTTTGAATTTTTTCGATTTAAAATAATACTGGGAGAGGAATTTAAATAACTGAATTACTTTTATTAAAGCGAATTGGCGTTTTAAAGTGGCCAGCTCAATCTCAGCTCAAATCCGAATTATCATTTATGGGAGGGGCTTGCTCGTCGAGTTGGCACATTAAATTTATAAGTTGATTCCAATAGATTTCATTCATCGATTGATTTTCTCAACGCGAAAACGCTGCGATGCCGTTACGTAAAATTTTTAATCTACGCTGTGTTAAGTAATTCTCAAGGTAACAATCTAAAATGGACGATGTAGAGAGCAATGTATCAAATCTGGGTAACTTGAATACAAGAATTTAACACAAATTCACCTTCTCCTCCTATTCCTGTCTGGTATTGTTAATGAAGACTGTTGGTAGGTTGTTGCATTCTATATTGTTTCCGTAAATTGTCAAGCAATTTGACTTTTTGGGATTTCATTCCAAATTGTTTTCTTTGGAGCGTTTATATACACGCTGTAGGTCATCTTTCAGTTGATATATGCAGCCAATTAGTCTGCTAAGACAAAACTGTACATTGCCAGCATATAAGTGAATTCTACCATCCAATATCACGTCTACAAGCTCATTTATGTACAGGCTGAATAACAGTGTTCCTGGAATGGAGCCTTGAGGTAGATCACGGATAACAAGCGTTGCATCGCAGCAGGGTTTCCAACCTTCACAAATCGACTTCTATCAGATAACAAGTTTTTAATTAGTTTAACTGCTGTTAACAAAAAGATAAATATCTGTGACAGTTTTTTTAGAAGTCTCGCATGAGCAATAGACTCGATCAATAAGTAAATATTGATGCTGCGCAAATTATAACATTGCAAGAGCACAGTCCTATATCATCGATGACACTGTTGAGATTTGCGGGAGGCGGTATGTATTCCGGTATATAACCACGTCTTTCTCAAAAGAAATCCGTCAAAACCCCTTCAAATGCGGAACCACAACCTGCTCTAGATGCAAATCTGGAAGCATAAACGAATGGTTGGGCCCCCATTCCAATAGTAAACCGTAGAAGTAGATTGCGAAATTTTACTTCCTCATAATATTCTTTTAGATAGTTTCACAGTACAAACGAAATGCGCATGTGGTCATGGTAAAGTTACTTTTTCAATGACTTTCTTATGTTCGAAATTCTGTGTGGGTCAAATCTAGTGATTGAATTTACCCATTTTCCGTTATCCAATAGAGCTGAAATTTTACACACAACTTTGGTTCTGATGACAATACAATATTGTATATCTAATGTCATTCTAAATCCAATATGGTGGATTCCCCAACATGGGAGCTCTCTTTTTTTCATAACCCTTTTCACATAAGTATCAGATGAAAGGGTTTACTGACAAGAATACGATAAACTTACTGACGTCATTCTAAACTCAATATTGCGACGGCCTAATATGAAGGATTATCTTTTCCTTCACAACCCCCCTGACGTGGGTATCAAATGAAAGTAGAATACTATAAGCTACGTGACGTCATTAAAAAACCAATATGACGGACGCCCTTAGATGGCGCTTTATCTAATGCACAAAAAAATGGTGAAATATTCTTCCAGACAATGGACCATGTCGCTAACGTACAACTAAAAAATCAAGAACTGAGAGTAACGTGTGATCGTTAAAGTGTAAGCACCATTTTTGTAATTAAAGAGCCGATGCGAAAGTAGAAAATTTTTTGCTGTCGAGTCATCTCAAAGCCTAATTTTGCTGTTGCCCTCTCGCGGGCAGCACGAATAACTTATTACTTAACTCCGAACTGATTTATCGAAATGTCATTTACTCCGCTCAAAGTATGCTGTCTGATACAGTCGACAGCAAAGTTCTTTTTTTCCTTTACTAATTCTCCTGAGCTTTTAAAGCCCGGCACACACCGATGAGGTAGCGATAGCGGTGAATATATAACGCGCTCATGATACTAAGTGAGCCATCACCAAGAAGCAATATGTTTCTGTGGTACACGGTCATTGTCGCGTTCAATTTTGTGTGCTGCATATTGCATTTTATAGTCTTATCAGATTGCACCACAGCTGTCGTTCGACAATGACTGTGTACCGCAGAGGCTTATTGTGTCTACTTGGTGATGTCTCACTTAGTATCATGAGCGCGTTATACCGCCATCGCTATCACTACTTCGTCGGTTTGCGCCGGGCTTAAAGGGTCAGGAGGATTAATAAAAGTAAAAATGTAAACGTAAATCAAATGATTAGACAAAGTAATATGTTATGAGCGCTCAATTGTATTCTTTTTACAAATGTTGAAAATTATTCCGATCAGCTTATAAATCAATGGTAAAGCGTGTAATACGTCAATGACATCAGTGTTTCCATTTGTTTTTGGTTAAAGTAGTGTGCAATTGGTATTGTATGGCAAGGAATGGTTAATCTATCGAACAATGTCAAATGACCACGACTGTCAATATTTCCCGGCTTAAAAGGAGAGTAGTATACGGTTTTAATATTTTGCAATGTTCGTTAGTCGTTAATGACGTAATAGGTAGTCCGTAAGCAAGCCGAGGTCAAAAGCTAATTGCATGAAGGCAGATACATACATAATACCTTCTCTTTATCCCATGAGAGTCACACCCGTTTTCAGTCTCGCAAGTTCGTGTGTCACCAAGTTTCTGGTTTATATTTTGAAAACCAAACATTTTACAGATAAGACTCCGAAAAGAAAGAATAAATAACATGACATTACCTTTCAAATGACATACAGCTAATCACTGTTTAACAGGTATACCAACACGCCCATTTACCTTTTCAGGCTTATTAACTGATAAGAATTTTAAGATTTCAAAATAAACCCGTATAGACTGATTTATGGTTATTGCAGTCGTTTAATGTGCAATTTCGAATGGCCTTTCAGAGCAATCCGCTGGTAGCATAAAACAAGTAGAACTTTGTCTATTATGATAAAATGGCAGCACGTCATTACCACTGACGGTTTCTTGATATGATGATTCGAAAAGCTTTAAATATGTATTAGAACAGGTTAACACATGGTTAATATAATTCCAATATCTAAAACCTAAGTCCCACGTTTCATTTGAAAAGGTAACGGGATCTAATTGAATGCAAGAAGAATTTTCAACGAACTTCACTAATTTATCAAAAGTGATAACGCGTCCGGTTGGGATAAATTAAAATGTAAATGAGGCAAACGATCCATTCCTACTTCTTGGGAAAAAGGTAGGCAATCACGTCCGGGGCTGCACATACATAAAAAGACCCATAACTCAAACTAGTTCCTATGGCAAACAAGTTCTAGCTAAGCAGAGTTTCTACCTTCTTCCCGCCTTTTGTGCCCAACAGTACAAAAATAGTCAAAAAAGTCTGACAATTTCTTGGCAATCTTTTTTATTCTTCCTCATCTAATTTATCCAGAAAAATCAATAATCCCATCACTGACGTAGGAAGCAAATCTCTGACAGTCCAAGTGGAAAACAATGGCAGGGCAAGTTCGCAACAAACGGCTAACGAGTGTAGTAGGAAATAAAAGTTGTCGGCGAGCGAAATTTGCTGCTCATTCGTTAAACACTTCGCCAAAGGGTGGTAGGATTGCCATTAAACAACTGCTTTATTGCGGAAGGTCTTGATGGTGCTAGAGGAGCCATCAATGGGACTCGAGTGGATTTAACCAGGCGGGGAATCAATTGAGACGGCAGAATATAAAGAAAATTTCCTGAAGAATTTTCATTTGCCGACAGTTCTGCACTTGAGTCGTAAAGTGCAGCATAAAAGTTGATGACAGAAGCCTGTAAAACAAAGGCGAGAAAGCTCAGTTTTTCTAAAACATAAAAATATTTTGTCACTGCTATAAACAGGACCAACCGTTTTTAATATCAAGTGTTCACTCACCTGTTTAACCGGTGTTGATTCACCACCTGCTGGTCATTATTGGAATTTGTTTGTTTCTATCATTTGGTAAATTCTCTAAATCTTTATTTATTGTATCTCAGTCACAACATGTATGGACACCACTTTGATATGGTATCGTTTCGCAGAAAGGACAACGCGTCATCCAATTTGCATATGATGTCATTAACTTTGAAATAATATTTATCGCACCACTTGTTCTCCCCGCCAACAAGCATACTTAAAGTGCTTTTCTCAGCATCCATGTTGTGCCCAGTTCGTAGCAGCAACGAAATCGTTAACTCAGGCACAGCAAAGAAGTCCCAAAAGAGCATTTGCAAAAACTTCTTATTCTTTGCTATTCAAACATCCCATAACCACACCCTGATCTTGGCATGGGAGAATTTTCTTCTCAACTTTCGTATGAGAATGTGGAATTTTCCTGTATTGAAAAGATACTTTCTTAGCGCCCGCAGAGCTTCGAGAGGTCGATAATATATTCGTCCTTGGGAGATAGGCGGTCCAGCAGAAGCCAAACAGATGTTGTTTCGGTATAAAAATTGCCCCCAAAGTGGGAACGAGATTTGTTCTACAAATAGACTGACATTGCGGCATTTACGAAAAAAAAACAAAAATTTTCTTAAAAATTTCTTCCACAGAAATTCGATTTGCGAAGTGACTTCACTATATAACGTTTTTCACCGCAATGGCGGAGGGGAAGGTGATAGACCTACAGCGGAACTACCACTCAAGTGACATCATGTGTATAAACACGAACTAATGGATTTCACAACTAAACATAATAAATTGTGGCACATTTTCGAAACGACGACGACATTTTCCAGACGACTTAATTCGATAAGCGACCAAAATGTATGCTAATCTCATGCACTGCAGAGACTGCTTCGTGCATTTTTTACACCTTTTTCGTCGAGTTCCATTAATTGCTAGTCAGATACGTTAAAATAGAATTTCTGTCAACGGAAGGCCTTCATTTCTCTGTGTCACCTGAGTTTCATGCACATACATTGCTTTGTCTTAATTCAGTGCATTTCGTCATGAATGCAAAAAAAAAGCGAAAAAATGTGGACTACCATTTTGTGCTATTGGTAGTATTTATCTCTAAATGGAACCATGCACCAGAACAACTTTTGATTATGTTAACGAAACCATATTTTTGTTACGAATTTTACCTTACAGGGAATCTAAAAAACCCATTCTGCTATTCGAGGAGCTTATTGATGAACTTGGGCTTGTCACGTAAGTCAATCGGAATTATGATGCAATGCACAGCTGAGTGAGGTCACAGAGATTCAATTAGAAATTTAGGTTTGAATTCGATCGTCGAAATTATTTCTATTGAATTATTGCTTAAAAGCAAAAGTCAAGCAATTAGCGCTGAAAAAAATTAAATTTTAATTGGCAAATAAAAATGCAAAAACTATTTAATGTTAAGGCATATATACCTTTTCAATTGCCTTGTCAGATTATTAAAAATGCAGTTGTGGTCTAAGTCGCTCTTAATTAAATGAATATAACATGTCATAGGGCCATAGACGCTAGCACCTGAGACATGATACATAATTTAGCAGCTGGAAGAAGTAGACAGACTTGATCGCTTGTTAAATGTACCACCAAGTTCATATCCAGGTGTTTACCAATAGATATTTACTTCAGATGCTTAAAACTTTCTAGCAAAATAGAGCAAGAAATTAAAAACTGTTACGCTGAGTCAGGAATTTTTTGAGTATTACGCGGAAACATATTGACAATTTTTTATTTAAAAATTGTTAGGTAGGTTAGCAGAAAAATTACACGGGACCAAACGTCCTTAGATTTTTACAGGGAATCTTATCAAATCTTGTGGAAATGTAATATGCACTTCGTGGTACAACGAAAATTGGATAATGGCAAAACTGCATAAAATTTTTTTCAAAAGTTGATTCCTAGTGAAAACGCTCAAAGTTCCAAAATTTTCAATTTGTTTCATCGAAAACCCCAAAAAATTGCCATTTACAAAATAAATATTTACTTTTATTCAAAGAATAAGAATCTGCAATAAAAAATAGGGGTTCCTATTTAAGAGTTCAAAGACGTCCCCCCCTCCCCCAACACCTACAAGGAGGGGAGAGAGGGACTAATTTTAGCACTAATGTATTTCCTCCGCTGAATGATAACGTAAAGTCTTATTATTCGAGATACTTGATAGTTTCAGGTTAAAAAAATCACCCTGTGTCTCGAGAACTAATGGACATTTTTACACGAGCTTCTTTATACTAATAATTCTTGTCTTGCGTTAATTTTTGAATGAAAAATTACAATCTCAAATTCAAATGGCCGTAAATTTTTTTTTTTGGTTTCGACAAAAATTTACAAAATTGCAATGAACAGCGTGGATGTCATTATCACACATTATCACCCCCGACACACTTTTTAATATTTTTGGTATTATTTTTATACAGTGTACTTGAAAGTTTATACTTGAGTTGTTCTCGTTGGATTTTAATAAAAAAAATTTTTTAGGAAAAAAAATTTTTTTAGGAAAAAAAATCGCCAAAAGCCAATTTTACTCGAAAGATTTCGGTTCAATTCGTATTCGAGTAAGATTTTCCAAAAGGTGAATGCACTCGTAGTCACGTCACGAGTGCGCTATTTAACCTAAGTGAAACCGGTCAACTCGACTCGAAGAACTATTCGCTCTGTTCTTAAAACAATGAACTTCTGAACGTGTGTCCATACAAAATCGTGTCCTCTTGCTGACTTGATATGATACAATTTTCCTAGTTTGTTTATATTTTAGTGTTATTTTATTTTTTTTATATCCTCTTGCATGGATTCGAAATTTTCATATTTTAGTTTTCACAGAATAGCAGCCTTTACACATTTCCACAGTCGAAGATGAACTCCTTATTTTTAATTTTTTAATGAGAACGGGATGGGCCCCCAAAAATTTTTTTGGGGTATAATTTCAAAGAGGTACTCTTAAGGATACCAACATTTTTTTTCAAAATTTTTGGTGAATTGGTTGTAAAGATATAGTTCCAAATGTGCGAAAAAACACCGTTCCCCCACCTAATTTTTTAGATTTCCCAAAGCTAAAATTTCAATATTAGAGTTAGTTATAGATTACAGAAAAATTGCATTTTTTACGTCAGTCTCATAGTTGCTGAAAAAATAAATATCTTTCTGTTAATTTATAAGACTACTCTTGCGACCGTCTAAATATTGTAATTTGACAATAATGGATGGGATGTTACGAAACCCTGATTGCGAAATCTTTTTGTTCTTCTATTTTTAGAACTCGTCGTAAAGCATAACGTGTTGGCTTTGCACACGATTTTTATTATTTTTATTTTTTCTCCTTCGGATTTTATAACTGATGACGGGGTTTCGATTACGAATTTGAACTCGGATTGCTTTCATCACATCCGGACTTTTTACAATAAAAACTGTAAAAATTACGAAAAAATTAGGTTATCCAAGTACAAAAAATTGAAGAAAAAAATTCAATTTGTATATTTTTTTGTTTATAAGATTCCTTGCATAACTATATATTAACTTTTAAAATATCAAAAAGGCAAATATTATTTTTGAGTAAAATTTGAATTCGACATAATAAATTCTATGAAAATCCATATATAGCTTTCTGTAAAGTCCAAATTTTTCTTACCTTCACAATAATCAGTATTAATAAATATTATAAGCAATTAGAAGAAACGATGTTTGTATTTCTTAAAATTACATCAATAAGCACTTTCATAGATTTTTTCAGATAGAATTCAACTGCTTGCGTCAGACAAATTTAAAGATACATATATTCAGATTTTGAAGTAATTTTAATACAAAAATGACTAAAAGTGGATATTTTCGCACTTAGAGGGTAGGGTATCTCAAATTATGCTGCCTTATTTCGATTCAACGTACAAAATTACATAATAATTCATTAGTATTTCTAAAGAGCACCTTAGGTAGGTCTGTATATTTTCGGAGGTAACCGCAATAATCAGCGTCGGGAAAAGTCGAGATTCCATATTTTCACAAAATTTAACTCAAAAATTCGCAAAACTGGCGAAGTTACAAAGTTAGGAGTTAAGCTTGAAACTTTCTACGCCATTTCTCAAAACTGTGTTTCAAATCAGTAGCAAAAATATTTTTGAGACTACTGAACCGATTAGTCTACAAATTAAGAGCGAAAGGTTGGCTCATACGTACCAAAAACTCACTGTTAAAAAGTGGGGGTATTACTACGCTGGCATGTCGCGCGCTTTTCAGTTGCAAATATTTGAAGAATGTCAACTGATAATTCAATTCAATTGAAAATTCAAAACATATGGCATTGAAGAGCACTGACAAAATTTTTAGTACGAAAAAGTGCTTGAAGGGAAGCACAGCGTAAACACAGGTGTAAAGAAACCAAAACTTGCCACAATAGGCATAAGGCAAAATTTGGGGAATTGTACTTAACTTACAAATGTTCTGAATATGTGAACACGATAAAAAGTGTCTCTCTTATACTATTTTCATGTGTTTTAAAGGGAAAACTCTCTGGTGCTCGTTTTGTTGAAGTATTGAGCTTAATATCCGTCAATGACATCAGCGTTTTTCTTTGGTTTTGGTTACGAGAGTGTGCAGTTTTATTTGTGGGCAAGCTGTGGTACAACAAAAATGAAATAATGATAAAACGCTTGGTGGTGAAATGGCCGAACTGTCATATTTTCCGGGCTTCTTTCTAGAGTAGGCTGTGGGGGAAGTTACTTTGACATAACGTTTCCCCGCTTTCAGTGTCACTTATTACACTGTTTAACAAGATTTTGCCCCTGGACAATTAATAGTTGTATCCGAACTTCCCATACACGGTTTTTGAAAAAAAAATTGCAGTGCTACATAACCTCAAATATGACAAAAAACAGTGTTTTCACATTTTTAGATTAGAATATCTCAAAAACCTGACGTGATAGAGCAATTACCTCGGATACAATTATTCATTGTTCAATGGCTCAACATTTTCAAAATTTTATCGAACAGTGTTATTAGTGAGCACTATTTATTACTATTGCTCGTTAGGGAACAGCCTATAGGTCTAGTGCCCATGAAGTGAAGCAAAATGTTCTGCAAACTACCCCTCAAATATTGCGATTAACAATCTAAGTGTATTGTAATTGTTAGAAGCATTCGGAAGCACAACTATAGCTGACTATAGCACGAAACATATAGCTAACCGTTCGGAAATCACAATAGCTGACTATTTTCGATAGCTATAGCCGTTCGAAAATTTACAATAATTGACTAAATAGTCAACTATTCTTGACCCTGACGACGAGCTAATGTGATAGCTACACACATCCATATAAATCACATGTGATATTCCCTTGCAAGGGACAGTTAAAATAATTCTGACGGTTTTTTTTTTCAGATTGAGAAAATAAATAATTTTAAAGTAAACGTTTAGGCTATAAATGAAATGTGTATGAAAAATAAAATGAAATGATACTTGATACTTGACAGTGAGCAAATGAACCGAGGTATACATGACCTACCAAACAAAAAAGAATCATCAAAATCAATTCATAATTGGCGGAATGATCGCGTAAAAAAAACATACAGTCGAATTGAGAACCTTTTCTTTTTTGAAATCGATTAAAAATACAATAAATCTCAAGAGTAATCCTCTAAAGTGGAAAAATGGTTACCTACAAATTGTTCTTGTTTGCTATCTTCTGCTTCTCTATCATTTTATCGCATCTGTTAATAAATACACTTGCAAGTGACAGCTCTCACTATTTCATAACAATATATCGTTCGGAAATGAGAACGTAGATATATTGCTGACTTTGACACAACTATTGCAATAGTCAGACCTGACTATGGCTACGACTATAGTTGTGTTTCCAAACATGCTCCCGGTAAGTCTCTCCTATTAGAAAACTTTAAATTGCGTCAAATTTCGGTGAAATTTAAAAAGATTGTGTAGTTCAGTGCAAAAACAAAATTGCCTTAAGGTTCAGTGCTTTGGTCAGTTCTAAACTTAAGAGGGAGTTATAAAAATGTTAACTTTTTATTAATTATAAGAATAAGAATAGTTTATTTATTGAAAGCCGCAACTCTGCCGAAGCCGGTCCCAAGCTCGGTTGCAAGAGGAGGAGGGATGCCATAAATTAAAATGATGATAAATAAATAAAATAGAATAAGTATTGGTCATGGAATACTCAATTCTGTGATCACTAAACGTGAACAATAAATTTTGGATTGTTTATTTTAAAGTGCGCGCCAAAATATTTCAAATGTGTTAAAAGAAACCCCGCAAAAACATTTTTATTTGACTACAACAATGTAGTTTTCCAATTGTGTTAGTAAAAACCTACACCGCTTTAAAAATTTGCTAACTTGATAATTTTCGTATAATTTTTTTTCCATTTTTTATGTCATTTTATAAAATATTTATTCGCTTTAATTTTCAAAACACGACGCAGTAGCGCGAAATTTCAATTCATATAAAAGCAATTTATTATTTTAATCTGATTTTGTTCTAAAATTGTATATCATCAACGACATTAAGAGTCACAATGAAAAGAAAATGTCTATTTGCATCAATCAAGGGAGTGAACTTAAAATTCGAACGAAATTACATTTTTAGGAAAGAATGTTTAGAATCATAAAATTTTGGTATTACCCGTGTACGTGAAAGCAAGTGAAAGGAGAACTTTTAGCAATCTTTTCGCAATCGTACCTGATTGTATTTATTTGAATTCTATAATGTCTGCTGTTATTACCCTTCATAAAAATACTCCATAAAACAGATTTTTATGATAATAAACATTATTACCTTTTATTAGAGCAGCAAATGATGGAAATCAACTTTCTGCATGCTATAACAGTCAATATATCTGTCTATAAAACTGACATATAAATGCAATCATTCTGATTTGCTTAATGGCATAATTTGAAGGGACTGTTTTCTCACATTCAATGATGTTTTTATCTATCAATTGCATTTTCCCGTCGCCGTAATAAAATTCAACAATTTTAAAAATAAAGCCCAAACCCATTTCCTAAATTGAAACTGAATAAACGGACCGGAAAAAAGGTCAAACTGAAATTTATTTTAATTTCTCCAACGCCTGTTATTCGCCATCACCCTGTAAAGGTAACAAGAATTCATTCATTGAAAGCTCTCAAGCAGAAGTGCTTCTACATTTCTGAGCTACACAGCAGCACAATCTCTTCAAGATTGAATTAGATCTCATTATGAGTCTGATCCAGAAATTCCTACTCGGAAAAGGAGAGAGAACGTGGTACAAGCTGCTGAACTTTTTTTTAAAAATAGCCCTGACGTAGCAAAATTCACTGAAAGAGTTCCGACTTCTATCGATAGACTGTTCTCTTTATAAATAGATGCCCAGAAGGAAACTGTGTCAAAAAAATTCAAAGATGACTTTTTTTCTGTCTGGAGTGCATGCTCCAAGTTAAGCTCCTTAAGATTGCCTATTAATAGTTGAGTGATTGACATTAATTCGTTGAATACATTCGAAAAAAAAAACAGGAAGGCTCTTGAATGCAATAATTTTTGGTACTTACGTTGGATCTGGATGACCTTCAGCTTCACACTCAATGAAGAACGGCTTGTCAGTTTCTTGTGACTGTTGGGCTACCTTAAATAGTAGCTCGTCTGTTGGCGGTTCCTTAATTATGTGAGGTGGTGAATTTGCTAAAAGGAAAGAAAACGAATTGTTAAAATATTACTTAAATTGGAATAAGAACAAAATTTCGTTTATTAATCTTTCACTTATGTCATGCTCATCTAAATCATGTAGTCAGCTAACTAGAGAGCATAACTGTTAAAACGAATAATCTATGATAATCTCAAATTACTACCTATTTCTATGTTTAGTTCAATGTTCTATCTCATTTGAATTTCTAAAATTTTAAATTTCCATTCAATTTTCATGTCTGACAGACTGAGAGTAGCCGTCTGGCTGGAGTCCCTTGGAACTTTTCACGAGGAATGCATATTCCGTGAATTTTAATCGCTTGAACTATGGGAGCACTGCAGAGACCCATTATGGAAATTATTCATATATGCTAGGGCATAGTGAACATTGCTGGCAGGATGTTTCCTTTATTTTCCACTCAAGCGGGAAAAATCGGTACAAGTTAAGCGAATATTTTAAAATTTAATTGTATTGCCTGGACAAAAACGAACTGAAAGTTTTATAAATGTTTACACGTTGTGTTCCACCTGTGGGCCAGGTGTTTTCGAAATTCAATTTACCGAAAGTGGAATTAATGTGTTCTGTAAAATCAGCCGGGAAAGATGAATTTGAGTGCATAATTATAAATTGCTAAAAGATTTTTGCAAAACGTGAATAATCTTAGTTATAAGTGGACTAATTAAATAATTTTGTTTTTAGAACCAACAACTTAAGTTGATTACGTTAGTGAAATATATGTGTCAAAATTTGCGTGTACTGTAAGTGAAATCAGGGTAGATGTTACAAGAGTACACTTTAAAGGAAAAATATAAAACCATTTTAACGATTCGCTTCAGTCGATAGCTCCGTGCGACACGTATAGTCCTTACTGCAGGCGTTAAACGTGTTTATAGGCAAAGATTGAAGAGACGCTGATGGGGGGAAATAAACGCTTATCGATTCTTTTTCGCGTTGATTTCACGCACACACTTGCATGCATTTGTGGTCTCCATACGTCACAACCGATCAGCTGAAATGTGTCAAAAGCACAGTGGGGAAGATGAAGTTCGCTTTCTTCTACTGCTAAAAATAGCATCGTGGAAGCGATTGCATATAATAAAGCAAGTACGGCATCTTCGTCATCCTCAATACTTTGTATCCACGTGCGATTCATTTTCATTATAAAATAACCCAATCTTATCTGCAGACTTTCTTCTCTTTTGACACACGCAACGGACAGACAGAAATTCATATACACAAATATTACAGTCGTCGTAACAGAATATGATAGGGTTCCGTGGAATTATCTCTAAGTTTTTCATAAATTATATTCGCTACGATCGTAATAATTTTCATTGAAAGTACTAATTAAAGGCTACATTGAGAATATTTTGCATCGATAGTTTAGACCCATGGTTGTTTTCTGCAGACAACAGATTACGACAAAAGGCCAGAGGAAAGGGACATGTAAACAAATCGAAAGCGGCCGATATTATGTAGAGTCGAATCCATAGTTTTGCACACTTCTTCAGTAAATCTTTCACTGACAATTCCCTACAACCTGACCTTAACTACTTTTCATTCATGGACAAGTGCACTCAAACGTCCCTTACATCTTTCGACCCTGACCACGAATTAATCGCCGCCAGTATTAACGGGCTTGAGGAAGACTTTCACCCGAAGGCATTCCAGCCATCGTTCTGAAAAAGTGCGCCATGCATCTATAGTTCAATCACTTGCTTTGCTTTTCCACCTCTCGGTCACTCAAGGGGTTTTCCCTCAATTGGAGAAACTAGTATATTATTTTCATCTTCAAAAAAGAATACAAGAACGTCCAACTACAGACACATTGCTAAATTATCATCCATACCTAAACTATTCGAAAAATTGGTCTATGATTCCATGTTCTTCCACTGTAAGTCTGACTTCTCCCTCTCCCAGCATGGCTTCCTCAAAAGGTATATCTACAACCACCAACCTTACCGACTTCGTCTCCAAAACACTATGTGCCCTGGAAAACGGTAAAGATGTTGATGTTATCGCCGGATCGATGGATTCAATATTACCTCAACAACCGTCAGTACAATGTTCTTTTTAGCCCATCCATTTCTAACACTATTGTCACTCGTTCCGGCGTACCTCAAGGCAGCCACCTCGGTCCATCATCCTTACAATAAATGATGTTGAATGTGTCATCAAACACTCAGAGCTGTCCATTTATGCTGACGGCATGAAAATAATTAAACATATCTCCTCCACAACTGACTCTCTTCTCCTGCAAAAAGACCTTGATTCCTTCACCACATGGTGCATGAAAAACTTTCTTGAGCTCAATGTCTCCAAATGCCAGTCCATCTCTTATTTCCGCAAACGTCTTACCATCTGCCCGAGAGTCTACCGACGTACCAGTCTCTATCGTTACCTCTTTGTGTGACCTAGGAATAATCTGTGATAGCGAACTCAATTTCCGTTTCCACATTAACAGTATAATTAACAGAGCTAACTCCGCGCTAGGGTTTGTGAAGCGTTGGTCTAGAGAGTTCTCCAATCCTTATGTTTGCAGATCTCTCTATATCTCCTTCATCAGACTTCTCTTTGAATATGCCAGCCAGGTATGGTCACCTATACAAAAATCTCATAATAACATGATTGAATCTGTCCAGCGTAGGTTCTAATATTTCGCTCTGCATTATATTCTGTGGGTAGACATATTCAACCTTATGAAAATCGTCTGAAAGTGATCGACTTAAGTAAACGTCGTGATGTTTCCGACACTCTTTCCATTTATCAGCTATTAACTGGTGCTATATACTACCCTTCAATCCTGCAATCTTTACCCGCCTATGCCAATCCCCGCAACCTTAGGTCCACTCCCCTAGACCGTCATCGCACGAACTACGGTGAACGCGAAAAAGTCAACGACCTTTCCTCCTTGGACTTCCACCTGAGTAAATCATCCCTTCACAAAGGCTTCAGATCGCCTTTCTTAATTCTATCGATCCCTTTAGCACTTAGCCTGATCTAGTAATCCAGTATTACTTATCATTTATTATAGCTTGTGTTATTATTATTATGTTATAGCTTGTAGTTTATTTTGCATTATTATGTTATAGCTTGTATTAAGCTTAAATAAATAAATAAACTTAGCATCCGAATTATCCCACCAACGGATAATGTGTGCAGTGTTAAGAGCTGGTTGTGTCCAAAATTCCCTCGAAAAAGGTAACTTCTGGACTCCCACAGATTATGATGCAATTTTCACACTTTCTCCCCCGGACGAAAATGTATACTAAATACTCGAAAAGGAAATTAATTAATACAAATCCTAATAATAATATGAGATAAATTAATTTTGTCTTATGTGGGAGGTGGAAATCTTGGAAAGACAAGCAAGAGAACCATTGAGAAAAAATTCTTTGTACTGTGGAAGTATAATTTTTGCATATTTTGTTCGAGGAGACGAAATTATTTCCTTTTCCCTTTTTCAATTTTTTTAAGGGCGAAAATTCCCACAAATAAATAATTAATGATATTAAAAAATTACTTTTGATTTTTACGGTTCTAAAAATTTGAAGAACAACTCTAATTCGAAGTTGTAAAACTGAACTACAGTCCTGAGCTAACTAGTTAACATTTTACTCATTTTTATTCACTTGATGTAATAAGATATTATTAATTTTTAATGACATTAAATAATTACACATCAATTTTACGAAATGGTTACTTTAGTCGGAGTAGTAAATAAATGCAGGCGACTTTTATTTTATTTTTAGAGATGTATGAGATAAGTGAATGACTGACCGATATGTTAGGAAGATACTGACTCAGATATTTTGAATCATCCTACTGACTGACATCTATCTAAATGACTGAATCATTTGCGACTGCATCACTAGACTTAGGGTTGCCAATTTAGTGCTTTCAGTGTTAACTTTGTGCTAAAAAAAGTGGATTAGTGGTTAAAATCTATTTTAACTCTTGAGCGTAATTTAGAACTTTTGAATATTTTTAGTGCCTTTTTAACGCTGCATCATTTTATCCTATAATATTCTAGTCTGTTGGCATCAAAAAATCGATTTTGTTTGCATGATTTGGTATTCTGAACCCTATAGAATAACCCTATGTATGTAAACCTTTTTATCAAATCTGCCTTAGAAAATGAGAAAAACCACTTTCAAAACTTTAAATGCGTTTTTCTCCAAACCATGGTTTTTGAGTTGGTCTGCAGTTCATCGATATGTAAAAATTTTTGGAATAGAACAAACTCGTTCTTAAAATGTTCGGCAGACGATTTTCGCCGTGACCTATTTCAGATTATTCGCGATATTACGCCATTTGTAGAGTTTTTGACTTGAGTTAAGTCAAAGCGGTAGCCACAAGCTTCATCTTTAAGAATTTGATAGATCTTTTCATTTCAGACAACTGGAGGAGATTATACAACGCACGTCTTGCAGCCACGTTTTTTTTATGGTGGGGGTAGATTCAGTCCCCTGGTATTAAATATTTTTTTTTGCATTTTTTTTTATTTGATAGTACAACTCTTCAAGAGTATGTAGTTAAAATTTGAGGTCGATTGAAGCAAAACTGCCAAAAATACAGTGCATCGGGTCTCCCTCCATTCGATACATCCCATATACAAAAGAGCAGTGTTTAAACTACGTCGTATCGGTAATTACGTCGAGATTTTGTATTTTTTATAATTATAATTAATTTTATCCATTATCCATTCTCGGTCTAACTATGGTATGCGTGAGCCTATAAATCGCATGTGTAGAGCCGTGAATATGTGTCTTATTTTTGACCTGGCTCTTACTAAGGATTTGCTTAAACGATCTCTGTTGTCCGTGCATCCCTGAATGTAGTGTTTATGCGTGTTTTGATTTTTTGTTTACTAATATTCTTTTTTGCATGTTGGTGTGGGAGCCTCATTCACCTCAATATATGTTACATTCTGGTGGATAGGTCAATTGATTCCAGGCTTCTGCCTGTGAAGTGCGCCTTCTGAGTTAGAAGGGTTAATTCTGTAGGTTTACAATAACAAATTCGCCGATTTTTATCAATAAATATTCAAATATTCAGAAAATTCGTCTTTTTTTACATCTAAAAATTGAAAAATCAATAAAATAAACGAAATTTCGACGTTACCTCGAGAAACTCATAAACTAACGAAATCTTTTTGGTTTTTTGTAAACAGATGATTCAGTAAGGAGTTATAATGATCACCGCAAAGTATCTTTTGTTTTTGTGTATACGAAGATTTCCTATCAGTCGCTCAATTCACAATATTTATACCCTAAAATTTAACAGAAGATTCTTGAAATGTTTTACTATTATGTTCTTAACTTAAAAATAAATTTATATTTACCATATTTTTTGTTTGTATATTTAAAAATTTGTTTAAAATATTGAAAATGTACCCCCAAATCTATCTTCTATCGCATATCTATCTATTTTCTCTTAGTTGTATTTACCTTACCTTTCTGCAAGCCATCAAAAATTCGCGAAATTAGGTTTCAAAAATAGTCTTCGACACCAGAAATCCCCGAAGATACTTTATCATTTCTATGGATTTCGTACATTAAAATGTTGTTGAAATTTATTTATTAGTTAACCACTACTAACTAACCAAAATACCAGTTTTTTTTTAAATCCAAATGTATTTGGACCCCTCCAGTGTTTCGATTGCATCGGGTACATGACCCAGTGTCTTCTAAGCCAAAGTCCATGCCATCGAAATTTGCGCCCTTATCAACGTCAACAAAGGACTGATTACGAAAGAATTCGAAATCTTGAAAGTGAAATGTAAGGACATTTTTATCAGCACTCAATCTCCTTTTATTTAAACAAAATGGATTAAAATATTTTTTTCATTTTTAAGACAACTCTTTTCAATTATAAACCTGTTTAAAATCGGCCATGAACAGACTTAGCCGCTGTCAACATTTAAGATTTCTTCTCGTCCTGAAGGCTGAAAAATTTATGTTTTTCTTATATATCGCTTCCATTATTATTGAAGAACCTAAGTCCAAGAGGATTTCTAGCGCTCGTCAAGGCCGACGACCTCAATTTTCAAACGCCTTTTTCTCGGAACCATGTTTTAAGTGCTCGTCGCTCTACATCCAATTTTATAGAAATTACGTTCAGAACAAGAGTAGTTATCGCACGAAACATAATAAAACCTACCGGATACCATATATAATTTTCATTTCGCGACCTATCGAAGTTGGACATTTTTTTTTAAAACGAAAAAAAAAATTCAAATTGAACAAGTTTATTTATTGATATTTTCAAGATTGTCTGCTTCATTTTGTTTCACATGATTTGGATCCGAGCTACACGAGCGGCCAGCTATTTTACATGCTTGAACTGCATACCTTGCAGTACCCGACCCGCCACACACGGACCAAAAAAAAACAACTCTTTATCTCTATCCGTTTCTTTAAGAACGTCCTTTGAAAAACAAAAATGGAAAGTCGACGACAGGACCCCTTAAAAAAATCAAATTGAAAATTGGTTGATTGGTCTTCAAGGTTCTGGACAAGATCTGAAAATATCGATCGAAATATCTTCTAAAAAAGAGGAGCAGCGGGTGCACAGCAAGTGACTTTATGAACAACTGAATAATGACAAAATTCAATATATTTTAATATATTGAATTTTATAGGTTCAATAGGGTTAATAACAGTGAAGATCCAATAGAAAACCATTTTCACAGAAAAGAAGCGTGAGTCAGAACCGGCCGCGCATCCTGCTCTCATTAAATCAGTTGTAACTTTGTCAATATTGAACATGTTGACTTAAAATGTAAAAAAAAAATTTTGATACCCGCTCCGAGCCTTCACGTGGTTCGAGACAACGGTTGCGAGGGGATCTACAATTTAAAGTGGATTCCGAACCACTGGCATTTTCTCTGTAACCCCCTTGGCCTTTTGCATTCTAATCTGTTGTCAGGAGAAAATAACGATATGATTCGAACCTTGGACCTGCAGAATGGTGGATCGACACGTTATCACTTACTCCCCCAAGAGGACCGAGCGCTGGATTGGGGGGGGGGGGGGGGCTACACAAAGAAAACTATCAACAAATGGATGTACATAAAACATGATATATTTTGCAATTGAAAAATATGGTCATATACATTTTAGGTCATTTTTTAGTATTTCATTCAAATTTTTCTTAATCAATAAGTTCAGAAAATTGGTGAGGGGGGGGGGGGGGGGTGGAGTTGAACCCGCAAACTCCTGCCGTGTGCACGGGCCTGTCCACGCATAACGCATAATGGGGTTTTAGACTTGCCCACAAAAAAAAAGTTCGACAATATAGGTACGCAAACCTTGGTGCAATAGCCTGACTTACTAACTCATGGTGTTTGTTTAAGGGGGGGGGGGGGGGGGGGGGAGGTTACACTTTCGAAAAATCGATTTTTTTTGTCTTATCTTATTGTTAAACATTTCAAGAACATATTCTCAAAATGTTAAGTCGATCTGAGCAAAACTCTTGCAGTTATGGTCTATAGTTAGTCCCCTGTCCTTTAGTGCAGCTGATCCATTCCTTCAAAAAAAAAAGTGTTTTTTTTTACGCTGAAACCCCCCTTAACAAAAATAAATAAATTTATATTTTCCTGACCAGTAAAATTAAATTTCTTAGAATAACATCTAGTTTTCAGTTTCTTGTGAAGCTGTCCAGCAAGCTATAGAAAAGATAACTTTTTGGTGCTGCTGTTAAGGAAGACCAAAGTAGTTTAGCTTTTCTTTATTAGATCTGCCGGTGGTATCGAGTTTTGAACAATTTTGCTTTTGGATTTTCTGACAAATTCACTCGTGTCAAGTTTTTCGTATAGTAAAATTCTGACATTTCGCGGTTTTCCAGAATGCGACCATCATGCCGATAGTAGCAAAGAAAAATGTGCAATGTTCTTATAAAATTTATTTAAATATGTAGAAAAAAGAAAAAAAAATGTATTGGATTGCTTAGAGGTAAACAATACAGTAGTGGGGAAATCCTTCAGTAACAGGACACCACCAGATTCAACCGAAATAAAAAGAAATACACACGCTTTCAAATTCAACGGTAATAAGAAATACGTGAACGCTCTTACTAATTCCGCTGATGCATCGTCCCAAAATGAATCGCCTCCGACATTAGAGGACATCACATTTGTCACCCATAATCATTTTCTAGCTTTAATTACATCATCTAGTGTTAAGGGGAGCTTCTCCTGTAAATGGGTTAAAAAATCGTTTTTTTTTTCATTGTTATTCAATTATATATGCATTAAGAAATACGCATGTAAAATTTCAGGCTGGAATTCGCAAAATTGTGGAAGTTATGAGTTTTTTTGTCACGTCGTGTTCGACCTCCGGATTTTGACGCGCCGATCTAATGATCGCTTTCCTGCGGTCAACGCGTCTCTTGGGTGCTATTGAAAACTCATTATGAGTGAAAAATGATTTTATGGATTCAGGAACTTTTCTAGAAAATAGTTTTACTGCGAATGCTTTCATGAATGCTTTCATATGGGTAAGTTGACAAAAACATACTTCTTTTGGAACTAAAAACTTTAAGCGCGTTTTTCTCGAAACCATGCTTTTCAAACTGGCGTGCACGATAACTAAAAAACGGCTTGGCCAATTTTAAAAGTTTATATATCAGATTAAAGCGTATTAAATTTCGAATGGAACATCGTCGAGAAAGTTGCATAAAAAAATTTTTTAACACACTTTTATTAAACAAATTTGTTGAAAAAAAATGAAAATTTTGCAAATTTTGTTGTAGTTTTTGTAAAAATCATTTTTTTTTTTAAACAAAGACGTAGTTCCATAGAGGACTCAAAAACAAACAAAAAACATATCACATTGTTTGTTTCCAGAATCAACTCCAATTCGTCTATGATTCCATGTTCTTCCACTGTAAGTCTATCTTCTCACTCTCCCAGCATGGCTTCCTCAAAGGTAGATCTACAACCACTAACCTTACTGACTTCGTCTCTAAAACACTATGTACCCTGGAAAACGGTAAAGATGTTGATGTTATCGCTACCGATCTTAGCAAAGCCTTCGACAAGATCTCCCATAACGTTATTTTGTTCAAACTTGATCGCCTAGGCTTCCCCCCCAGATTCATCTCCTGGATTCGATCCTACCTCAACAACCGTCAGTACAATATTCTTTTCAGTTCATCCATTTCTAACCCTATTGTCGCTCGTCCCGGCGTCCCTCAGGGCAGCCACCTAGGTCCATTGATTTTTATCCTCACAATAAATGATGTTGAATGTGTCATCAAACACTCAGAGTTGTCCATTTATGCCGATGACATGAAAATAATCAAACATATCTCCTCCACTACCGACTCTCTTCTCCTCGATTCATTCATCACATGGTGCATGAAAAACTTTCTAGAGCTCAATGTCTCCAAATGCCAGTTCATTTCTTATTCCCGCAAACGACTTACCACCACCCCGAGAGTCTTTATGTTAACCGACGTACCAGTCCCTATCGTTACCTCTTTGTGTGACTTAGGAATAATCTGTGATAGTGAACTCAATTTCCGTTCCCACAATGACAGCATAATTAACAGAGCTAACCCCGCGCTAGGTTTTGTGAAGCGCTGGTCTAGAGAGTTCTCCAATCCTTATGTTTCCAAATCTCTCTACGTCTCCATCGTTAGACCTCTCCTTGAATATGCCAGCCAGGTATGGTCCCCTACACAAACAACTCACATTAATAGGATTGAATCTGTCCAGCGTAGGTTTATTCGCTTCGCTCTACGTGATCTTCCGTGGGTTGACAGATTCAACCTTCCACCCTATGAAAACCGTCTGAAACTGATCGACTTACAACCTTTAAGCAAGCGTCGTGATGTTTCCGACATTCTCTTCATTTATCAATTATTAACTGGTGCCATAGACTGCCCCTCAATCCTGCAATCTTTACCCATCTATACCAATCCCCGTAACCTTAGGTCCACTCCCCTTTTCCGACTCGACCGCCATCGCACAAACTACGGTCAAAGCGTACGGTCTTAAGCCTGATCGCATACCTTAATTCTTCTTCCTTTCGCCTTCTCCCAGTAATCAATGTATTTAGCTCATATTGCAGCTTATACTTTTTATTTATTTATTCTTAATTATCATTTATTATAGTCTGTAGAATTAGTATTAAGTTATAGCTTGTATTTTGTATTTTTATTTTTATTTTGTATTTTTTGTTGCAATAGGAAATGTGTACATAAAAAGATGGAGGAGCTTATAACAAAAATTAAAATGTTTCAAATGAAATACTTTTATTGACATTTCGTGACCATATGAATACAATGTACTCAATTATAAAACTTTTATAATACTTAATAGTAGAAACATGAAAATTTCTTTATTGGTATAAAATTTCAATAAATGAATATAATTTTAAGGCGAATGAATTTTACGGGGTTACAATAGTAATTATTACAGAAAATACTGCTTGGCACATACGCAAAATGTTAGATTAGTTCAGGATTGTGGATTAATTTTAAGATTTTTATTGAATTCATTTACATTCTCAAAAACGTAAATGAATAAAATGATAATGTATATAGAAAATTGTGTTAATTTATTTTTATACAAAAGCTTATGCACGTGTACAATGTTATGCCAAGAGTCGTAACATGGGCCTCACGTCGTTTTTCCAACTAGTTATAACCACAATACCACTTGTTCTTGTAACTTTAGGTAGATATATTAGGATAATATATCGGTTTTCATGATCTTGTATGACGTCAAGGCGACATTGTATATATTCACCACGTAGTCGCATATGGGTTGCCACGATATCGCCAGAAGTATATAAGGAATAATTTTGGAAGTTACAGATTGTGACTTTAAGTCCCTTTAACCCTTATAAGACAAAGTAATGACTCAGTTTTTCTGCTTGGACCCCTATTTTAAGCAGAACAACACGAATGTGGAACAGTTTACCCTCTTCTGTTTTTCCTCATCTCATGAGCTCGAGACGTTCAAGCGAGGCATACATCGACATCTCCTTAACCTTTTTCCCTTACCCGTAATTCTTTACCTGCCAAGACTGTAATTTAGCATCATAGGGCATCCCTGAACTTAGGCATTATCATATAAAAAAATTCAACTCGATAATATTTGTTAAGACAGTACTAAAAAATAGTGTTCAAATATCTTTAAGCAGCCTGTAGAGTTCGAAGTGGAGTTTGGAATAGTGTGAAACACAAACACTTCGCAAATTAAAATAATCTTATCATCAATGACATATAATAATGTTCTCAATAAAATAAAATAAAGTAAAAAATCTTAAATAAGATATCTATATAATAAATGTATAGTAGAATACATATAATTATGTAAATTAAAATCAGTCCAACTAAATCTGGCAAGCTAAAATGATGTTTGGCAATAAAAAAACATAACAAATTTAAATCGAATTTTTTGAGTTGACCAAAATAAAATAAAGGCTCTAGGTTTGGGAGGCCCAACAAAGAAAGGCTCTACAGTGCACGCCATTTACCTCTGCGAAAATAACATGTCCCACTTTGAGCAACCATATCTCAGGAACGACTCAATATTTTTACATAAAACTAACAATGTAGCAGTCTCTAATAAAGAATAATAATTTCATAAAAAATTCAAGATTAGGCAACCCATAGTTTTTTTTAAATCCACGCTCGAAATTAAGGAGCGAAAAACCCCGTTTACAGGAGAAGCTCCCCTTAAAGAACATCATTTAACTTAAAATTTTCTTTTACCTATTTTTTTAGAGATACACGCTTAACAGTCCCTAGAAATTATGTAGTCTTGTTTATTTGTTTATTGTGACAATTTTCTCGAAATTCTTAACAGCGACTACGTTTACTTTGAATAGCAATTCCAAGATACTTTACAAACACAACTACTAAATAAGTGGTTTTTCTTTTGACAAGAAAAAAGGAGAGTTCTCTAGATAAAAAGGCTTAACACATACTAAAAAAAAACAATGACGACTTTCTTTCTTCCTCTAAAAACAAAACGTAACAAGAGGTCCCTTTATATCTTCATGGGATTGATATAGTGTTTCCATTATGTGTTAAACATATGAAAGTATTAAGGTTTATATTTAAAACTTTTTTTCAAGGATATTATATTAAAACACCATCTAAGAAAAATCACTTTAGTTTAGTTAGAACAAGTATGTTACAAAATTTTTAAACTTAAACCTGTCTTCAGAGCGCAATTTAAAATTTAGAAGCTTTAAAGCCTCTAGAATTAATTTCTTGAACAACAGTCACATATCCTTAATCCAAACACTAAACAGAATAATTCACAAGACATTAAAGGAAATTAAATATGAGGAGAAATAATACTTACTGGTACTTATAGCGTGAGTGCTTAATATAGATGTCGTCAGCAGAAGGACGGCAAAAGAGGATAATTGCCGTCCCATCTTAAGTTTTTCTTCTTATCTCGTTAAATCAGCAGTTTGTCGGAATTTTCCACTTTGTCTTTCGACGAACACGACGACGACGACGACGACAACACTTGATGCGACGAACAGAACAAGTAGAGAGCAAAATATTCCTTTAAAAAATCTTTAAAAAAAACGTGTACAGATGGGGATTTTATCGATCCGCGGCGGTTCTCTGCAAAGAAAAAGAAAAGAAAGAAATTAAAATTTTCCTCAGGGTAAAAAGCGAAATGAAAAAAAAGTTATTTGAAAAACATTTGAGGAAGCTTTCTTGTGCAAATCTTTACGTCATCCACAATAAAAAGAAGCTTTGTGGATACGTTCAAAGAAACGCTCATTGAAGCAAATTTGATTTTTGTTTGTTTATTCGACATCGTCAACAGTTTCTACTTCTCATACTTTAAGAAAGAGCTGGAAAGGAAAAACTTATTTAAAACCTCTTAATATTGTTACTATTTATCTTAAGAGTCAGCGGCGTAATTGGACACTTGGAGGCAGAAGTGTCTAGTGTTGGAAAGTGGTAGAAACTCTTTGTTTCGTCTACTAGGAAAAGCAAATTTAAAAAAAATATTACAAACAAAACCTTTATGAAGTGAGCATTTATAATTAAGACGTCCTAAGTAAAATAATTAATTAGCAGCTAAGCAGATTAAGTATAATAAAATTATAGTGGTCCTTTGATATTGTGAAATTTCAAACTCGAGAGTTTTAACCAGGACGACATAAAATTGTCGCCCTTTGAGATTGCGATTCGGTGTTAAAAATAGTTAATTTTTTTAAGAATGAGAGTGGAATTTCAACATTATGTCGGTATTTAAAAGTTTTATATTATTCACTTTTAAATTAATCAACTGTCAGCCCTCCACATCAACACATGTAAAACCTCTAAAAGTGCAGATTACATGTGGATCATTCTCAATATATTGGCAACACTCGAACAATGATGTACTTGAATTCCACGCAAACTGTTAATAAATACAGTCAAAAATTGCAACGATCTTTGTATAACCCCGTATTGCAGTTGCAGTTGAGCCAAGCCAATACAAAACATACACAAACCAACATAAAAAACCTTACAAAAACGAGTGAGTGCAACAGGATGGCTCCTCCTTAATGTAACCTTGTCCACGTCAGTGCTGAAAACATCACCAACATCATTAGCAAACCTACACATGCGGTTAACTGGCTCTAACATACCGTACCTAGTGCGCGAGAAAGCTATCCGTAAGCTAGAACGGTTTCGAATTGAATAGGACAGTTCTCTAGTAAAATTTTGGAAGAAAATTCCTCGCTGTCAATCCTTCCCTGCAGAAGCTGATGTAGAAAAATTATATCAGCAACCCAACGACGCTTCTCGAGAGTAGCAGTCCCAATCGCTCTTCATATGGAGGCAGATTAAGAGGGTCACTCCAGGGCAAAGCACGAAGGGCCGACCTCACAAATCTACGCTGTACAGATTCAATACGTTTAATGTGAGATCTGTAAAACGGAGAGCAAACCGTACTGACCTACTCCAGCAGTGGTCTAACAAGGGATGTATACAGATAAAGTCTTATGTGAGGGCTAGGAAAGAGGTGGCCCTGGAAGCGATATTATTAATGTGGGGGATGATGTTAAGTTGTCTACTAAGGTACACACCCAAGTCTTTCACTCCTTCCACCCATTGAATACAAGTACCATCAAACTTGTACTGAAAAGTACAGTAGTTACGGGACCTCAGAAGGTCATAACCTAATGACATTATTTATTCATATAAAACATAATTTCTTAACATTTTTAAATTACATTAGAATTTACTCTTTGAGTGTGATGGCACTCATATTCCTACTGATAATGCATATAATATTGATCTTTTCATAAGCTAACATGCACCAGAATCGGTTACTGATTATACTCCTTTGTTATGAAAACACAACAGCAATGCGACACAGCACAGTAATTCGAATAAACGATTTAAATCCAACAAGTCGTACATGAAAGCCTGCACCCCATTACTAAACAAAATGTTAACCATACTATAGTCTGAACCTGCAAAATTCCTCAAATCGATAGTATACCAGCAAACCGCAAGAATTTCATGTTCACAAAATTGCTTAGATTCAATCACCTTTCCGGAGGTTTCATGCACACTCTAACTTTATCCTATTGAATCCATCTATCACTTAGCAAAGCAATTTCTAACCTCAAGGACGAATTTTGTCGACCCAAATTGTAAATGAGTTTTACCGGAAAGTACACGTTTGGAATGCTGCTAAATAGTCATTAATTGAGGTGGAAGACTCAGATCAACAGGTTTTAGAACTTAATAGGATTTTGTCGTTTGTACGTAGAAAACTGACAAACAAAGCAAATTTACAGATACGCACTGTCGTAGAGTTTTCAATTAAAATATCTTTGAGGATTATCTGATTCCATCATGTGTTTTAAATTAAATTAATGTATGGAAAAATTAATTGGGTGCTTGTAAATTTAACCTCATATTCATGGAACCTTTTATAGGTTTACTGACATTTCAAGGAATTTTTGGAAAAGCTATATAAATTTTCAATAGCAATAAGAGTGTCGGAAAGAACTTGATTAACATTTTAACGTGTACGCCGTGATAGGGCAAATGAAATTCTTCACAGATCGGGTGGAACAAGTCGAGTACATAGTACTACGGATGTTCGATTTTTATTGTATCACCCATTCCTGAATTTTTGCTGACTACAGGGAATCTTTTGAAAAAATTTAATAACTCCTAAATCTATCTCAAGCTGTAGATTTACGGTCAAATTATTAAAACCAATAATTTTTGTTTTAAATGCCAGTGTTAATTTTTTATTAAAAAGCTATTTATTCTATTAAGAGTTGAATTGTTTTGATAGAAATAGGAAATTAAAATCCAATATGAAACAGTGGAGGACACTAATTATGGACCAAAAAGTTTACTTAAGACAGTGTCTATTTACCACCCTCAAATTGCCGTGTAATTTCCCTGCACACGGAAAGTATATGGAAATACACGGAAAGTACCCGGAAATTACAAGGTAAGTACACGGAAGTACAAATTTCACGGACTACACGTAAGTACACGATAAGTGCAAATAGTCACTTATATATTCATATTACTGGTAATAGTTTATCACAGCCTGTTCTAGATGTCTAATACAAATTTGACGGTACGTGTTGTGTACCTCTTCCTCCCAGAAAGACTAATTTGCATTAGTTAGAGAATTTTTATTCGACTTTCTGGGAAGTGTATTAATCAGGCTTTTAGTTTCTTTATTAACTGGGGCGCTGCCGATAAACTATTACCAATAATATGAATATAGAATCCAAGTGTATTGGATTCTTTGAAGACAAACGGTGGAAGTGGATTAAAAATTAATTCAAAAAATTGTTATTTACCATGGATAAATTACTAATAAAACGCTACAACGACTTTTTCTGGAAGTTGAAGAAAAACATTCAAAAAAGGTTTTTTTTCCAAATTTTTTTTAATTTACCGCTTCAAAATTTATATAACAAAATTTAACCTGTTCAATTTTTTGTTTCAGGTGAAAATATAAGCAGGGAGACGTTCCACCGTCGAAAATTGGCAATTTTTTCAAATTGAAAAAGACTATACTTATAATTTTTATTTTCTATTGGACCCACAATTTTTATAATGCTTAAGCATTAAATAAAATTATGCAAAATTATGCGGAACCATTGCGTGAATTATCCCCCCCCCCCCACATACACACAGCCACATTACGCAGACAGCTTGGATATCAACTCACCGTGAATACCGCCTAAAACACCGTAGTGTGGTTTTCTTAACAAAGAGACGTTTGAATCATAGCTCTTCGCGGAATCGGGGGTATTCCGGTTAGAAGTTAAAGTTAGCAAACCCTAATTCCAACAGACTCTAAGTAAAAAGTGCTCCTCTTGGCTACTTGGGTCTGTCTGTTGGAAGGAGCAAAGAAAACTCTGGAATTCATTTCTAATAACTGAACCGATTTAGCTCAAATTTTGACACCGGGTTCTCTATACTAGTAGCTTTGCCCCAACCAAAAAAAAAAATTATTGCAAAAATTTCATATTTTTTCATTACAAATCTGCTCGAGAAAGACTCGAAAGTCGTTTAATTGTGGTTCAGGATATTAACACACTTACAAAAAAAAATTTATTTCCGATTATTTTTTATGCAAAAAAAAAATCACAAAAATTTACTTTTTATCGTGTTGTTTCAGTATCCTCTTCATTCCTCATATACCTTTATTGCCTTACTGCAAATCACCGAGCTCTAAGCCTTGTTTGTAGTGTTTACAAGGGGTAGTTTCCAAACAAAGTTTTAACTGTGCGAAGACCCCAAATATTTTACTTTATCCATCAATTCGGATCGAGTAAAACCGATCCAAGGAAGGTTTAACACAAGTATTCCTATTCCTGGTAAAGAGGTAAAACTCCATCTTAAATATTTTGATTCTAAACCCAAGTCGGCAACTCAATTAGCAACGAATCGGTTTTAAAATCGACTATTCTAAAGCCTTCCTGGATTATCGAGGTCCTACATAAAAAGGAGACAAAGGCAGAATTCATTATAAATCCCATCCACTTTGCACTCGCTGCCGAAAATCTGTCAACTCTTTCTTTCTGCTGATAATAAAGAATACAATAAAATGTAGGTTATTCGGAAATTATTTTTGACTACTCTGAATTTACTCGGTTTGAAAAAGCAGGGATTTGATAATAAAATCGATAGTTTAAAAATTAGATTGCAGCGGAACGCGTTGAGACTTTTAAAAGCGAATATCTCGTAACTGAACATTGAAATTAAGGTTAAAAAACATTTGCATTTTAGGAGATCTATCTAATGACACCCTACTCGTTGGGATAAGTGTAATTTTTTTTGGTTCAACTTAATTGGTATAAAAATAAGACAGACTAGAAATAAGGATTCCGTCTACTTGGCCAGGGAACCTTAAAACAACATGTAAATTTTATAAGCGTTTGGAAACTCCACTGCTTGCGAGAATATGTTTCCTTAGAACTATTTTTTATAAAACACTGGTTGAGAAAATTTGTCTTTTGTAGTGAATACTAAACGTGGTTTTCTCGTAAAGCCAAGTTCCTGAACCCAAAATTTCCAAAATTCAATCTCCTTTTCCCGAGTTTACCCGATTTTTATTAAGTAATTCTCTGCCGAAAAGCACGTTTTAATTAAACCACAAAATTTAATTTTAATATGAAATTCGCACCATCATCACAGGTCAAGTACACCCTCGTTTAACACCCAGGGGGATGTAATAAGCGGCGATAAAATCTTCCCAGGGTTGCAACTGAAATATAAATAATTCATGAATGGGGTCCGTAGGTCGACTTTTCCCCGGCACAAAAGTAATTATTATTTGAGTATCACTGGCACAACTTCTCGCGTCCCATGTTGTCCTCTTAAGCTATCATCACCCAATCTGAACCCTTCTTCCCACTATAAATAATTCTAAATTTATATAATAAGCACCCCATTCATCATAACCCAATGTAATCCTTTAAAAAAAATCCTAGAGCGCGACCCGCATCAATCATCCTCTGTCATTACACTTGCTCCGCTTTTGATGCTGCCCGTATGATACTTGATCTAAATGAGGAACAGAAATACGGACGGCGCCGGATTACGTAATTCGATTATAAAAGTGTTGACAAAAAGGTCAAAGTCAGATTTCCTTGTCAGTAATGTGTCATATCAGGAAATAAGTGCTCGCTGGAAAAAGTGTGATAAAATTTATCTGAAAAATTTCACACCGTTGAAATCGTTGCTTAAGTGTTATAAATTCATAATTTTGCAATCTTTTTTCAAGCAATAAACTATTTTTATGATTTTATTAATATTTTAAGAACTCCTGAGTGGGAGGGTTTGAACTTAAAATTCATTTCTTCATTGCCCAAAATAACTTACGAATAGATCTAGTTTTGTTCTCTAAGCAAATTCGGGGTGTAAGCAAGGAAAATTTGTTTTTCGATTATATTATCCAACGGGTCGATTAGATTGTTTTTGTTTTTCCAATTGAGATGAACACTAGGATCTTGTAGATCCCCATATCTTGGGCAGTTAAAGACTTTGTCCATTTCCGATTCACATTCAACGTTTCATGGAAACATTCAACGAATTCCTTTGAGATCTCCCAGATGTCTCACTATTTTTCCTTAACCCATGGATATTTGACATCCGAAAATCAATTATTCCTGCACAAAAGACCCAAAGAAATTCTTAAAAGTGGCAATTTCTGGCTACGTTGCACTACAAATGGTTTTCAGTTGAAAACGTGTCTAAGGGGATGAATTCAAAATTAGGGGTAATTTATACCGACAGGACACAATGGCCGTCCAAATAGTCGTCGTTAAAAGTAATTACTGTTACCACCATCTGAAAGTTGGGCTTTCACTCTATAGAGTTTAAAGAGTAAACATCCATCCCTTCCGATTTCCTGCGTCACTGGACCTTTTTGAATGCCTTGTACTCTGCCCCAGCGATATATGGTTGCGGTGTCTGGATGACACTATTTAGTGACGGGGAAACTCTAAAGTGTGATGAAATGACTGCAGTACAATATTAGTGATTGGCAGAAAAGTATTGGTCGGAAAGGTGTTATGGATTTTTTGTGGAATTTAATTTGGCATAGGTAGGATATGGCGGAGTAAACAAGTGGGAAGGCAATCGATTTTTATTATTGTTCAATAAAATGCATCTTCATATGAATGTATTGTTTAGTTCGTAAATTAACTTCGTTATAATCATTTATTACCTTAAAAGGAGCTCTTTGAGTATAATTTCCTTTCGACTTAAAAGCTGTAAGGCTGATCTTCCAATATATTTAAGAATTAGTTTTGGAGATGTAAGAACTTGCTATATTTCGCCTTCTGTGTTTTCGTTTAAATAGAAACTTCTAATTGAAAGGTTATTCCAATACCCAAAGACCCTCAAACACATGGAAAACATTTCAAGTGTAATAGTACTAATCGCAGTGTTGTCCTCAGCACAACTGCTCCTGGGCTTTAAATGGAATAAAAAATGATATTCGCTCATACATCTCATCTGAATGTGTCATTGTTTTAACCTTACTTAACTTTTTGAAGGTCTTTATTTTACTAGATCATTACCGACTTATCGATTAACAGTTCAGTACGATATATCAGTAAGTTTATTCTACTTCAGAGACGCCTGAAACGGTACATTGAGTAGTTTTATGCTTGTTCTTAGCGGTGTACCGCAGGGCTCAATCCTTGAACCACTCTTTTTATCACTATCTTTTTTAACACTGCAATAAAATTGTTACACCAACGATATTCATTTATATCAATGTAGGTCCTTAGAGTTATTCTTGTTGGCAACAAAAAAGATTTGGAGGTGTTTAAGCTGTTTTCGGTATTGTCTTTGCATGGTAAACTACGACTGCGAGAGAAACAAAAGTTTAACCTAAACTTTGAAAATCAAAACCACAAACCATTTAGCCTGAATTCAGAAGAAATAAATAGAAGAATTTTGTCTTCAACTGCCGATTATTAAGCGATCCGTTAAATTTCTTGAAACATTAGTTTCCAACCTTTTAAAACACGGTTTTGAAAATGTATACGTGTATCGGGGCATCTGAATGCAAGCAGTATATATCGGTATATTTTGTTTGTCTTAAGCAATAGCCTTGGATTTTATTAAGATTAACTCCGGTGCCTACGACGCGACTGGGAATGCTTTCCCTTTGCAGTTAAAAATAAGCATAACCTAAGATACGAGGGCTTAGTTTTGTCAGCGGTAAGCAGAATAAACTATTTTAACTTCCCCACAAAAGGCACGTTTTACTGCAGGAATTGATGCACTTTTTTGGTCAATATATCCCACTTTAAGGGGAAGCACTCATCCCGGAAAGTATTGCACAGGTTGGGTAAAAAGTTCACGGATCGCCACTTTTCGTAAGTGATGCAACTATAATTTGTAGTTGGTTGGAAAGTTTCATCCTTCATATTTAGTTATGTGGAGTTTCAAGTTCATCTGTTAATTCATTCTTTGCAGAATTGAACATTGTGCAGTGATTAATTTTCTTGTTAAAAAAGATTTAAAGATAATGGAAATTCATACTGAAATGGTAAATGTGTTAGGTATCTGCTCCTTTAAAAACAATGGTTTATAAGTGGGCTGGTTTGTTTAAAATTGGTCGTACAAGCATCGAAGACGATCCACGTGAAGGACGTCCAAAAACTGCTTCAATAAGGAAGTACATGCTAGTGTTTGTGAAACACAAACGCAAACAAATGTCTCAAGCGTGTTTGAGTGGTTTAAGCAGAATAAAATTGATTTTGGGCTTCGTTTCATAACTTGGATCTATCACCTTGATCCTTAATTAAAACAAAAACGTTTGTAGTGTACTAAAGCTGGATGTTCAACTCTAAAGCAACAAAATCAGGAACGATTAGCCAAGAAGGTTATAGCATCAGTTTTTTTGGATGAAAAAGGGATTTTGTTGATTGAATGCGAAAGTTCTCGAGAAAAGACCTGGTTTACAGAAGAACAAAGCAGTTTTCATCAAGACGATGCACGTGTTCACACAAGTGTTTTTTGACAGTGGCGAAATTCAAGGAATTGCTTGAACATCCACCGTATTCCCAAGATTTGACGCCCAGCTAGTTTTATCTCTTCAGAAACCTCAAACAGTTAAAATCAAGAGCAAAGAGATTATATTGAAGATTAAAGTCATTTTTAGATTTATATATTGTTTTTGCATTTTTTTATAGCGAACTTTTCACCCACCCTGTTAGATGTTATTTGAAAGAACACTTTGCATGGCGAACAAATACAAGTTGAGTCTCGTTGATGTGACGTACATTAGCTTCAATTACGTCATATGATAACACTGCTCTATCTGCTTCTCTTCAAAATTAATTTTATCCTTTCCTCCTCTGCGATCCACTGTATTTAGGGCTTCGACCATTTGAGCTACATGACATACGTTTGTTGCATAGAAGACATACACCAGCAGCATAATTCAGGTGCAGATGTTTTTACAGTTTCCGCAATAAGGGGTTATCCAGAGCGCTAGACATTACGTCACTTACTTTACAACGTTCAGCACTACGTTGACTTACGCTGTACATAAATTCAAGTTATTTTTTAAAGGTATTTTTCACCACGTTGTAACTTAACTTTAGTCCCACCCTACCGACTACTCGGTATTTAAGCAGAAATGTCAAAATTATTTTTTGGAACGGGGCCACTAGAGTAAAATATAAAGCTGCCAAATTTTGATTTATTTTGCATACAAAATATATTTTTTTTTATAAGGCTCCACTGATGATGATTATCTTTCATTTCTTAAATTAAATAAACAGTTTTTGCAGATGTCTAGTTACGAAAATAGAAAATTTCAAGCGAATATTTTTACGACGGGCCATTTTTTTTTAAATTCTTGTAGTCATTATAGTCGTCATATGGAAATTCCGGAGCAAATATTTTGGTAAATGTTGTACAAATACCTGAAAAACAAATTGTAACCAAATAAACATATTTTCAATTATAAACAACAGAAGAAAGTGAAATGGATATTTACCAACGAACAGATGTGACTTTTCAAAACCAAATTCTTCCATTGAAAGGATTTGCATCCTAAGGGAATCTAAGTATTGCATACATATGGCACACCATTTAAAGTAAATATTTAACGGAATATAAGCCTACGGAATTTACAATAGATTAATTTACACTTGGAAGTTCTCATGCTGTCTCACAATTGTACATTTTAGGAAGCATTAAGACGACTTGCCACAATTTGCACCCCAATTTTAAACGGTGGGAATCGAGCACCCGCAAATTAGCAGTTTTATCGCAAATGGAATGAAAATCCCTTTCAGTTGCACCCTCCATCTAATGCGAGGATTCTGCTTTCTAACAATGTGAATTCTAGCACGCCTTCGTAATATTTTCCGAACATTTCTCACAAGTCCTCATTTTTAGAATGTTACTTTCTCCGTTTAATGTAGAAAGGGGAATGACCAGCATTACACGAGCAATTAAAACGCACCAATGGGAAAAGTTTGTGATTAATGTTCTTTCCGGGGGAACATTCGTTATAACTCTGGACGTTCTAACTTAAGTCAATTTTTCTCTGGATCGGAAAGTCATTTCTTTTCTTTTTTTGGATAAGTGTAATTGATCTTTCGGGCATCATTTGGAACTAACGAGACTTATAACCAGTTTTTCCTTGGATATCAAGAAACTCATTATTATTGAAATACTAAGAAAAATAAATAAATATGAGAGGCACTCCATGGATAAAAATATAATATCCAAAGATTGCCTTGTGAGGGAGTGAAGTATCCTGATTGAAAGTAGCTTAGATATACAGGTAGGTTGTGGGATCACAGCGTTTTAGAACGGAGGAGCAGTTATACCGCTGGTAGCCCAGTAGTTAATGCTGGGAAGTATCAAGCTTATTTTGACGAGGGCGTTGATTTTTATCTTCGATGCTCTGCCCAGGGTAAGCAGATGGACGAAGAAGCCTGCAAAAATTAAGATAACACTACAAAATCAAAACCTCATCAAATCAAACCTCCTTTATCAGGTTTAATAGTTGTACGTGTCTGGCGTTGCTCAGACTATTGAAAAGTGAGCGCCATTTCGGTTATTTATAAATTCACATCCCCACTCGTCTTATTCTCACACAGTATTTTTTCCTAAACTCTAATTAATACGTGTACCAAATTTCCTCAAGGAATTCCAGATCCAGACTTATTCCGGAACATTCACATACATTTATATAAAGAATGTCCCAACGAGAGCGCCGGGTTTAATTTTGAAACAAAAAGAGTTCTTTTTGATTGAACATTATGTCGCTAGCCAATGAGATCCTCGGCTTCCGCTGCAAGTCCTAAAACAATTTTCTCTGAAATTTTGGCAGAGATTCGGATTAATTTCATCGGTTGTCAGCAATGATGTTTTAAACTTCAGTAAACCCCGCAAAAGTAAATTGGAATGAAGAATGTTACCTGCTGTACTAAATTTGTTGTTTCTTGAGCGGTATGGAAAGTGGCTCCATCCTGTTGAATTCACATTTCCTCAAGGTCCTCAGGTACTACAAAAACTCTAAAAAACGTAACGGGCGCCGTTAAGGTTAACTGCATTTCCAGCCCTATTTAAAAAAAAATATGGGCCTATTACACCGTCTGCCCAAAATTGACACCAAACAGTTCTTTGAGCGAATATTGTCGTCTCATGAATCGCACAAGGCTTTTCCAAGCATCAGATTCGACAATGTTGCTTGTTAATGAACCCATTGAGATGAAAGTGTGCCTCATCGCTAAAGGTGCTTATTTTCCCAAAATCATAATCAAATTGGTATTGCCAGACGGCAAAATACGAGACCACTTACGGAAGTTACGTGACAAGACAAGAAGTAATTGAAAATAAAATTTAAAAAAATTGATATTTCAGTGTTTTTTAATTTAACCTAATTAACGAACCTTTTTTCTTAAGCACGACAACTCTTACTTTGATCCCTCTCCAAAGACGTATAACTTTTTATTCCAGTGCAAGAAGTTAAGAGGAAATCGAATAAAAACTGTTAATCCATCTTTACTTACTTCGTTAAAAAAAACGTAATGGATCGTGATAATAACTATCTTTAATGGTATTTGACTTGTGGCAAGAGACTTTTCTTGACAATCAAAGGTCAAATCATAAATAGTTTTGTACATCACGCTGTTAGGTTGGTTCAGTAAAACAATATTAAAAATAAACTGATCACGTACCCTCTATTGAAATTGAATAATCACCCTGTAATCCATTGTATAGATCACCCACACTTCTTCAGATATGAGCTATATACATATAATCTTCAGAATTGTCCCCTCAAATGGAAACAGCCTGCACGTAGTAAGTTTTATAATAATAATCAGTTAAATATGAATAACATACAAGAAATATGAAATATAAGGGTTCTAAAATTGACTTTTGCGGCACTCCAGAGTAAACTTTTATTGCAATCTTCACAAGAATGATAATATAGAATCTAATGTACACTTGAAGTAATCCAGCTTAGTTGCGCATCTAATAACAAGTATGGCCCCATTCATAAACGCAGGTTTGCGCTGCAGCTGCATCATTCAGCAACTCATTCGGTTCAGCTGAATTGGACAGTTACTGCGCAAATCTGCGTTTATGAATAGGCCCAATCTAAACGGGACGCTTTGAAGAAATCCGGTTTGGCTATTGCACAGTACCTAAAAATATACGTAGAGACTAAGGTAGACGTCGAAGTAGATAAATTGGATGTAATAAAGAAAGAAAATGTTCTTACACTAAAAGTATATGCGTTTCTGAAGTGACTACTTGAAGACTCTCAGCGTTAAATTACAATTTGGATTGAGTTCGTTGCAGTTCATTCTCATTAAAGTGAAGAATACGAAAAACATAATTTTCTTTCACAACTAACTACTTCAGGGTGGGGCAAACCAAATCAACTGGCTAGATCTGGCTGAAATTTTCTCCTTGTACAATTGTCTGATGCCCTAATAATAATCTTTAATTACCACCGTACATGCAATCTACAGAAACGAGACTCTCCATACTTGAAAAGTTCTTCCCTCGAACTGCACGGGAAGGCGTTGATGTGATAATAATTAACCAAACAAACGCCTGTTCCCTTAATGAAGTGTCTTTGGTGCCGCTACATTGCGCTTCTAATTGCATAGTGTAGTGATCTGTTCTCATATGGTTTACAGTTATTACCTTGCCCAGCTTTGCTATAAACTCATCACCCTGGCATTGTATCTATCGCATCAACTACTTTACAGCTTTACGGATCAACACTTTTTTAGCTCCGTCACATTGGGTGTGTCAGACACGTTGCGTGCTATATAAAATTCACATGCACCATTTTGGCCCCCATAATGTGCTACCGCTATATAACTATTGTAGCTGTTTACGAGGCCGCTTTCATACCTTCTGTCTAGTTACAGAATTCCAGCTTAGAAAAATTCTTTTGTTCGGAGTTACCACGTAAATTAATTGGAAAAGGTTTTTGATACGTCGTGGTCTCGGTCATTGTCTTTCCTTGAACTTTATACTATAGTACAATCTTATCAGAGAAGGGCTATTGCCGTCGTGGTATTTTCGCTCCCGCTTTGCTAAAAGTGCCCTTCTATTTGTTATTTTGTAGTTGCTATGTCGCGTCCACTAATCTATGGTTTGGACACGCCAACAGAAACAAACAGCCCATGTTATACCTTTCGTGACTTGGAAAGATTGAATTCAGAGAACAATAGTAATAGTCGCGAAAATTCGCGTTAATTCATTGGAATTTTGTTTAAAAGCAAATTTTTCACCAGTTTCTTTGGACTTACGGCTACGAATACGATAAAGCGTGTTGCATTTAAATAGACGAATATGTGGATGGTGTGTTTAAAACAAATATTCGCGCAATGTAAATATTTCCTGCTCGAAATGAAATCAAGGCACAAATAAGACCTATTAAATAATAAGCAAATATGAGTATGGCGAGTTTGTCAATAAAACATTTGTGCTTTGTTTTAAATCCACTGTCAAATATTTTTACTTTTTTTAACAGGGAGTCGAAATGGGACCACAACCGAAATTATAAATCGGTTACGGTCAACCGAAACCAAATTGGGTTTTTTTAAACCGCAATTGCAACAACCTTAACCGTAATTAATTTTCTTCAATTCGGTTTCGGTTAGAACCGAAATGTAAAATTTCATTTTCGATTTCGGTTAAAACCGAAATGAGAAATATAATTTTCGGTTTCGGTTAAAACCGAAATTTGAAATATAGTTTTCGGTTGCGGTTAAAAACCACGTAGATATAAAATTTTCGGTTTCGGTTACAACTGAAACGTAAGGGTTAGAGTTAAATTGCTGTCGTTGGGATTTCTATATAATATAATGAAGTCATCCGACTCCCCTCTACTCCCTACCACCCTCCCTTCATCAAGACATTTACTCGCCTTCCCCTTCACCTCATCTCCCCCACCCAACCCCTCTACCCCCCCCCCCCCTTTCCCCTTTCCCCTTTCATATCTGCCCTAGAAAATGTACGGGGGCGTTTTTTTTTAATAAACAAAAATCGCGAAATTCGGCATCAAAAATTGGCTCTACACTCAAAATCCCCCTTAACCAATTATATATTATAAAAAAAAATTTATGAATTTTATTTAGAGTAATAAATTCTAGATCACAAAAAAAAGAAGCTCAGATTGTTTCTTCTCACCGCACCATACAAGGTTTGTACCCAAATAAAATTTGCCGTTTTGTAATGTTTTGAAGTTTCAACTCACATGGCGTCCTTAGCATAGTATAAAGTTGTCACTATATCTATTGCTATATATATTGCTAAATAAAAAAAAATCGTTAAAATATATTGAATTTCGAGTTTGAGAACAGCAAGCACCTTGGATGCACAAGTAGCCCCGTCTTACGGTAATCTATACATATTTGATTGACAGTCCTTGAATCGGGTAGTAACAATTAAAATTGTTGCAAACGCAAAAAAATTCTAACGGATTTAACTACTGCATGTAAATACTTTTATGCACTCAGCAACACAAGATTGATCTCAAACTCATTTTCTCATCTATTATATAGTGATATCAAATTTAAGAAATAAGACTTGGAAGAAGTAATGCTCCTCAAGAAAGGACGCTGGCTATTTGACTTATTCTAACTTATTCTCCCAGTACATCTTTGGTTTGCAAGACTCGAATGAAAAGGACTTTACATGATGAGCCTAACCAGTTCTCGAGGTTTGTGAACTCCAAACGATCCATGCTAAGAATTACTTTTTCGACTTTGATATTATTGATAACGAACTTCCGCCGACTTCTTTACAGGTTAAAGACCTTATACTTGCATACGTGCATTTCGAATTTGGCAGTCCAACCGGTATTCCTTCATCGTTCTCTTGTTTCTGTTCTATGTTATTTATTTAATTTATTTCTTATAAGTGGGGTTTTTTCGATTCAGTGGAAACTGGCATTTCTAGCTAACTACCTCCCGAAATCTCAATCTTTATTTAGTGCTACTGTTTATTTCCAATAAACCTTTCCTGAGATCTTTTCAGCATGGATTTATGACAATTAACGATTGATTTACTGAAACTTACGAATTATTGTATCTCTAGTAAGCTAGTAAACAGGATGGTTGTGTTTTTATGGATTTCAGTAAAGCTTTCTAGAGAATTACTCACAGGATCCTGATTCATAAGCTGTCCGCTTTAGCGTTTTCTGTTGGTATGCAGCATATTCTATTTCGCGGTGATCTTTTTGAATTGTTATACAATTGGTGACCCCAAGGTATTCAGTATTTACATCAATGATTTATCTTTGACCCTTGCTTACTCTTCTATGTCAAAATCTTTTGTCGTAGCTGACGTTTACGATTGCGAAGTTTCAAACTCGAACGTTCCGGCTAAAGCCATGCTACGCGTATCATAGGGTTGTTGCAAATTGGCGTTTGGTGTCAGACTTAACCTTTCATTTGTACATTACTTTGATGCCATCGTGATAGTCCAAAGAGTTTTAATGATTTTTTATAACCAAGCTTGACCAATCTTGAAGTATGCTAGCGCAGTTATCCTTTTTATGCGGTACACATTAACCGCGTCGAGGCTGTCCAGCGGAGATTCATCCAATTCGCCCTTTGTGACCTTCCCTGAAACAACCACGTCGACGAGATTCACTCGGAGCTAACCCGAATAATTCTAAAATTGTTTTGTTTTTGAATGTAGACAAAGGAATATTAACTCCCCCGAGCTTTTGAGTATCTTTAATGTCCATGTTCCGCGTCGATATTATATTCCTATAACGTTGTCGGTGGAGTAAGTGATAACATGTCGGCCTACCAACCCGGAGGTCTCAGGTTCGAATTCCATAGGCGGCGACCCATGGTTTTTTTCTGCAAAAATTTCAGTGGTTCGAAATCCACTTTAAATTGTAGGTCTACTTGAAAACTTTGCTTCGAATCGGATGAAGTTCTTCTTTTGCCCCATGCTCCACAAGCAGTTAAGGGAACTAACGAGAGAGATAACTTCGTCGCCTCAGAAAGAAACAAGTGTTGACAATTCAATTTGCTCGGAATCATAATATGAGCTGGAGCCACTAGGGTGACCCGATAGATAGGTGTTTTATTTTCACGAGCTTGGAAAGGATAAAGTGTCTTTGTCTCGTTATCATTGGAGGAAATGAGGTGTGATGATTTGGGACGATTAGCAGATCACTACAAATCTCTCCTTAGCTAACTATGCTTTCACTCACCGTAATCGCAATGTAAGTAACACATTCTGTCAAAATTTAAGCAGCCGCACTATAAAATTGACGATCCGTTCCTTCCAGTAATTTTTAAAGTGTTGATAGGCAATTTTTACTAAACAGCACCCTAAAATTTACGTGACTGATTTTGTGTGATTTAGCAAAAACTGACCAATTAATACACAATTTTTCATCTGAATAACTGGCAAATTTTATGGTTATCCACTCCTTCAAGCAAACCTGAAATCATTTTCTTCGTTGTGTGCGGATTAGTTTTTTGCGTTTCTAAATTTCAATTGAACTTAATTTTCTATATTTCTGAATTTGAATGTGAATAACTTTAACTTTCAATCATTTTGTTAACTATTACAAGTGTCAATAAATAGTGAATTGTTAAAATGATGAGATTGAGAGGTGAAGACGTTGGAGAGGGCTGCTGAGGACTAGGGTTCGAATCTCAGACTGCGTATATTTTTTGTTGCCTTTAAATGCTCAGAATATTCTTTGAAACCCCACAGATACTCGGAGCTCATCGTTCAGGAAATTTTATTGTGCTGCTCCGTAAAAATTACACAGTTGCAACACCATTACAGTTCAGAGCCATTACCGGAATTACTGTAAAACACCTTCCCAACTTTCCTCTTCGTAGAGTTCGCCAATGGTCATCGGTATCTCCTGACATCAATATTATAGAAAACTTGTGATAATAATTCACTAGGAAAATATATGCGTTAGGTCGTCAATATGATAGCGTAGAAACCTTGAATGCAGGAATAGTTACAGTGTGGAAGAATGTGCTAATAGAAATAATTCACAATTGGTACTTCAATTTGTAGTAGATTATTTAAATAAATACATAAAAACGGTTGTAATACCCATTAATGCACAATACCGGAATCAAAATTTGCTTAAAGTAAATTTTACATCAGCGGAGCTGCGGATTTTCTGAAATTGCGTGTCAACGGTGAAGCAGCATAATTGACGTCTGTTTAAATTTTATGCAAACGATTCCGGAGCGAGAATTCTGTATTGGACTTAATGGATTCAGAAATTATGGGATTCACTTTCTCAAAAATCAGCAGCAAATATTATCTAGGTATACTTAAAAGTATACACGTTTGCATTTTTACGAAAATACCGACGCTTACCGATTAAATATTAACAAGATAACGCCGGTATGCACAACAAAAGTCGCACTAGGCTAAATGTATCCGTAAAGTAAAAAAGCTCTCACCATAATTTATAAAGAAAAGGATAAATAAATACAATTTCATAGAATTTATTCTAAAATTTCTTGGTAAAACAACAAAACGAAAACCTTAAAAATATCCTCTGACGTTCTTATCTTTATACCTCAGCATTGTAAACGTGCCGTCGGAGAACATTGTTTTTCGGGCTGGGGAGTTTATTTCCTGCAAATAAACAATACTTTTTTTAACACATGGTTTTGACAAAACCATTGCAATGCGCCTCATAAAGCCTACACACATAATCTAGCTAGCACAGCATTTAATTAGCGGTTTTACTATGCGCCACAAAGCAGGCATCGGACCAAAACGAGTTGCTACAAGCGTTAAAGTCTAGAAGAAAATTATATTAACAAAATCGACAAGGGAACTTCGAGCTCTTCTAAGTATGACTAGCTTACCATAATTACCACTTTCAAACGAGTAAAAACTGTCATCAGATCCGTGAGCACCTGATTCTAAACTCCTCGAAGTTTTTACTCGAAGAGCCCATTCCTTTGCGCTAATCGGTCTTCTTTTTACACTTTCGAATCTCTCAGGCTCTGTGCTTCCCAGACTCGAAGGCTCACTGTTTTCCCAAGGCCTCAGTAGTCGTTCTTGAGGAATTAGATCTGTCAAAATTCTGACAGGGGATTCTTCCGAACTCTGGTATCTGTTTGTTTCCACCACTGCTGTTACTCGTATCTTCTCGCCGCTGCTGATCAAGTTTGGCTCGAATTGTGAGATGAGCTTATTTACGTCGATGTTCAAATTTTCCACCTCCATCATTTCATCTGAGAATTGCTTGGTTAGTGATGTTTGCTTAACAAGAGGCCGTGCAGGTCGCTCGATTTTTGGCGAGGGTACCTCAGGTGGGGGTAGTCGTTTTGCTATTGATATCACTGGGACGTTCTTTAAGGCGTCGTCAAAGTCGTCGAAGACTTTTTCACATTCGTCACCAGCGAAAATATCGATACTATGCGTTTTCGTTAACTTTTTGAAATTATTTCTCGATTTTGTGGTCCATGGCTCTACGTTTTCTGCAATTTTGTTCAATTCGATTTGCGGACGAGTACTTCGAAAAGTCTCCGGAATCCAAGAGTCTGAGTCTAGTGAATCCATGGACGGCTTTCTTGAGTGCCCCTTTAGAAAATCTTGTGTGAAATCCCTTCTTTGTAGTGATGGAGAAATCCTATGGAAAGCTATTACAATTTGATTATTGGGGGCCCTTTGAATGTTTTCTTGTTTCGGGATTATAGGAATTGGTGGTGCTGGTCGAATGGCAATAATTTCCCGTTCTCCATCACTGCTTTCCAAAGAAAATTGCGACTTTAAACAACGAGGCGTCTCCATCGAGTCGATGGATAGTATTCGTCTCGATGACCAGCCCTGTCTGGGATTATAATCCGTACCGTCTTCCCCTAAGCTGTTCAGAGATTCTCGGGAGGATTCAACAGAATCTTTTCGGGGTAATAAATTAGGTGCATTACGTACTTTGTATGTAGGTTTCCTGTCAGGAACAACTGGAGCAGCCGGTGGCTGCTCCTGAGTACTTTTGGACTTTATTTGTAAAAGTTTCTGGAATTTTGAGTTCATCACTTTCTTTGCTTTGCCACATGCACTGTCGAAAACTTCACGATGTGATCGTTTGCTGTTTATATCTGGCTGTTTCGGTGTTTTGTCACTCCAGGTATTTACGTTGATTTCTGCTCTCTGCTTTATCTTATACAAGCTGCTTTCGATGGGTTCGATTTCATTCAAGTATTCCACACTTTCTGCAATCCGGGGAATGTGAGAAGTACTTTCCTGTGATTGTAAAGATATTGCAACTGACGTTCTTCTATCGTTTCCAGCAGATGGTACGGAATGAACATCAAAGTCATCATAGTCAGACTGGTCCGACGAAGGTTCATCCAGCTCTTCTTCGTACCTTTTCTTGTACATATCCACTTGTATCTCTGTTGTCCTTACAATGGTTTTCTTTCCAAAAATATTTTTGAACTTAAACTCCGAGAGTTCCTTGTAGTGTTTAGTGAATTTCTCCGAAAATCCTCTTGTTCTTTTAGCATTCGGATCGCCGTCTCTCTGTTTAGCGTCCTCTTTTAAGTGACGTTGAACAAAGTGCTGCGGAACCTCAGCGCCTCCAAAACTGTAGTCATATTTTGGGGCACCTTCAACTAAGGCTGATATCGTGGATATTCCCATGGGGGATCGGTCAACTATTGTTGGTGGTGGCACTTTCGGTAATGGAGGAGGCACATTTTCGGAAGGACTTCTTGTACTAAATATTTTTCTTGACTTGATTTTTGGCAAGTGAACTTGTGGCAACTGAACTTGGGGCAACTTGTCAAGCTTATCTAAAATCGAATCGAGCTCTTAGTGAAATTATTAAATTAAATTAAATCACTGCACAACACTTACTTTTAAAGTAATCAACATTTATCTTTTTATGCATTGTAAACACGGCTAATTGTTGGTTTCACACTCATAGAACAAAATTAGGACAATTACTCGTAATATATCGCGTCAAATAAACTCTCCGCTGAAAATTTTATTAATGCGTAATTTTTCCTACCGAACGTGAATGCATTTTACCACTAATTAAATTAACCCCAAGTTTAGAACTGTAACAAAGGCACCTAAAAAATGCAATTTCCGGGGTTTTCTTGGGACAAGGCATGCGCCCTACTGTGTTTATACTCTTCAAGTTTCGATTCTCGAACTCGTCAATGTCATCGAGTAAAACTTGACACCATGTGCTGATAGTGCTAAATGTGTCCGTCTCTTTTAATGTCAGGGTTTTCTTCTATAGATTTTGACTGCAACGGATTAGGTTTCATTATGTAATGAGCTTATCCCAGTTATTGCTGTGTTCACTTTTATTTTGTTTTGTTTTGGCCCGTGATAATAAGCGGGGGATGAAAAAATTTATTTAAATTTACTTAAGGAAAAATGGTGGCAAATTTCTTAAGTCTGTGGACGTGCTCTTCACTGGGTTTAAAATAAGTCCTCAATAGTGCTTTTAACCTCGACTTCAATTAATAGTTTATCGTGTTTGCTATGACCTTGTTGAAAATACTTTTTGTTCAATAGCACAAGTACGTACTTTAGAATATGTAGTTTTCGACATTTGTGTGTGTTAAATGGAGAATGAACTGAGTGTTTCTATGTATAGTATTTTGTAATTTTTTAATGTGCAATTAATTGGAAATTGGGGGGGGGGGGGAGGTCGAAGTGAACTGGCGCATTCAGCGAAGCCTCTCTTCCTCGTTGACGCTTAAGACACAATAACGAGCAATGCTTCCTCTGGGATAAGACAGTAACCGAGATACCCCTAGATAACCAACGAATGGTACGCACCAGCCCCAACATTTCGGCTTAGAAAGAATATATAAATGTACTCAGGCATATGAAAAACCAGTTCTAGTTTGGAGTCATTCTGCGATGACAGTCTGTCGCTTTAAAAAATGACAACGTTGAGACTGTGGAACGTGAGGATTTTATGAGGCCAGTACACGTGCGTGGATCGTAGATCATGATATGTCATGATATCGTAAATTTGTCTTAGGGCGAAAAATTATGTCCATGGACCCGATTTTACTGCATCTACTAAAAATACCATGGCTTGGCCGCGACTAATTTTTTTCTCTCCACGACAAAAAGCGAAAATGTATCCAATGTTTACGTTCATTAAAACAAATTGCCTTTTATAAGTAGTATTGCTGACCTAGCCGTCAAATTACCGTTATCAGAGGTTATTTTTAAAAAATGGTATGCGAAAATTTTTTTCCATCACAACAAATTTACGACATAATTAATCCAAAGTTTTACGACAATGTTAACATTCATTTGAACTGGTCGGTAGTGTAAAACCCACTTTATATTACCGATTTCCTTGCAATCGTAGCCATTGTTACGGGGGATGGTTCTAACTTGACCACAGTTAGCATTTTGAATGGATACATCCGATAACACATCAGCATCCACTATCTGTCTACCTTAGAAACAGTATATCCGCCCCTACATTTAAACCAATATGTCCCCTACGATGAACAATGATATTTTTGCTGCTATGACACCCCGTTTCTTTCATTCATCATTGCCAGATAGTTTAACAGAAAGGTTAAGCTACGTGTCCGCCCATTTGTAGGAGTACACCGCAGAGAAGGATGCTATCACCACTTCTGTGACTAGTAGTGATGAACGAAATCACGGGTTTCATGGCCTTTGCCTATGCCGATGATCTAGTTATACTGGCATCAGGCAAGATTTTGTTCATTTGTTCACAATAAGTGAAAGGCTCAAGTATGAGTTGGGTCTCAAACTGGATAGTAGCAGAATGTACCCCAGTGCTAGGGGGAAAATCACTGGCCCTTTCCAGTGAAATCAAGTATCTAGGTTTAACGTTAGACTCGAAAGTCAACCGGAGGACATTTTGCGGATCTCTACATACGACGCCAACGGCGGCACTAGAGTTAATGCTTGATCTTCATCTTCACTAAAACACTGGTGTGGCATTACAAGCAGCTGATTGAGTTGCTTTCGATTTTTCATCCCTTCCGGTTCTTAGACTGCGGGGTACTCCAAAGATCTGGGACAACTATTCTTTGCGTAAATTATCTGATCATTGATATCATTGAAATAATGAGTCCGGTTACAGGAACGAATGAGAAATTCCGTTGGAGTGCCTCTTTAATGTAAGGTCTAAATATAGTGTTAACATTTACAGCGATCACAATAGTAAATTAACATTTCCTTATGTTGGCAGTACCTAGTAGGTCCACACAACATCTAATCCGACAAAGTTTGTCTCCGATTGATGCCAAGGATTGCATATTGACCTCCATATTAAGATGGATATCAAAGCACAATCCTCAATGGTCTTTTAGTGTAATCTGTTGTCAGCTGGAAAGCACTATTTGACTGTCACCGGCTTGATTCAACCTCTCATTAGAAGATATTACATATATCTCCTAAGCGCATTTTTACCCGATGAATGAAAATCTTCAAAGACTTATTTCGCAGGAGAGGTAAGACATCTTGGGCCTGGATTAAAAGTTATATGTGTCCCAAAGTAGAGCTCGGAACAGGATCTCAATGGTAAACATAAAAGATTTTGGGAATATTGCAACCTTATCACCTTTGAAGAATTTTAATGTGGAAAATCCTACTTGAGGAGGATTTTTACATGACTTGCATTTTGAATTAATTTACTTTTACGTATATATCCGCAATCATGAAAAACCATTAATTTTGCCAGAATTCCTTAAGTTATCACCTGCTTTGATAACTGCAATGTATAGAACAGCAGTTATTAAACAGCACAATTTATCACAGAAAATGGCTAGACTCTTAGCAGCTTTCTATATATAATCCTACTGAGTCTTGAAATCCGTTAACAAATGGCAATCACCTGCTTTTAATGCCTGGAAGAAACTCAATCACTATATCCCTGGGAAGCGGCTCTCTGGTTATCGTGAAACGAGTTTGCATCTTCTGCAGTACAAGTCAACAGTCATGTGAAGATAGATCTATTTGTGGTCAATAAAGATTGGAAGATGGGATCCAATGTACGTTGTGTCAATTGCTTCCTGCGTCGCGGAGGCTTTTCCTAGACCTTTTCTATCTTTTCCACATTCAGCTGCATACACATGAAAATTCTTTTACTTTTTTTTTTTTTTGTTTTATTTGCGACTATTACTTCGCCCGCTTCCCTTATTTCTATGCACGGAATCGCGTTTTATACTCGACGGTAACTGAATACGAGTGCACCGCGTGTTATTCTCAATTATTTATGCTTCGTTCCATTTTAGGTACAGTTTTTCGTGGTTATGCTGCTAACTCTGCTCTTGCATGGAACTATGTAATTCATGCGAGCGAATTCTTTTCACCACGGTCTGAAGTAGAAGAAGCAATTACATCGCTGGGACCCTTTCTGGTGATGGCAGTAGGCATAGGCGTTCTTTGAACTCAATTGAATTCTTTTTTAGCATTTTGTTGTGTGATGCGATTCGAGATTTTCTGTATTTTCTTTGGGTAAACGCGAGGCAAAAAAATGGAAATACGTGAGTACTTTCGAGGATGTTACACAATTAGCGACTCTGAATAGAAGTGTGGGTTCCACTGCATTGCAATTTGGAAGGTAGCTTGAAGCGCTGCTCTCGTTGCAACCAAATATCTTGGTTTTCCCTTTTATCATATAATTGCAGGATTATATAGTGCCCTGGATGACAGAGGAGATTGCTCCAGTTAGTGAGAACGAGTGAATGTTTAACTATGACCGTGATAACAATGGACAGACTATAATCGCTGATCGATCGGAGCGATCTTGCATGTCAAGATATCAATGGATGGATGACAGAGTTAGTCAAGCAGCTAGAGAGTAATGTGGACCAACCGATATCGTCGTTCGATTGTGCAGGCTGACACAATGTTGTCAAAATAATAGGGTGCAATGACCAGTTTGCCCTTGATTTGTGTAGAAAGATTGCGAAACGTTGAAAAACTTATGGGACGGTGCCTCTCTCAAAATCGGGAACAGAGAGGATCTACCTAGAATAATTTTTTCGCTTTTTTGTCGTGACGAAAAAGAATTTGTCGCGATCCAACTTTTAAAAGTAACCCCTGATAATACTAACTTGATCATCGAGTTGGTAGGTACTATTTAAAGTCCAGTTTAAATGAACGCAACCGTTAGCATCAAACATTGAATTATGTCATTGTATGACATTGAAAGCCACTATACATTTTTTACAAATTACATTATTTTTATCTTTTGTTATTAACCCTATTTTTATAAGATGGGTTGAGCCGATTTTGTCAAGTAGTCATTACCAGGGCTTAGTTTCTAACATGATGGCGCAAATAACTTTTTTCTTCGCGACAAAATAGCGACAACCCAATATTTGACGACAATAATGACGTTCACTTAAACCGAAATTGTTAAGTGATGAAGGAAATTTTGGAAAAATGGCGTATACCTGTGTCTTAAGAAGTGACAATGAATCAAGACATACTGGAGGTATCGTCTTGTATGTCAAAACAGTGTAAGAACAGTGAAAACGAAATTTGGGCGCTGATAGTGAAAGTTGTATTTTGTAAGTATGTGTTAGTAGTTTTAGTCATATATAAATCTCCCAGCAAACAAAATAGACGCTGTTGTGAATATATTTGTGAATCAATCGAAGATATTATTGCTTATTTGAATGACTTTTTGGCAGTCGATGATTTTAATATAAACTGGTTCGACAATAATGATATTTAAAAAAAAAAAAAAAAGAATAGAAAATACATTGTTAATCAAATCTTGTAAAAAAGAACCAACTTGAATGACATCATATTCTAAAATCTAATCGATCTTTTTATAACGAATAGGAACGAATTTGAAGCTAGGACTGATTGTAACGAACCATGAAGCTATTGTGATTTCTAAAAATATTATTGTAGCACAGATAAGAAAATATGGAAATATGGGTGAAGCGAATTATTCTGTCGAGAACTTCAAAAACTAAAAAAAGAAAAAGTTAAGAAGAAGATGTGAGCGACGTTTACAAATATGAAAAAAGATTGGAGTACCTACAGAATATTATGGAACATACATAAACGAAGGTTGGAACAGGCAAAGAATAGATATACACAAACTCGATTAAATGCATGTACGGATCAGAAATCGATGTGGACAGTGTTTATTTATTTACGAAGTTTCAGCAAGGCTGAATACTTTTTAAAAATAAAAGGTAAAAATGAAGATAGAAAGTGAAAAAACAAAAATAAAATAAAAAGAGAATAAAATAAGGATACAATAAAGGCCACTGAAGTGATAATGACAATTAACAAAAAAACAATTTTTGAGGAGTACAAAAAGATTTTTTTGCAATTTTGGAGATTTGGTGGCCAAAAAAATTTTATTTCGCCATTTTGAAATAAAGCTTGGACACATAAAACTAATGGGTGGACAAACGAGGACTAACGATGGACAAACGAATACACCAAAAAAAATTTTAAAATTCAAAAAAGGGGGTGCCAACTTCACACTTTTTGAAAATTTATATAATTAATTACAATTAATCTGCGGGTGGACAAATAAAACTAATAGGTGGACAAACGTGGACTAACGATGGACAAACGATCTGCGGAGTCAAAAAACGTTTTTCGGAATTTGAGGGTGCTGGGGAAAAAATATGCAAAAAAAGTTTTTTGCCCACCATTTTGAAATGGAGCTTGGACAAATAAAACTAATGGATAGACAAACGTGGACTAACGATGGACAAACGATTGCAAAAAAAAATTTCCAAAATTCAAAAAAGGGGGTGCCAACTTCACACAGCTAGCTATTTATCCAAGCTCCATTTCAAAATGGCGGAGAAAACTTTTTTTTGCATAATTTTTTCACCAAAACACCAAAATTGCAAAAAAATCTTTTTGAACTCCATACATTGTTTGTCCATCGTTAGTCCACGTTTGTCCACCCATTAGTTTTATTTGTTCAAGCTCCATTTCAAAATGGCGAACAAAAAACTTTTTTTGCATTATTTTTCACCAGAACTCCAGAAGAGAAAGAGGAGTATTTTCACGGATTTTACGAAAGTTAAAAGATATCGAAAGTGTAACTTCATACAGCACGGATTTGCGAGTTGAAACATCGGAAGATCCTGCCGACGTCGTGCAGCAAATAATCAATTAGAGAAATAAATCTAATGGGTGGACAAACGAGGACTAAAGATGGACAAACGATGTATGGAGTTCAAAAAGATTTTTTTGTAATTTTGGAGTTTTGGGGAAAAATAATGCAAAAAAAGTTTTTTGTCCGCCATTTCGAAATGGATCTTGGACAAATAAAACTAACGTGGACTAACGATGGACAAACGATTGCAAAAAATTTTTTTCAAAATTCAACTAAATCTAACGTGGATAATACGGTGAGTGCGGCCCCTGCCCAAAGATCGGAATTATATTGAGTCTAGGCCTGATGTAGGACTTGTAGATCAGTGCCAAATAAGACGAGATGGAATATTTCGAATATCTCTGTAGAAAACCCAAGCATTTCGTCGCATTTTTGGGGAGAGAAAATATATGGTATATGTGGATATATTAATACCCAAGATGTTAAGATGGGGTGGATTGGGTATATTTACTCCGTCTGCTTTCCGTTTGCTTTCTGTAGAATTTCCACGAGAATTCATCACAGAAATAAAAGAGTATGCGAAATCAAAGGTGCTGTTGTCGGCGAAACCATAAATAGGATTGAAAGTGCGAGATAAAAGATCATTGATAAATATAAGAAATAAGATTGATGACAGAACTGAACCCTGAGGTAACCGGGATTAGTTTCGTAGTGATCAAATATAACTCCGTCTATTATATGTCTGTGAAGTGGGCCATGAAAAGTGAGGAGCGGGCCGTAGAATGGATCATCTTAGGACCAATTGTTATTTTTTTTATAGAAGATGTAATTTTCCGGGACCAACTTTACACAGCCCCGGAAAATTTGCGAAATAAAATTTTTTGTAGCAAAAACGTTACACCATCGTTGAACCATGTTAAACCACCAAAAATTATCATTAGACAACCCTTGGAAAAAAATTGTTGCAAATATATTTTTTCTCAGAAATGGTACATCGTAGAAAATCTCAAAGCGTTGCTTAAAGTGATCTTTGTCGATTTTGCACATGCAAGTATTTCTAATTTTCATTTTGCAGTGGGAACCTCAGTCGTAACTAGCAAAAACACTGATTTTGATTAAAGTTAAATTAGAATCAAAACTGCAAGTATTGTCAAAGTATGAAGTAGTGTCAAAGTATGCATAGTCGAATCCAAATTTGAGGTCCAGGCAGGATAGTCTTGGAGGTTAAGTTAGGTTAAAGTGGCTGCCTAACAAGGCACACTTGGGCCAAAGAGGCCCATTGTGATACTACAAGTTGAGGCTACAAAAATTTTAAAAACCCATAAAATACCTGAGAAGAGAGTAAACCTGTTACCCCCTCTGGAATGGAATGGGAGGGGTGGAGTATGGTTTCCTCTTCCTATTCGTCATGGCAACTCCTACAGAAGTCGTTTGAAGGTGCGCCCAGTCTATCGGCGTGTCTACCTATGAGGCTACGGTACTGCTAATTGCTTTGCATCCTAGTAGGATGAGCTCTCTCAGCCGTTTAGGGTCAAGTTTTGGTCATATCTGTCGGGTAATCAGGCAGGTGCGTTCAATCTGCCAATAAATATTTGCAATCCTGAGAGATTCCTGTAACAGTTGAAGATTGCAAGTGCCCAGCGGTTTACTCAGCTGGTGGTTAATGTCCGAATCAGGGCAAGTGTTACTGATTCTTGCTAGTTCGTCGGCTCTACAGTTACCCGGAATATTACTATGTCCAGGCACCCAGTTGAGCGTTTTGGAGGTAGTATATACTCCCGTGAGGGATTTAATAGCGGCCTGACTTTTTGTGAAAATACATATGTTGTCTCTAGGTAGCGTTAAATGACTCAGGCGGTCCGCGGCTACCTTTATAGCCATGATTTCCGCCTGAAGCACGATGCAGTAGTCAAGTAAGCGGAATGAGATATCGAGCTCCAAATGTTTCGAGAAGTTACCTCCACCTACTTTTCCTTCTAATTTGGAGCCGTCAGTGTAGAGATGCACTGACTCCCCCCATTGGGGAGGACCTTCTTCCCATTCCGATCTGGTGGGAAAGGAGTCGAATTTAGTTTCAAAGAAAGGCTTAGGCGAGGTATAGTTGATATTGCTGGCAGTTCTTCTGTCAAGGAGTGACGGATGTCGGTTCGTTTCCAGGTCTGGATTAGTTAAGCCTAATGGTGCTAAAGATGCGGTTTGCTTACCAAAGAGATCTAACGGTAGAAGGTGGAGAATAGTGTTCAGGGCTTTGGAAGGTTTGGTTCTAAGGTTACCTGGTATCAGCAGTGTTATCATCCTCTCAACTTTATCCATTGTTTTGTGATGGGTTGATATATTCAGTGCTGGCCACCAGACAATCACCCCATATGTAAGTATAGGTCGTATGACACTTGTGTAGAGCCAATGCACAATGCGTGGCTCCATACCCCATCTTTTCCCTATTGCCTTCTTACACGAGTACAGCGCTACTGTAGCCTTCCCTACTATTTCCTGGATGTTAGGTTTCCAGGTAAGTTTTCTATCTAGGACTAGACTTAGATATTTAACCTGATAACACAGTTTCAGCCTAACCCCGTCTAGTATAGGGAAATTCATAGGAGGTGTTTTTTGTCTCCGAGAGAAGAGTATTAACTCTGTTTTGTTCGGGTTTATGCCCAGACCACACCCATCACTCCATGATAATATCTTGAAGAGGGCGTGTTGTAACACTTCAGCCAGTGTGTTTGGGTGCTTTCCTGAACATATCAGGCAATATCATCGGCGTAGGCGATAACCTTTTGACCAGACAGATCGAGGTCTATGAGTAACTCATCCAGAGTTATGTTCCATAAGAGTGGCGAAAGGATTCTTCCCTGACTAGTATCTCTAGTGACCACTTTTGGATATTAGGTCCTACCAAACTTGAGACGATGACCCTGCTTTTTAGCATGTGGTCAATAAGTTTGATGAGAGGATCGTCGAGTTCAAGCCTCCTCAAGGATGCCATTATCACCTCTGACCTGATATTGTTAAAAGCATCAATATGTTTCTGTAGTAGCGAATGCTCTATGATTGTGGTAAGTTTATGCAGGGATGTCTCTACGGACTTACCTTTAGTGTAAGCATGTTATGAGAGAGACAGCTTGGAGGGACTGATTACCTTTATAATATATATATCTAAGAGTCTTTCCAGTGTTTTCAGTAGGAAGGAGGAGAGGCTAAGGGGCTTAAAATCGTTGGGCTTATAGTGTGAGGCTCTTCCTCCTTTAGAAATAAATACCAACTTCACTTTCGTACATGAGGATGGAATATAGGTAAGATTAAGGCAGGCCTCATAAATGACTATTAGCCACGGAATCAGTATCTCAGAAGCTAATTGTAGTTCAGTCTTGGAGGTAATTGTTACGCTACTGCTTATACCGTTATTTAATTTTTTTCAAGTTTTTATCTTATCAGAACTCTTAGGGTAATTAGTTTTACATTTTCTCAGATGAAAATTTAAAAAACATTTTAATTTTCTTAATTTTCCGGAACTCTTTTCAGATGTGATCAGGAAATAGACTACTGTTCAAAATACAAGGAAAAAAAATTTTCAGAACTCTGCGAAAAAAGCGGCGCTGCGTGAAGTAAGCTCAAAATTTCTATTAGGAACTGCAGAACTCTATTGTGTCCATTCCAGAACTCTAATAAAATATTTGTTTTTCAAAAAACACGACGCTAACTTCACATGAGTCACTGATTAACTTGATAGATCTCATAGGATCGGAAATAAGCTGACTGTTTATTAAGCCTAACTCGGTCGTAGAGAAGTGCTAAGAGTTTATGTCAGATAGCAATTTGCGAAGACATTGCTAGGAATCCAAAGCAAAGGAAACTGTAAAACACCGATTTTTATTATTGTATGTAAAAGGTTCAAACAGCAGCATATGCTGACGATAAGCTAGCCCCTCGATCCCTCTAGGACATCTAACTAAGGAAGCTACGGAATCAGTTTAATTCCATTTCCGCCGTCATAATCTAACATTCTTCGACACACAAACATAAGACGCTGTATCAAGGTAATCTTTACACAACTAAAAGGAAGCAACTCATTTTTAACTTTGTCGAGAATATTGACTTTATTGAATGAAGTTTATTCATATTTCGGGTAGCCTCAGGTGCCCGGTAGCTATAAAGTAAGTTAAGTTACTTCCTTTAATATCTGCACGGCAGATCTGAGGATCGAACATTTCTCCGCAGTGTGCAACGGAATTGTTTTATGGTTAGCGATTAAAAAACTTCGAACAACCAAAGCTTATCGGTATTTGATAACCGCAAAGCAAATCCCGCTCTTCTATAATAGTATGAATATAGAAATAAGTGGGCGAGTCCCCATAGCTTAGCAGCTCAGCACAAAAATAATGAAAGTAATAAAATGAATGTGGCTGCGATAAATAGCAAACTTGAAACAGGCAAACGGACAAAATAAACTGTTCTACCTGTTGACTAAAAATCTCTCAGATTACAGAAGTAAATTCCATTAACTAAACAGCAAAAAACTTTATCTAAACAAGAAAATCTAAATCTAAATATTTAGACTCCGTTGAAAAAAGAAATGTGTAAATTGCTGAGCTTAGAAAAAATTATCGATTATTTTGGAGGGAAATCTCCGTAAGAAGTTTTATTCAAACAGCAGCGCTAATTTCAAAATACCCAAATTATGAAAAAATATTGGAATTCAGGGGGAGATAATTAGAAAAAGAATAAAATTTCATCCGAACAATCCAAAATTATCCACCGCCATTAAGATCAACTAACAAAACCACATAGCCCCCATTCCATAGCCCCAAACGAGCAATATACAATGAAGGAATTTGGGATTGGGGGGCCATGACCGCCCGATGTACAACAAAAATTTAATCAGCTTGCAAATATAGAGGAAACCACAACCGAACCATGGTTGCTAGCTAAAGCTTTCCAGTGCTTGTGTTTACAATTTGTGTGCACTTACGCATGGCGAGGAAACATAATATTCCCAGAAAGCAACATATTTAGAAACCGTGACGTAATCATCATCTCACGGCAAAGTATGATATCATTTTTATTGAGCACACAAGCAAACGTGAACCGTGAATTCAATTGATACCTAAACGAACGTTGGGATGAATGTATTCTCTCATAGCTCCATGTCAACAGAAATTCTTCGTTATGTGGAGCTGTGGAGTAATGTTGGATGGACCGATGGAGCTCGCTTGTTGGACATTCAGTTTTTTTTCGACATTCTTGCATTCTTTGCCGTTTTACAACTTTGCTTTATGAGCAAGTCGTAAGGATGCTCGTGTTTTCTTTCACAATTTTAACTAGTACTTGGTAAGATACCAGCAAAAATATCTAGAAATTCTCGAAATTCCTTTACAAAGTGGGCACCCCCGAATGCTTCATTTGTTTCAAATTGCTACTGGGTTTATTAGCATCATTTAAGAAGAATAGTTACTCAGCTAAGAATAATGCAGACACACCTAAGTAAATAAATTGAAATAAAGATTGGACAAATTTATCAAGCCACTCTCATGACCTCAAAATAACTGCTGGTACTGGGACTGGGAGAATCGATACGATGACATCACTTTTTCGCAATTTACGATATTAACTAGCTAAAACATGTTTAATACGGTCCATGACTCGTCTAATTGTCTCATTTAAAATTGATAAAAACCAAAACATTCGAGAGAAAAGGGCAATTAAACAAAACATTCGCCCTACGTACGAAATTCATCCCACCTGTCAGTCTCGTAAAATCCACTCAAGGTGTTCGTGTGTTTGTATACATTTTGCCACTATAGAAATTTCTTTTCTCACCTTTCTTTCGGTCCAGATCTTTACTTCAATGTCAGCTGCACAACAAATCACAATTTCAGTAATCCATCAAATTTTTGAATTCGTCAAATCGAATTAAAACTAGAATTATTCCTTCAGTGGTAAATTGCACTTTTCCAATTTTCAACACGCACACACTAACACTTTTTCTGTCGCTGCAAGAACTCGAGAAGCTTTTTTCGGGAGTTTCACACAAATTTCCCTGGGGAAACTGTAAAATTTGCAAACAATTAATCAACTACCGCCCGGTAAGAATATTATTTCATCTAATTTTTGCTTAATTAGCACTAAATTAGGAAAATGTTCACAACGAATGGGCGCGGTACGCTATACTAATTCCACAGCCATCGCGCGTTCGCCTGTCGATTGTGACTGTGCCGACATTGCATGAAGTACTGTTTCGTTTTTGCTTGCACCCAGGAGACTGGACCGAAGTTTGTTCCAGTTCCCGGTTCAATTGCAACGGTCGTTTATTTAAATTATTTATGATGCTTCATGTTTAATATGAAATTGCAACATAGACATTTTAGCAACAAAGGTGGTAATTTTCTTCATTAATCATTTTAAAAATATCATGTTTTTCCATTGAAACTGGAGCCAACTTCATCAGTCCGATCCGAAAAGCATATTCACCAACCCATTTAAATGAGAGAAACAGCTTTCGAGTGCTTTGGAGAGATTAATGGAGCTTACAACAACAACTGCCCATAGTAGGTAGATTAAGTTGGCAACAGTTCAATTTAAACGTTGAATTAATTATGATGTTTTTGCAACAATATATATTTAAAATGAAATTGGTAGGCAACCAAACGATATATGAAGAGGAGGACTACATGCGCCCAAATGTATTTCCTTCAATAAATGCTAATTTCCTTTTCAAAATATCATATAACTAAAATGACGGTTATTTTAATTGAAATGCAACCAACTTAATCTACCTACTATGGGAGTTGTTCTTGTAAAGCTCTCCAAATTAACTTTAAAGTGCAGAAATTGGGTTAGTGAATGAACTTGAATGAACTATGGCTCTCACTTTTCAAGCTGGATGAATTTTGCTGAATTACACATCCGCCATAAATTAAACAGGTTCATGTTTATGCTAAAGCCATACTGAAGAGCTTTACAACACAACTGCAGATAAAGTTGGTTGCATTTCAATTAAAATAACCGTCATTTTATTTATATGATATTTTTAAAATGAAATTCGCATTAAATACATTTGGGGGCGTGTGGTTTCCTACCAATTTCATTTTAAATATATATTGTTGCAAAAACATCATAAATAATTCAATGTTTACATTGAACTGTTGCCAACTTAATCTACCTACTATGGCAGTTTACAGTGTTGTAAAGCTTCTCCGAAACTATTAAATGGGTTGGTGAATGTGCTTTTCGGAGCTCAAGGAACAGATGATTTTCTATTTCTATTTATTCAGTGCACCGCCAAATTTGTTCTCACTCGCATTCTTGGTGTTCCCGTCGGTTGCCGGTACTTCGACATCGTTTAATCCGCAATTTTCTGTAGTTTTGTAGTGTTTTCTAATTAAAAGTGAATTAGTTAGTTCTAATATGTCGAAACCAGCAAATAAAGTCGGTGAGTATGATAATTTTCATTTAAAATTGCTTCTGCACATGTTCACTGTTGAGGTTAGACACAGTACGAGGTTGCCTAAATATTTTTATTTATAGCCGACATTTCTCTGGCTGAATGGGGACGTAAAGCCATAATAATTGCTGAAAATGAAATGCCCGGATTAATGGCATGTCGAAAGAAGTATGGTCCAACAAAACCTTTAAAGGGTGCACGTATCGCAGGATGCCTTCATATGACTGTGCAGACAGCTGTGCTGATTGAAACCCTCATCGAGCTCGGGGCTGAAGTAAGTAACAACAACTGAGATTTGGTTTCGGATAAGGTTTTTTCTGTATCACTTGCTGCTCCTGACCTTTTGATAAGCAAGCTATTGGCAATGATGTTGTCAATAGTGAGCAGTGACGCAGATCCATTCATTCGAAACATAAGTTTGAGATAAGGAATTAGCATGAGATAACTTGGAGTTTTCTTTCTTGTAGGTCCAGTGGTCAAGTTGTAATATATTCAGTACACAAGATCATGCTGCTGCTGCGATCGCTGCCAAGGGTATTCCTGTTTATGCTTGGAAAGGCGAAACCGATGAAGAATATATCTGGTGAGTTACAATTTGAAAATAAGTGTACTGTTAAAATTGAGATCTTGTAAAAGAATGTGCAAATGAGTTTGTTAGTTATCATAGACAATTGACGGTAGGCAGATGACACACTACGTCTGCAATGCAACTGAAACACATTGTATATCACGTGTCCCGTCTTATATAACCATATTAGCTGTGTTTCACGGCCGTTTCAGTTGCATTACGTACATAGTGTTGCATCCCGATTAGCAGAATAATAATATACAATACAAACAGGTTTATTCAGCTATTAATATGCAACGATGAAGTTTCTCTAGTTACACCACCCTACTGTTGTCTTATTTTCTCTGGTCTTGTATAGATGTTGCAGCAATGTGTAGAATATTTCACCCTACGGTCGTCTTGGTGTGCGTGTGCTGGGGATGGGCACTTTATCTGGTCACCCAATTACATAGGCAGCTATGGGTCAGCTCAGACTTACAAGACTTCTACCTCTGGTTGGTGGGATTATTTATTCTTTATTTGATTTAAAACATAACAATCAAAAGGCTCGAGAGCCTTACCCAAAGATTGTAGAAGTATGCACAATAGATTGGCTTACAACTGAAGAGAAGCTGTATAAACACAAAATAGAAGGGAGTTAACTGAGTACAATAACAATGTTAACCAGATAGCATTACTAATCCTAAAATAACCCTAAGCTAAGCTAGAAGTAACGCAAAACGTCCGCACATCGACTGCCACCCCAGCTCAGTAAATTCGAGATACAGTACTTAAAAAGTATAATAAAAGACTGAAAAGCCCCAGGGCGGCGAAGATTGTGATGAGCGAACTTGTGAGAAGAAGAAGGAGAGGTAAAAGAAGGAAATGCTAAAATAATGACGCCTGAGTTGAAACAAGTTTTCAGGCTATTTAGATGGCCTACATTGCACGCCGAAAAGGCTTCATATCCATGCCTTATTATCGGCATGATTAGTGAAATGATAAAAGAAGACTGCTACACCCCGAGAGTTTCAGACTCGAGAGAACTGTGAAACTTGCCTCTATTTTAAGGTCTTTAATGGGGTGAAACCAGTGATAGGCATTATTTGAATAAATTTTCAGTCAAATTACGATTTTTTTTTAAAAATCGAATAAACTTTTATTCGATTTTCAATTTATTTTAAGTTATTCGTAAATAGTTATTTGTTACTTGGTACTCCTTAATCCAATTTCAAATAATTATTTGTTAATCGATCGTGCGTTATTCGATAATCAAATAATTATTCGTTATTTGATGACTTATTCGCAAATAATGATCTGTTTTTTTGGTGCTTTTTATTCGAAATTCAAATAATTATTTGTTATTCGATTATTAAATAATTATTCGATAGTTCATGTCTCTTTATGAAATAATTATTTGATATTGGTGTCCATTAGTTTAATTTCAAAAAATTATTTCTTGGTACACGCATTTCATATCACAAGGTGTGTGTCTCGTTCTTAGGAAATTAAAACTGTTTTGTTATGTTTCGATGTTTACAGTAAAGATTTTAGTAAATGATGCCATAAAACAAAGAAGTATTCCATAAAGAGACATCAACTATCGAATAATTACTTGATAATCGAATAACAAATAATTATTTGACAGTCATCAAATAACAAGTAATTATATGATTATCGAATAACGCACGATCGAATAACAAATAATTATTTGAAATTCAAATAAAAAGCACCAAATAACAAATAATTATTTGCGAATAATCCTCCAAATAACAATTTATTCGAGCTTTTATTTTTATTCGAATAAAAAATGCCCACTTCTGGGTGAAACATAATTTTATTTTAGGAAGAATTGTTTTATTTAATTGATAATTTTGCGTTTTAGTTTTAATTATTTTCTTTTCTTTTTATATAATTAGTGCAGGGTGGAACTGCACTCTGGAAAACCGGGGAAAAGTCAGTTCATTTTGTGAATTTTCACTGAAGTCAGGGAATATTTTCATCCATAAATTCAAATTATTTTCTGAAGGTCCCATACTAGCACGGTATAAATGGAGCCATCCCTCGAAGTTGACTTCTGAGAAATTTAAAAGGGGAAAAATATAATAAGTTTTTAAAATAACAGCAAAGATTACTTACAAATAGATGAACGCCTTCGAACAAAGTAGTGAAATATTTTTGGTTGCTTTTATATATTTCCCGCATCGGGCAACCCTGCAGTCAATTTTCTCCGGTGTTGAAGAAGCGGTTCATTAAATAATAATAATTTATTAGCAATATATAAATGCTTTAACAACAACAGGCACACTTTCTTCATGCATACTTTTAAGAATTAACTTACATAGAGCTCGAAAATTAATTTTTAATCACTAATTAGTGTATCCCACTTATTTTTTTATAAATTCTATACAAAACTTCTTAAAGTTATTTATATTTACTACACTTGCATTATATTTAAGCCTATTATACATTTTCAAACCTTTGTAAATTAACGAATTTTGTGTCCTTGCTATAGTAAAGTTCACTAACCTAAATTCATTCACTCGTCTCAAGTTATTTGACTGCACCTCACTTGTATAAACTAAATAATCACTCAAATATTCAGGCAGTAACCCATTTTTCAGTTTAAAAATCAACAGTAATACATTTAGCACAATTCTTTCTCGCACACTCATCAACATCAACGACTCCAGCATACACTTAACAGACACATACCTATTACATTGAAGAATCGCTCTCATTCCCATATTTTGAAGCTTCTGAAGCCTGTCCATTATTCCACTGGATACTAGGAACAACACTGACGAACAATACTCAAAATGTGGCTTCAGTATTGTGTTATAAATCTTGATAGATGTAAGTACCGACACCGATTTTCTGATTCTCCTTAAAAACCCGAGACGGAGTTGGATCAATACGTTAAGCGGCAAGACCAACATGCCATGGGTCCTGGGTTCGAGACAGATGACCCCGTGAGTTTTTATTAAGAAATTTAAAACAATCCACTCTGTCTCTGGGCTGTTGTCTAGCTCGCAGCAATGCAAAAACAAGACTCAAGTTTCCTCAGTTCTACCATGCTAACGCATCAAAGGGTTGTCCCCTAGGATTTGGCCACATCGTATAAAAAAAACCGATTTTTTTACCAATTTTCCCGTATATATAGTTCCCATGCTCTTTAAATTTTAATTTATTGTCCACTATCACCCCTAGATATTTAATCTTCTCCACTCGCTCAATAAAAGAATCTGCAATCTTCAAGGTACCCTCATATTCACCATTGATTGTCAAATTTCGTTTTTGTATATTTTGTTCCATTACATATGCACACTCATTTTCATCATTACCAGCAATGTATAATAATACATCATCAGCAAATAGCGCTATATTTATGTTGTCCAATACACTCTTTATATCATTAATGTATATAAGGAACAGTAGAGTCCCAAGAACAGATCCCTACGGTACACCCAAGCTTACATAAATTCTGTGAGACATCGCTCGATTAACTTTAGTCCGCTGTGTTTGCCCTGATAGATAGCACTTAAACCACATCAATTCTTTTCCTTTGATCCCATACTTATTCAACTTATTAATTAAAATATCTCTGTCCACTGTTTCAAAGGCCCGTTTGAAGTCCAAAAATACTGAAATTATCTTGTGCTTTTTCTGCATACCTTCTTTCCATTTTATTAGCAGCATATTTAATGCTGTCTCACAAGAGTGGCCTTTTCAAAAACCTAAACCTAAAACCATTAAAGTAATTAGAAAAGTGTTTAGTTAAATAAAAATGAGTAGCAAAGCAAAGAATCATCCTGAAGATGGAGTGCAAGCAGGCAGTGAATCAGATGGTGGTGATGAGCACCGTGCAACCAAATTTCTTAAAAACATACAAATAGATCAACTAAAACTTGAAGCTGAATTCTATCAAGAAGTTTATAAATTGGAACAAAAATAGAAAACAAATTGTGTGCGATGCTGTTGAACCACCAGAGGAACCAGCTAAGTACACAGAAGAGGAAAGGGATGATACTGAACTAAGCAAAAAAATGAAAGAGCTCTCATTAAAAATTCAAAATAATCTTAAACCAAAATATCCAGATTTTTCCTGATTTTTGGTTAACTATTTTCCGTAGCTCTGAATTACTATCGGAAATGATACAAGAACATGATGAGGCTGCTCTTAAAAAACTTGAGGATATCAAAATTGTATCATCATCATAATGATCATATTTCGTATACATTAGAATTCCAACTCGTTAAAAATGAATTCTTTTCGAATTCAGTTCTAACAAAAACGTACATCCTTAAATCAACTGTCGATGAATTTTATCCGTTCTCTTTCGAAGGACCAGAAATCATTAAATGTACTGGTTGCCACATAAACTGGGAGAAAGGTATGAAAGAGAGAGAGAGAGATTTTGGCCACTGATTTTGAAATTGGCCACTTTTTGAGGGTCAGAATAATTCCAAGAGCCATTCTTGTCCCACCCCTCCACTTAATACACCAAACCTAGCACCCGCTACTTCCTCCGCATGCCCACCTAATTACAAGCCATCATCCTCCTTCACTATCGCCCCATCCCAAACTACTTCTACCTCCACTAATTCGCCCCTTTCGCTAACCAAAACTACTTCATCCCAACATCACTCATTTATCGATCCCCTAATCCCACCTACAGTTAAATTGACTTTGCGCTCTGCAGATTCCAATGATGGACGATACCTCTTGTCCGTACGTACGTTGTCGTACGTTTACGGGACCGCCGAATTTATGAAAACTTTCGTCTATTTCTGCACGACAAACCGAATTCCATCTGTATTGACGGTAAAACCAGCACCAACGTCATGTTAAGTATACACCAAGAAGGCCTGCCCACAGACCCAACCGTCTTACACCAACTTTTCACTAAGTACCATGAATCATTCAATATCCCGTCCGATAAGGTTTCAGAAGATCTATCCACCTATGCTAACCCCCCCCCCCCCCCCCCCCCGCTTTCTCTATTTCTGACTTCCCTCTACCTGCACCTGCGGTCTCCGATGAAGTACCTCTCCCCAGCAGCTTGTCAGTCTATTACCAGAACGTAAGAGGACTTCGCACAAAAATATCCAATATTTTTCTTAACTCCCACAAATTCCCGCACGATATCTTTGCCTTAACCGAAACTAATCTAACACCAGGAATACTCGACAACGAACTATTCCCTCCAAACTATACCATTTTCCGTGTCGACGGTTATATAGGCACCAATGATCCACCAGGTCCCGGGGTTCTCATAGCTGCTCACAACCGTTATGACGCCACCCTGCTAAAGACCTCTGAATCTACAATATCAGAATTTGTATGTATCAAATTAGCACTAAATAAGTGTCTTCTGTACATTATTTGTTGTTATATTCGTCCCTCTCAACCTCTAGATGCCTACGAACCCATAATTGAAGCGATCGACACCCTGCTTAAGAACGCTAACGAGTCCGATGAATTTATTTTATTGGGTGACTTTAACCTCCACCGTATTCAATGGTCATTGTCTGAGGACTGTTCTCACTTTGTCCCCCTTTACGCATCTTCGGCCAAAGAAGCCTTTTTTTACCGATCTGCTCTCCGTTTCTGGTATCTTTCAAGTAAGTGGAGTCAGGAACTTTCTGGACAGACAATTAGACTTAATCTTTTCTTCAGACTCAGTTAACTCGGCTGTCGCGGAAGGAAAGCAACAACCTCCTCTCCTTTCCTCTCTCGATCGTCACCATCTTCCCCTGCTCCTTGTTTTCTCCTACGAACACCCTCATGCACTTTCAAGCTCCGAGTTTTCTCTTTCCTTCAATTTTTTTTTATATCACTTGAACTGGATTCAAAAAATAATAATTTTTGGAAGAAAACAAAAACAATGAAAATTTATGAGAAATTGTCCGACATTGGAAAAAATAATACCTCACCATATATTTGTCCAGTAACTGCATATACATTTATATATTATACAAACCGTGAAAAGCTATGTAGCTAGCAGGTACAGTTCGGGTTTCGTTTTGTTGTTGTTCTCTCAACTCTGTAAAATTATATTTAATGTAATAATGTATTTACTACAAATTTCATGTGTTTTTGTATTTAAAAAAAAAAGCTGTAGTAAAAAAGTTAGAGCTAAAAATTTGTTTTCCGGGAGAGTTTATGGATAACAGACACGTATACTTTTCTTATGTGCATTTACAAATGTCATTGACAGTTTGAAGGCCATTCTATGTACATCCCACTGAGATATATAATACTGGAGTGACTGGTGCCATGAAATTTCTTCAAGAAAATTGTATCACTTTTCGCTAGTTGTCCCTTTCTGGGTAAGCATCTTTTTTTTTAACATGGTTTTCTTAATTGCGAACGTCATGTCGCCTATTAAATGCTGGCGTTAGAAATAGATGACAATATTCACAATCATCTTACATCTCTTTCTGGGTAAGCATTATCCAGACTAAAACAACCTTTTATTTATAATTTGTATTCCAGTAATTCCAATGATTTTTACATTTTCCTTACAACAATATAGAAGACTAACATTAATTATGTCTCTTCGTATATATTTGGTTATTATATTCTACTCTGAATGGCTGCAAATTCACAGTAAACGTTGGAGATTAAAAATTGTTTTCCTCCACTGAAAGTAAAATTGTACCCATATGAGATAGCTTATAAGTCAGTCCAGTTTAATACATGTCAGTGGTACATCCAAAATCTCGGCGTGGTCGTCGGCTTTACAGCTCAATTCAAAGCTCATACTACATTACTACATACTCATTCTACATTGGAAAAGTTCAGCGTGGTTTTTGGACAGGAAACATATGACTGAAACGTCATTTGAACTCACTTTATTTAGTGTTCGAAATTCGTTTATTTGTGAATGTATAGTAATAATATGGAATATCATATCAGTTTTTCTTCCATCTCAATTTCTACTTTGTTTTCACATGAAACACTTGTCAAAAGAATTTTCAAGTGAAGGAATTGGTAACATTGATTTAGGTCATTAATTTGGCTCGCCTGCTTTTTCAGCGTCGGCTTTGAAATTTCTCAAAGCTGGAACTGACGACCACGCCGACATCCACGAACAAGCCGGGATGTAGAAGAACAATTCATTTAACAAGTACTCAAAGCCGACGACCAAGTCGAACTTTTGGATGTAGAATGGCCTTGAAAGTTTCTTACGCACACAAGTAACTAAAAGTCTGTTCCCTAACGAGCACTACCAAAACCACCGTAAACTACAAGCCATGAACTGGACTTTTACATGTGGTCGTAAATGGTCTGACTGAATGGTCATATTTACATTGTTTCTTATGGTAGCCAGGGGGACATTTTTCCTTAAACTCGCCCTAGCGCCAAAACTATTAGTTATATGAAAAAATTAGTCTTGTATTAACTTATAGCAGACTAAATGATCTTTCTAATAATGTAAAAACATGAACACCTTATTAAGCAAAATAACAAGAAATCTTTGATTAAACGTGAAATTTTAGTCGCAAACCAAATTTACATCCTAAACGCAAGCAGTAAGTCATGGTCCGACCATGCTCTGTCGCTTGTATTTTCTTTAAATTTCCACTTCCGCACTTTTAGGCTGAAAAATGTTTATTATTTTCTTAAGTAGGGTATGAATATTTTTACTTCATTCGAAAGATTGTTTTGTTTACTTCAAGTAGAACAAAACAATTTTTTCATAGAAGTTATAGTTTAGGCATTAGGATGAGTTTAAAGAAAAATCACCCCCCGGCTGCCATAAGAAGCAATGTAAAATTATCGAAAAACCAGACCATTTTGGCCCTAATGTGTGTGCGTGAAATTCGTCAGTTCATGGCTTGTAGTTTACGGAGGTTTTGGCACTACTAATAACCCGTACTCACTAAATGACACTGAAAGCTCTATTTGAATTGTCAAATCAACTTCCCAGTGCTTGGTTTAACTTTGGGAGATGGATAGCGTCTCGCGACATTACTCGAGTAGTAAGTTGAGAACAGCAAATCCAACCCGAGTCATTCTTCACGTCACAGGCCTGTGATAAACGGCGAGAGGCAATGAAATCTGTGAAGGCCGAAATCTACTGTGGAGCAGCCGAAAAGATGCTAGTAGAAAGGAATCTCATGGCGGAAGCATCAGGAGCGGAAAGTTAGCGGTCGCGGCGGAAAACTCTGAGCTAAAGAGCTTCTTTCTCAGTCAGACAGAGCACGTCGAAACACTTATCCATCGAACCAATGAAGAGTCTCGTCGTTCCAGAGCGCGTCCAGATACGTAAAGGGAGAACTCTCTGATGCGTTTTTTGATGAAATATTATGGGCTGTAGTTTCGTTCAAGCGCATCCTTGGAATGAATATTTTGTACTTCTTGAGATGTTATTATTGCGCCAGATCTCAGCAATAGTATTAAATACAACTCGAGCCTGTACATCAGTTTCAGCTCCGCCGTTTGCTTTAACTATGCTTCCAAGATAGCAAAATTTATCCACTTTCTCTATTTGCTACTCTTTCAGATAAATTTCATGTTGTCTCCTGGCGTCCAAGCTCATAAGTTTGGTTTTAGAAACATTGATCTTAAGCCCTGCTCTGCGACCTTCTCTGCTCAGGGCTTCGGAGTTAAGATATGTTACAGTTTTTTTTCTAAAGTCAATGGTTTACCTAAACTCTTTATTCTCTACAAATGCGTTGTTAATTTAATTTGAAGAAAACTCTGTTCAATTACAGGTGTATTGAGCAAACGTTAGTTTTCAAAGATGGGCCCTTGAACATGATCCTGGACGATGGTGGCGATCTAACCAATCTTGTACACGAAAAATATCCTCAGTACCTTAAGGGAATCTATGGCTTAAGCGAAGAAACGACAACAGGAGTCCACAATTTATACAAAATGCTAAAAGAAAAGAAGCTAATCATTCCCGCAATTAACGTTAATGATTCCGTCACAAAGGTAAACTCTCATCCACAAAATTTTCAAAATTATGTCGCTAATTTGACAATATTTTTTTCAGAGTAAGTTCGACAACTTGTACGGATGCCGTGAATCTCTTATTGATGGCATTAAAAGGGCCACAGATGTAATGATTGCAGGAAAGGTTTGCTGCGTGGCCGGATATGGTGATGTTGGAAAAGGATGCGCACAATCACTGCGTGCGTTTGGTGGTCGTGTTATAATAACAGAAATCGATCCTATTATCGCTCTACAAGCTGCTATGGAAGGATACGAAGTGACAACAATGGAAGAAGCTAGCAAAGAGGCCACGATTTTCGTAACCACTACAGGTTGTGAGCAAATCATTTTAGGGGAGCACTTTTCAAATATGAAGGATGACGCGATTGTTTGTAATATTGGTCACTTTGATTGCGAGATCGATGTCGACTGGCTGAATAAAAATGCCGTGGAAAAAATTAATGTAAAACCACAAGTTGATAGGTACACTCTTCCCAGTGGCAAACACATTATCCTTCTAGCTGAAGGCCGTCTAGTCAATTTAGGATGTGCACATGGTCATCCAAGCTTTGTAATGTCTAATTCTTTCACGAATCAAGTACTTGCCCAAATCGAACTTTATACGAAGCGAGGACAGTATCCCGTTGGCGTTCATATTTTGCCTAAGGTTTTGGATGAAGAAGTTGCTCGCTTACACTTGGACAAATTAGGAGTAAAACTCACCCAGCTAAGCGACAGGCAGTCTAAGTATTTGGGAATACCAAAAGAAGGGCCATATAAACCTGATCACTACAGGTACTAGGGCTTTTGTTACTTAATTGGTTTTAATTTGTCAAGATTAATTAATAAAAAAGCTTTCTAAAATAGTTTTTCAATTTTTGTAAGGGATATCTTCAAGTTAGGTAAATATTACAGTATGAGTTATAGCTGTGACTCAGTGCGGTCGTTTTTTTCCAGTAAGCTTTGGTTGTGGGTACTTTTTACTTTTGTCTTAAACATTGGCTTTTGATTAAGCCAGTACAGCGTTTTTGGGAGTATTTGGCTAGTTTGTTGGTTTGCGCAAGAGGGTATGGGGGGGGGGGGTTCTTTGTCCATTACCGAGCCAGCAAAAAACAACAACAAATTATATTATTAAGTTGTAACCACAAATTGGTAGAGAGCGTGTAAAATGGTCTCGTTCGTCCTCCTCCCCACAGGCTAGTCTACGACCCCTAATCCTTTATCATGAGCCATTAATCGCATATGCTCTGTCACGAGCCCTACATGGCTTTATTCATTTTAATTACCTGATTTGATTTCGATTCGTTAATAGTTCCCCAGAATACTTTTATATGTTTCACTGCTTCTGATCTCTCCCAACTTTCTTTGTTTTCTCGTCGCCCTTTCCTGCATTTACTTTTTAACTTCCAGGGTCGGGATGCCTAAGTTGGGCATTGTTTGAATTTCTTCATTTGCGTCCTGCGCCAATTAATTTGCTTTTTCATTTCGTGGGATTCTAGTGTCCTGGTACGTATATTAGAGTTACTTCGTTTTGGCTCTCTAACTCTGCAAAAGCTCGCTGACAACCCTCTATCGTTTTGAGTTTCAACATGGCGCTTGTTAACGACTTTATTGACGCCTTGCTGCCGTTGCATATTGCTATTCTTAAGGATCGCACTCCCCATTCCATGAGCTTCCTTGCTTCTATCTATCGCTGACGTATTCTTTTGATTGCGAATTCCCTGCTATTTAGGGCGTGTTGCCCTTTTACTTTCCACACTTTCTTCATAATGAAACGTACGGCCGAGTTGTATGCCACATATTTTACGTGGGATTCCAGTAGGTTAATGTTTAGGATGACCTGAGGGCCCTCGTTGGGGTTGATCTAGCTGCTCTACCTGAAATTAACCCTCATTTTTAATGGAAAGTCTGGTGTTGCATATGCGTGGGAGAACTATTTCTCTTAGTTTATGTATTCTGGTAAAACGCAGTTTCATCTTGTCTAGGTTAATCTTCAGTCCGCAACCTCGAGCCCATGAGGCTGAGTGTTGATTGCTTCTCGAAGTAAGTGACCGGGTTTTCTTCAAACTTCCCTCTTATTCCAAAGACCTTTATTGGACAAGGCTTCCAGTAATAAAAAGCTCGGCATCAGCAATCCTCCCACACAACCAAGTCTCAGTTAGACCAAACGTCAAAACAGGATTCAGTCCAACAAAAAGCGAGTCGTTTTAGAGCAGTAGCTACCTTGGAGTAGTAGAGAGATCGTGTTGAGAAATTTTGTTATATTTCTCACGTCGCTCGAGTTTATAAAAAGTTTATTTTGGATTTTTCGCAAATTCACTCGGGTCAAGTGTAAATTTTGTGCATATTTTGCAAATATTTTACCGCAAAAGTGGTGTGACAGTTAAGTGATCAGAATATGATACAGCTGTCCAGATCGGTGTTTTAATTAGCTGGCTAAGATTTAGTTTTCGGTTTCGTGTGAAAGCGTCCAGCAGCAAAAGAAAAACTAACCCTTTGGTGCTGCTGTTGAGGAAGATCCAAAGGAGTTTAGTTTTTCTTTGTCAGAAACGCTGATCGTGTTAAGAAATTTTGTTATACTTCTCACGTCGCTCGAGTATATAAAAAGTTTATTTTGGATTTTTCACAATAGAGTTTCTCGGCCAAATATCAGGTCTGATGACAGCTTGAAATATAATATCCGGAACAGTTACCTTAAAGGAAGCAGAAAAGGATCGCCCCCCACCTGTCCACGCCGCCTAATTAGATAACTCGTTTCAATCAAATCGACGATCGAAGAATTTTTACTTAAGATTAATCGTCGATCCGATCGTATTGATGCAATTTGGCTACTGAAACTTTGTCGGCCTGTTAGGGAATGTGTGAAAGAACTGGAATTCTGAGGTTCATCTTAATTTCCTCCAACAAAAACGATTTATCCATGTAAAAAATATATATTTGCTTACCAATAGAGAAACAATGTATAAAATAAGGCACAACTACAAAAATACTAACAGAAACAACCATCGAAAATGTTTTAAAAATAAAATTGCAATTCCTTTCTCCCCTTGAGTTCGTCGAGTTTAGCTCGCATCACTCCTTATAATACTTTCGGTTGTATCATACCCATCTCGAGGTTTCCAAATTTTCTGCGCAATATATAAAATGAGAAGTGGTACGGGAGTCATAATTGCCACCGCTACTGGAACAACTGTTGTAAGATCAGCTTGGGGCTGAGGAAGAGTAAATCTTAGAAGAAATATCGCAATGCCTGTATTCTGAACTCCAGTTTCAATTGCAATTGCCAAGGCATCTGGCGTAGATTGATCAAGTATTTTGGCAATGCACCAGCTTAACGTATATCCGAGGAACGGCAGACTTAATCCGGCAAGAATAATCTGAAAAAATCAATTTAAAAAAAGGCTACAAAATATAGAAATGTACTTTACCCTCCAAGAGAATAACTTAAACATGTAGAGATTCGTGACAATTGCGAAGATTATTATGAAAATTATTAGGATCACGGAAATCGGCTTCAAAATGCGAATAAGGAACTTCGTGACTCGTGGAAAGAACTTTTGAATAGCCACTCCTATGCACAGTGGAATAATCAAAGCAATCGCAAATGTTCCTATTTTGTCATAAGGTACACCCAAGTTACCACGGTCGAAAACTAGTTTGCCCAAGGTAAAGATCCAGAAGGGCATCATCCCGAATGCTGCAAATGTGCTTATCGTAGTCATTACGATGGAAAGGTGAATGTTTCCTTGTAGAATCACAGTCCAAATATTCGAAGCACCACCTCCAGGTGACACACCCGTAAAGAAGAGTCCTAAATGAAGCTCAACCATGTCCGGGAACAAGGCGTACCCTAGGGCATAGCTACATAATGGCATTACTATAAATTGACCAAAGAAACCAATTGCAGGACCAATGGGTCGTCTGAAGATTCCTCTCATTTCAGTTAGATTCAAAGCAGCCCCAAAATTTATGTAGAGAAGAGATACAAGCAGTGCAACTGATCCTGTAAAAGCGTGGTCAATTGCTCTCATTTTTCTGGTGATCACAAGATTCAAGAATTCTACTGACTTTTCGCTTTCATTTCCTGACTTGTATTCTACAAAAATCCTTGTTTGCCCGATGAAATTTGCAGTAACATTAATAGTGCCGGACCACTTTCCTTGGATGCGATCTACATCTTTCGAGTAAATGATTGTATCGACGGACACCAAGTCTGGGTTTTCACTCCGCAGGAACAGTGTGAAATCTCCTGATATAGTGTTCAGCTCAGTAATTGATATATTCACTTCTTTCAGTTCGTTCATGTAAATGTCCAAAGTAGGCTGCGTAAAGTTGACATGCCACCGCGGCTCAATTTGAAAACCTGAAATTGTTTTGGCAAAAATTCCGGCAACACAGCACAAGTAGAGCACAGAAAACATCTTCTATCTGGTATTGAAATCTGGTCAAGACTATAAATAGTTACTGCCTACTTTGTAACCTGCGATTAAGCTGATAACTTAATTTTTACTAAAAATTATTTTAAAAATCTCACCAGAGAAATTGATGTTAGAAGGTCACGTTGAAAAAATGCACTTTCACGACATCTAATAAAAGTTAAAAATATTTGATAATATGGCGCAGGACTAGCCTACAGTAATAAAAATTCCAAAAAAACGTTAAACCAATATAAAACTTAAATTTTGGTAATAACAGCAGCAGAATTCACTTGTTGATTGCGAAAGCTAAAAACAGATGATGGGCCCCTTTTTTGACAACTGGCATTCAAAGTCGCAAACCGAAGCATTCGAACGATGAGGAACTTTCTATTAAACAATTAAGGAACATTTGCAAAGTTTCATTTTAAATAATTAATTATTTCGGATCAATTATTGTTAAATGTATAAAAATTAATTTGTTTTCTTCTTAAAAATATATTTGCGATCAAGTGCGTGTCTCACCATTCATTTTCCACCTCTTTTCCAGCAAAGTCACAAACCCACCCGCAACAAAACAAAAAGATATTTGACAGTTCTTCAAACAATAAAATTTCTTCGTCGTCGTCACGACGTGAAAGTCCAAGAAAATATTTACCAAAAGAATATTATTGAATCATTTCGATCAAAGTGTTACCTCTATTGTGTAAAGTATAAGTTGATGAGTAGATTTGAAATGGAAGGCTCAGTTGATTGGCAAAATATTTGTCGGGATCTTAAGTCGCGCGGACAGTATCTCTTGGAGACGGAGAAATGGTCTGACTGTAGATTTCTAGTTGGAACTGAGCCCAATCAACAGATTCTTTCTGGACATAAACTTATACTTGCAATGTCATCGCCTGTATTCGAGCGAATGTTTTACGGTAATGTTCCCGAGAAGACTGATCCAATTCAAATTCCGGACGTCCAGCCGGATGCTTTCCGAGCTATGATGGAGTATATTTACTCGGATAAAATTAATATAAGTTCCTTTGATAAAGCCTGCGAGTTGTGCTATGTGGCGAAGAAGTACCTCCTGCCGCATGTTGTGGAACAATGCACCAACTTCTTGTGGTCGGATTTAAGTCCCAAAAATGCATGTCGCGCTTATGAATTTGCAAAACTTTTTGAGGAACCGCGCTTAATGCAACGTTGTATTCAGGTAATTATCTGTGGGGCCTATTTTGTTTTTTATATACTGTTTTAAATTTTTGAATGTAGTTATTGGTTTAGATACACAATCTAGACTCTTCTGAATGCGGCTTAAGGTGGTTTTTACCAACACTCTCGTGTATTTTTGTTAGTTGGCTTTATTTGAATGGTCGAGAATCAGACGAGGCCCCCACAAAACAAAACAAAACTAGTTTTAGTGTTTAGTAATTCTTGTACATAATTTCTTCCTTCCTTTCTTTTCTTCCTAAAAGCATTATATAAGGATTCCACATAATGCTTTAACTCAAGGAGAAAGGGTTTCAATAAATGGGCCTGACTGAAGAAAATGACAATGAACGCTCCGTCTGAATGTCCATAGCTGGTAAAACGGGATGGTAAACTTCCACATTCGTACTGCTCTGTTTAAGAAATATTTCCAAAGTTTAACAGTACGCTGGGTGCTTTTAACAATATCAGGTCAGAGGCGATAATGGCATCCTTGAGGAGGATTGAACTTGACGATCCTCTCATCAAACTTATTGACCTCATGCTTAAAAGCAGGGTCATCGTCTCAAGTTTGGGAGGATCGAATATTCAAAGAGTGGTCACTAGAGGTACCCCTTGTATGGGGTGATTATCTGGTGGTCGGCACTAGATATATCAACCCATAAAAAAGCAATGGACAAGTTTCCCTTAGAAAAACACCTTCCAAAGCCCTTCCAAGCATTTCTTTGAAACTAAATTCGACTCCTTTCCCATCAGCTCGGAATAGGAGGAAGGTCCTCCCCAATGGGGGGAGTCAGTGCATCTCTACACTGACTGCTCCAAATTAGAAGGCAAAGTAGGTGGAGGTAACTTCTCGAAACATTTGGACATCGATATCTCATTCCGCTTACCTGACTACTGCAGCGTGTTCATGGCTATAAAGGTAGCCGCGGACCGCCTGAATCATTTAACTCTATCTAGAGATAACATATGTACTTTTACAGATAGTCAGGCCGCTATTAAATCCCTTACGGGAGTATACACTACCTCCAAAACGGTTGTAACGTCGCTCAGCGCTAAATGACATAGCTGAGCACCTGAAAGTACGGCTTATCTGGGTGCCTGGACATAGTAATATTCTGGGTAACTGTAGAGTCAACGAACTCCACTCGTCCTGATTCGGACATTAACCACCAGCTGGGTAAACTGCTGTCCACTTGCAAACTGGAACTCTCACAGGAATCTCTCTGGATTGCAAATATTAATTGGCAGGAGGAACACACCTGCCTGATTACCCGACAGATATGGCCAAAACTTGACCCTAAACGGTGAACAGAGCTCATCCTACTCGGACGCAAAGCAATTAGCAGTGTCGTAGCCGTTATTATGGGCCACTGCCTCATAAGTAGACACGCCGATAGACTGGGCGCACCTTAAAGCGACTTTTGTAAGAGTTACCATGACGAAGACGAAGCCATACTCCACCTCCTCGGTAACTGCCCGGCCCTAGCCAACCGTAGGAACCGGTTTTTGGGCTTCCCCATCTTTGAAGAGCTAACCGAATTAAGCTCCACTGACGTCAGAGACCTAGCTCGATTTATCAGTAGTTCCAAATGGTTCCCGACGACGGGTTAAGGCTGAACACGCTTAGCCAAATTTATTTTGACTCCCCGTGATCTGGTTCCACTGCAGACAGGGAACTGGTTTGGTGCACAGGGGGAAACAGGTTCATCCTCTTCTCCAGGTATTTTTATGGGGTTTTAAAATTGTTGTAGCCTCAACTTGTGGTATCACAATGGCCCTCCTTGGCCTAAGTGTGCCTTCTTAGGTAGCCACTTTAACCTAACCAAACTTTAGCCGATGACCTCAGTATTTAAAAAGATTTGTGATTTTGTGTGCGCCGCCGATCTTTTTCGTGTAATTTGTGAGACTAATTTCAGTCGGGGTACAAGTGTTTTAGACTTTGTTTAAGTTAACAATAAAAATTGCAAGTAGTAGAAAGCAAACTGCACTTTCGATAAAGGCGAAAGTTAAAATTCTGGAGGTGGTCGATAGTGGAGACAAGACGAAAAGCGAAGTTTGTATATTGCCCCTTTCGCAAAGTACACTCCACAAAAGAAATCCACTTAAACTTCATTGGTGTAACATTTTTACGCAAGCCTTATTTTAATCAGTTGTAGTATAACTGCTGTGCATTCGTGCTCACAGTAAACGTTTTAATTTCGTGCGTGGAGTCAGTCGAAGCTTTTTTGCTGGTCGTCTGCAAAATAAGCCGAATTTGGGAGTTCTGCGGCTTTAGGATATTATTGTTATATTTAAGCCTTTGGTAAACAATTTAAAATTACATGTACTTTCGAAGCCGTCACGAGTGGCTCTATTGACTTCCAAACTTCAAATTCAAATATCTCGCAAAGGTTACATAGAGACAGCCGCGAATTTCTTTCAGATCCGCATTCAGCGCACCATTTTAAATAAAGTAATGTACATTAAAAATTAATTAGAGCAGAGTTACCTAATGTACTAATTACCTTTACTTTATTTTTTTAAATTTAATGTGTACCCAATATCGCACTGTCTTTCTGACAAGCGTTTTCTACAGGATTTCTTTTTCCGGGAGTTTGTACCCTTTTTATCCCACATAGTAATTTTTTCAGGATCATCATAAAGAACGTCGTCTGCGTAAATATGAACATCACAAGATTTATGTACTGTACTAATAATAATAAGATGAGAGCAACAGTGGTCCCAGAATAGAACCCACATTCAAGATCCAATACAGAAGAAAAAGTATCACCCAAAGGCATACATTCCTTCCTACCAGAGTTGTAATTAAGATATAAGCTTATTTGATTGAGTGGACTAGATTGGAGATTATCTTGTTGCAATTGCAATTTTTCTTGCCTTCTAAAGAATGAATTCCTGTACAGATCTTTTATTGCTTCTTTCAAACTGTCATATATGCCTAAACTACAAAGCTCTTTATTAATCTTTTCTTCAGTGTTTTTTATGCATAGATGCAAGGTATTATTCTTCTTTCTTGGAGATGCGTCCACTATTCCTCCTATTGGTCACTTTATTGTATGTATATATTTTTGTCTTTACAAAAACCATCGTACACCTATGCCAAAATGCCGAATAGCTTCTTTTAAAAATGTGCGACTAATTTGAGACGTCTTCATTCGAATCTAAAAAAGGATTTCTGAACGGATTAATGGGCTTAATTTTTTTCTTTTTGCATTTTTCAATATTCTGAAGCCTTTAGAATAGTCCTATGTAAACCTTTTTATTATATCTGCCCTAGAAAATGAGTAATACGCTATTTCATGACGGCTGGTCGGTAAACACCAAAGCAATTATAAAACTTTAAACGCGTTTTTTCACGAAACCATGTTTTTCGAGACGGTGTGCAGTATTAAAAATTGTTCGATTCCAGCAAATCAAGACTTAAAATGTTCGGAAGACATGTAATTCTCGTCCCGATCACATTCATTAGCGATATTAAGGGCACAGTTATGGTGGATCCACACGATATATACTTTTGTTCGTATAGATATCTGTACGAACAAAAGTATGTATTGTGTGGACCCACCTTTACTCCAAAAAAATACGCAGACATACATGCTTACTTCCGACTTTCATGCATACCTCCGACTTTTCTAACGCACCGACATTTGTCTGTACTGCTTTGTTGCACCGACAAAATTCTATAGAAGTTTATAGAAGTCTGTGTCGTGTGGACCCACTATTACGGTCTCTTAAAGACGAAAGAACATAGAAAATTTGAAAATCCATGTTGAATTTCGCGCACAGTTTTTGAAATTTTGACTCGAATCTTGAATTTGATTAAGAATCTGAGAAATTTTTTGATTTGAGATCACTGAAAAGGCTGGAGCTCTTCACACCGTGACGCCCATTTTTTTAAAGGTGCCAAACTTAATGCTCCTATACTACTTTATGACCCGAAGAAAAAGACAATTAGCTTGGTGGCAGCATATGTGGCACAATCTGGTTAGAAGAGCTACTCTGGTTTTAATCATCAGCAATTCTAAAAACTGTTCACACATTCACCCGGTTGCAATAAGTAAAAACACAGTTCACATTGTTTTAAAAATCTTGGGGTGGCACTATCTGCATAAGCTACCAGACTAAATTTAAAATAAATTTCGAAATATTTCAACGTTTGCACACAAATATATACCAAGTCTACTTCAGATTCTTTCATGTGAAACTTTAAAGCGATCTTGTCACCAGTCCCACGAACAAAGCATTCCAAAAATTTCTTACAGTTACTTACCTTAAGTACTCAAATGCGAGACCGGTAATTCTTAGCATCCGTTAAATGGTCGTTAACTAGAAATTTCAATTTCATCTAAACAAAAGCTTCTTATGGGAATATAAAATAAAATTTTAATTCAATTTTGTATTACTAAGCAATTAACTGAAAATAATTTGTTTACAGATTATCTCAACGAAAACAAGGGAAGTTATTGCAGATTCTAGTTTCATGGACATAGAGCTGACCACTCTTTTGGTTATATTTGATCAAGATCAATTGAATATCGATTCCGAGTTAGATCTTTTTAATGCTTTGAACAAGTACGCCTATGAACGAGGTTATATATCGAAAAAATGTGACTCTGCCCCCGAGTCACACGAGGCATCAATGGAACCCCAACTTGATGTAGAAAGTATGCAGGAACCAGGTGCTAGCAACGAAGTCAAAGAGAATTCGCCGGGTGAGGGAACTTCGACGCAAGATGATAATGAAGATGATCCTGAGGATAAATTCTTGGACGAGTTATTGATAAAAGAAGCAGTCAAAAAAGTTCGCTTCTTAACTTTAACACCACAACAGTTTGCTGAAGGTCCTGCGCGATCTAAGTTGCTTACACAAGCTGAAGCTTTAAATATTCTTATCAAAATATCGAGCCCATCAATTAACGATTGTCCAATGCCTGAAGGGTTTTGTACAAATACCTCTAAACGAAACTGCTTCGGAAGATGTGAAGATCCGGGTTTACCGAATTACTCGAAACACACGGATAACTCCTCGATGGAATATGCGACGTTTTCATTTCCAAACAGCGCAAACATTAGAGAGGAGTGTATTCGCACCCCGCCAGCAGTAACAAGTGCTAGTTACAATAGCTATCCGCACCCTTCACATCAGATTCCGGAACCAGATAATATGAGTGCTATGGAAACAAGAAAATTCTATTGTGTTCGTACAATCCGGCAGCAGATTGACTATAGGAATACAAGTGTGACTGACTGCGCTTTGACCTTCCACACTGACACAAATATTTTAATAACAGGTTTAAAAATCAATTCTTATATCGGTAATACTTTATTACTGTTTATAATTTATAGGTGTGCAGGTGCCAACCCAAGTCCTTTGTGGAGAACTTATGAACTCGGCAGGATTTACTGAACGTTACTCAGAAATTCTTTATGCACATTTGTTGGATGCGCAGGGATCTCGTCTTACATACACTCATTGCACATCGCGTGTACGCTATGATTCCCTCCTAGAAATCTCTTTCGATCGACCAGTGTTCATTATTCGCAATAAGATGTACAAGATCGGAGTCGTTTTCAATAAGGTCGGCTGGTATCCAATGTATACCTGCTATCCCGAGATGACTTGTGATAATGTGCATTTCACATTTAATGTCGGTGCCCCTCATGAATCTCTACGTGATGGTCTTATAAGAGCCATTGTTTTCACTCATCCGTTTTCAACGCCACCGACACCGCACAGCTATTCTTTGGTAGAAATGTAAAAGTTACTTAGGTCAGTTAGTAAAATCCCATTTTGTCATTTTTTATTTAATGAAATTTTTATTACTAACTTATGCAGCTTATTTAAATATGTGTGATTGTGTATTTATTTTTATTTAAATGAAAAAGAAAATATAACGGTATAACTGAGTTTTATTCCCTATCGATTTCCCTAGCAATCTTTCTAATAAAATGTTATTATCCTTTTAGTATGTATAAGAATACAAAAGAAATTATTATTTTTTATATTAATTTACTTCATTTATTGGTACTGTCATTTCTCTGTTAGAAGTGCTAGTTAATTGTAGTCGGGCGGTGAGAAAGATACTTTTTTATAAAATACCCCAAGCCAAGGTGGAAAAGTAAACGTCGAGAGCAGCCTGGCTAAGGAGGTGCTAGTATGCGAACTCTGGATACCTCCACGACTTCTAATTTTAATCAGCTTTCCTGCGGTAATGCGGAGCTCCGTTGCGGCTGAACGTCCTTCTCGCGACACTCGTGGGAACCAAATGGACAACAAAAGAAGAGTTAAACAAGAATGGTGTTCCCTCAAAAAAACCTAGAGATATCGAAAGTCCCGTGGCGGGCTCGAGTTATTGAGAAATGTCTGATGAAGCTTGACCTGAAGTCTTACGGGTCCGAGTTGTTGTCGACCGACACCGAGGAACGTTTGATCCCCGGAACCGAAGGTAAGGCAGACAGCAGCCAAAGAAAAAGTCTGCCAGGAGGCAGCCGGAAGCGCTCACAGAAAAAGAGAGGAACTGCTTGAATTGGGCAAAGGAGGTCATAGCCCAGGATGCTATGACTCGAACCGAAAAGAAGGTGACTATTCGAGGTAGCGACGCCGCTAAGGAGGCCACAGAAGGTAAGTGACCTTCGAAAACAGGAGGCCCGAACGCCTCGTCAAAGCTCCGAGAAGCTTCATCTATAATCGACTGAGGATGATGTGCATTTATAAGGGTCTATGTGACTGAATTGATTCTATGCTCCGCAATTCCTCAATGTGAAATCGCAGCGATAGAGATAGGAGCTAAACAGCTAATAAAACGGGGAGTAAGTTCCTCTAGGATTGCAATATGCACTGATAGCCAGGCGTTCATGAAATCTTTAACTAACGCCGAGGTAAAATCCAAAGCGATAGAGGGATGTAAACAGACCCTAACGGAGCTAGAGAGACAAAACGATGTCACCCTAATATACGTGCCAGGGCACTGTGGCATCCCAAGAAATAAAAAAGCAAATGAGCTAGTGCGGAGGCGCAAATGCGGACACTCCAATAATGCTCAACCTGAGCATACTTATCCATGAAATTAAAAAAGAAACCATGGAATGGGTAACGCGGAGGGACAAGGAAAAATGGGAGGGATCCGATATCGCCAGACATACAAAGGCGTTTTGGGAAATTATCAATGCACATGAATCTGAAAGGATCATTAAGCTTAACAAAGCCAAACTGAAACTTCTTGTTGGCCTTGTGACAGGACATGCAAGACTAAGGGCTCATGCCATAAAAATGGGAAGGGCGAACACTAGTCTATGCAGGGGATATAGCAAAGAAGACGACACCGTATTACACGTTCTCGGTCTATGCACAGCCCTTACGAAAAAAAGATCTAGAATCTTAGGAACATACTACTGCGAAGATTTGGCAGAAGTTAAGAAATCAGGGTATAATCGAATTATCCAATTCGTTACCGGGATAAGTTGGCTCGATAGTGGACTTTAAGGTACGCTGCCGAGCAGGGGGCGTACAACGGGCCACTAAAGGCCTTAGTGCAAGGGAGATATGCATCTTTCTCCCTCTCGAAAAACAACCAACCAACCATGCACCTTAGTAGAAAGTTAAACTCATGCATAAGCATACCAGTATCCTTCTAAAGTCAGACTGCACCGATCACAAGATCGACACAGACTTGCGGGTCCCAGGAATCTCCTTCAAAAGGAACTTTAGTACAAAGCTGCCTACTAGAGATAAATGGAACAGGAATGAAGTGGTGAAAGCATTAGAAATCTCCATATACACGGATGGATCTAAAACAAATGCGAGCACAGGAGCGGAAGTATACTCCAGCAAACGTATTAATGTATACTCGCACAGACTGACAGATAAGTGAAGTGTCTTTCAGGCTGATATTACAGTAATTCACCAAGCTGCTATGTTAGAATCTAGCCGTACAGAATCCAATGTGTATACCCCCGTATATACTAAAAGTAGGCGGCTGTTAGTTTACTGGATGCTGTGGTGTGCAAAAACAACCTAGGCGAGATTTCCAGATGTCACATTGTGACCCTATGATGGGTGCCTGGACATAGGAATGCCACAGGCAATGAGAGAGCAGATGAATTGGCGAAGGACGGTGCTGAAATGGATAGATCTGGAGAGATTACATACGTGGAAATCCAGATCAGTAGCTTTAAAGCAGATATTGCCAATAACGCCTACAGTAAGGCACATCATCGGTGGACTCACCGGGACATATCTTGTATTATCAGGCAACTGTGGCCTGAGCATAGTAAGAGGAGAACGAAGGTACACCTTTCAGACAACCTGGGTAGGAATTCTCGCAAAATTGGATGCTTTCAGACAACCTGGTTGCCTTGTAAGTACGCAAAAATGTAAAAATGTGTAGAGTTTGAATTTAACAAGTGTGTGTTCAATCGGTTGAAGGGGAATGCCAACCGTTTAACAAAATTTTTACTCATGGCAGTCCAAGTGCTATGAAGTGTCAAAATCACACGCCAGCTTCCAAATAGGCGACTGCGGATTTAGATGCAAGTTCCGGGGAACGGCGTGGGAGAATTACAGATCATGCGCACAAACTTGACACATTTATTTGTTGCTATGCAATTTTTTTCTGTTGCCACAACATTTTTTTTTGCATGCACTTAATTTATTGAAACGGTTTGGTTGTCTGGAGGCAACCATTTGGCTGAGAATTCCTTAGTTGAAGGGGAATGGCCAACCGTTTTAATAAATTGAACGCATGCCCAACAATTCTTGTGGAAACCTAAAAGAATTTCATAGCAACGAGTAAATGTGTCAATTTTCTGCGCATGATCTGTAATTCTCCCATGCTGTTCCCCAAAAGATGTATCTAAATCCGCAGGTTGGAAATTCTCGCAAAACTGGTTGCTTTCAGACAAAAATTCATTAATGTGTAGGGGATGTATTAAGCATGCGGGTGTTCAAACGGTTAAATTTTTACTCATGGCAGTACAACCGCTATGAAGAGTCAAAATCACACACCAGCTCCCACCCAGGCGATTATGGATTTAGACGCAAGGTCCGCTTATTAGTCGCTATGAAAATGTTTTCTGTTGCCACAAGAATTTTGGCCATACGATCAATTTGTTGAAACGGTTTGGTTGTCTCGAAGTAACCAAGATTTAAGAGAATTCCTACCCAGTAATCTAGTAGCGGTTGTATCGGGTCACTAGGCCAAAGGCAAATATACCGGAAGACTGGATCGGGATGCAAACGATTTCTGTCGTAGTTGTAGGGATTCGAAGGTAATCGAATTAGTGCGCCATGTACTCTGTGAGTGCCCTGGCGACAAAAAGAGGTAGGCTACTAGGAGTCACTTCTTCTAGGAGCTTACAGAGCTGCAGAACATAGAGCTCAAAGCCGTGCTGAGACTCTTGATGGAAGCAGGATCTTCATCACAGCAGAGAAAATTGGTTGGATTCGCATGAGTCTTTGGGAGCGGGCTGATGGTAGTTCAACAGCACCCCTCTAACCTAACCTAACGGTATATAAAACGAAGTCCACAGTTTCAATCTATCGCCTATACTATTAAAAATCAATCATATAAGGAAGCTAGAATAGTTTTAAAAAAATTTACTTTAAAAATTTTTATATGCATGAAATAATTCTTAAAAACAGCAACAATAATTTACAACAGACGTTGGTACCGATAAGATTTTCGACCTCCAAGAGGATAAAGTTCTCCAGGGTGTTCCATCAAGTCCACAATATGAGTTGGAGTCAAAAGTCGCATGGGCAAAATTGTAAGGGCACAATCTGGTTGCTATAAATAATCAAAAAGACATTTTAACTCTGTTGTTCATTGTCTAAACTGCGAATGCATGCTTTTACCTCTGCTTGTTCTGGTAGAGGAATTTCATTATATAGAATCCTGCCATCCATTCCTCTAACCAAAGTTGCTGGCAATCCAATTTTATCAGCCAAAACCTTAAATAAAATTGCTCTTTCAAACTCGCCGCCACATCGAATATGTCCTAATGGAACAATGCTACAATGCAGCTCATGTTTCTGCTCATTTAAATGGCTCATTATGGCAGTATCAGAACAAATATTTCCTTGAATTCCGGGCACAGGACCACACATTTCATTACGAACTATTTCGGCCACAACTCTAGCACGATCTGCGATTTTTGTGATATCAATCGAATTTGAAGTTTTTGTTGAATCTATCAATCCACGTGTCTGCAAAAAGTGCACAATTTATTGCAAATTTTAAGCCAATTGAAAATGGGAATACCTCAAGTCTGTCTCTCAATTGCTGTAAATACATTGGTAAGCGTGCATCAGCTGGTCTTCGACAATAGCTCCAATCATATCCTTCTTCTGATTCCTCTTCTGAATCTACAACAATTTCAAATTCGGGATCCACTGTGAAGAAACAAAATTTTTTATAAACAGAGAAACAATTGAGCTATTGAAGGCCTACAAACTCTAATGTGCCTGATAGTATCTTCTGTAGCTTCAGTGTGTTCGAAATTCACTAGAATTATAGGATAAAATGGGCTCACTTCATCTTTCAACAGATTCCGGAAGAGTGTAATGTCCTTCCAGTGATGCTTTGAAACCGCAAAATCTTCAGAAGTAATATCTGTAATTTCCAGTCGTCCTCGGATTGCGAATTTAAGTGTGGGGTTTGTAGAGAAAATTGCTTCAATAGCTGGTGACCAGCTTGGACAAGTCGAAAGTGCAATGTCATCTTCTAGCAAACTGAAAACAGACTTTGATCAATATAGGTGTTTTAAAAACCAATGATCTTTTACTATTCTAAGACTCCATTCTCAATGTATTCATCCGCGAAAGCTTTCATTTTTCCAGTCACGATTATGAAGTCGGCAACGGCTGTTTTCACTATAACTGCTGAACTTTTAAGGGCTCTCAAGATTGCGCCGGTCATGGAATTGTTCAGGAACTCGTTCATGAACTTTTCCTCATATATGTACGCCGTGGCGCAATTAAACAAGTTTGCTGTTAATATTCCTGATCGCAATGAATTCTAGAATTTTAAAAATTTTAGTTAAACAAATATTAATTGGTTTTGTGTTTGTAAGTACTTTGATAGCGCTGACCAAACTGCTGGGTAAGTCATCAACCATGACCTTTTCTTTGATTTCAGAATCTTTAGCCAAAGCTATGAGGATTTGGATCAAAATCAGTAAAAAATCAGTAGGTACTTCCCCAAATTTTCCTTTTAAAATACGAGAGATTATGGAACTGACTCCATTTTTAATGGCACTTTCGCATTGCTTAAAGCTTCGTTTAAGTATATCGTACAAAGTATCGGCAGCGCTTTGTCGTGTTGGCAAATCCTTTATATCCGATTTGATTATTTCTATAGAAAGGAAGTTACGGTTAAATTCAAAAGGTAGAGAATATAATAAATCTTGTTAATGTTCTTATTTTTGTTCTTTAATTTTGCTTTTGCTATTGGACTCCAACTTGGACAGTAACGTTTTTCTGAAGAACCACCTAAATCTTAAATTCTGAATGCTTTGAAAATATCCTGGAGCATTCCATGAAAAAGTGGACCAACCACTATGAACCAGTGCTAGCTAATGAGATGAAGAGTATCAAGGAACTGCGTAAGAAAAAACGGAAATGAGTTGCAGAAAGCGAGTTGGCAGCTACACGACTTAAGCAAAGAGATGAGAAGAGGTTGCAAAGGGCTAAAAGCGGATTGATGTTTCAAACATTGATGAACCTTCTTCCTCTTCTGTACGAACTGAATCTCCGTACAAATCGAAATAAATTTTATCTAAAGCTGTTCGGAAGGCTCTACAAGCTTTCCCTGAAACACCAAGAAAGGAAAAAGCGGAATAATACATCTAGCCGAAAGTCCACGCGTTAGCATTTCAGGTGACGATACAAACTACGATGCTGTAAAAACCTTTTACTATCGTTCGGATATTGTATATACCTGCCCAGGTACTAATGGTTCGGTTGTTTTTCAGGAAAATGGAATTAAGAAGAAATGTCAGAAGCATTATTTGACCTTGTACCTACGAGAAGCATTCTGTATTTTTAAAGAATTTAATCCTGATTTCGAAATCGATTGTAGTCTGAGACCACAAAACGTTCTGCTCATGATAAAAGACATACATACCTTCAGATCAGTGCAGATGTATACAGGGCCGTGCGCAGGTTTTGCTCGTGGGGGGAGGGGGGCGGGGGGATATCTAATTTCATTAAAAAAAGAAAAATAAAGGAGCTATACAAAGAAAACTATCAACAAATGGATGTATATAAAATATGATATATTATGCAATTAAAAATATGGTCATATACATTTTAGGTTGTGTTTTAGTATTTCAGTAACATTTTTCGCAATTCCCTGCGAACAGGAGCTTGGCGATCTTCTCACAGAACATAAAAAGCGGTAGAAAATGTTTGGTCTTTTCTCAAAGAAGACGAAGAGCAGAGCACCAAATGTCTCCTTTTGTCTATTTTTGGTTCGGTGCAGCCTCAAAGAACAGACCTAATAATTTATAGACTTATTGTTAATTTATGCTGCATTGGCAAGGTTTTTGAAGCTTTAATTTGTGATGTTTTTTCAGTTTTACTATAAACCCTTTCTTGCCACGTTTAACACGGTTTTATGTACGGTAAATCCACCAAAAGCAACTTATTACAATTCTTCAAGGACTGCGTTTCTGACATTAAAGCTAGTAAGAAAGCTAATTACATTTTTACTGATTTAAGCAAAGCTTTCGACAGAATTAATCACAGAATTCTCATTCCTAAGTTACACGTTCTAGGATTTTCGTCTGTTTTTGTATCTGTCCGATCGTATTTTGCTTCGTATAGCGCTTTCTAATGAAATACCTAACACCTTGGGGGTACCACAAAGCAGCCATCTTGGACCATTGCTTTTTATCATTTATATCAATGACGTATCAACGATTCGCAACTCGAAAATTCTTTTTTATACTGATGATGCCAAAAATTTTCGCACTGTTGCTAATGAACGGGATTGTTTTCTTTTAAATTCTGACTTAGACGCCTTTCATACATGGTGCTCTATTAACTACCTCTCTCTGTACATCTTCAAGTGCACCACTATGTCCTTTACATGCAAAAGTACTTCTCACTTTAATTTTCTTATTGATGGTAGCTCATTAACCAGACTTGATGAGACCAAGGGTTTGGGGATCATATTTAACACTAATTTTTCCTTTAAGGACCACATATATTCTCTTGGAAATATGCCAAACGTGACCCAAGGTTTTAATAAACGATGGTCAAAAGAGTTCGATGACCTTTAGAAAACAAAACGTCTGTATTGTACTTTTGTTATGATTATTTCATGCCTTCCATGTCAATCGCTTTGATGCTGTCCAGCTCAGATTTTGAAATTTGCTTCTAGGGATCTCCCCTGAAATAATCCCAATATACTGCCTCCTTATTTCGACATATTCAAAAAATATCATCGTTGGATACACTTGAGGACTACTTTAGGCGACAATTACCTTGCTGATTTTTTTGCATACACTTTAATTCCCTCTCCCTGAATGTCGTGAATGCACACCTTTTCATATTTTTTTACGACTTTTCATATTTTTTAAGTCCTGCGAGGGCGTGGGAGGCGAACAGTTGCAAAAATTGTTTTTCAATAAGCTCGGCTTCTACTGAATCTTCGATAACAGCAAAGATAATAGTGTCGAGGGCGCTTCGAGCACTACAACTTTTCCAATTATGACTTTCGTCATAGCTTCAACGGTTATCGATTGGGAGTGGGGCAAACTCTTTCAGAGCGAAAATTATTTTTAATAAAATCCCCAATTCGCAACTGGTTTTACTTTTGCACTTATTTTTATACAAGTTTCTTATGTAAGCTCATTAATTGCTTTTGAAATAGGGCATTGCTAACTCTTCGCAAATTGTTAATTGTCCGCTTCGCGTGAAATGTCCCCATAGGGAAAATCTCCCTGTCACGTGGACTATAATTCAGGCCCGTGCGCACGGGGGGGAGGTCAACTCCCCCTCCAGGAGGGTTTTGTTTGTTGATTTCTCTGTTTATAAGCGTAACCGAAAAAATCCAAGTAGATTTCAGGCAAACCCTGAAATTTTCCTTCTCGGAATTTCGAGTTCGAAATTATCCAATTTCGAAATTTTTGAAATTTTAATTTGAAGATTCGGTCGTTTGGTAGTTTTGACGTTATCGGGATTTTGAGTTTCGTGATAGTGCTATGATTCCCGTGCCTTTAAATAAATATATTTTACATAATTCCGAATTTCGGGATAAATGAATTTTGTAATTCGGGACTTTTTCATTCAGGATTGAGTCTTTCCGTATTTTAAAAAATTTGGGATTTTGACAATTTGGGATTTTGCGTTTTGGGGATTCTGTGCCGCTCCTAAATATATTAATTATCCTCTTAAGGGGCATCACACCTTACGCGCGCTAAATTAAGTACAATTTTGGAATATTTCTCTAGTTTTTACCATTTTGGATTTCGGCATTGTGTGATTTTGAAATTCGAGATTTTTACGTTTGCGATATTGTATTCGGGATTTCCTCGTTGAGGATTTTATCCCCAACCCGCAGCATGTTTTCATACGTACAAACCAACGGACGCATGTCATTAGTCAAAGGCAAATTCAGATTATAATAAATATTTAAAAAATTAAAAGATAACATTTGTTTCTATAGGAAGATCTCCTATTTCCCCAAAACTACATGGGAGACGGAGTTAGATCAATTGGTAGAGCGGCACGACCACCATGCCATGGTTCCCGGGCTCGAGACCAGGTCCCTCCGGGGGTTTTTAAAATAAAATTGAATTAAAATATCCACTCCGTCTCTGGGCTGTTGTCTAGCTTGCCGCAATGCAAAAACAAGACATTCAAGTTTCCTCACTCTCCTTACCCTAATTCTCTTCCGGTCAAAGGCATGCTAACGCATAAAATGCGTTGTCCCTAGGCTGTAACCACATAGTACAACATGAAAAAATTACTTGTAAAATTACCAGAGTAATAATTACTCCTGTTGTCATAACTCGAGGCTGTCGCGATAGTTGATAATAAAGTATGCACCTCATCGGCATGTGCAATAAGCAGTGGCGTCAAATATGATATAATTAAAGAACCTAAGAACCATATCAATTTCTTGTTGATTCAAGTTTTATCAAACTCAGTTTTCTCGGTGGATAAAATAGCGATCACGGCCAAAAACAAATTTTATACTGAAGTTTAGCTGTAACAACCCTTCCAACAAGTTGCGTCGAGCTTATAGAAAAGACATTAATTTTGGAATAGGTTCTATTTAAAGTTTAAGTTAACCTTGTATGGCAGTTCTATTTGAAAAGCAACTTTAAAAAAAATCCGTAAAGGTATAAAAATCAAAACCAACAATAAAGTAAAAACTTACTAAGCAAATGCGGCGCAGGATCATCTTCGACAATTTTGAAAAATGCATCAGGATGTCTTAGCATTCGCTTGATCCCAAGACAGACATCTCCATTTACCTTGTCAAAGTCTTTAAGAAAGGTAAGCATCACATTGGCCGCACTCAGCAAGAAAAGTTTGTCTAAGTGATCTTCATATTGTGCAATTTCCACCAATACTCCAAGTGCTTGGAGTTTATGCGGCTCCTTGTTCTTTACGTACGAAACAAATCTCGGCAAGTAGTCGTCTCGGCAAAACATTTTTGCAATTTTTTCCGTTGTCATCAGGCGTCGGAGAAGATCTATAATTGGAAGATGTCTATCTTGCCAAAGGTCGTTTTCTAAAACCGTGAATATTTCTTCAAAAAACATCGGACATACAAATCGGGATTCGTAGAACTCATTTTTGCACGAAATAACCTCTCCCAGGGTTTCTAGAGCTGCCTTTTGAATTTCCGGGTATTCGCTACGAACATCGCCCAAAACTCGTTCAAATGGGAATGTCTCAATTTTACAAAAGTGAAGGATATTCGAAATGGATCGTAAAAGTTTTATTAACATATTATAGGAGTTGTAGAGGATGTCGGGGTCAGATGTCTCACTAATGTGCCTAAACATTGTACTAATGAAATCAGCGTCTTCTTCAAGAGCAGCACAAATTCTTGGTTCTCTAAGCAGATTGTACAAGATTGCCGAAGAATACTCAATAAGGAAATCATCCATGGAATTTATGTAGTATTCCCGTGCAATGGAGAACAATTGTTCGACCAAATTTTCGTCAAATTGTTCATTTTCTAGCTGAAAGATTTCGGCAATGAGTTTCAGGGCAAATCGTTTTACAAATAGCAATTCGTGGTCCCACAATTTGTTTTCCAGATTCGTTTGTATCGCTTTCATGTTTTTCAATAGAGAAGCATTTTTTGGACTTTTTTCAGCGTATTTAACGAGATGATTGAGTGCTCTGAGAAGTACTTCATGCTCCTTAGATGCTAGCAGAAGTAGGACAGTTTCTGGTTCCTGTGCGAGTATTTTGAATTCATCAAATTTGGTAAGGTCTTCTTGGCCCTTGTCTGTGTAGTTCTTTTTAGGTTCGACTATCTTACCTTTTTCCTTAGTCTTTTTGTCGTCCTTGTCCTTTTTCTTTTGTTTCTTTTCAGCCATTTTTCGAGGCTAAATTTAAATAAAAATTTGACAATTGTCAAACACAAAGAATATTTTGAAATTTTATAAAATTGGATTGCTAGTGAAAAAAGGTTTTGCATGTGTACGTATTTGGACAAGTGTATTGTGTGTGAGAATGTGAGAAAACAATTGAAGGACTAATAGGAAGATAGCGCCAAGGAACATTCTAAATTTACTTTGTTAGCAATCAATGAAATTTTCTTTAACACTATCCTGAACTCAAAGTTTTGCGTCTACTAGAAACCTTCATCAAAATTAATGTATTTCAAGCCATTTTTGGTGAAACTGATTGATTACTGATACTATACTTGCCAGAGAAAAGTGTTTAGGGGAGACTATGTCACCTTAGGATGAGCTCCTTTTGGGTTACGCAGTTAAAGCAAATAGCAGCGTATTTGAAGAATTGCTTAAGCCTAAAATGTTTCTTATAAATATTTATTCAAAAATTCGCAAAATTGTCGAAGTTACAGTGGAAAATAGTTGTCATGATCCGCTGCGTACTACGCTTACTTCAAATTTTAAACACGTTTTCCTCAAAATTACATTTTTTAAAACGGTGCCCAAAATATCTCGAGAAATCAGGGACCGATTTAGTTTTATTTCTCTTTATACTTATATCTTATATTTTGACTCTTCTTTTTTGTTGTAAATTTTAACGTTTTTTGTAAATAACAACGTCAAATGGCTGGGTCGATAAAATCTGTTTTAAGCTATCTAGTAAAAATTTATAAAACGGAATGGGTACCGTAAAAGCTATTTTCACGTAACACCCGTCGGGAGATACCCCCTCCCCCCAATCCTTAACCCCACCACACACATCACAATTTAATATTTTTACTCTATATATTTGAGATGTCTCTCTCTAGCTCCTGTAGCCCCTAGTGGGGCATGGGTGGGAGAAGAACTTCACCAGATGTTTTAATTTAAATTAAGGGACGAAAACGGCAATGCAATACCAAGTCATTCAAATTCCCTCATTCTGCTTACTCAAATTCCCTTCCGGACAAAGCCATGCGAATGCACCATAGGGTTGTCCCCTAGGCTTTGGCTACATAAAAAACCCTCATGGGGGACCGAGGCTCAAACCCTGGTACCATGGCGTGGGGATGGTGCCACTCAACCAATTCATCCAACTCTGTCCCCATTACATTGAATTGAACAATGGTTCTGAGAGGTGCCTGTCACCGACTGTACATTGTCCTAATAATAAATAATAAATTGTCTGTACTCTCAGGTTAATTAAAAAATATTTCTTCTAAGTTGTCTCATGGTTGTGCTAATATACAAATGGTAATAATAGTAATGTTTATATAAATATTCTTAGATTTAGTTCACACTTTGGACATTCATCCATTTTATGCACTCATTAGTCCTCAGTAGCGGAAGGGATAACGACAGAGTCGAAGGTTTGAATCTTGCCGGTGGACACTCATCGTTGTTTTCTGCTGACAACCGATAGTCAGGCCCGCCATAAGTAGTTGGCAAGGTCTCGTCAAGTCGCGTAAGACGACGCACACGAGCATAGACTCATTATAGCGTGCGATACAAGAATTTAAAGTCGCTTCCATCTCTACACTCTCCAGGTCAAATTTAGACGTACCTTTAAATTTATTAAATTAAATTTCTTTCCGAAACAGAACAACGCGAATGTGGAAGAGTTTACCATCTTCTGTTTTTCACTCGTCCTATGAGTCCGAAAATTTGTGACGAAGCGTATATTGTTACCTTCTTCACTCAACCTCTTAAACTATTTCGTTTATCCCTAATTTCTTCCTTATATCTATTTATGTACAAATGAGGCCTGTAAGTTTGGTAATGAACTCCGTGCAATGGATGTTAAGTATGTGCCGGATGCACCGGTTGACAAAGGCTTGTAGCTTAGAACAGCTTTTATTTTCGATTCGAAGATTCGAAGTTTTTTTCGTTTGGACATATTGCTATTGCACCATATTTCAGCAAGAGTATTAAATGCAACTCAAATCTTATTGATGCGAGCCTGTACATCAGCTTCAGCTCCACCGTCTGCAGCAACTATGCTTCCGAAATAGCAAAATTTATAAACTTGTTCTATTTGTTGCTGTTTAAGATAAATTTCATGTAGTCTCCTGGAGTCCAAGTCCAGAAGTTTGGTTTTAGTAGCACTGATCTTAGGCCCTGTTCTGCGACCTTCTTTTCTCAGGGTTTCAGATATTAGGGTTACATGACTCTGTTTGTTGGATAGGAGAACTATATAGTACAGTTGCGTAAGATGGGTGGTCGTCTACGGTGCTGAACAATACGTCATTAATAACAATCAGGAAAAGCAAAGGTGACAGTATGGATCCTTGCCTTACTCTGTTTAGCAATTGAAAGAGTTTTACTTGTGTAACACATTGTGTTCCTGAGTAGGACTCCCTTATGATGGTGGATGTTTTTTTTGTGATGCTTCTCCCCATATATACCCCGGATCAACGCTGTCAAGCTCTCAAAATCGACGAACAACAGATGTAAAAGGGACCTCCATTCGGCGGATTGCTCGATGATAATTTGGAGGGTGTTGATCATTTAGAGCGCGTTCGATTGTTTGCTTGATTCGAATTAGGATGATTTATGCAATCAATTTGGAGACTGCAGTTAAATGACAGATACCGCGCCAATTGCTACAACTTTTCAAGTCGACTTTTTTTTGGGAATTTTCGCAATGTCAGAGGTTTCATTTTCCCAAAATTCCTGGCTAACGGGGAGAAGAATATCAGCCGCTGTAATGAGATCCGTCTTATTCCATCAATCCATGTAGCCTTACCGAAGTCCATTGACATAATTGCGCCTGCCAACTCCAATCTTGTCGGTTTGTGTTCAAGCTCTTATGAAGACGTATTCGATGGACCAAAGGTGTTGTTTAGGACTTCATCAAATTATCATATGCTAATTTTTTGATTTTTATATTACTCTCCGATAGGATTTTTACTTATAAATTTCTACATATTTTCTCTACGTGGTCATGTTACACATTTTTGGAAATGTAATAAGATGAGCAATCCAATAAAAATAAAAAAAAGTTGTATTAATTACATGAATTTCGGAGAAAATTTGGGAAAATGCTGAACTTTAGGTAATTGCAAAGCATTTTTTTCAGTTTTGGAAGTGACTGTACGTGCAATAGTAGGAGTTAGATCAGTAGTGTTGACATTTTTTGAAAGATCATTAGGATAGTTGCGTTTAAGCGTTTGTTTGATGTGGCTGTGTTGGGTAGATCAAGAGATAAAAATAAAAGAGTAATGTGCATACAGATTGCCCTCCCCCCTGCCATACAAACCATTTCGGCCATTTTTTGTTTGTCTAGTTGAGATCTATCATTTTGGCACGTCAGATCTGAAACACCCTGTAGTATAGAGTGCACATAATGTTAAATAATTTAGGAGATCGCTTTGTGATCACTTGAAAAATACTGTGAAGGCTGATCTTTCTGGTTCCTTTCAGCCCTTGTGGGGCATAGGGCGTCTATTATACCGACTTTTCATCTAGCCCGGTTCTGCGCCAACGCCTCCAACTGTGGCCACGATTTGTTGATCTGGGTACCTTCCCTCTCGACAGATCTCCATGTTTTGCGCGGACGTCCAATTCGGCGTCTTCTTGGATTTCGTAAGGATTCCAATATAGAGCCTGCTGTAAAAGCTGATGCAGATTGATTATGATAGTTGCTTCATTCTCCTTTTAATTAATATAAGTTAAAATATAAAAACATCGAATTCTTAAAAAAACCAAAATTGGAATTCGGAGGAAATTTTGTACCTGTGCTATCTAAGTCCGTCGAAGACATTGGTAAAGCTAAGTTACATAGTTTATTACGTTAATGTAATTCTACAAGAAATTTTTCTAATAATCCACTTAGTTAACTTGTTGAATTTGCCAATTATAAACACATTGGCTAGGAGTTTCGGTGACGTAGGCTAGGAGTTTCGATTATTTAGTTTTAAATATTATTAAGCTTTGGTATTTCTTACAAATTTTTATTTATATATCAATATTTATATAAATAATTAATTTATTTTGCTACAATGAAATCAGTTTATTTCTTTCTATTAGCTGGATTGCTGGAAAATTCATGTAAGAGTGTTTTATTTATAAATTAATTTCAAGAAGTCATCCGTTAAAACTAATGTGCTCATGTTAACAGAATTAATTATTATTTTAAAGAGTTCTTGTAGTGGTTTTTTTGTAGATTGTGCAGTTTGTTTAGATGGATATTTACGAAAGTAGGACGCGTTTGAGAAATTAAGGCTAAAAGTGTGTTGAGTTGTGAGAAGGCCGATTTGTGATAATCCATTTTATCTGAAATGATCTAAACGTGAAAATGTCCCCAAATCATTTTTATTCTTCTAATTAGTCTTGTGGCCTTGGCATTTTTACAGGGTCCCTATGACTACGCTATTATTGTCACCACAGCCATTGATTTATATAGCCTAGAGTAGGTACCTGTTCAGTTCTAAGGTTCTGGCCAAATCTCAGATTGTATAATGTATTTCCTGCCTGATCGCGCTAAAATTTCTGTTTAAATATATATGAGGTAGGTAAAGTCTGGTAAAAATAAACTCGTAAATATTTTCGATTAGATAAGCAAACAAAGCAGGTATAAACTTTTCGATATTAACATTTAGAAATTTATTTTTCCAGATTTTATTTTTAATATTAATTTAGTCAACAACGGACTCGACTGGCAAGTGACAATGGATAACTGGGTAAGAGAAGGATTGTTCATATTTTTCCATGTTCCCTTCATTTCGGAGCTGAATATAGTGATTAAACCGTTTTTACCTTCCCAAAATATTCAGCCTCGTCGGTACGCCTGAAACCCCACTACCAAAGCATTACTAATATTCTCTTCGTGCCTGCACCATTTTAAAAATTGGGAGTTTTCACATTAAGAACGCCTTCAAAAAAGCACCATTGTATGCTTTGGAGCTAAATTGTTCATCAAAGCGGTTTTGATTTATTTTGGGAGTCTTCGTGTGCCGTTGAAGTCTTCAAGAGTTTCGAGTCTAGCACGAAGCTTCGTCTCGTTGTGAGTTGATAAGATTCAAAGTCCGATGAAATAAGGTTGAATGCATCCTTAATATTTTATAATACTCGCCTCTTTCAGTATTTTTAAATATAAAATAAGTATTTTCAAAATAATACATATTTTGTTTTACTTGCGCGAACATATCGATGCAATCTTATTCAATTTGGTGATTTGTTGAATCGAATCGTTTTGAACTCAATCTCGGTATACATGAAAATTTAACTAGGATTTATCCTCGATTCCGCTCTTTATGTCTATGAAGTAAGTATGTGTGTCGTGCTTGTAAATAAATCAACTCAGAGCGTTGATTTAGCAGTAGTGTATTAAGAATGAATATCTAAGCAGACAACCCAATTTAAGAGTAAGTCTTAATTACACATATCTTGAACTTAAAGCTTACTGTTTGTTCCGTTTGACTAATGACTATGTGCACACTATACTGAGGTTATTTAAGGGAGACTTTTACCTTCGAGCAGCATTTCTCAGATGCTCATTTTTTATTTTTTTTGGGAAAATTAATAAGTATAGACGACTGGTATAACGCAAGGTAGCCGTTTCTGCCCTCTACTATTCGTTCTTGCCATTAATGACATTGTTTATCTGATCTGATGACATGCAGATCTTCTTCTATGTCATTCAAAAGGACTTAGGCACATTCCTGGATTTGTGTGGGCATAATAGCTTATATCTGAATTTTCAGAAGTTTGGGGCTATGTCTTTTTCTAGAAGCCTCAACCCCCAAGTTTTTAAACATATCTTTGCGGTGAATGGCCTCCGTCGCTTGCTGCCCATAACTTGTGGTAAATCTTGATAGAAAACTTGATTTTCGCCGATAATTTAGACTTTTTGAAAATATTTGTTTAGAATTTCTTTATAAAAGTAATTATGGATGGGTATTCGCAGTCTCGGTACACTTTAAGAATCTCGCGGCACGCTAAAGTACTGCGGCACACTGATTGAGATCACTGTTCTAGAGAGTTCTCGGATTTATCAACTTTGATTCATTTGTGCCGCTCCTTAGTTAGACTTGTTCTAGGATATGCATCTAAGGTCTAGTCGCCCTAATACGCTATTTATTCCAAGCGTATTAAATCGGAGCAGAGTGATTTTATTAGATTTTGCTTTTTTTTTCTAACAGGGCTCCCTTGTGACGGACCGATTAGATACCCGACCTACACCGACTACCTCCGTTTGCTCGGTTTGCACGCACTTGAGAAAAGGCACACAATCGCTGACTTGGTTTATATAGGGGGCCGATCAAGTATTACGTAATGAAGTTGGGGGGGGGCGCTTGTGAAACGTTACGGTGCGTCATAGGGGGTTGGGTCAAGCAACGTGTTACGTAACAATAAGTTTTTGTTAAAATTAAGATTGCTAACTCTTAACTCGTGATTCACGGTTCAGTTTACGCGAAACGTTACAGCGCGTTCCAAGGGGGGGGGGGCGGGCAGAAACCTTCAAAAACTGCGTTACGTAATACTTGAACGGCCCCTAGCTCTTGAATTCAAATATTGACTTAGGTACTCTTGTAAGCAAAGCTTCCGTTAGGCAGTCCCAACATAGTCTCCGAAGAATTAAGTAGGTACTATCTATTCTCTGTGCTTCTACGACTCTCTGTTATGCATATTGTGTAATGAGTTTCCTTCCAAGTTTTCTTTCTTTGCTTTTCTTTCGTTAGTTTCTTTTCCTATGCATGGGAGCTTCACTCCACAAATTTGTTGGAATAGGTTAATTTTTTCTTGGCTGCTATAACCAAGAAGAGTGCCTTGTGTGTTCAGTGTATGATTATTTTGAAAACAGGATTAGAACTGAACAATAGAAGAGAAAAAATTTGATTTATCTAAAAAATTGTCAAAAAATGTTTAAAGTAACTGTTTTTTGAAGAAAATATTTTTTTTATTAAATTCAAGTATTTTTATATGAAATTGACCCTTAGTACTTTCATTCTATAATTATTTATTGTTTTTGACATATTCTATTTAAAAAAAATATTGTCATAAATTATTGAAAGCTCGTAGCTTTTGAAAAAAGCGTCGGACCTTAGGGCTACATGACTTTGTTGAATAGAAGATATACATAGTCCATGTACGTATGGGGGTTAACAAGTTTCCACCTAATCACTCGCAATGGATGGTCGTCTAGGGCGCTGCAAAATACGTCATTAATGACAATCAAGGTGGCAGTATACATCCTTGTCTTACTCCGTTCAGCACTTGGAAGGACTCTGACAGTTTTCCCTTGTGTAGGACATGACATCGAGCTCCTGAGTAGGACTCCTTTAAGATGGTGAAAATTTTTTCTAGGATGCCTCCTACGTAAAGCTGTCAAATGCCTTCCCAAAATCGAACATAAGATACTAAGCCTGCTGTAACTCAATGTAACTACGACTATTAGAATCATCGTTGTGATGTAACATCAGGGATCATTGTAGTTATCAAGATTTTGTCTAGTCAATGTCTGGTGCTGAAATTAGATTTTCGATAAATAGCAAAAACTTTTCATTTTAATTAATAATTAGTATTTATTTGTGTAACTGAAGCCAAGAAAATGTTCAGATAGATTCTGAGGTGACCTAGGTCGGATCTGAATTAAGTTTTGATCCGGAAAGAAACGTAGAAATAGAAACGTAGAAAGTGGTAGTAAAAGTAGAGTCTATCTATGTTTAAATATTAAAATCCTGCTGTAAATACTCACTACAAAAGAGTAAGAGTCAATATTGAACATGTTGTGATCTTCATAGTCGAAGTGTTACATTCATCGAGAAATAAAATTCTAAGATTTGAAAGAAAAGTGCGAAGACCTGAAAACAAAAAGTCATGTCAAAACGACATCTTGATAAAATTAATAAAAGCTGAGTATCTATGTTCAGATACTTTTTATTTTAGACCTTTGAATTTATTAAATGCTATCATCGACGGTAGATTTTAGAACCTATGGACAAATTGTAAATAACTACGTTGGATATGAATCAAAAGCAAATTACGAGTAATATACAACTTTACAAATTTTAAAGGATTTTGCATTTTCTAGATTTTCAGCTTCTAGAATTCCGGCTATTCAGAAATTCTGAATATCCAGGACTTGATATTTCAGGATTATAGACGTTACTCGTTAATAAGCTGGCAGTTTGCATGAAACTTGTTGTTGTTGGTGCTTGGTGCGATTTAACATTTTGAAAGTCGACACTGTCCTTCCTTTAAGTGTAGAACCTCATTCAATTCCTACAGTTTAGTGTTGATTCTAAATAATTAGACTATATTCTGAAATCGTAAATGGTTTTCGAATTGTCGGCAGAAAAATATTTTGAAATTCGATACTCTGGCACTGAGCGCGTTATTTTTTCACCACATACTATTTCAGGGAGCTATGTTAATTTGATTCTTTCAGTTTATGTGAATAGCTTGAAAGATGAAGCTAGTACTCGTATTTACGTTGGTCTATTTAAAAGAGATAAGTCTGAATTCCAACAACAATGCGGAGCGGCGCTTTTGTCAACCAACATAATTTTGACACTGGCAATCTGTTTTACGTAAGTTGCTGATTTATTAGTTACCATGTAAAATAATTTTTTTTTAAAACCAAAATAGAGATAGATCACATATGGAATTAGAATACCGCGAATTCAGATCTGGCGAAATTAATTTACAACCAGCAACTGACTTTTTAGCGCTTATGAATATTAATGAAAATCCCATTCAAAGAAATCTGGACAAGTATGTAATACATCCTGATTGGGAAAAGGATCGTGAAAAGAATAATTTAGCGCTAGGACGCTTTAAGGAACCCATCCCCAAGAATGTTCATATGCAAACTGCAATTATACCTCATAAGAAGCAAAAAGTACTTAGTTGCAGTTATGTAACGGGCATTCGAAAGGTTCGAGTTCTTTTTACATAATTTGATCTCCTAAATTTTGTTCGAAAATATATTTTAACTATTTCAGAACCAAACTGTGGGTAGGACTTTAGGACGTACAGAAATATTAAATAAAGTACAAGAGATTTTCCAAGTAGTTCCTATAGAAATTTTATCGAAAGGTACACGTACAGATGAAACTCCTTCACAATGCATTATTCTGGGATCAACAGCTGAAAATGATACCGTGGGAGGCTGCGTTCCGTGTGGCGGTGTCTTAGCTGCTATCACTGACTCCCTTTTTTCGTGCATGAATGATACGGAAGGCAAGGAGGCAGATTACTCGTATACATCTAAAACTAGACGATTATTACATATGTGGAGACACCATGATTGGATTAAGTCGACAGAAGACTATCTAAAGAATAATTGTGTCGTGAAGTATCCAAGGATAATATCAAATATTCTAATGTTAATTGCATTCCTTGAAAAATTATTTAATTATGTCAATTATTTCTAACATGCCAATGTATTTGTAACATATGTATTAAAGAAATGATTAATTGCTCTTAACTAAGAGGTGCTGGAAAAATAAAAATCGCTATAAACTGCTTAATGATATAGGGCCTTTTAGTTTTATCCATTTACTAGTTCTCCTAGGATTGCTGCAGATGAGAATTTCTAAAGTTAGCAAAAATCCAATACCAAGTGCAAGTTGGACTTGCGCAATAAGTGTCCCGTGCATTTACTAGTTTTTCCTCATCTCTGTTCCATTTAATTACTTGCTTTGTTTTAGGTAAACCACAGTAACTTAACCGGGATTGCTACAAATGCGGATTCTTAAACTACCCATCTGTTGATGTGGATGCAGATTGCAGACGCCAATATTAAATAATCCGGCCAATTGGACTTGCGCAATTAGTGTTCCGTACCGTGATTATTTTTAAAATAGGATTCTTTTAGAGAGCGAGGAGACGTCACGCTTCAATTCCTCGGCCATGTCAAAACCAGAGACTAAACCAGTTGCGACGTTATTCGAAAAGAGCTTGCCTTGTAGTTCCCAATCCATAAGAGTTTTGAAGATAGAAAAGGCAGCGCGACAGCTTGATTACTCTTTTTCTTTAACAATGTAAAGGTTAGGTACAAGTTAGGTAGAGTATGTTCCCCAATTGGTACCATGTCCACAGCAATGGAATAAATTTTGTCCTTATTTAATTATTAATAATTATAATATAATTATTAATAATTAAATTATTTAATTATTATTTAATTAAAATAACTTAAAGTTGCCTTTAATGTGATTGCTTTTAAATATACCAGTGATTAGAAATATTTTTGTTTGTGATCTAGTTACCTATGGAAAGAAATCCCTGGAACTCGCCGGTCAAAATATGCCTTCTTCGCGATGAGGTTAAATTTCTCCTTCGTATTTCCCCTTCGAAGTGCCTCACTCACACATGTTACACGCACACGTTATAGCCATTCCTTAGTTATTAGTTCTTTGGGGTAGACTCACTCCGTAACGCGTGGACCGATTTCTATGATTATTTTTTTTTTGGGTAGATTATGTTCCCCGATTGGTACCATCCCAAAACCCGATTGGTACCATCCAAAACCGATTGGTACCATGTCAAAAATTTTTTGGTGGGGTTGGTGTGGGGTTTAACGCGTGGACCGATTCGGAAATAATTCCTTTTTGCTTGTATAGAATATGATACCCCATTGCTGATAATTTAGTCCTATGGTTGGGTGGTGGGGGGAGGGTTAGTCTAACTTCGTAACGTGTGGACCAATTTGGATGATTCTTCTTTAGATATGTAGAATATGTTTTCCCACTCGTACGACGACAAAAATTTATGGGGAGGGGGCGAGGGTGTTACCCAATTTCTTAACGCACACACCTAATTGGATGATTCTTTTTGGTTGTATACAATATGATTCCCCATTGCTACTATATGAAACAATGTTGACCTATGCTTGGGGTGGGGGTAGTGGTAACCTAACTTTGTAACGCGCGGACTAATTTCGATGATTCTGACAAAAATTGTGACTTGTGGCGATAGTTAGAGGGGAGGCGCCTAGCGTCATAAAGCATAAACCGATTTTTAGGATTTCGATTCCGTTGGACAGAATACGTTTCCTAATTGATAAATGATAATAATTTTGTACCTAGAGTAACTACGATGATTCTCTGACTACGATAAATCTCTCTTGCTGTATATAGTGCGAGGTGGCGCACTAGGGCCATTATAAGAATTTTCTAAGATGATGGTATGAAAGGGTGACCGTGACTAATTTCGTAATATGTCGCCGGATTTGGATAATTCTGTTTCCATTCTTTAGAGTGCACCAAATTTGCAACTTGTTTGCCTTGTTCGTACGAGGAGAAATTTTTCAGTCGTATATATGAGAACACTAAAAAGCAAAAAATAAAACAGTTTTAAGAAAAAAGTTGAACTGACTTCACAAAAAGCGCTAAAATGCATAAAATAATTTTTAATTTTATATCTATTACGACATTTTGAAGTCGGTGCAAATTAAACAAACAAAACAACTACCCAACCACAATTGAAGATAATATATAAAACTACCTGAGCGTGTTAGCTCACGGAATTATAAGTAAGGACTATTTAATACTTTTGTTGTAGTTGTTTATTTTTGTCAAACTTTAAACGCGTTTTTCTCAAAACCATGTTTTTAGAAACGCCGTGCAGAGTTTGCAAATAACTTTGATTTTTGTGTTTCAGATAATAGCGGAACGCGGAATACTACACGGCGCAGCGCGTGGATATCTCGCAAATTTTACAATTTAAAGAATTAAAAAACATTTTTTTGTCAACTGCACTAATAGCTGGAAAAGTCGAATTATGCATTATTTACCTTCTTCTGTGAGAAAAAAAATAGTAAATTTCAGCCATTTTTCAGGCCGCTCGACCAGAACGTACAGTTAAGTGTAACAAAGTCCAGGCCTTTCTGGTCATTACACCTCTTCACTCCTAAGCCAATCCTCTCTTTCGTTGCATTGATTGATTCTGGCCTTTCTTCACTGCAACTACCCAGGCTATTGATTTTGTGACTTTCCTACTACCGTACACAGCGTGCCTTGTTTCGTGGAGTCCTTTCCGACCAAATCCTTGTCACCTCGGGGGTGCCTCAAGGTAGTATCCTTCGACCGCTTCTGTTTGTCGTATATATTAACGATGTTTCGCTTCTTTTATCCAGTATTAGAATTATCTGTTATGCTGATGTTGCTAAGATTTTCCGCACTGTTTCTCATGAGTTAGACATTAAACTCCTGAACTCAGATTTAGCGATGTTCAATGACTGGTGTTTACGTAACGGCCTTCCTTTAAATGCCGGCAAGTGCACCAGTAGGACTTTTTCCGTAGAAGACATCCTGTCCTCTCCGACTACGCCATGGCGGATCAAGATATAAGGCTTTGTGAAGTGATGATTTAGTCAGATGGAAGTCAAAGGAGGAAAGGTCTTTGACTTTTCGTAGCATCCTGGTAATTGGCTCGCTTTGACCGTAGTTTATGCGATAGCGGTCGAGTCGGAAAAGGAGAGTGGACCTAAAGTTGCAGGGATTGGTGTAGATGGTAAAGATTGCAGGATTGAAGGGCAGTCTATGGCACCAGTTAATAACTGATAAATGAAGAGAATGTCGGAAACATCACGACGTTTACTTAGAGGTTGTAAGTCGATCAGTTTCAGACGGTTTTCATAAGGTTGAAGATTGAATCTGTCTATCCACGGAAGATCACATAGAACAAAGCGAATGAATCTACGCTGGACGGATTCAAGCCTGTTAATCCTGGTTGATCCTGTAATGTACCTGGCTGGCATATTCAAGGAGAGGTCTAACGAAGGAGATATAGAGAGATTTGGAAACATAAGTTAGCCGGTGCTCTCAACATATTGAATTTAGCCACGCACCCGAACTATTAACTCACCGGAATTACTGGAGGCTCTTAATTTTTCTCTCCCTCAACGCACCTGGAGAAATCACGACTTCTTGTTTGTCCCAGGCTGTATGATTCTTTGCACCGACTTCAATGTCGTAATAGAAACGTTGAATGTTTTTAGCGTTTTTAATGAAATGGGGATTTTTTTAACAATTGTACTATTTAATTCAAGATACGGCCATACAAAAGTAGTGACAGCTCAGTGGTGCAGCAAAAGCTGCCATAAATTCTGACGATAATAAATTCGGCATCAACGAAATTAAAATCTGAAATACTTCATCAAACAGCTCATTGTAAAGTAAGAGTTTCATGGCATCTATGTAACATTTACGTCATTGCATGGCTTAATCTCTCGCTTGATTGACTTGCCCAAATCCGTGCTCAACTTACCTCAGCCATGGGGCAGGTTGAGTTTATGTGGGTGTTATAGGAGCATTTTGCACCCTATACCCTATTAAAAGGATCGAAAAAAAAGAAAGAGAAATTGCTTTGCATGTTCTCATTTTATAGCATTTTAGAGAACCTACTTTTCAATTGCTCGCTGAAGACTTAGAGCTTTGACCATTTTAATTCGAGGGTAAAAGGTTTACCATTTCAACTTGTTTCTAACTTCTTCCTTTTTAGATTGCGTTTTATGTAGTTGTAAGTTCAGTTTTCAATTAAATTTTATTATAATATTAATTAGTAAAGTATTCGTCAAAACTTTTTTATTGATACCCATATCCCCGTATTTGGAAGAAAAATTACACAGTACACAACAATATGGCGAGTGATGGCCGCCGATGTTTTCTTGACATTTCATACCTTTATCCTATGGCACTCTCAGAATTAAGGCTAATCTGATGACACCAGGAAATAACCATGGGAATTAGATGATACTAGATGAAGTAAGACGTAAAATATGGTTTTTTTGGCCCTTTGGGCATATGAAACAATTATAAGACCCGTGGTCACCTATGCAGCTCTCGTGTGGTGGCCAAAAATAGAACAAAACACAGCGCAATACACAATGCAAAAACTGCAAAGGTCGGCATGTCGACGAGCAGCTATGGAGGCTCTATTAGATTTCCCCCTTTACACCTACGTCTAAAGAAGTAGGCTAGCTCAAGAACAATAAGGCTGCTCGGCACCAATCTTCTCCCAGCAGGTAGAAGACAGAACGGGCATCGGGGTCTACGGAACAAGAATAAGACTGCACAAATCGCTCGGTTAACCATCTTTCAAGCAGAGATTTATGCCATCGAACTCTGCGCACGTGAAATTACTAATAGAAGTATACGCGGTGCTAAAATATATATTATGTCCGACAGTCAGGTGGCACTCAATGCTTTGAGGTCATACAACTTTGAGTCTAGAATCGTCTGAGACTGTCTCACGGCTCTCAAAGAACTGACTCAGAGCAAAAGCATGGTACCCAGGCCATTCTGTTTCTACTCGAAAAGTCGACTGGCAATGTCATTGGGAGGACAAACGCAAGCACTCACACTGGACAATTATTCCAGGGTTAAGACAGGCAAAGAGGTTTATAACCTACTCAAAACAGAAAACGGAAGCGCTGTTCTCACTCAGCAGACCAGATTTAAGGCTCATAACAGGACTTCTAACTGGTCACTGCCCCTTGAACTACCACCTAAAAAAGTTTGGGCTAGCTGAAGATGATACCTGTCGCTTCTGTTTGGAAGAGGAGCGGAACACATACTCTGCCACTGTGAGGTCCTCGGCTGTGTCAGGCTCAGACATCTTGGTGGGACTTTCCCATCACCAACAGATATAGCAAAGACAGCCCCCAAAGAGATTTTAGGACTAATTAAGGAACTAAGGCTTAACTGGGTAGCTTAAATCTGAACCTGGATCAAGTCACAGAAGAATATCATCTTGGTCGAAGTGACTAAAGCATGTTGTGAGTCCTTGATCCACTTTTTATAATATAATAATAATATGCGTATTTGAAATGCCAATGGATGATATAAGCAATGTAAAGCTTAAGGGAAGAGTGACAGAATTTGATGTCACGACTTTCATAGATGGATCCAAAATTGCGGGAAAGCCGAAGCAGGTATCTGAACTGAATTTTGAATGTCATTTAAGTCTGGGGCAGTACACCACGGTACATCAAACTGAGAATGAATCAAGTCATGGACAAAAAAGTGCTCATATCACTTGATAATCAAGTGATTTGATATTTGCAGTACGCCAAAGTAATGCGGTGTTAATAGCAGTCCACATACTGTACTACTTCGCAAGTTCTCAATATCCACTATAACTATTTTACATTTTCTGGAATTTTACAGGAAGCACAAAAAGTGTTCAACCTTATAAACAAAATAAATAAAAATCCACTCCACTCCACTTTTTGGATTATCAATCAGTTTGGCAAGGAGTTTAGTATCATTGAGACGTTTCAAAATTTTCTAGTTTAAGTTTTATAAATTTTTTATATAAAAAAAATAATTAATTTTATCTATAAAAATGCGAGAAGTTTTTTTATTTGTATTAACAGTATTGCTACGAAATTCATGTAAGAGTTTGTTTGGCTTTAAGTTAATTTAGAAAGTTAACTGTTAGAGGTAATGTGTTTTAAAGAGACTTAAAGAACATATTTCTTTGTTATTTTAAGTGGTCTTGCAGTAAGAACATTTATAAGGTTATCATATCATGACTAGACCTTCTTGAAATTAATTAGCTCCACCAAACTTGATATGTAGGAATTGTGTAATTTGTCTGGAAGAATCGAACATATGTTCAAAGCTAGTCTTTAGAACTAGAAACAAGGGCAGGAGTTTGTGATCACGTGTCGGCCTTTCAACTCGGAGGTCCCAGGTTCGATCCCACCGGCGGCGATCCATGGTTGTTCTTTGATGACAACAGATTGCAGAAAAAAGGCCATGGTGGTTGTAGAGAAATACCAGTAGTTCGGAATCCACCTTAAATTGTAGGTTCATTTGCAATCGTTGTCTCAAATTGGGTGAAGTTCTTCTATTCTCCCCATGTCGCATAAGGAGATACGGGAACTAGAGAGGGAGACCGTGATAAAAGTCGATCCTATGGCGATATTCAACAGTTGCCGGTAGTGTGTTAAACTTTTTCACCGTATATTTTGTGCGGCGAACTTAATAGCTGAAGTGTTACATTTATCAAGAATGAAAATTCTAAAATTTGAAAGGATTGGAACGTAAAGCAAAATTGTGAAAGGGCGAAATCCTGAAAACAAAAAGTTATGTCAAAACGAAATCTTGATACAATTAATAAATTCTGAGGATCTATGTTAACATACTGTTATTTTACGAATTTAATAAAAGCTAGTAACAACGTTAGACTTTAGAACCTGCGCACAAATTGTAAAAAATTCCAATAAATATGAATCAAAAAAGCTTTTAACGATAGTAAGGGGCACTTTTAAAAATTTTAAAGGATCTTGCATTTTCAAGATTTTCAGCTTCTAGAATTTCGAGTATTCAGGGATTTTGTTGTTGCGATTCTTCATAACCAGGATTTGATATTTGAGGAAACTCGTTAATAAGCTGGCAGTTTGCATTAAATTGTCGGTGCTTGGTATGGTTTAACATTTTGAAAATCGACACTGTCCTCTCTGTAAGTGTAGAACCTCGTTTCATTTCTACACTTTAGTGTTGATTATAAATCAATATACTTTATTCTGAAATCACAAATGGTTTTCGAATTGTCAGCAGAAAAATATTTTGTGAGTAACCTCTGCTGTGAAATTCAAAACTTTGGATCTCATTACTTTTTTATTGCACCTCCATCTACTTTAGGGAGTTATGTTAATATGATTCTTACAGTTTATGTTGAAAGTTTGGAAGATCAAGCTGCTACTCGTAATTTCGTTAGTCTATTTAGAATAGATCATAAAAGAGGAAGATTTGAGGTTCAGTGGCAATATGAATGCGGAGCAGTGGTTTTATCCAAAAACACCATTTTGATGATTGCAAACTGTTTGATGTAAGTTTCTCATTTATATGGCTACCATGTAAAATAATTTTTTTTAACCAAAATAGGCATAAATCACAATTCAGACGTAGCGAAATTAAATTAGTTCCAGTAAGTGACTTTCTAGCGGTTATAAATATTAATCAAAACCCCATTCAAAGAAAGTTAGACAAGTATGTAATACATCCTGATTGGCAGAAGGATCGTGAAAAGTATAATTTAGCCCTAGGACGTCTTAAGGAAGCCATCCCTAAGGATCTTCCTATACATCCTGTAGTTATACCTTCCAAGGAGCAATTGTTACTTGATTGCAGTTATGTCACGCTTACTCCAAAGGTTCAAGTTCTCTTTACATACTTTGATCCCTTAACTTTTGTTCGATAAAATTATATTTTAACTATTTCAGAAGCAAACTAAGAGTAAGACTTTACGTACAGAAACTTTAAATAAAGTACAAGACGTCTTCCAGGTAGTTGCTATAGACATTTTCTCGAAAATTGCACGTGGAGGTCACTTATCTACAAACTGCATTTTTCTGAGACGTGATGTTGTAAATGATACCGTGGGGGGCAACGTTATGTGTCAAGGTGACTTAGTTGCTCTCACTGACTTTATTTATTCGTGCATGCCAAACAACGAAATAATGAAAGTAACTGCAAACCAACAAAATGTTACAAAATTTGAGTCTAAAACTAGACGATTACTACCTATGTGGAGACACCATGATTGGATTAAGTCGACAGAAGACCATCTAAAGAATAATTGCGTCGTGAAGTATCCAGGGATAATATCAAATATTCTAATGTTAATCGAATTTCTTAAAATATTATTTCATTATGTCAATTACATGCCAATGTATTTTAAAGAAATGATTAATTGCTCTTAACTAAGAGATGCTGGAAATAAAAATCTTTACAAACTGTGAAGTAGGGTTTTTAACGTCTACTAGTTTTACACCAAATGTGTTATTTTAATAAGAGTTATCACTTGACCCCTTCAAACCGAAAGAATAAGATAAGAATTTAGTGGAATATTTGTCACGTATTCCACAACGAAGAGCATCAGCAAGAACAATAAAATTACAACTTGAGCCGGAAGGAATGGAGATATCCACATACTCCAAATTACGGCGACAGTTCTGTAAAGAAACTATTAAATGCCTACGTCCATTGAAAAAGTACAACAAATTAACAGAAAAAATAGCTTTTAAGGAAAAGGAAAAGGAAGGAATTTGCACTAACTTCAAAATGTCGTAATAGATATAAAATTAAAATTTATTTTATGCTTTTTAGCGCTCTCCATTCCACAAAAATTGTTTTCTCATGGTATCAATCAAGGAACATACTCTACCCAACAGAAAAAGAATTATCGAAATCGGTCCACGCGTTACGAAGGTAGACTACCCCTCCCCCACCCTAGGCCAATTTTTTTTCTCCTACGAACAATGGAGGATCATACTCTGTACAACAGAAAAACAATCACCAAAAGCGGTCGACGCGTTAAGAAATCATGCCGACATAAAGAAAAAATAAAAATAAATAATAAAAAAAAAAAAATACACGTCGAACTTAGAACCTCTTTGTTTTTGGGAAGTCGGTTAACAATTAAAAGCGGGTAAACTAATTGTTCTTAAATTCATAGAAACTACACAACACATTGAATAGAAAAGGTAAATAAGAAGGTTTTCATTGTTTTTTTTTTCATAATTTGACTCATTAACAACCTCAACAATCGGAATTGCATAAAGTGTTTTATTTCATTTACCTGTAGGCTATATTCAGTAATGAATATCGCCTGGTTGCAGTTATTGAAGGCCGTACATTTATTAGGGGAGACCACAGAAGCGTTATTATGAATCCTGCGTAATTAGAACGATCAAACATCCACCAGCATGCATACGTCGAAAGATCCTGGACCTCTACACAGTGTTTTGTTAACAAAATCAGTGTCACCGAATTTCCTTACACCTTTTTACAGGATAGAGACTTCAAAGAATTGGGGATGTCATTAAAAATAAGGGAGGGCATACAAAATATTACTTCAGATTTGCAATGCATATTTAAAATAAAAGTATATCACTCTCTAGTTCGCGTAACCCCTTTACCCGATTCGAGACAACGATTGCAACTTGAACCACTGAGATTTTCTCTGCGTCTTTAATGGCATTTTCATAGTAATCTGTTGTCAGTAGAAAACAGCCATGGATCGCCGGATTACTTTTTTTGTTTTTTTTTTTTAGCGGGAGCGGTGAACATCTTTCTTTCACGGGCAGCCCGTGCCCTCCGGTAGGGTAGTGTGAGATTTTTACTCACTAAAAACACCTCTCTGGGGATAAGCCGAAACAGGCCACATAGAATCGGGTTCCTTTTCGTCCCGTCCCAGTCTCTCTTAGTGGGTGTAACTGAGTATTCAGTTATCCCACTGTTGCCACTATCCTCGGTTTCCTGGATCACTGCTAGAATCCTAGCCTATTTATTTATTTAAGCTTAATAAAAGCTATTACATAAAAATACAAAATACGAGCTATAACTTAATACTAATTCTACAAACTATAATAAATGGTAAGTAATAATAAATAAATAAAAAGTATAACCTACAATATGAGCTATAAATACAGTGGATACTGGCAGAAGGCGTAAGGTAGAAGAATTAAGTTAGGCGATCAGGATCAAGATGGGCGGGGTCAAGATATAAGGCTTTGTGAAGGGATGATTTACTCAGATGGAAGTCAAAAGAGGAAAGGTCGTTGACTTTTCGTAACATCCTGGTAATTGGCTCGCTTTGACCGTAGTTTGTGCGATGGCGGTCGAGTCAGAAAAGGGGAGTGGACCTAAGGTTACGGGAGATGGGTAAAGATTGCAGGATTGAAGGGCAGTCTATGGCACCAGTTAATAATTGATAAATGAAGAGAATGTCGGAAACATCACGACGTTTACTTAGAGGTTGTAAGTCGATCAGTTTCAGAAGGTTTTCATAGGGTGGAAGGTTGAATCTGCCAACCCACGGAATATCACGTAGAGCGAAGCGACTGAACATACGCTGGACAGATGCAATCCTATTAATGTGAGTTGTTTGTGTAGGTGACCATACCTGGCTGGTATATTCAAGGAGAGGTCTAACGAAGGAGACGTAGAGAGATTTGGAAACATAAGGATTGGAGAACTCTCTAGACCAATTATTATGCTGTCAATGTGGGAACGGAAATTGAGTTCACTATCACAGATTATTCCTAAGTCACACAAAGAGGTAACGATAGGGATTGGTACGTCGGTTAACATATAGACTCTAGGGGAATAAGAGATGGACTGGCATTTGGAGACATTGAGCTCTAGAAAGTTTTTCATGCACCATGTGGTGAATGAATCGAGGTCTTTTTGCAGGAGAAAAGATTCGGTTGTGGAGGAGATATGTTTGATTATTTTCATGTCATCGGCATAAATGGACAACTCTGAGGATAAAAATCAATGGGCCAAGGTGGCTGCCCTGAGAGACGCCGGAACGAGCGACAATAGGGTTAGAAATGGATGAGCTGAAAAGAATATTGTACTGAAGGTTGTTGAGGTAGGATCGAATCCAGGAGATGAATCTGGGGGGAAGCCTAGGCGATCAAGTTTGAACAAGATAACGTTATGGGAGATCTTGTCGAAGGCTTTACTAAAATCGGTGGCGATAACATCAACATCTTTACCGTTTTCCAGGGCACATAGTGTTTTGGAGACGAAGTCAGTAAGGTTGTTGGTTGTAGATCTACCTTTGAGGAAGCCATGCTGGGAGAGTGAGAAGATAGACTTACAGTGGAAGAATATGGAATCATAGACCAATTTTCCAAATAGTTTAGGTATGGATGATAATGTAGCAATGGGTCTGTAGTTGGACACATCGTTCTTGCAGCCTTTTTTGAAGATGGGAATAATATACGAATTTTTCCACAATTGAGGGAAAACTCTTTGAGTGACCGAGAGACGAAAAAGCAAAGTAAGGGGTTGAACTAGAATCATGGCACACTTTTTCAGAACGATGGCCGGAATGCCATCTGGACCTGGGTGAAAGTCGTCTCAAGCCCATTAATACTGGCTGCGATTAGTTCAGGATCAGGGTCAAAAGATGTGAACGATGTTTGAGTGCATTTGTCCATGAATGCAAAATAATTAAGGTCAGGTTGTAGAGAATTGTCGCTGAAAGATTTACTGAAGAAGTTTGCAAAGAGGTTAGAGATAACCTTAGGATCAGACGAAGAGGTATTCTCGAGCTTTAGGGTGGAAGGGTAACCATTGGATTTCTTCTTGGAATTAATAAAGTTATAAAAACGCTTGGGGTCGGATATGAGTCTAGTTTCCATCCGTTGGAGGTACTCATGGTAGAGGGTATCCCAACGTTCAGAAAAAGAGGTATAAGCAGATAGATAGGAATAATAGTCAGACTCAGTCTGGGTTAGAAGAAAAGTTTGCCAACGTTTATTTCTCCTGTTACGAAGAGAGCGTAATTGTTTGTCGTACCATACGGGGGATGAGGAGTAGTTCTTACGAGGAAGAAGAGGGATAGATTGTGTGAGACAAGCGTGTATTTCCGAATTTAACGCCTCTAAAGCAACGTCAATTGGGAGATGTTGAGGGATATCGCCAATATTAGAGTTGAGGAGCAAGTGATTTAATTTGTCAAGACGCTTTTACGAAAATTGAAGGATAAAGAAGACTCGGAGCTTGAAACGGCATGAGGGTGCTCGTAGGAGAAAACGAGGAACAGGGGAGGATGGTGACGGGCGAGGGAGGATGGTGACGGTCGAGGGAGGAGAGAACATGGTTGCTTTCTGCGACAGCCGAGTTAACTGGGTCTGAAGAAAAGATTAAGTCTAATTGTCTGTCCAGGAAGTTCCTGACTCCGCTTACTTGAAATAAACTTGAAACGGAGAGCTGATCGGTGAAAAAGGCTTCTTTGGCCGAAGATGTGTTAAGGGGGACAAAGTGAGAACAGTCCTCGGACAATGACCATTGAATGCGGGGGAGTCACCCAATAAAATAAATAAGGCCCCCCAGCAGGCAGAAAGAGCCTTCACATCAGCAGCAATAGATCCAATAAGATCACCATTGGTCGAAATCACTGCCGACCAAGTAGTAATGTCAAGTTTTACCTGCCCGACATTGCGGCGAAGGTCATCAACAATCGGCAGTACGGATGAGGAGGCCAATGACGAGACCAAATCGGGATCGAGGCCGGTAACCGCAGCCTGAACGTCTGCTAATGAATCTGACATTAGAGGACAGTTCGTGTGATCTCTCTAATAAGGCTTTGGAGTTCGACGACAACGAACCAGCAATAACCAGGAGCTTGTCCATCTTGGCTGTAAGGGCATTAGTGTCTGCGGAAGATCATTCCAGCGAGTGGAAAAGTAAATGACTCATGCCCGCAGCATGCATGCCACGGTTTTGTGGCCGAGCATTCGGTGCAAGTGAAAGAACCAGAAGATCTAGTTCCAAAGTGAAATACCATTCACTGACCTACTCACAAATCACAAAATCTCCGAAACTGTAAAGCTCTCAAATTTGGTGGATAGGTTCCATATACGAATATATGAGTAATTATGGCGCATGAAGTCGCTGGCAGCAGCTAGTAAGAATACAAATGCTACTTTTGATACTCGTATTAATACATACGGGCCTTACTTAGTATATCGGCGCCACCTACTAATCGACATTGGCCTTTAATGATGTTTTGCTTTCCTGCAACCCTACTCCCCCCAGTGATCTGCTACCTATCAAGGCCACAGTTTGCAGCTGGTCGTAGATAGTAGGCAAAAGGAGCTTATCTGGATAAGAAAGGCCTGCCTATTTAAGCTTATAATTTCCCTTTTTAACCGACTTCTCAAAAACAACAAGGTTCTAAGTTCGACATGTATATTTTTATTTTTATAATAATAATAATAATTTCGTATCGCGTGGACCGATTGTGGACCATGTGAAAGAGTTGTTTGCGAGGTGTGGTTGGGGGGATGAAACCTAACTTTGTAATGCGTGGACCGATTTGGATGATTCTTATGATGTTTTATAGAGTATGATTCCCCATTGCTAATAATGAAAACATATTCTACTAGAGTGGAGTCGGAAGAGGGAGGGGTAGTCTAACTTTCGTAACGCGTGGACCGAGTTGGTTGATTCTTTTTCTGAAATATAGAGAGAGTATGTTCCTCCATTGGTACAACGACACAATTTAAACGGTGGGGTTGTAGTAGGGGAGGGGTTGTATGTCAATGTCAACGCGTAAACCGATATGGATGATTCTTCACTACTAAGAAGGTAGACGAGGTAGACTAACCTAGTAACGTGTGGAACGATTTGGATGATTCTTCTATTGATGTGTAGAATATGTTGCCATATTGGTACGACGACGGCGAGAATTAAGGACTACTCCCAGGTCCTTTACACTATGAAGCCTACTCAAGACACCTCCGTCCAAAGAATAGTCAAAGAGAATGGGACATCTGCGGGAAAAGGTCATTACGGTGCATTTATTAGTATTCTACGACGGTTGCTAGAGCACCAGTCGTGGAAAATGTGAATGTCGGAGCTTAACAGAGCATAATCGTCATCATGAAAGACCGCTACTGTTGTCTTCAGATAGGTGAGATACATACATAAGAGTAATAAAACTTTCTAATTTGTTCTGAAAAGAAACTTGGAAAAGCTTGTTTGCCTGCAATAAGCCTGACGAGGACATTGCTACAATCTGACCAGAATTTCACATAACCTTTCCATGTTTCTAAATTATTTTAATAACTTCAAAATTTATTTAAAAAGCCACTTTGTAAGAAATTTTCAAATTTGCTCAATTATAAACAAGTCGAGTTTGGTATACGTAGGCTAGGAATTTTGCATCATTAAAAATTTTTGTGTGGCAACATCACGTATTTTTTAAATTATTATTAATATATAAATGTTTAGTATTTTTATCTGAAGAAATGAAAGCAGTTATTTTATGTATAATAACGGGATTGCTACAAAATTCATGTAAGATTTTCCTTGCTTTTTTTTGTTTCTTAATTAATTTCGAAAAATCACCGGTTTTCGAAAGTAGTCTATATGTACATATGTATGTCTGTATGTATCTAAAACCAAATATTTCACACAAATGCTTCAATATAAGGCCTGTTCCGAAAAGTTCTTTTCATATATAATATTATTAATAAAGCACATTTAATTACTACTTAGACTGCATTAAAAATAAAAAAATTAATTTCTTTAATTTTTCAAGCTTTGACGACTAAATTCGGGCCAAACTACGATTTTTTTTCGAACTTTTCGACTCCAATACATTTTTCGCTATGACTAATATGGTTATCTTTTACAGAATAAAAAGAATGGATAATGAAAGTTATATATATATAAGTTAGTATATATTTTTTTAAATTTTTTTTTCTTGTCTCTCCTTCATACGCTATACCATTGACGGGCTTGACCTAGTAGTTTCCGTCAATCCCTTGTGAATACCAATGGGTTCTCCTGCAGCCCCTGCGCAAGCTTGTTCTCGAGCTTTCAGTCAACATAGCCTTTGGATCGTTCACTTTTTGAAAATTCCTAGACTCTCTAATGTTTTACAACCCTTCTTATTACATTTCTCGCTGAATTTCACCAAGTCCCTGCCTGTCTTTCAACACTTGTGTATGATGGCTGCTGATCTTCGTACCACACGCGCAACTATTTGTTAATTTTCAGCACTTTTTATTTAAAACTTAATACCTTAATTTATTTTTAGCTGTCGACATTTTATTTGTTAGGTGACTTTCCGATACGACAAACAAATTTTAGAATTGTGGAAATACAAAATTAATGAATATATAGATAACGTGTAGGCCTACCAATCCGGAGGTCCCAGTTTCGAATCCCACCGAAGGCGACCCATGGTTGTTTTCTGCTGACAACAGATTACGATAAATGTGATTGGTTCGGAATTCGGGGGGTGGAACCTAACTTTGCAACGCGTGGACCTATTTGGATGGTTCTTTTGCTGTTGTATAGAGTATGATCCCTCATTGCTAATAGGAGAATAATTTGGTCCTATGGTGGTGGTGGGGGAGGGGGAGTGGTAGTAGCTTCGTAACGCGTGGACCGATTTCGATGATTCCTTTTCTGTTCGGTAGAGTATGTTCCTTAATTGATATCATGAGAAACAACATTTTAGTTGGATGGAAGTGGGGTAGGGTGTTAAACCTAACTTTTTAACGCGTGGACCGATTTGGATGGTTCTTTCTTCGTTGTATAGAGTAGAAGACACATTTACTGCACAGACTGCATTTAAAATGAAATGAAAATTCTATAGACATTAATCGAAACCATATGTTTGTTATGTTAAATAATCCCTAGCTCCTTTCTCAGAAATATTTTTGATTGTTTTCTTACGTAATGTTACGTTGCTAGCAGAAAAGAAAATTACATATAGTCCGGCGAAATTCGAACCCTTGACTCTAAGCACGTTATCTTTTATACCACTAAATCTTATGTTTATTTGAATTTCTTTCAGTGCTGTGCTTTCAAGGCCAAGACAATTCTCCATTTTACGTCAGCCTACACGCAAGAAAAGGTAAATCATATATGCACCGATGCGGGGCAGGGCTTATATCAAGAAGGGCCATACTGACTCTAGCAACCTGTTTTACGTAAGTTACTAATTCATCAATTACACAGTTAAACAATCTTTTTATTTTTCAAAAACAAAGGAACGTGGCACATGATAAATTAGCACGCGCAGAATATAGGACTGAAGAAGCCAATCTAGTTCCAGCTGAAGACTTTGCAGCGATTATGAATATTAATTCTGACCCCATTTTAAGACGTTTGGATAAATATATATTGCATTCTAATTGGCAAAGGAATCCTGAACATTATAACTTAGCACTAGGTCGTTTTAATGAATCCATTCCCGCGGATGCTGACATAAAGCCCGTAAATATACCGTCCCAGGAGGGATCTTTAGCTCATTGCAGTTATGTTACGCTTACTTCCAAGGTGCGAGTTTCTTTTTAAGTTTAATTTCCTTAAAATTGTTTGATATAAATGTATTTCAACAATTTCAGACCCAAACTAAGACCGGCTTGCTTAATTTCGTGAAAGAAGCTTTTGAGGTTATTTCTTCAGTTAAAATTAATATTTCAGTTTCAATTAAAGCGGGACGAGCGGGTGACGCCTCTGCAGACTGCGTTTTCCTGGAATCTGAAACTGCTAACGATACCTTAGGCGGCAGCATCATATGTGATGATGATACATTAACTGCTGTTACTTCTTCTATTAATACGTGCAATGAAATAAGGAAAAATATTACACAACTCGGATCATTTAATAGACAATTAGTACCTGTTTGGAGACACCATGATTGGATAGAGGCCGAGAAGAATAATCTGGGTAAGGGTAGTATCATACGTCCAGGGGTAACTGCGAACATTTTAATCTTCTTAGTATTACTTGAAAAATTATTGATTATTCTGTAAATCGTCTTTAATGTTAATTGTTTGTTTATATCTAATTTCACATATATACTAAAGAATTAATTAATTGTTCCAAATTTATAGATGCTGAAATAAATATCGCAACTTTTGTGTATCTTACATTTTCTCTATTTACCTTTCTGATTTGTTTTGAATGTAGCGCATTAAATTCAGTTTATGCAGGTGCCACATTACGACAGTGTACACGACAGTTTGCATAATTTCGAATATCGTCATCGTCGAATGAACGAACGAATATGCCATCGAATATTTGGTATTGGAATTATCGATTGTAATCGGTTCTTTCTTACAATCACATTTGTTGTAGGTTAGGTTAGGTAGGTTAGGTTCGTGTGGCTGCCTTACAGGGCACACTTAGACCTCAAAAGGCCCATTGTGGTGCCACGGGAATCCAAGAATTCCCTCCACCTCCTCATTGGAACCATCCGGAGCTGTCATTGAAGCGCCAAAGATCTGCAACGTCAATCGCCGCCAGATCGCAGAGACTATTAAATAAATAGCTACCCAAGAAGGACTTTCGCCTGCGTGCCAGTGTAGGGCACCGGCATAGGTAGTGGAATATAGTTTCCTCCTCTTCCTTGTCCATGCAGCTTCTGCAGAAGTCATTTGAGAAGATATCGAGTCTCTCTATGCCCCTCGAAAGCAGACACTTGGAGCGCTCTAGATCCAGCTTAGGCCAGATCTGTCTGGACGTATGGCACGTAGTGCCGTTTGCCCATCTGTGGTTCGCTAAGTTAATTGCCCTCGTGCTAAGCAACATGTTACAGGTTGCCAGGGGCCTACCAAGAGTAGTCCTTTCCGGTTGGATTTCCAGGGTGGTACCACGTCTTGCAAGCTCGGCCGTCACGCAGTTTCCTGGAATATCCCTGTGCCCCGGGACCCAGCTCATGTGAATTTGATACCGTTCAGCCAGCTCATTTAAAGCTTCCTGAATAGCCATGACGTCCGCCTGAAACAACTTACAGTAGTCTGGAAGACGGAAGGATAAGCTAATGTTCAGTGCCTCTGAGAAAACACCACCCCCACCCTACCCTGTAGTGTGAAGCCATCTGTATAAATTTGAATGGATTCCCCACAGGGATTGGTGTCTCCATCCCAGTTAAGCCTGGTTGGAATGGTCAATAAGAAACGATTCACATAGGAGTAGCTAGGAGTAGTGTAGTCAAGATGCCCCACTTGGAGCGAAAAGGAGTCCAGAATTGTGGAGTGCCCAACTCTAGTATTGGACCACTGAGATGTGGCTGTAAGTCTAACGGCAGCATTAGCCGCCATTTGTATACCCATCAGATCTAATGGAAGTAAGTATCTCCAGAGCATCAGGAGGAGAGGTCCGTAGCGCTCCGGTGATACAGATGCAGGCCGATCGCTGCACCTTCCTCAAAGCGTTGAGGTAAGTGGCCTTGTCCAGTGCTGGCCACCAGACAACCACGCCATACAACAGGATTGGCCTAATGACTGCAACATAGAGCCAGTGAGTCAACTTGGGTTGAAACCCCCATTTCCCACCGATGGCCCTCTTACAGGAGTACCCAAATATTTAGCTTCCTCGGTAAAGTCTAGGCGGGTGCCATTCAGATACAGAGGGTCAACGGGAGGAATTTTATATTTCCTAGTAAAGATGACCAACTCGGTCTTGTTAGGATTAACGCAATTGATATCCTATCCGACACTCTAGCTTCCCTCGAATGAGATCGTATTTTTTTGTGATTTCAATTTTCCCGGCATCGGTTGGCTACATTCTCCTGCATACTTAGATCTGCTTACCAATACGCTTTGTCCTTTTTAGGCTCTGTAACACCTTAAGGCTAGGCTCAATGCTGTGATATTCCTAATGATTCGAGTAGGTTTTTGGACCTAGTGTTTTTGTTTGACCCAGACGGCATCATCCTGTACTACTGGTTGTCTTGTATTTCGACACCGTCAATGCATCTTTCTCCCTATTCGGTGACTTCTAATTCAACTTTAAATGTGAAGACTTCTCGTCCGTTGATGACTGGCTTCATTCTTGTGACTAGTACAGCGTGCTGGGCGAGTGCGACGTTGATCGGAATGTGGGCGCTTTTTATGATGTTCCTTACGTCTGTTTTACCCGACATGTTCTTTTTGGCATTTCTAGGTCTAGGTTGAGCTATCGTGATTGCGAGAGTGAGGACCATCTCACAATTTCTACTTTCTTTGCGAATTTTTTTCTTTCTGTGATTCCCTCTGTTAAGTCTTCACTTCTGATTCTACCGACTTGACGCGGCATCCGCATACCTCCCTCACACACACGTTGCTGAACAGCTATCTAATTTGGCGGACGGCTTCACGGGTGATCTTGATTGTATTCCTGCTTTCTTTCTGAAGAAATGCCAATTATATCTTCCTAGTGTTCTTTGTTACTTGTTCAATCTATCTCTGCATTCCGGCCGCTTTCCAGAATCTTTGAAGACTTCCTCTCCTGGATAGATTTCTCTCTAATTATCAACCGATTGCCAGCCGAAGGTTTTAAAGTCCCTTGTCAGTGACGTTCTTCGATTTCATTGCAGGCCTTTAATGCGGTCCTTTCAGCATGGCTTCCTAACTGGAAATCTACGATCACCAACCTCATTGAATTCATTAACTATTCTTTGCCAGCCGTCGAAACGGGCAAAAAAGTGGATTTTGTATTCACAAATTTTAATAAGACTTTCGATAGGTATCCTGGTCTATAAATTGTCTCTTCTGTGGTTTTCTTCTTGTTAGTCAATTGGTTATCCTCTTACGTGTCTGCTGATACGCAGCGCGTTCTATTTCGGGGAGCTCTTTCTGATCAAATCCTTATCACCTTAGGGGTGCCTCAAGGTAGTATCTTTGGCCCGCTCCTCTTTATCCTATATATTAACGATGTTTCGCTTCTCCTCCTGACGATGCTAAGATTTTTTGCATTGTTTCTCACTAATCAGGCTGCATTGCCTTGCACTCTGACATGGTTGTCTTCTGCGATTAGTGCGTGCGCAATCGCCTTCCTTTCAATTAAAAAAAAGATGGTCTAATAAACTCGATGATCCCTACCTAACTAAGCTCCTTTCTGCACCTTTCATATATACGGGTGGATCAGAAATGAATGCACGTACAGGAGTGAGAGTATACTCTAGCGATTGGCAGTGGCATGAATCATACAGGCTGCCGGACAAAAATAGTGATTTTCAGGCAGAAATAGTAGCGATTTACAAAGCGGGACGTCTGGTGTCGAGAAGAGGACAGTCCGGTATGGAAATTCGCATTTGTAAGAAGAAAAAGATTACTGAGTAGTTATTTCTTTGTGGAGTTTGGTGAATTGAGTAATGTAGAGCCCAGAGATATCCTGAGGTTCCTTAAGGAATTCGGATGAATTAAAAGATGGTTCCGCACGGAAAAATGGGGTCTAAGTGGCGCTGGTGAAATTGGTTTTGACCGGAACCATGTTATGTAAAAAATAAATGCAGACGCGCAGTTACTTACTTGTTCGTACTTTCGATGGTGCAATCAACTTTTAAGCTCAAATACTACCATTATTACTATCGCGGACCTACTAAATTTATGAATATCTGACAAAGTTTTCAAATAATTTATTTATAATACAAAAAGCATACAAAAGTCTAAATTTTGTCAAGTTTGCACACGACTTCTAGGAAGCAAAGAAGATATTCTTTCTTTTCTGATAAAATATTTTTACATTCTGGTAACTAAAATTCTCATTCATTGGTAACACAATTTTCTCAATAAATAATGTTGACACAAATCGGTAACGAATTACAAAAACTATAGACAACCTGGTAACACTTTTATTTTACTTTTTATAATGTCTGCAAGATGGAACATCTTCCGGATCCTCGCAGGTTAGAGAATTTTCATCTAAAACTTTTCCATCCCCGCACGTTATTAGACGTGGATGTCCTTCCACACATGTGATTAGACGATGACAATCACCTGGAACAGGGAATCTTGGGAATGGCCAGAATTTTGCAGCAGGTGAATCGGATGATACTTTGTTGGGGCATTTAAAACCAACAACAGCTAGAAAATGATTATATTATTTAAATTGGACAAAAAATAAATTTTAAAAAAGATGTACCTTCAGGATTGCAAGTTTCGAGTAGTTGATCTGGCCAATTGCAAGCATGAATTCTTTCGTCGTAGGCCAAACCTGCGTCACATTCTTGCTGATGCGGCTCACCGTAAGCGCATTTAATGTAACTCGTAGAGCATTCTGATGCTATGGGATAAATACCGAATTGATATTCACATCCGGGTGTTGAAAAAGGTGTTGCTGTGATAATGCGATATGATAAATTACTGGAAAAATTTTTATTTTAAAAATAGGCATACGATCGAACGTTCGTGTTCCACAGTCCACACCCCACAAGTAGTTGCAGTGATTATGTACAGCTCCCTTTCCATCGAAAAGCAAACCATTTTCACATGTTTCCACCGTTAAGGTTCCGTTCGTACAGAGGAAGAATTGATCACATCTCTCCGGATGGCCGTAAGCTTGAACTCCGTACTTCTCTGGACATTCTGGTACTCCTACCGCTAAGGACTGTACTGTAGGTTGAAAGATTAAAAATTATAAAAAAAATAAATAAATTATTACAGTTAAGTTATTATTAAGTGGTTCTGAATCCACTTTAAAATTGTAGGTCGACTTGCATTCGTTGTCTCGAAGAGACGGTGCATGAATTCCTGCAGATAGGCTAGGATTCTAGCATTGACCTGAGGTTAGTAATGACAGTGGAATAAGCACTAAGTGAGACTGGGAGGGGACGAAAAAGGACCTGTGGTCTGTTTCGGCTAATCCCCAGAGAGGTGTTTTTAATGAATAAGAATCTCACACTACTGGAGGGCACGGGCTGTCCGGAGTCTTTTGGAAGATTTTCACCATTCCCGCTGAAATAAATATGTATAAAAAAATGGATGTGGCGATGTGTGTATGTAGATACGTTTCAGCATAACTCTGGAATGCCTGAAGCAATATACAGCAAATTTGGTACACATATTAACTACAATCTGGAAAAAATACTGTATAGGTAAAATACCCGTAGAGTGGGGCGGGAAGTAGGGGAAAAGCAGAAATAATCGAAAACGGCTCATATTAGTATTAAATGCATAGTTTGCAGGATGACTGAGATAAACTGTGACACTCCTGATGCAGTTAGATACTGAAGTGGTAAGAAAACACTGACATGTAAAAATCACCGAAAATGACCGATAATAGTGTCGAATCCATAGTTTTCGGGTGTCGATGAGATGAATAATAACACTTCTGGTGCAGTTAGATACTGTGAAGGTAAGATACACTTGCACGCTTAGGGGTCGGAGATGGGAAGGGAGTGACATTTAAAAATGATCGAAATTACCTAAAGTCCGAGCAACACCGGGTGCGAGCAGTTAGTTTCTTATAACCGTTAGATCTGATTTTTTAATTTGTTATAATTTATTTACGGCTGCGACACTTCAACTCCTGAGCATTGCATAGAATAGTGGGTAACTCAGTGCCCCTACTTTTTATTTTAATTAATGACTAGGTAATTAGATGCAATCTCAAACTCAGAAAGACAAAAAGAGACATCTCTTTACTAATGGCAGCACTAACTAGAATTGTTGTTAAATTATGATTTCAAAGCTCAGGGGCAACCTTATAATGCTGTAGGAGACCGCCCTGGTGGCACAGGAAAAATGGGATAAAGAAAATTGGATTACTGGATATCTAAATGTCTAAGATGTTTAAAGAAGACGAATTATTTTTACTTAGTTGTTAAATTAATTTTTCCGCCTAATTGGCAGGTTTGATTGTATGTAGTGGTGGTTCTTAGGAATGTACTATAATGCTATAATGCTCAAAATAAGTTAAGTATTCTGTTAAAAATGAGGAAGTTAGATCCTCCGTATTAGCCCAGTTGGAAATTTATGAAATTCTGTAACCTACATATATTTAAGATAATAATAAAAGAACTCTACGCTGAAAAGGGTAGGTACTTACTAATGTAATGCCTTGCAATACAAGAGCTAAGAATTCGGATTTTTACCACCCTAGGACATTGCCTTATAATTGTACACAGTGCTGTAAGAAGCAACTTAGGACGTTGGTGAAGTTGAAAAAAGGGCCAGACCTGAAGAAGAATCTCATAAAAGAGGATTTAAGGATATAAAGAAGTAGGAGAAGTGATATATAGAATTAATCCTTCTAACTGAGAAGGCGCACTTCATAGGCAGAAGCCTTGAATCAATTGACCTATTCACCAGAATATAACGTATATTGAGATGAATGAGGCTCCCACAACCCATGCAATAAAATATTAGTAAACAACAAACAAAAAAGAAAAAAAACAAAAATCCAAAACACGCCCACACAAAGAATCAGGGGTGCACAGACAACAGAGATCGTTTCAGCAAATCCTTAGTAAGAGTCAGGTCAAAAACAGGACACATATTCACGGCTCTACACATGCGATTTATAGGCTCATGCATACCATAGTTAGACCGAAAGTGAGCAACATGCAGTAAAGGCAGTCTTCTTAAGCTATACGGGGTATGCCTATAAGAAATCATACCTGCGAGAGTGCAAGAGTCTATGTTCGAGTTCAAAAGCTGGTGAATAAAGATTAGGTCAGCAACTCTACGTCGTTCTTCCAACGAGTGCATATTAAGCAATCGGAGGCGATCCGAATAAGGAGGAAGCCTAAGTGGATCATTCCATGGAAGGTCTCTTAGTGCGAACCTAACAAAGTTCCGCTGCACCGACTCAATGCGTCTGGAATGAACAGCATAGCAGGGAGACCAAACCGGAGATGCATACTCGAGAATTAGCCTGACCAAAGAAGAGAATAAGTGAATTAAGGTCTTCCGATCAGAAAACTCCTGCAATCAGAGATCAGAAAACTGGTGCAATGTCCATGGACATTATTTCCCACTCAAATAGGCAATAATGTTCGTGCTGTCGAAAAAGAAAAAATATTTACGTGCAGTGGGAAATAACGAGCACAGTACAAAGTAATAATATTTCCAAAGTGAATTTTAGGCTGTAAATTAAATTAATTTTGTTGCTTATAAGAAAACCCTGATAATTCTTTAGAAGTTGAGTTTCTGTCATACATTCAGGGGCGTTCCAACAATTTTTTTGAATTATTTGAAAAATTGTCGTGTAACGAAGTTACAACAGTCATAAAACCAGTCAACATCAGAGTTCCCAAACCTGTTAACAGAATCGTGGAAAATTAAGAACCAGACCTCCCCGGTACTATTGTAACGAAGTTACAAAAACCCAAAACCTGTCAACAGCAGAGTGCCAAACCTGATAACAGCACCATGGGAAATTGAAGAATTCAGTGCGCTGCCAGACCTCCCCGCCACTAAATAAGGAGGGCTGGCATTAACCAGCACTGGAACCGAGAGGACCTAGCAGAGGAGCAACCACCAGCCAAAGTATTTCAATATTTGGACAGGAATTGAAGCTGACTTGTTAAAAATATAAGCCCAGCTCAGGGCAGGGTCCAGTGTGAAACAAATCACTCCCAACCGAGCGACAACTTAAAGATGACAGTAGTACAACATTGCTCAGAAAAATATCAAAAAAACCTTTAAGGGGCCCGTTCAAATATTACGTAATGTAGTTTTTGAAGATTTCCCCTCCCCCATTGTTACGCGCCGTAACGTTTCGCGTTTCGCCCCCGCGCAAAATACCGGAACAAAAAGCAATGTATTTACATTAAACGAAATTTCAGCCCACTTTGGCCCTAGTGTGTGTGCGTGGAACTCGTAAGTTCTTGGCTTGCAGTTTAGGTGGTTTTGCTTGACCGCAACGGTCGAACTCTTAGAGTCCAAACTATGGACTTGTAGTACACGGCTTATTGTTGTTATTTGCCATATATATACTTATGTATATGTGTATAGTGACGCGACTCTTTTCCTATGTAAAAAAATATGTGTAGTGTAGATCAGTGATGGGCATTATTTGAATAAATTTTCAATCGCATACCGAATACAACAAATTATTATTTATTATTTAATGCTGATTATTTAAATTTCAAATAATTATTTGTTATTTGATCGTGCGTTATTTGATTATCAAATAATTATTCTTTATTTGATGACTTATTCGCGAATAATTATCTGTTATTTGGTGCTTTTTATTCGAATTTCAAATAATTATTTCTTGGTAAACGCATTTATATCACAAGGTGTCTCGTACTTAGGAAATTAAAACCGTCTTGTTATGTTTCGATGTTTACAGTAAAGATTTTAGTAAATGATACCGTAAAACAAATAACTATTCCATAAAGAGACATCAACTATCGAATAATTATTTGATAATCGAATAAGAAATAATTATTGGAAATTCGAATAAAAAGCACCAAATAACAGATAATTATTTGCGAATAATTCATCAAATAACGAATAATTATTTGATTATCAAACAACGCACGATCGAATAAGAAATAATTATTTGAAATTCAAATAATCGACGCCAACTAACAAATAATTATCTGCGAACAATTCTTCAAATTACAAATAATTTTTGTAATCAAATAAATTTCTATTCAGTTTTTCAATTTATTTGAGTTTTTAGCTTTTATCTTTATTCGAATAAAAAATGCCCATCTCTGGTGTAGATACACCATGTAAACTGAGCCGTGAGTCACGAGTTAAGAGTTAGGACTTTTAATTTTAACAAAACCTTAATGTGACGTGACGTGTTGCTTGACTCCCCACCCGCTGCGTTACGTAATACTTGAACGGCCCCTTAGTGCCTCTTCTCCTCCAATAATAAAAGCCAAAACAAAAGAATTGACCTTCTTGGTGAAACTATCAAAAAGAAAGCTGCTGCTGGTAATTAAAATCCTTGAAAAATTAAAATAAGACAAAATTTGCATCCACGTTGTCCGTTGCAGCAGTTATGACTGGAGTAAGGGAAGGTCTTCAACAAATAATGTTTAGAGTTAGCCCCAGAAAGCGTGTCTGTGAATTGCTTAATGAATCACAGCCTGGTCTGTATCCATGCCACGTTTAACCTGTCGTAAGAGTCTTGGTTCAATATAAATTTTGTTTAGGCCTACTATTTTATCATTGATTTCAAATGTTTTTCTCAAAGTACAGCATATCATCATCAAAGACCAGTTTGGACCTTGGTCAGAAAAAAATGATTACGCAAGTTTGGTAATTCAAGTACTCTCAAGTAAGCAATGTAATTCAAATCTCGAGTTTATTGATTCGTGAAGCACATACATAACTAGAAAACGTCTTCACTTTTAATTTCACTATAGCCAGTCCGTCGACACCAGCATCTTCCACGGTTTGTGGTTATGCATCTTCCTAATTTCCCATATGTTGTACCAAACCAGTTTGCTTTTTCACGGCGAAAGTAAGAGTTCCTCAATGAATTATTGGTCACAAACAAAAGAGCGCACTCTTGCTAATTTCAAGATGTACAAGATGTCGTCTTCCTGAATGCATGCATGGTCAGGTGGAAATTTTCGTTTTGACTAGTTGCAGCACGCTTTCAAACTATCATTAATGGCTCTTGAAGCTTTAAACCAAATTAAATCATTTTTCCTGGGAGTTTGTAGATAACCTTGTATTATGCAAAAACAGTAGAAACGTATTTCGTGACCAAATATTTGCGTTCAGGCAAGGCATGGTAAATTCACTTTCACTACGAAATCCCAATATATACTTCGTGGTCGAAAGCGAAGGTCACCTGGGTCCGAAATTATTCAAGCGATTTGTTTCAGTTCATTTGTCTACCTTTGCCTAGTTCTGCCAATTATGGAGCAGAAGTTATGATATACATAGCTTTATTTAGACTAGACGAGTGACTTTTTGTTTCAACCGGTTTTCATATGTCGTAAGTTTAATCCAAGTGCGTACTAAGATTATTTGGCAGCTCTAGAAATCACGAAATATTGCATAATTAAGTGTGTTATTAACTTACTTACATACGTACTAATGTATACCTCATAGTTGTATCAAATGCAATGGTTTGTTAATTATATTGATAAATATTACACAAAACTTGCTATTTCTATTGCGATATTAACCAGTTATATAGGAATGTCTGTGACAAATAATCAAAGTGGATCTATATTTTAAGATAGATTCCGAACCACCGATTTTACTCTAACCCCCATGGTGTTTTGACAGTATTTGTTCTCAGCAAGAACCAACCATGAGTTGCCACCGATGCGACTCAAAACTATGACCCTCATGGTAGAAAACCAGCACGTCATCCCTTTTATCACCGTTGACCTTTGTTTTCAGTACCTTATAACTGTATTTGATGACAATGCCAAAGCTGAGGGGTTGCCCTATGATGCTAAAGCACATTCTTGGCAGGAAAGGAATTAAGAGCAAGAGAAATGAGTTAAGAAGTTGCTTAGCTTGAAAGTTTGGGTGGAGTGCAAGACTATCGAAATTCTGATGATGCGTTAGAGAGTGTGGAGTCCAATAAGCGGACAATGCGGTATGCCCGGACCTTGCCCCAATATAAGAAATATTCGAGTCTGAGCCACCGGCAAGTTAGATGGAGTGAAGTATTTTTTACATCTCTCTAGAAGCAAACATTTCATCACCTTCATCATTCATCCTTCACGTTCATCAATTGCAAATACATAATATGATTAGTCCAGCTAAGATTGCTGGATACCTCAATACTCAAGACTTTTAGAATGGGCGAATTGGGTATATTCACTCCATAGACTGAATAATGTGGGGTGTTTTATAAAAGACATTAATCAGCACTGAGTTTTTGAAGCATTTAACCTAACACAGTTTTTTCTGGCCCACGAAAGGATCGTAGAAATGTTCTTTTTTGATCCAAACATACGTTCCACAGTTTTTGAAAAGTTCACACGAGAATTTAGTATAGAATCTGAAAGCTACGCGAAATCAAGAGTGTTGTGGTGAGACTATGAATAGAATTGAGAGTAAGAAATAGAAGGTCATTAATAAAAAAAGAAATAAAGTTGGTGAAGGATCTGAACCCTGAGGTATACCGGTATTATTTTCATAGGGATTAGATGTAACTCAATCTTTATTTACACGAATTGAACAGCCTGACAAAAAACCTCTGTATCCACTTTAAGAGGTGAGTGTGCAGACCAAATGCTTGAAAAATGTGTGTAACACGTAACATTATCGTGATAATAAACAACACTTTCTGATAAAGAATTATGAGAGATTAATGGATGCGGATCTTTAAACTACCACACGTTATTAAATGATGTGCTCACAACTCAGAAATACCTTTGTGTCTACTGTCTACGCTCTGGATTCGCGATATTTTTTATTAGAAATTAAAGTAAGCTTTAACTTTTTGGCCAATAATTTTGATCCTCTACTCTTTTCCACATACACGTTGAATTTCAATTTCTTATTTCTACCAAAATAATTCCTATTCTTTTCAGAAGGAATTAATAGTAAAACTTTTTCCTTATAAACAGCTCCTTTTTAATAAATTCTCTGATTGTTTTAACCCCTTGTGGGACATAGGGCGTATTTTTAATAAACATTATTTATTTACATATTTATTTATTTACTGATTCGTCAAAGCTGACTACTACAAACAAACAACAGAATAAATAAAATCTTAACCTAAAGAAAGTAAACCTTAATCTAGATTATAAGAGAGTAGTAAGCCTTAGCCAACGCGAAATAGACCTTAATTTAGTATAAAGCCATTGCTGAAATTGCTTTTAAGTTGCAGATTGGAGAAGTTCAGATCGAAGTAAACGAAACCCTTGTTGAAGAGGTCAGACATTAAAGCTATTGGCTCATGCATGCCATACAGTATTCGGTGATACGGAACGTGAAGGAAGTCGTGGTTCCACAGAGAGCGGGTAGGAACGGAAGTGCTCACAGGGTCCAACAATTCGGGCGGGTTCTCCGCTCCTCATAGCAAGTCAAAATAAAAACTATCTAGAAATGTAACGCCTCTTTTCAAGAGTGTCTAAGGAGATGAAACAGAGTTTATCATAATAAATAAGATAGCGCAACGGGATTATTCCAGGGAAGGCCACGAAGTGGGAATCTAAGAAATTTAGGCTGCACCGTCTCGATGCAATTGATGTTCACTACGAAGTGAGGAGTCCATACTGATCGGTCTGACGAAGGTGCGTAGTAAAGTAGGAATTGTTAAGCTCTTTGGACCATCGTTTCACGAAGTCCAATGTCGAGCAAGCCCTGCTAACGATAAAGTTTACATGATCTTCGAAAGATAGGCGGGAGTTAAGAACCACGATCAAATCCTTGAAATTACTTGCTAGAACATCATTGACGAAATGTAGCGAGATCCGTTTTTAGGGCAGTGTCGTCAGCATAACACAGTATCCTAGAAAGAAGCCTTGAGATATCGTTGATATATTAAATAAAGAGGAGTGAGCCAAGAATGCTGAGGCACTCCAGAAGAGACAGATATATTAGTGAAAAGAACTCCCTGAACATAAGACGTTGAGTGCGATGATGCAAGTAAGAGGACAACCAATCAACTAAACGTGCAGGTAAGCCCAGCAGAGAAAGCGTGTGAACTAGAATGCTGTTTGCTGACCTGTCGAACGCCTTGCTCAAAGCAGTGAATACGTAGTCCGCTTTTTTGCCCGATTCAATCGCCGGTAAGCAGTGATTAAACAATTTAAGAAGATTGGTGTTAGTAGATTCCCCTTAAGAGAAGATGTGCTGGAAGGAGCCCATAAAAGGACTTCAGTGAAAGCGGAGCGCGTCACTTACTGAAGCCACGAATATCTTCACAACCTGGCACAAGTTTGCGATTGACCTATAATTGGATTTATCACATTTATTGCCTTTTTTGTGAAGGGGAATTATCATAGAATCCTTCCGAAGACGTGGAAAACAGCCAACAACAGACAAGACATATTAAATAAATAACAAAGAACGTGAGTAAGAGACGATTTGTATCTTTTCAAGAAGGAAGCAGAAAAACCTCAGAGCCGCACGAGCAGCAATTTGACACAACAGAAAGGTGTAAAAATGTTGCAGACGGAATTGGATCAATTGGGTTCCAGATCAGGTATCCCCGTGGGTTTTTAAAATTTAATTAAAAAAAACTCATTTCGTCTCTGGGCTGTTGTCTAACTTGCAGCAATGTAAAAACAAGACATTCAAGTTTTCTCACTCCCCTGATTCCCTTCCGGACAAAACCATGCTAACGCATCAAAGGGTTGTACTTCTAGGCTTTTTTTTTTATACGATGTGGCAAAATTCTAGGGGACAACCCTTTGATGCGTTAGCATGGTTTTGGCCGGAAGGGAATTAGGGTAAGGGAAGTGAGGAAACTTGAGTCTTGTTTTGCATTGCTTGCGAGCTAGACAACAGCCCAGAGACGGAGTGGATTATTTTAATTTCTTAATAAAAGCTCACGGGGTTATCTGGTCTCGAACCGGGGACCCATGGCATGTTGGTCTTGCCGCTCAACGTATTGATCCAGAACCGTCTCCACCGTGTCCACATCGTAAAAAAAATTACCTCTTAATACCTATTATGGCATAATGGAATAATGGTACTGGTATATTGATGTATCTGAACATGAAAAAGCTATGCACTAGATGGGTGTCGCATTTGTTCACCAATGACAAGAAACAATGCGGAAAGGATATTTTAACCGATTGTGTGCCACTGATGACAAACATCGCTACCCTCCAGATAGTGGACACTTTCTAAAAACATCAAAGGCGGTTCCATTGACTAACAAGTTTTAGCGAAAAGTTTTCGGATATGCGTGAGATAGTTCTTATTAGCTATTGTCAATTAGTCAGGCCACTTGGTCCAAAATACAAGAACGGAAACAGATTAAAAACCGTATTAATTCCGCTACCGAAGTTGCAATCAAACAACATCTCAGAACTGCATACCGATCTCTACAGAAAGGCGTCCAAAGTGGTGCAAGACGTGACATCGCGCTAGCCAAAAAGGCAGCAGCAGCCTACCGCGGTGACAGTGGAGATCTATACAAGATTGCTATGAAATTGTCACGAAAGACTCTTACAACTGTACATCCCTTAAGAGGTGTCAACGGATCCCTACTTGTTTGGGAAGAGCATCACCGGCGGAGGTAGAGAGAATATTTTGTTGAAGTCCTAAACAACACCTTTGGACCGTCGAACACCTCTCCATCGGAGCCTAAAGAATCGCCGACTGTGCCCAACATTAATATAAGACCTCCAACAAGATTGAACCTCGGTAACGCACAGGGATTGACGGCTGATATTCTTCTTCTCGTAGTCCAGGAATGTTGGGATACCGAGATTATTCCAGTAATAATTGTGAAGATTCCCAAAAAGGGCGGCCTGAGGAGTTGTCACAATTGGCGTGGCATCTGCCTTTTAACTGCACGCTCCCAATTGATGTCAAAAATCATCTTAATGCAGTCTTTCGTGAGAGATTCTCCTGCAGCGACCAGCAACCTTCGAATATAATCATTGAGGAGACCGCGGAATGGAGGAACCATTCACATTTAATATTCATTAATAAAGACGTTTGACAGCGTTGATTAGGACTACATATAGCCAGTTTTAGGAAGCTAATATCACTTAATAAGAACTTTGCTCACAGAGGTACCGTGTCGAAGGTAGTGTGTTTAAGATATATTATTGGACTATTTTAGGATTATTTATTTTCCTAAAATTTTAAAATTGTATATATTTAGTCGTCGATGAAATAAGTGATAACGTGTCGGTCTTCCTACCCGGAGGTTCTAGGTTCGAATCCGTTTGACGGCAACCCATGGATTACGATAAAAGAGGCGTGGGTTGCAGAGAAGATGTTAGTGGTTCGGAAACTACTTTAAATTGTAAAGGTCTACTTGTAATCGTCGCCTCGAATCGGGTGAAGTTCTGTGCCCGCCCCATGCTATGCAAAGGGTTAAGGGAACTAGAGAGAGTGCATTCCTTACTCATATGGCCACAAGATAACCTTTTCTATTGTGTAGCTTTTATTGATTTACAAACCTGTTGTTTCAGTTTTTCTATAGAAACCTAAGTCTTTCATGTTTCCTTAGTGATGTTTCAATTTCTTCACACCAACTTAACCACGTTTGCATAGCTGTGTAATAACTCAGTGGATATATACCTGGCGGTCAGTCTAAGAATACGTACGAAATTTATAAACTCTAAAGGCCTTAGACAACACTGTTTTCTATTAGGGAATCCTGCGAAAACCCACATCTATCTAGTTTTCGCTGTAAATAGTTTAGTAGGCAAGATCAAAGATAAGAACCGGTTAAATGTGCTCTTTGATAAATTCGACATATTTATTAACTTACGATTGTTTATTGGCATTTAAACTGATGTTAATTAATTTGCGACGTTTGAATTTATATACGTCGATTAATCCGAAAGCTCATCAAACCACACACAATTTATCGAGAAAAATGTTACAAGAGACAACATCATGATATTTACTACCAAAAGGCAAGGTGATAGTATGTTTTCCAGATTAACACGTTAATCCTGCTCATTGGCAAGTTCCAATGTAACTGGGAAGTACTCGTCAATCCAGCTACTTCCTGTTTGTCGAGTAAATTAAAACGCACCTCCCCACATGCTACAAAGAATGGGAAAGTTTTCAATAATTAAAGTAAATCAAGTTGCAACCCCGCCAAAGTGGAGTGAATGGAAGTACCAATCGATTGCACAGCTTACATTCGAATCAAGAGATCGCGTTTACTCCAGTTTGATTGCACGATTTTATGGAATTTACATGAAACAATTGTAATGCACCAGAGCACTTAAGAAATGAATTGTCGCAATAGCAACCGCCCCAACAGAAATATCGTTATCAATTCGATTGGTGTCAGCCGCGGAATCAGTGGAGCGAGGGTTCCTTACACCACCTGCTAAGTCTCAGGTTTACTGTTATAATTAAATCAGAACTGCGACAACTTAACAAACGGCTTTGCTTTATCTCGGAATAGTTCAAGATCTTCCAGTTTTATTCGTTGAACCAGTTAAGCCGGGCACAGATTGGCATTTATGTAACAAACAGTCCCCTACAAAATTACGAAGGCACTCCCACAACCCGCGGCACTATGAGCGACTTTTAAGATCAATCTTCGACATCTAGGTAGGTGCATTTATGCAACACTACGGTCTGTGAGCGGGCAGCAACCCGAGGTAAATTGCCAGTATGGGATTGCACAATATGCACTAGTTCATGCAGCACTACCTCAGTATAAAAACACTAAAAACCCACACCTGAGCGGACAAAATTCCGATTTCTATCTTTTATCCATTCTTGGAGTGAACTACTCACCAAAGGATATACATCCCAGGACTAGAAGCGTACTGCACATAATCCGGTTCATGTTGTAATATTGCACTGCGCGTTTTGGGCTCCCGAATAGCAGTTACTTTGTCTAACCTTACGATGTGATTCCGTTATGTATACCGTAGCACGGTTCAAGTTATACTGAATCTTAAGGTTTTAAGCTGTTGTTCAGATACCGGAATATGTCTTTTGCAAACCAAGCCAGGCTTCCATTCCACGACAATCGGTGGCCGATTGAATTCGTTGATAGAATCTTGAATAGTGTGTTGTGCGATTAACGTGTTTCAGGTGAGAGTGATTGAGGTATTAATATGGCTTAAACTTAACGTACCTTACTCATATGTAATCTTTGGTAATTAGTTTCCTGTCGTAAAGTCTATAAATGGTTTTACCAAATTAATGCAAGATAAAACGGATAATAAATTCGGTGTTTAGGAATAGACATAGCTGGATATTACCATTATCTCAAGTCACTACTACATGACTGGAAGTATTTTACCTGCTTCTTAATAACTGTTTATTGCAACTAATAATTTAAGGGGATCCAAACTAACAGGCATATAAGGGTTTCATACTAAGAATTTGTCAGCATCCTGATGGAGTGAGAAACGTCAGACAATAGATTTATGTCAGTATGATAGACACACCACTGACTTCAAAAATGTGGAATACTCCTCGATTTTGTACTATTGGGAACACTCGAGTTCAGAAGTAACATAGCATTGCAAAAGCTTCATAAAATGTTAAATTTGTACTATGTGAAATAGGGTAAGATAAATAGGTGCCAACAAGGTAGCAATAAGTGATGGATTCTCAAGTAGTTGCAATAAATGCTGTGTATGTTTCTTGAGAGACCCAAGGAACCAGATTTATTTTCTAAGAGGCGCATACAAAAATTATACCATTATTATGGAACCCACGTATAAGAGTCTCATATACATAGTTCTGGTTCTTCCTTTGGAACTCCGCCGTAGCCGGTCCCAAGCCTGGTTGAGAAAGGAGGAGGGAAACCCACGTGCCAGCGCGATCACCTCGGCTTAGAGAGAATTTACGCGCTATATAAATAGACTTTCGGTAATACAAAGGACACCTGAAGTAGCAGCACTCCTACAGGGATATAATAGGTAGGTTTGTAACCCGCATATTTGAAAATCCAACCATGCACACCAAACGTCTAGTACATCTTGAGTACCTCAGACTGATTTTGTGACGACGTCTTTTGGCTAAGTCGTCGGTAGAGTAAGTGATAACGTGTCTTCCTACCAATCCGGGGGTCCCAGAATCGAATCCCACCGACGGCGACCCATCGTTCTTTTCAGCTGCCAAAAGATCACAATAAAAAGGCCACACGATATCCACTTTAAATTATAGGTCCACTTGCAATCATTGTCTCGAATCGGGTAAAGTTCTTCTCCCGGGTACTAGAGAGAAGCTAAACTAGATGAAGAGTAAGTGGGATTATACATCACCCACATCTGAAACCATGTTGCTATACTCTGGCCAGGAAGAATTAAATACACCCCACATGGCAGGTACAGGCTTGTTTCTAAACAAGCTTGCCAACCAATTACTACTGGACTGGTCACCAATATCCGGCCGAATTATCACACGTCAGATTCTGGACACGGATTTAACTGCTAAGCTCCATGTTTCATAACATCGACGACTGTATCGACAAAAAATCGGAAAGGGTAAGGAAATGCTTTGTAAACTGTGGTAGAAAATACGTGGAACGGAAGTAGATTGTAGAGGGAGACGAGTTGTTCCTCAACGTAATTATTGAGGTCACGTTGTTATCATCAGAGTATGTGCATGTTTAGTTCACTTATGCTGTTGGTTTGTAGTGTTGTGATGGCTTCGGGACGTCCTTCTGTGTTGAAGTCAAAGCCACTATTGACTGTTGGTAATTCATGCTCCTTACCGTATGTAGAGTCTTCGATGGATCTTTGGTGACACTGTTTAGTGTCATTTGCGACTTTTTGATTACTGTGTGCCGGATGGCCGAAGGTATTCGGTCGACATCCTTCTGTGTGGAGTTGTCCAACCTTCAAAAACTAAAACCTGAAAAACTAAAATGCAGGAGGCCGCCACAGTTACCGACGTAGTTATCCTCAATGTGGAAGTAGTTAAAAGGAACAACCGCGATTTAAGTTAAATTTTTAGCTTTTATGCTAACTATTTACAATGTTCGAGTTGGTATCTCGAATCGAGAATGAAAGTGAACTGACGAAACATTGAATTTGGCTCCTTTTTATACCCTTCAATATGAACAAAAACTTTGCTAGCAGAAAAGGTCGAAGACAGTGAAGATCTATACAAGACCCGGTGATAGTGGAGATCAATACAAGACTACCGAAAAATTGCCCGAAAAGACCCTTGCAACTGAACTTCCTGTAAGAGATATTAATAGATGCCTCATTGTCACGGTAGAACATCAACTGCGGTAATGGAGGGAATATTTTTTTTTTTTTGAGTCCTAAACAACACTTTTGGACCGTAAAATACCTCTTCACAAAAGCCTGAAGAATCGCTGGCTGAGGCCAACATTAACTTTAGAATTTTGATTGGAGTTGGCGGACGCAATTAATTTTATGGACATCGGTAAGGCCCCAGGGATTGATGGAATACCAGTGGTATTCTTCTTCCCGTAATCCAAAAATGAAACCAAGACTATCCCACTGATTGGAAAATAGACGTAATTGTGAAGATTACCAAAAAAGACGACATAAGGGATTGTATCAATTGGCGCGGTATCTATCTTTTAATCAGGCTTCGTGAGGGTTTCTCCTGCAGCGAACACATCATCACCATCCGAATTATCATTGAGAAATACGGCGAATGGAGATCCCTTTTACAAATAATATTAGTCGATTTTGAGAAGGGGAGGCAGGAAAAATTATCACCATCTTAAAAGAGACCTAATCAGGAGTCCAATGTCACCAAAGGAAAACTCGTAATCCTTCCAAGTGCTGAACGAGGTAAGACATAGATACATACAATCGCCTTTACTTTTCTTGATCGTCATAAATGACGTATTGTGCACCGCCCTAGATTTAACCACCTTACACACCTGGACTATGCCGACGATGCCACACACTAAGAAAAGAGCCAAACAACATCGCTAAACAGGCTCTAGATTGGAACCTGCACAAGACCAAAAGAATGCGCCGAATTGGACGACCGCGCAATACATGGAAAAGATCCGTAGAAAAGGAGGGTACCCAGGTCAACAAATCGTGGCAACAGTTAAAGACGTTGGCGCAGAACCGGACCAGGTGGGGAGTCGGTGTAGTAAACTCCCTATGCCTCACAAGGGGTTATATTACCCAGAGAGCGAGAGGGTTTGAAGAGTATGCGTGTAAATATTGTTCTAACAAGATTTAATGCACTCCTTAAGTTCACCAACTGACTGAAATTGACGCCCATATATGATGTTAATATATCCACAGGTTTTCTGTAGAGTTACAATCAGGGCATCATGCTGGCCAGTCCAATAACGGTATGTTGCTTTGTTTAGACTAGTTCGTGGAAAACTTCAAAACATTAATAGAGGCGTTATCTTGCTGAAATATAAGGTCAGGGTCGGCGAAATCCTGAGGATATTTAATAAGCGCGTCGTGCAATAGCTCAGTATATACAGCAAAGTCTATTCGAGTGCTTCTAAAGCATATTGGAAACTTTGCCAGATAACTTCAGCCAAACTATAAAAAATTTGTTACAACTGCTTTAGATCTATCACTCTGCTTCGTTATTTGTCGATTATAGTCACCAACTTTGTCTTAAATTGCAGTTGCCGTAATTTATTTTATATTTAATGATTTTCTTTTCCAGGAGCATTCTAAATTAAACCTTACACTTAGGTTAGGTTAGTTAGAGTGGCTGCTTAAAAAGGCACACTTAGGCCAAGGGGCCCATTTTTTTTTTTTTTTTTTTTAATTTTTAATTTTTTTTTATATATGATGATGCCAAAGCTCAGGGGATGCCCTATGATGCTTAAGCACAGCCTTGGCAGGAAAGGAATTAAGGATGAGGGAAATGGGTTAGGAGTTTGGGTGAAGGAGGTGTCGATGTACGCCCCGTTTGAAAGTTTCAGGCTGATAAGACGAGGGAAAAACAGAAGATGGTAAACTGTTCCACATTCGTGTTGTTCTGCTTAGAAAAGATTCCCGAAATTTGACGGTACGTCCAAATTTGACCTGGAGAGTATAGGGGTGGGAGCGACTTGTTGATCTTGTATCGCGCGTTGTCATGAGTCTACAAGGAATCAGGCTAGCAATTTCGTTAGAACAACGGCCATGGAAATATTGTGGTACCCCAGTTGAGGCTTCATTTTAGACCCCATATAAACCCCTAGAAAAAAGAGAGTCTACCTATTACTCTCTGTGCATCGAGCCAGTTCCTTGTCTCCAGTGGAATCTAGTTCTCGAGGAGTCAATATAAATATTTAGAGGAAAGGGTTTGCCTTAACACGTTTCCGGGAACTATTTGGAGCTCCTGATAAATCGAACTAGGTCCCTGATGTCAGTGGAGCCTAATTCGGTTAGCTCCTCAAAAAAAGGGGGTGCCCAAAAGCCGGTTCCTAGGGTTGGTAAGGGCCGGGTAGTTGCAGAGAAGGTGGACTATGGTTTCCTCTTCCCCATCCTTACGGCAACTCCTACAGAATTCGTTTGAAGGTGCGCCGAGTCTATCGACCTGTAATAACGGCCACGGTAATGCTTATTAATTTCTGTCTGAAATTATGAGCTCTCTTGACCATTTAGGGTCAAGCTTTGGCTATATCTGTCGGGTGATTAGGCAGGTGTGTTCCTCCTGCAAACTAACATTTATGATCCTGAGAGTTGTGTGTGAAATCTTCAGTTTGCAAGTGCCCCGCGGCTTTCCCAGCTGGTGTTTAATGTCCGAGTCCGAGTAGTACCGATTCTCGCTAGTTCGTCGGCTCTACAGTTGTCCGGAATATCACTATGTCCAGGCTCCCAGATGAGCCGTACTTTCAGATGTTCAGCTATGTCATTCAGAGCTGAGCGACATGCTACAACCGTTTTGGAGGTAGTATATACTCCCGTGAGGGATTTAATAGCGGCCTGACTATCTGTAAATGCTATCAGTTGCTATCTGAAGGCTGCGTTAAATGTTTCAGACGGTCCGCGGCTACCTGAAGGTATATGATTTCCGCCTGAAACACGCTGCAGTAGTCAGGTAAGCAAACTGAAATATCGAGGTCCAGATGTTTCGAGAAGATACCTCCACCTACTCTGCCTTCCAGTTTGGAGCCATACATAACATATTTTGTATATTTGGAAAAATGTTTGAATTGAGTCTCGATTAGCTATTAGTATGGGCCTAATATTGTTTACGAACATTTCTGTGACCTTATAAAAGTGCCACTAATTGTAACACAACAAATCTGCCTGGTAGTAGCAAAATTGTAACATTTTCAATTTTATTGGCAACATTGTAATATTTCTTACAAATAACACTTCATTTGCAGTTCATTTTTAATGTGATTAACCATATATGTGCCGCAGCAGTAAAATTGCCGAGGGAATACAAAATAAATTGGTCGCGCAACTTACCAGTAACTTGATAAGTAAAAGTTGGTGACAACTTGCAACTGCAGCTCCCACATAACTCTTGTGTACGCTTGGACAATTAATCTTAACTGAGTAATGAACAATAAAATAATAAAACCTCGCCAGGTGAAATATAGCTACCGTTTGGGTTACCTAAAGGTGCCTGTAAGGTACGACAGTTGCTAGTCGTTCCGCGTGCTGTCGCAACTCCCTAGCATACACGTATTCGCAAAGAACAAGTCTTAACCAGACATCAACTTTTAGACAAGCCAAATTGAAAGGTGAAAGGAAAGTGGCAAACGTACTTGGAACATTAATTAAAGTTCACTACTCTCCTCGGCGAGTAAGTGACCAGAAAGGCGGCAAATTCTCCTGTCGCTGTCTACCATCTATGTCTAATCAGAATGTTTTAGTCGCTAACTCTGATCTTTTCGTTTGACTCACTAATGGTTAGCTATCAGGGTCAACTGGATACTTAACTGAAACTTGTATTAAATAGTGATAGGCATGTATACAAATATTATTAAATCTTACATTTCCCTGATTAACGAGTTTTAAGTAAATTTGAAAGGAATGTTTTTCTAGAATTTCGTTGTTAAGTTAAATCCATTTTACTTACAACTCACTATTAATTGACATTTATTTGAATACAATAGAAAAAAGGAATCACAGTATCATTACTTTTCTTTCGAAGACAAGACGAGATGAGATGAAGCGTAACACCTATGTTGCCGACAAAATCCTTAAGATAATATGAAACCACTCCATGTTTTTTGTTCTGAGTTTTGTAACTTCATCCCAATTACTTATTTATTCAAGATAGATAACAAACCAGAGTAAAAACAATTTTGGTTTTGTTTCGTCAAATTTAAAAGGATTTAGTCTATCAATATAAGGAGGCAATATGAGTGGATTGTTCCAAGTAAGTCGACAATGTGTACAACGGCAGTCTCAACACGATTAATATGAACAAGTGTGGAAGCTTACTCAAGAACTAGTCGAACGAACAATAAACGAGCCGTGTGAAATGAGGATCATTAAATTCATAGCTTTCTTCGAAACCTAAAATTGAATATTTGCTTTATTGACAATCGCATCAATATGGTCGTCGAAAGCAAAGCGACTGTACAACTAGACTCCCAAATCAGGTTGAAGTCAATTTAACCCGGCAAACCAATCAAAAAAAGAAGACGGTAACGAGAGGGAGGCCAACTTATGAATCACAATTTTATTATTAATCCTGTAAAGTGCTTTACATGCAGTCAATCTGTTTCTCGGATTCCTTTAACTCCTTGTGGGACATAGGGCGTCCATTGCACCGACTCTGCACCTGGTCCGGTTCTACGCCAACGCCTTTAACTGTGGCCACGATTTGTTGACCTTTCCTCTCCACTGATCTTCTCATGTGATGCGCGGTCGTCCAATTCGGCATTTTCCTTAGATTCCGTGGGGATTCTAATCTAGAGCCTGCTGTGCGATGTTGTTTGGATCTTTTCTTAGTGTGTGGACTATCCATTGTCACTTTCGCCTGCGAAAACTGATGTCTATCCCGCCTTGGCCTGAAAGTCTGTGTAGCTCTTCGTTGGTTATGACCTCCAGCCAATGGATGCTAAGGAAGCGTCGGAGATACCGGCTGACAAGGGCTTGTAGCTTAGATATTATTTGGCAGGTCAATTTCCATGTTCCATGAACAGAACAGATTTTACGTTCGACTCGAAGATCCGAAGTTTTGAGTGTCTGTGTTGTTATTGCGCAAGAGTATTAAATGCAACTTGAACCTTATTGATGCGAGCCTATACATCAGCTTCAGCTCCATCGTTTGTTGTAACTATGCTTCTGAGACAGACAAATTTATGCACTTGCTCTATTCGCTGCTCTTCCAGATAAATTTCATGTTGTCTTCTGGAGTCCAAGCTCATAAGTTTGGTTTTAGCACCATTGCTCTTAAGCTCCGCTCTGCGACCTTCTCTGCTCAGGGCTTCGGACTTGCTTACTAGCTTCGATTTCCTGATTACAGAACTGAGAAAATTCTAAATTCTAAAATCTTAAACAGTACTAATGATTGAAAAGAACCAGATTCATTATTTTTTTAACAAAATTTAACAATTCCTATACGTTGTACCTCTCTGAAGCATTCCATAATGGAATGGCAAATATTACTGAATACGTGGATTTCGTAGTGAGCAGGGCCAATTCCGTACTCGGCTTCGTAAAACGGTGGTACAAGGAGCTTGACGACTCCTACTTAACTAGGCTTTGTTAGACCCCTCCTGGAATATGCTTACGTGGTATGGGACCCTTACTCCGCTGTCTACATCAACTGAATCGAGGTCATCCAGCGCAGAATCCTTAAGTTCGCTCTCGGGACCTTCCCTTGCGCGATCCGTTTTCCCTTCCTCCCTTTCATGCTAGACTCGAACTCGAGATGAGACGCAGGGTTTTTAAAATCACTTTTTTGAACGATCTTTTGCAGGGAACGATCAACTCCACCGAACTTCTTAATGATGTTGGTATTTCCATCCCGACCCGGTCCTTGACGAGCTCCTATTTTTCCCATATTCCATTCCACCGAACGGAATGTATGAGCCGATGCGTCGATGTCACACCACCTTAATGAATGCTCAGTCTGCATCGAACTAGGTTATACTAGGCAGCAGTTCAAATACCAATTAAGGCTTTCTTTAAATAATGTTTAGTTCTAGTTGTTGCCATAATATTTTATAATTTTTATTATAGTAGCAAGCTTGGTTGAATCTGTTTATAAATAAATAAACAACCCGTAACCCCTTATGAGGCAAGGGGTGGGAAAAGAACTTCACCGGATTCGAGACAACGATCGCAAGTGGATCTACAATGTAAAGTGTATTCCGAGCCACTGACATTTTCTCAACAAACCCTGATGGCCTTTATATCGTGATCTGTTGTGATCGGGTTAGTAGGCCATCACACAATTAGACAAAATATTTAGGGTTATCTTAAATAAAAATGTAAAGCACTATAGTTATCTAAAATTTATTGAGTTCTTTTATAATAAAATAAAAATTTCGAACGATAACGGTATTTTAATAGCCAATATTATTAAAATAGTTTTTTAAGTCACTAAAGCTCGACGGGCAAAGTTCAATTGCCACCTTCATCGCAGCCACTTCCATCTCCATCACAGTAAACTAGTAAGCAAAAGCCGCTATACTTTCGCACTCGGTCAGTTTTTAGGGTACTTTCGAAACTCGACGTATCCAAAGCTACTGGACCTGATGGTTTCTCGCCCCGGGTTTTAAAATGCTGCGCCTCTGCTTTGACTAAGCCTCTGCGCAAACTTTTTCACCTGTTATATTCAACAGGAATGTTTCCAAATGCATGGAAACTTGCTCATGTCCAGCCGATACTTAAAAAAGGAGAGGCATGCGACCCCTCTAACTACAGACCAATTGCACTAACTTCGATCATATCTAAAGTTTTTGAATCACTCATCAACTCTCAATTGATGAAATAACCATCTTATCAATGATTGTCAGTACTGTTTCCGCGCTGGCCGCTCAACCGGAGACTTACTAACGGCTTTCAAAGGCTTTTGATAGAGTCTGGCATGCTGCCCTTTTAGCAAAACTTCAACGTCTGCACCCTACCCTCGTTAAATAGATAGAGATTTTCTTGTCAGACCGTTCAATTCGTGTAGTAATTGACGGACTTACATCTGATTCCTACAAAATGAATGCCAGTGAACCTCAGGGTTCAGTTCTTTCACCAACCTTATTCCATCTTTTTATAAATGATCTTTTATTCCTTACTCTTAATCCTATCCATAGTTTCGCCGACGACAGCACCCTTGATTTCGTGTACTCATTTGATTCTGTAATTAATTCACGAGGAAATTCTACAGAAGTCCTAAAAAACGTCCAGTTCACCCCCAACCCATTTCAGTCGATTAGAGTGAATATACCCAATTCGCCCTCCCTAAACATCTTGGGTATTCAGATATCCAGCAATCTTAGGTAGACTGATAATATATTTGCAATCGCCAAAAGTGCTACGAAATGCTTGGGTTTTCTACAGAGATGTAAGAAACATTTCACCCCACCTGACTTAGCGCTGATCTACAAGTCCCACATTAGGCCTATACTTGAATATAATTCCCATATTTGGGCAGGGGCCGGACACACCACGCATTATCCGCGTTAGACAAAGTCCAGCGTAAGGCTATTAAACTTATTGGCGATTCCTCAATCTCTGAGGGCCTTGACTCTCTGGAGCATCGAGGGAATGTCGGTTGTGTCTCACTCTTCTATCGCTATATCCATGTTCTAACGAAATTGCTAGCCTGATTCCTTGTAGACACATGACAACGCTTGTAGCCTGATTCCTTGTAGACACATGACAAGATCTACAAGTCGGTCCCACCTCTATACTCTCCAGATCAATTTTGGACGTACCGTAAAATATCGGGAATCTTTTCTAAGCAGAGTGTAGCAGTAGTTACAAATTTAATATTTTATATTTTAAGTAAAAGTTTATTATTTGATTATATTATTAATAAAATATTTATATTAAAATCTAGTTTAATAATATCCAATCAGACTGTACTGTCAAAAATATTTTAGTCAACCTGTACACTTCGTTAAAATTTGGAATGGTGTGAAACACAAACACTTTAAAAATTATCATAATCATTTATTCATTGACAATAAAATACTGTACTCAATACAAAGAAAATTTTAACAAACTATCTATGTATATAACGTAAAGTAGGATACAAAATAAATGGTAAATAATTTTAGTCTAGCCAGAACAACCGAACTGGTAGTTTTAAAAAATATATAAAAATAAAAAATTAAAATCTTTAAAATAAAAATTCTTATAAATATAAAATTTATCTAGACTAGACCAAAAAGATTTTAGGATTGGAGATTTACGAAAGGGATTACGCCCTCAATTATTAATTATCAACTAGGAGCCGCATTTGCATTCTACAACGCCTCAAGAGCTGATCTCAAACTATTAGTATACGAAGAAGTATTAGGAAGGAGGCTCTACAATAAAAGGGACTTCATTAAATCTAATTTGAGCCCCATTTACATCCCTATCACTTCACAGAGCAACACGAATGTGGAACAGTTTACCATCTTCTGTTTCTCCCGTGTCATATGATCCCGAAACTTTCAAACAGGGCGTACATCGACACCTCCTTCACTCAACCTCCTAACCTATTTCCCTCATCTTTAATTCCTTTCTGCCAAGGCTGTGCTTTAGCATCATAGGGCATTCCCTGCGCTTTGACAACATCATATATATAAAAAAACAATTTCAATTTGTTTTTTCCCAATTAATTGAGATAGACGATAACTAAAAAGTTAATTAATCAAATCTTTTTATCAGAAACGACTTGAAATTAAATGTTTTCTACTTAGGTTTGATCAATACTTCCAAGGCCCAGGGGGACAACTCTATGATGCGTTAGCACGGCTTTTACCAGATGGGAATTAGAGTAAGGGGAATGAGGGATCATCAATATCTTGTTTTTGCATTATTGGGAATGGATTTTTTCAGTTTTATTTTAAAAACTCACGGGGGAACCGAAGCTCGAACCCTAGAACCATCGACCTAACTCCGGCTCGAGTTCTTCTAGATCAATAAAAGGTAAGCAAGGTTTTACGTTACGATTTAAATAACAAATTTAAGAGTTTAAAAAAATTTATTACAGATATAGTACAAAGATATGGATTATCTAGTTGTTTTATCATTTTTTATATTTGAAATTAAAATTAAAAATTAAAAGTGTAAGTTTACGCCACTTTTATTTTAAATGCAATAGTGTAATGTAGAATTATTAAAATAAATTTGTAAAACATATTACAGATATCACTAATATATTGTAGCAACAGTTTTTTATATGGATTAGTTTTTAAACTATGTGAGTATTGAATATCTAAATCATTGTAAATAAAGTCTATATATAGCTGAACGTAATATGGTTATTTTCTATAAAACTATAACATATACCGGGAAACATCAAGTTTGACCGTTAATTATTTAAACAAGTTGTAAATCGAAGCACTTGAAATAAACGTTCTAAATTCAAAATAGCACTTTTACATAGGTAAGTGGTAAGGTAAGGTGGTAAAGGTTTTTTTTAGTTATCCCCGGATTACCATTTTTAAAGATAAATAAAAGCAATAATTTTATGAACCTTTGTACAAAAGTTATGCAAAAATGTTCAATACATAAATGGATATAGAACATATCCCGGAATACGTTTTTCTAAAGTTCTAAAGTTCGAGATTGAATTCGAACTAAATTTAATCTCGATGTTGAAAAAACGTATTCCGAGATATGTTCCTTTATTTACTAATAAGTAATATTGGAATAACGTATATCGGGGGGATATAAATTGGGGTTGATCTGTATTTACAAAGAATTAGTAAAATGTGTTTAAAGTTTTCTATAACATAGATTATGTGATCTCTGCGTAAATGGTATCAAATCTAAAAACGCAGATTTTGACAAATCGGAAAGGAAAGTTTGCTAAATCTTCTTTAATAGCGTTTTTGAAGGAAATTTACTAATTTTATTCAAATTCGGACTTCATACCTTTTACGCAGTGAACATAGATTATACATATTTAATAAAAATACATCTTTTAGTTTAAAATATTGCCTATATCAAAGGTAACGTATAATAAAGTAATTACAATATAGTATATTAAAGAAATATAATATTAAATATATAGAAAATAAATCATTTCATTTGATATTGTTTAGAAATTTGCTTTTATAACGAGAATTAAAGGAGATTAACTTGGAGATAATAAAATTTGTTAAAGTATAAAAATAAAATTTAATATTGAATAATAACAATAAGTAACAAATATTGACATATATACATATTATACAGAAACGTAATTCAAATTTAGAAAAATATTAATTTTTATAATATGTTTTAATATAAATAAGGATATCATTAAAATGAAGAAAAGAAGCAGTAAACGTGAAGGACGTTTGTAGAAATAATTGAAATGAAAGGAAAGAAGATAAATATGAAAAATTAAGAAGATAAGAACAAAAGTAAACGTCTTTCAAGGAAAGTTAAACAATAGCAAGTCAAAATATATTGAAAACAAAACATTCAAGATGAAAATAATTTACAGTGTTTCCCAAAGTATATAGTATATTTATTGCATTTTAATTTTATATGTTTTATTTGAAGAAGTAAATCGTTTTGTTTGAAATTTCTATTAACGTATACGTTCTGGTATTTTGAAAAGCATTAAAAGGTAATAACGAAAGAAAGCTGAAGATGTTCTATTATAGATACAGAACTGAATTAGGTTATTTAAGAATAAAATAAGTTATAGAGAGTTTATAGAAACAGAGAGGAAAAGAAAAACAATTTTTGTAAATGACTAAAATACATATCGTCAAAATATCAATTTAATATCACAAAATTGTTATGAACAACTTCCGAATAATTTTAAAAATAACAGATATACATAGTTGAAATTTAACATTTTAAAATATTTTGGCTTTCTTTCTCTTTTATTAAAAACAAAATGCAGGTACACGTACAAGCATTACATATTAAGTTTTCTTTCTGAATTTATTGTTTCCGGCCGTCAGTATTTCAAAAAATTAATTTTTTACCAACTTTTGTGAACACAACCTGTTTTTCGTATTGGTATTTCAGATATAGTTCACTCAGAAATAATTTTTTTTTTAATTTTATACATTTATTTACATCGAATATATACTGGCCATAACTAAGGAATTTTTGATTGAAAAAAAAAACAAAACAAATTTTTATAGGTATTAAAAGCAAAAGTTACTTATAGATAAGGTGTGTTACTTGTTTTAAAAGCCCTTTTATTAGGTAACACTACATTGATTCTTCCCGTTTAACTACAAAAAATATTCAATAAGATAGAAAACCAGAAATTATAGACGGTTTTTTGCCAATTTAAGGTTTTCTACAAATACACTAGCTTAACTTTAATCGTTGTGAATTTACTTCTACAACGATAATATAGGGCTGCTTGCATACAACATTTACCCTTCAGTAAATTTAACAGGTTAGTTTTACTAAGCTAGTAGTGATCAAAAAACACTTCATGCCTAATTATATAGAAGAAACAAGTTACAATTTTTATACTATTGCAAAAGAATGAAAAGAAGTAAAGGGAAGAAAAGGGGAAAATAAAAGAAAAGAAAAAAGAAAGAAAGAAAAGAAAGTGAAAGAAAGGAAAAGAAAAGAAAAGAACAGAACAGAAAAGGAAAGAAATAAAAGGGAAGAAAATAAGGAACAGAAAGAAAAGAAAAGGAAAAGAAAGAACAAAGAAGAAAATAAAGGAAATGGAAAGAATTGAAAGAAAAGAACAGAACAGAAAAGGAAATAAAGTAAAGACGAGAATAGAAAAGGAAAGAAAATAAAGAACAGAAAGAAAAGAAAAGAAAACAATGAACAGAAGTAAAAGAAAAGAATAGAAAAAGAAATAATAAAGAAAAGGAAAGAAAAGAGAAAAAAGAAAAGAACAGAACAAAGAAAAGAAAGGAAAAAATTGAAGAACAGAAATAAAAGGTAAGAAAAGAAAAGTAAAAAGAACAGAAAAGAAAAGGAAAGAAAAGAGAAGAAAGGAAAGGAAAAGGGAAGAAATTGAAGGAAAAGTAAAGACAAGAAAAGAAAAGGAATAAAAGAAAAGAAATGAAAAGAAAAGAAATTGAAGAGAAAGTAAAGAAAAGAAAGAAAAAGTAATTTAATATGTTCAGGCCCAATTTGCAAGACTACAAAACTGAAAATTTTACTTTTGACGTGATTTTGAAGCTGTGACTCAAAAAAGGAAAACACTTATGCGATTTATGCGTGCTAGAGGGGAGTAAAAGTGTCAAGTGATGAATGTGCATCATGTGCAATGAAGTGATCAAATTTATGTCATTATGATTAATAAGTTTTAATGTGAGCACTTTGTAAATATCTTTCGTCTACATATTTGTATTAGAGAAAATGTTTTTTATAAAATAATTCAGTTTTATTCAGTTACGAACAGCTTCGTTTCTTTTATCAGCTCCGGATACTGATCGACATTCGTTGCCAATATATATTAATTTAAGTTCTCTTGGGAAACTGCTGCTTGAATCATTGACATTGCACCAAACTAGTAATTTGTAGAATATCCCCTGCTATAGAGGGGAGCACTATATAGCGACCCTGTCAATACAGATGCTAAAAAAATTGAAGGACAAATCATCTGAGCCGTAACGAATAATTCTGGAGGAGTACAGAAAGAGGAATAGTCAGAAGAAGAATGAAAGACAAGCGGAGCAATAACAGACGAAATAGAATGTGAAGAAGAGAGTGGACAGGTAAGACCGCTACAAGAAGCAGATTGCTAACCTCGGTTGGTCGGCCAGCTCAGCGATAATGAAGAAAAAAAATTATTCCAAGATAATATAGGCTTATTAAAATTTCGTAAATAAATGGTTATCGCAAACAAACCAAAGTATAGACAGTGAAGATTTCGATAAAATGAAGTAAGATAACATAATAGTAAATAATTCTGCAACTTCAAACAGCAAAAGCCATAACACAACACCATATATAAAAAAATATACCAAAAGCAATTATATTTTTCATAATATGTATATCACACTACATATAAAAAATTAATTGATGAAAAAAAATTAATAAAGACGTGGTTAAAACAACCGTTTAAGTTAAGAACATATCTTTGTAATGACCCCTTGTAATTCAGACAAAATACTAAAAATTTTATAAAAACACCAAAGAGAGTTTACACGACAAAGTTTCTGCTTAAAAAGGAATTATCAACAGAACAAGAAAGAGAAGAACTGATAGCCCTGCCAGAAAAGCAGAATTGTGCTGAACTAAAGGCAAAATTTGTAACACTTTTTATGGAGTTAGAAAAGATATTAAAGAATAAAATAGAGTAATGCTATAAGGAAGAAGAGAATGACCAATTATCTCTAAGTGCATTTAAATCAGGATAAAGAGAGCCAATAAAAGTAGCAGTCAGCATAGAAACTTAGTAGATGAACTACGAACTGCGGGCAAAGTTGAAAGAAAAGAAAGAATGAAAAGAAGAGAAGGGAGGGGAAAAGAAAAGATGAGAAAAGAAAAGAAAAGATGAGAAAAGAAAAGAAATGAAAAGAAAAAAGAGAAATGAAAATGAAAAAAAAAGAAAAGAAAAGAATTTTTTTTCAATTACCATACTTTTGATGCAGACTTCACATTACCTCTAATAATACAGGCATCGAAGCAAGATTTTTTTTGGTTCCCTGATTTAGAAAATTGCAGCATTCAAGAAGTCAGCATCGTCTTAAGATAAGAATTGCGGGAGGGTATTTTCATAGCTAATTTCCTTATACCATCAAAAGAAATTGCACACGTGAAATTATGAAACTGTCACGATAAGGAAATGAAAGGAAGCAAAAGAAAGGAAAATAATAGAAAAGATAAAAAAAGAAAAGAAAGAAGGAGAAAAAGAAAGTAAAGTAAAAGAAAAGAAAATAAATCAGAAGAGTAGAGCAGATAAAGGAAATAAAAAAAGAAAGAACGAGTTAAGGTAATTAAATTCACTCAGACAAGTGACAAGTGCAAGACTGGAAAAACTAAATTTTATTTTGGACCTACTTTCTTTGATGTCCAGAGTTTTTGTAGCATAAGTAAGTAAATCAAAAAAACAAACCACGGACAATTATAAAAAGAAAAGAAGAAAGATAAGGAAAGAAAAGAAAAGAAAATAAAAGAAAAGAAAAGGAAAGACAAGAAAACAAGAGAAAAGGAAAGTAAAGAATAGACCTGAAAAGAGAAGAAAAAGAAAGAAAAGAAAAGAAAAGAAAAGCAAAGAAAAGAAAAGAAAAGAAAAGAAAATAAAAGAAAAGAAAAAAAAGAAATTGAAAGAAAAGAAAAGAAAAGAAAGAAAAGTAAATACAAGAAAATGAAAGAAATAATAGACAAGAAAAGAGAAGAAAAGAATAAAACCAATAAAGACTAGAAAAAAAAAGAAAGAAAGAAAAGAAAAAATAGTAAGAACTAGAAAAGGAAAGAAAGGAAAGTAAATACAAGAAAAGGAAAGAAATAATAGACAACAAAAGAAAAGAGAAGAAAAGAACAAAATCAGTAAAGAGCGGGCCCGTGTAATCAGAGATCTGAAGAGAAAAGAAAAGGAAAGAAAAGAAATTAGCGGGTCTGTGCATTATTGTCAAATTTCAATAACATTCAAAAATATGGACGCAAGAGTGAAATTATAATGGTCTTATTAGTGAGTGTAGCCTTATAAGCTAAAACAGAAACATTTATTTTGTCAGCAGTTATGGGATTGACTGCAGTTTTCCAATTATCTATGATTCAATACCTACTAACTCTGATAGATTCGATATTTTAGCTTTAGAAACCTAGACAATGAGGAATTCCATATATGAAGTCACATTTTTAATTTTATCTTAAAGAAATGTCATAAAATATATTATTATTATTACTTTCATATCATCAACCATTATAATATTATTAACCCATTTAATATTTCTTAGAGGTTCGTATCTACTTTGCAAATACTATTTTTTCCTTTTGGTAGAGAAGCTGAGAGGTGGATGGAACGGTCTTTTTTTCACACATTTTGAGCTATATCTTTAAAAAAAATATATCAAAAATTAAAAAAAAAAACATAATTTTTAAAATTCTTAAAAGAAGCCTCGTTAAGCGATACCCTGCACGATATAAAAAAAAAATTTTTAAAGATCCCCTTAAAAATTAAAGAACTATATTTCATAATATTTGATTATGGAAATATGTGCGCTTCACATAGACCTAACATTACACAAATTTTCAAATACCTCCGTCCCATCATTTTCGAGAAAATGTTTGACGAACGTGATTTTCAGGTATGGAATTCTAAAAAGAAATTAAAAGAAAAGGAAAGAAAAGACATAAAAGAGAAAAGAAAAAAGAAAAAGAAAGAAAGGAAAGAAAAGACAAGAAAAAAAAGAAAATAAAATAAAAGAAAAGTAAGAAAAAAGAAGAGAATAAATGGATGGGAAAGAAAAGAATAGACATAAAAGAGAAGTCGAGAAAAATAAAGAAACCGAAGGAAAAGACAAGAAAAGGAAAGAAGAGACATAAAAGAGAAAAAATAAAAGAAATGAAAAGAAAAAAACAAGTTAAAGTAATTTAGTTTTTGCAAGACTAGGAAAATCAAAATTTCACTCTTAACATTATTTTGATCCTCAAGTCTATAGAATGTTAAAGTTTAAAGTAATACAGGCATATTATTTAAATAATGACACACAATATTGAAAATCTCTTTCAAACTTTAGTAAACTGTGGAGTAGATCTTTTCAAGACTTTTAATGTTAGGCCAAATTTTGATTTTTTCATAAATAGACATTATTTTGTCACATTTTTTCTTTTTTCAAAAATTCAGATTTGCTAATAGCACACAAATGTTTGTTGAATTAGCGACAGTGACTTCATCAATTAAATAATTTATGACCACTGCTTTCTTGTAAATTATTTCTTTTTTTCCAATTTGCTACACATTTTCTTGCTTTATTTCTTCTACATAGTTTTATTGCAAATATTTATATTTTCCAATGCTTTTTTATTTTCAAAAGTGTGAGACCAAAAACTATTAGTAAAATATTGTATAGCGATCTTTCTAATAATTTTTAAGTTATTGTGATTAGATTGATACATATTCGGTATCCACTATCAATTTCTCAATACGTTTTGGGATACTACGTACGATACCCCACATTTAATATAAGGTACAACAACAAAGTAAGAAGAAGATAATAGAGAGTGTTTTTTCGTAAATATTTTTTTTGTTTTGCGTGAAGATAATATCTAAATAATAAATAAAGTAATAATAATCTCTAGTGAAAACAGACCTATAATTTAAGCTGAATTTTGAACCACTGATATGACTTATATCCCAAATAGCCTTTTTTAGTGATACCTATTGTAAGCAGAAATCAACCATGGATTGCCACAGGGTCGGGACTCAAACCAAAGACCCTAGCGTAGAAGGCCAGAAAGTTACCAATGTTATCAATAGAATAAATATAAAATATTTCACAAAAGTATTTTGAAGAACTAATTAATTAAATCTCTAATAAATAGATTTACAGACAAGATGTAGAAAAAGAAAAAAAATTAAGAATTACCACATATTGCTGATTGGAGAAGAAATAGGAAGAAGATAGAAAAATTTTGTTCTAGTAAGGCTTTTGCTTTAGAGAGCATAAATCTATGAAAAACGTAGTTATGAAGTTATCAGAAGACTTATTTTTATAGTTAATGAACTATCATAGAAAGAAGAACTGAATACTATCAAGTCCATTATTAGAATCTAAAGTGATTGCATTTTGTAAAGATCTAAAGACTGATGAATCAGAAGAGTTGGCCCGACAGATGGAAGAAGTGACCAGCGTATTTCAAGAAAAAATTGAGAATATTTAGGATTAAAATCTCTCACATTACCAACTCTACAATTGTGACGAGATGCGGCTGAATTTTAGAATACAAGTTTATGTTTTATTGTAACTCTGCCAAAACTAGAGCTTTTAGCTTTGACGGTTAAAAGAGAAAGAAAAGAAAAGAAAATAAAAGAAAAGAGAAGAGAAGAGAAGAAAACGAAAGGCAACTAAAAGGAAAGAAAGGAGAATAAAAAGATAAAAAAAAGTAAAGTAAATGAAGAGAAAGTAAAAGAGTAAACAGAAGAAATGCATAAGGTTTATAAAGGAGAAAGTAGTGGAGAAGAAAAGGGAAAGAGAAAATATTTGATAGAGTTTCTTGATGGCACTTGTTAGAGAAAATAACTAAGTAAAGTAAGATTTCACAGCGAGTTTGCTTAAAATCACTAGATTGCGCTTTATCAGCATCCTAGGACAACGGAACATAGTATGGTTTTCATAAAAAATTTAGAAGTAGAAATAAATTAAAAATAGTAAATAAATAAATTTAAATGTTTTGAGAAAGAAGAACATAAGTAGAAAAGCAAATATATTATAAAGAAATAAAACAGGGTAAAATTTGAAAAACAGAAAGAACTAAAAAGTGAAATAAAATCAGAATAAACAAAAGAAAAGTAAAATGTTTAACAACCGCGTCTACAAGTGTTTAAGGACTAATAGAGAACAAAAGTAAAGTAAGTGAAATAAGAAGAAAAGAAAACAAAAGCGAGGAGAGAGAATAAAGAAGGAAAAAGAAGATGCAATATATCATATGAGAAATAAACAAGGCTGTAGATAAAGTGTTAAAAAATGTAAGTTAAGAATAAATGAAAAAGTCAAGAAAAATATTGATAATCTCAGTATTTGTATAGCTTCTTTTCTATTTGCTTCAAAGCATTTGAAAGAAGACACAGTAGCGGAATGTAGTTGTCGATATTAGTCAAAATTTTATCGAATCGAAAAAAAATTTTTTTGTTGTTGACGTGCGTGTAAAGTCATGTTTTAGACTTTTTTTCCATTATTAAATAAGGTGATCTAACAGAAGTATATAACTAAATAACTACTGCGTAAATTTTACCACAAGTCAACAATTTAAACTTACATACGCATCACAATGTCACATGAGTGGCAGAATTTAATTTTCAATTTGACTGTAATCTATATATGGATGTTTGGAAAAGATTTCAGATGTTTTATTAGACAAAAAAAATTGTAAAAAGACAGAGAAGATAAAAGAAATAAAATTGTAGTATCATGAATAATAACACAATAAGAATAATGTAGAGAAGGTAAAGTGTAGTCATAATAAAGAAAAAGTGTAGAATAATTGAAAAAATAAGGACAGTTAAACTTGAAAAGAGAAAATTTTTTAAATATTATACATAACAATAACAAGTAGAAAAATAAAGAAAATATCAAGAAAAATTTAAAGAAAATGCTAATTGAAGAAAGGAAACAAAGTAAGAAAAAGTAATGAAGTGTAAAGTTTTGAAAAACACTAGATATATGTCGAAGAAAATAAATCGAAATATAGACTTGATTGAAACGAGAAGGAAGGAGGTAAATGTCATCTCAACAGGACACTTTTTAATATGTAGTTTTTATATAATATATGTGCAACTTCCGGCCATAGTCATGTTTAGTTAAGAGGTATAAAAAAGTAAGGTTGAATTAGCAATATTAGAAAAGAAACACAAAGAGTAGATAGTGAAGATAAAAGATTTTTGAAGCAAAAGGGAAAAAGTAGGAAACATTTTTACAAATAATGAACAAATGCCTAATGCGATACCGGTACTGACTTTTAATAGTAAATATTTTTAAGGTACTACATACATATAGAAATTAGAAACGTTTTGAAATTAGAAAACAAGGAGGTAAAGATATAAAAAAATATTAAATCGTCGTATTTAAATCAAGAAATGTTTTAAGACTACAAAGGAGAAATAAAATTTAAACACGTGAACAAAGCGGAAAGTAATTGAGTGAAAATAGAAATGATGTAAAGTAAATTATTAAAAAATGTATTAATAGCCTCAAGTGGAAGTATAGAAGATACAATTTTAAAAGATTGAAAATAAAAGAAACAGTAGAAAAGAAAAGAATATATCGAATCAGAGAAGTGAAAATATAGAAGAAAAAGATTCAATAGAAGAAAACTTGCATAAAGTAAAGTACTGGCATAAAATGTAAAAAATATAAGCACCAGTTTTCAAAATATTATCTTTAAAAGTATATTTTTCCTTCATGAACCTTGTTGCTATTAAAATAGTACCTCAGTAAACAAAACTTAATTTATTTTATGTTATTTAACTTGTTTAAGTCCTAATTAAAAAAACAGTTAATGCACGAAATGGACCGCGCATACATACTATGTACATTAAAAGTTAACTTGAAAAATTTTGTAATAGAACAATATAGTGAATTAATCAATTTTTCAGTATTTTTCAGGATTTTAAGCTACTAAGTTATACTAAAGAGATAAGGATTTCTGCATCTTCAGAAGAACTAGCAATAACAGTAAAAATAAATTTTTTTTATTTATGCTCTATACATATTTGAGTATGACAGTTTGAAAACGATTACGGAAAAAGATGAAAAAGAGCAAAAGTACTATAGTAATACAGTATTGAAGTAATAGTAAAGTTAGTAAAGAAACCAAGAAAAGAAAGTATAAAATAAGAAAGTGAATTCAAATCTCTTAATGGAAAATAGATGCAAACATATAAAATAAAAGTGAGAAAGTAGAGATCACAGAATTAAAGAGTGATAAGTGAGAAACTAAGGATCAAGGAAAGAAATAGTAAAGAATTAATAGTATCAGAAAGATAAATCTGTAAATACAATCAACTATAGCTACTATAATAGTAATATCATTGTGTAGGAAGATTTCGAATACTCTGCACTTCCTGTGTTTTATAACACGAACCAATAAAATTTGGCTGCTCTTATTTTTTGTAGCACATCTCAACAATTTTTAACTTATTATTGTTAAACCGAGCTTTATGATAGCCTTCATAAGGTGTGAAATTTATTATAAGAAACAAATTTAAGAAAACTAGAGAAATAATAGCTTGAAGAAGGATAGAATCACATACTGCTAGTATATATTTTTTTTTATCTTATAAATCCTTTAGTAATGATATTATCATAGCTTTCTGACGAAAACTTTAGTTTGAATGTTTGAAGATATAACGACGACAGTTTTAAATAAATACAGGTTGATGTAATAAATATTGTTTTTGTTTTTTATCAGAACAACACAATATTAAAAAGTGTTCTTATTATAACATTAAGTTAGAAGGACATTTTAGGAACCTCAAGGTGTAAAAATGAATAAACAAGAGATACAATAGAAGAGACAGAAAAAACACGCAAAAGATTGTGATATAGAATAGAAGGAAATGAAAGACGAAGAAAGAAAGAAATAAAAAGAAGGAGATAAAAGAGACGAACAGAGTATCATGTAGTTATAGAAAAAAGTAAATAAAAATTGGAAAGAACTCAAAGGCTTAAAGAAGTTTTTAAATGAGAAAAACCACGGCAAAGAGATTGAAGAACAGGAAGTAGGCGAAAAGAACGCATGATAGATTCAAAAGATCATCTAAAAAGTGAGAAAGTGTTATGAAAAATAACAGAAAAATACAAAAGAAAGGAAGAGGAGTATTGAAAATTCTAGTTTAAAGTAGATAAAAACTGAGAAAAATATAGTATAGTGTCTAGAAGAAATTCTAAAGTGCAGGCAATATTAAAATAAAAATAAACTCAACAGAAGAAAACAAGAATTTATCTGGTATTACGTTGGATAGAAAGTTTTGTGGATAAAGTTGTTCTAATTAATTTGTACGCACCTTTTTTGACGATACTCTGCACTGCGTATTGGATAGTAGATTATCACAAAAGAATCGCAAAATACAAATAGATATATTCCAAATTAATTCATTTCCCTTAAGGCAGCTAAATACCTCTGACTGAATTAGTAGAAAAATGATAAAATTTACAAAACAATGATTGCACGAAGAAATGGAGACGAGACAGAAGTCAATATGTAAAAATATTTAAGATATAAAAGAAAGTAAAGAAATAGATAAACAAGGAAATATGTGAAATCGAATGTAATTGAGATGACTTTAATTATCTGAAGTAGTTTTGATTCATAAAATAAAGATACTCTCAAAAATGAAATAAAATGACAGGAAGATATTAATAAGTAAAATTTAAAAACTAATCAAATTACAACAAGTAAGAAAAGATAAGTGCAAGATTTATAAAATCACTATAGAAAATTAAGTGAAAAAAAAGAAAATATTACAAAAATTCAAGAAGAAAGAAAAAATTAACAATGTTAAAGATTAAAAATATTATTGAACTCCAGAAAATATAGATTAATATAAGTACCCAAATAAAAAGAATTTAGGACAATGAGGAGATGACGACTTTATTACTAAAGGTTCAGAAAACGCCTTCATAGATTAATAATTGTAATAATAATACCTAGTTAACCAAATTTCAAGGGATTTCGTAAAAGTTGATGCAAAGAGTACTTACATTGTATCTATGTAACAATTGAATAAAATTGTACTTTCTCAAAGGCTAAAATAGTGGAACTAAATGGGAGATGAATCATTACAAATATTTACATCATCGGTTTCATAAATTTAAATGAACTGAAGGACCAAAAGAAAAATTGAAAGACATCCACGTTGACCACGACACAAACTTCTACAGGATATAAAGATTCAGATTTTGAGCAATTCATTCAACCACAAGTTATTATAAGAATCTGTGAAAATATTTGTCTTCAGAACCAGGGTATTAGAGTAAGTGATTCGTTGCAGGACTATTAACTAAATATAGTTCTCACCAGGGAACAATTCCACATGATATTGGCAGTTTACCCGGATAATGAATTCTATCTTAGGCTACCACTAAAGCCACTAAAGAAAAAACTTCGAATGCGGACATCTTTCTGGAGATGACTTTTGAAAATTCATCGGGAAGATTAGGGAATATTAAAAGTGAAATATTCATCAATAGATAAAAAGAAGCCTAGGAAAGAAGAGAAGTAATAAGGGCAACAAGAACAAAGAAAAGGGGTGGAAGGCCAAAATTTGTTTAAATTCTTGAAAGAAAAATAGATAAAATATTGAAGAACCAGGAAATAAAGAACAAGTTATTGAGAACCTAAAATCTAACTGTGTTCTAAGCCATGTTCACTACATGCTTCAACTGCTGAACATCAACCGGCAGACTGAACTTTGTAGTAGAAATTCAGAAGAGTCGAATAGTAGACTACTCTGATGAATAATTCAACTGGTTACAATTAAATCCTTAAGGACTAATTCACTCCTATTATGCAATGAATTTACCTTTATATCTAATCATAAGTTTTAAGAAATGGATAAAGATTTAAGTAAATAGAATAACCAGAAATAGGAAGAAACAGAAAAAAATAGAGAAATGAGAATGAAATTAAGACCAGAGCTAAGTTGGTAAAAATAAGTAAATTCATAAAATAAAAGAAGAAAAATTAATAAAGTAAAGACAGGTGAATTTAAGAATACGCAGAAAATCAAAGAAGAGAAAACCAAAATCAGCAAGAAGAGAATTTAAGAGGTAAAAGAAGTGTAAAAGGTAGAAAGTAAATGAAGCGAAGGAAAGTAAAGAAATATAATTAAAATAAAGCGAAAAAAAGAAACAAAGGAGAGAAAATTGATAGTAAGAAGAGATTTAAGTTCTAAAGTGTAGAGTAAGGAAAGGAAAGAATATTTAAAAGATAAAGAAATAAATCACATACAAAGATCTAGAAAGAGAAAGTAGTAAATTATGAAGAAATAGAAGAAAAAGATACAGGAAATATAAAAATAAAGTAAAAAGAAGGAAAGGAAAAATAATTATTCTATCAAAGAAAATAGAATTACAAAAAGAATCAAAGTGAAAACAAAGAGAATTTCAAAAAAACAAACAAAGAAATCAACGACTCGGTGATTTCAAGTTAGAAATAAATGGAAAGAGCTCGGGATATTGATGACAAACAATAGACGGTGATGTTAAAAGTAGTGGAAAAGTGATAAGAAAAAATAGTAGGAAAATCGAATCGCACAAGTACAGTAAGATTGAAGTAAACAGAAATAAAGTTGAAGAAAAAAATTAAGATAGTTTAAAAAGTGAAGAAACTGAACAGAAAAACCGTGTGGTGAAATGAAGATAAATTATAACGAACGATTATGGAATTGCGTCAGAAAATATAAAATATGAAAAGAAAAATAAAGTCAGTACTTAGGAGTTGAAATCATTGTCACAGTGTCTGAGAATATAGTGTTTTTAAACAGTGACTTGTTCAAAACGAATCACTATCGACAGAGTTATAGTGCACTCTGTACGATGTAATGAGACAGCTAGATTCACTATTAATAGTGAAGAAAACCAAAGATAGAGAATGTAAAAGATGTATAAATATATAAAAAGATATAAAAATGGTAAAACATTAAATTCATAGTGTAAGTTAACGTCAACCAGAAATTTAAAGAAGTTCTAATTGCGAAGTGAACAACGAAGAATAGGAGAAACAGAGTAATAGAATAAGTTGAATCCTAAAAGTGAAAAACGAAAATTTTAGTAATTTTTTACTAATTTAAAGTTTTGACTAAGGCAGGAAGCAGACGTTATAGTTAAAGAAATAAGGAAGAAACTAGGAAAATTGAGATATAAATCTTGTAGTTGAAAAGAAGAATAAAGGAATTGAAAAAATTAGAAGAAGAGAAAGACGGAAAGGATAAATGAAAAATGAAGAGATAAGGAAGACTAAGATATAAATCTTGAAGTTGAAAAGAAGAATTCAGAAAGTGAGAAAATTAGAAGAAGAGAAAGACGGAAAGGATAAATGAAAATAAAGAGATAAGGAAGACTAAGATATAAATCTTGAAGTTAAAGAGAAGAAATAAAGAAGTGAAAGAAAAAAGGGAGAATAAGGAAAAGACGGAAACGGAAGATGAAAATAAAGATATAAGGAAGACTCAGATATATATCTTGAAGCTAAAGAGAAGAACTAAAGCTAAAGAAATAAAAGGAACAAAGAAGAGGAAGGAAGAAACGACAGAAAAGAACGACGAAAAAAGAAGTTTTGTAGAAATACGTCAGATAATAGTAAATACTGAACTGAGGCAGACCACTTAAATTTTGTTAATTCCGAAATACTAATTTGGAAATTTCTAACTATTCGTCAGCCTCTGAATTTTTGAAGATAATATCTAGATATATGTCCACACATTCTTAGGCATCGAAGATTTTTTCAGCATAAGGCATTTACATCTTTATTCTCGTAATTAATAACTTATTTTCATTTTATATTTTTTGGATCTTCTTTTGCAGTGTGAATTATGTTAAATATAACTCCCATATTTCTATTAATTTCGCCATTGGTGCCTAAGTTATTGTATAAATGTTTTGACTTAAATGTGTGACAAATAACAATTTATCTTTTCTATTAAATAAACAAAGTAAAAAGTTAGACAAAAGAGATAGGTGAGAATAGTAAAAAATAGTAATAATGAAATTAAGATAGAAGCTATTTTTTTGATCAATAGCACTATGAGTAAAAACCGAAAAAAACAAATAGCAAACAGAAAAACAAGAGAGACAGAGAGTAAAAGTAAAGAAAGTAGGTAATAAAAAAGTTACTTGTAAAGAATAGAAAAGTAACAACAAAGTCTTAGAAGAAAACGTAATGAAGGGTAGTACGAAAAAAGAATAGAACATAGAAATATTTGGTGAGCAAGTAAAAAAGAAACTGTTAAAAGATGACGAAAAATTTAAATAAGCAGAATAGAAAAAAGATGGTCTGAAGAATTAAAAAGATTACGGTACGAAATAGACTTTTAAAATATAAGAAATAACGCGCGTACTCACAATTCCATATTTTTTGTATAAGTTAATAATTTAACAAAGAAATGCTCTAAAGAAATAAAATGCTAAATAAGATGAAATCCAAATGACCATCATACAATACTCTCAAATATCCAAAGTTGGCATTATGTTGTTGAGTCAATAGATAAGAAATGAAAATAGAGAAAAAGTACAGAATGTAAGTAATAGGAAAAATACGTTGAAGAAGTAGAAAATTTTAAAGCAAAAGGAAGAAAGAAGTTAAGAAGAAGAAGAAGAAAAGATAGCATAAAAGAGTATTTGGTGAAAAATAAGATAGAAAAACGTCAAAAAGAAAGTGAAAATAAAAGTATAGAAAAGTGTAAAAGATAACATAGAGAAAAATAAGTAAAAAGACATAAGAAGAACCTAGATATAGTAAGAAAGACGTCGTAAGTATATGAAATCAGGTGTTTAACTATTTATAATAAGTTTTTTTTTCTTGCTAAACAAATTTATGCTACATTTCAGGTAAAATTCAAATCACAATAAAATATCCACAGTTAATATTTTATCGTTGGAAGGGATAATCTTAATTATGAATTCGCTACTCACTATTAATTATAGATCATAATTTTTTTTAGCATCATATTAAAGGACACTTCATGGGAGTGAAAAACACAAATATATATAAAAAATATAAAGAAAAGAACAAGTAGAGACAAAGAGAAGACAGCAGTGAGTAAAGAGATTTAAAGAAATCAGGGAAGACAGCAGTGAGTAAAGAAATTTAAAGAAATCAGAGAAGAAAGCAGTGAGTATAGAGGTTTAAAGCAATCAGAGAAGAATGAAAAAAATAAATCCAGATTAAAGACGTTGGAGACGAAATAGACAGAAAGTTAAGAGAAGAAAAGAGTGGCTTTGAAGAACAGATAAAATTAACATTAAAAGTGAAAAATAGTAAATAGAAGCGAAAGGAAACTTCTAGGTAGAAAATAAAAGAAAGAGCTAATGAAAAAAAAGGATAGTAATTGAAGAAAAGAGAAGTAGTCTATAAAAAACTCAGCATTAGAGGTAAACAAAAAGCAGACGTATCGAATTTCATCCTTACCCTTTGACATAGTCATTTTTAATTAAAATATAAAATAATTAAGGAATGATTTTTAAATTTTGCTATTCTGCTTAACCCTGTCTGAAGGACAGGCACCATCAAATAGTCAATATTAGACGTAATCATTTCGCCTGAAGTTGAAAAGGTCTGCTTTTGACCCCTATTTAACGCAGAGAAGTATCTTGTCACTTGTCTCTTCTCAAACGTGGCAGTTGTATTCTGCTCTCGACCTGATATAGGCCTTATAAATTATCATAGTTTTTGATATAGGGTGGAGAATTTAGGGCACATTTGAGAGAGACAATATAATTACTTTTAAAAACAAGGCAGTTTTGGATTTTTTACTTTTCCCAAGCAATATTATTGGTGGCATTACCACGGCAGCGGTGAACCCAAGAAAAGATCAACCTTGCTCTCTCTGGGATAGGTAAATTCATTATAAAAAGCTAAACTTAAAGGCTAAATAAAATTTAGCTTTTCTTAGAAATGCCGGTAGTGTTAAGATATTTTAATATATCATAATCCGCTCGAGTTTTGTGTGATTTGTTCTAAAACTAAGTACCATAATAAAAGAGAAAGAAAAGGATAGATACACAATTTCAAAAGAAAAGAAAAAGAATAAGATAAGAGCTTAGAAAAAAAATTGCGTTTAAGAAAGAAAGAAAGTTCAATTTTTGATAAAATATGTTTAGTACAGCAAGATAATTTTTGAAAGAAAAGAAATATTTCAATATAGATATTTGTGGTACTTTAAAAACAAATATGTAGATAGTAAAACAGTGATAGTAAAACTCTGAAGAAAAGGAGGAAGCGAAATTAATTTTTTTTAAGAATAGTAAGTAAAAAATAAGTGAAATGGAAAAAAAGTTTCTTAGCTTTATACACAAGGCACTACTGAATATACACAATAAAAATTATTGGCAAAATACCAAATATTTTGTCTAGACGTATCCTATATGTAAACAGTTTAAAACACAAAATGTGGTTAAAGATCACACTAAGAAAAATCGGGCCTTAATAATAAAAAAAAGGAATTTTAAAATACAAAATGATAATACCAAAAATATAGAGTAAGTTTTCATTAGTTATGTGTCCGTTACAAAAAAATAAGTTAACTACCTTGATAAATTTATATAGTATATATAGTTGCCTACAAATCTTCGTTATTATATGCCTGCATAAGAAAACGTCGATCTGGATAACCAAAAATATCACAGAAGAGAACTGCAGTGGTGGAAGGTGAAAGATTCTATGGAGGACAGCTATTGCTCCCTAACGTCACAAGATTTAAGGAAGGAAGTAAGAACTCATCTAAGGCTAATTGTTGTGGGGTTTTTGAGAACCAAGCCACATGTTTGCCTCATGGCAGAATAAAACTCAACACAAAGTTTTAAATGATCGATGAAATTTGATGACAAACATAACAAAGTACAACAATTGGGGACACTTAAACCAACATTAATTTCGAAATAATGTTTTGGTATGGATACAAATAGGAAATTGTGTTTATTTCGACACCAATGTCGTTGATGAAACTGGAGCTTAGACCACTTAGGTCCAGGCAATGCAGTTGGTATTAATTTTATAAAATGCACCGAAATTCAAATCGCGAAGGGAACATACCAGAGATCCTTATAAGTTTGAATTTTTCGATTATATCTAATAACAAAATAAAAAGGTTTCAACAATGTTAGAAAAATAAGAAGAATTAAATTGTTGTATTATAGAGAACAACTCTGCAAAATCCAAAAAAAAAGAAGACGAATCGATTATTTTTTACAAGATAATTTTGAAAATCTAATTCAACAATATATAATTAATTGTAATAAGAAGTTACTATGATATTCGATATTTACCATAGATTTTGCCGCAGTTAATCTGCTTGGGGCGCGGTTATGTAGTGAGTACTTTTCAAACACCAACAAAAGCTACGAAAATTGTTGTTAAAAGCTCTTTATAATAAATATAAATTTTAAGAATAAACGAGTAAATAAAATATATAATAAAAACACGTTAACTGAGTTAATGTCAGTTTTCTTGAAGTAATACCTGCAAATCAATAGCACAAACAAAACAATAAGCAAAACACCAATAAATGCTGAATAAAACGTTTAACTACCAAATTGTGTTATATTTCATTATTTATATTTACATGATTATATAAGTGTCCACAAAACCATAGTTAACTACTTGTTTACTAAATATAATACATTACTTACTCTTGTGCAAATTCTGCCAGAACATTTTTTAGCTATATGATTTATATACATACCTAGAAAGTAGTACTAGAAAAGGAAAATAAGAAAGTAGCGCAGTTCAAGTTGAGAAAAGAAATAAGACTGTGCAAGCAAAAGTGCATTTTAAATGAATGTAATGCGGATCGATATATCCCTGCAACATTTTGAAATTCGAATTAGAAAAATTGGGTGGTATAGTCGAAAAGCATTTTAGTTTAAACCATATTACTACAAAATAAGAATGAAGTTTATTTTAGAAAGATTGAAATCGGAATAAATTTTAAATTATAAAAGATTGACCACACAAGTGATCAGAATTGTCAACCCTTATTTTCAATATTTAAAAAAATGTATTATTTTTGGACTAGATTCAAACCAAATATTCATCATCTAACTCATATAGTCACTAGGCTTCCTAGGGTGGAACCTTGAGAGATTGACATTGTCTGGAAAGCATAAGTCCTTCCAAACTGGCTCTATGTGCTCGATATTTCTTCTTAGGCCTACCAAAGTGTTCTTCCATACAATGATACATCAAATAAGGAAGAGAGCGATAACACATAAAAATCTAATTTTATTTACCACCTTATTACACGAAATCAAAATATTGCAGGTTCAAATTGAATTTTGATTAATTCAAATGTGAATATGTCTTACAGTTGCATGACAATATACTTAGAGCAATATACATTCATACGTACATAATTCAGACCGTAGAAAAAGGTATAAGAAGAAGGATCGAAACTTGTAGAACTTTAGTAACTAATAAGATCGAGTTAAATGTAATTTAAGTAAATCGTTCAAAACTAAGGAAATATATGATGTAAATAAATATCCACTATTAAGTTAACAAATAGACATGTTCTATAATAGTAGAAAACAGAACATTTCTTGTTAAGGTGTAGTATAAAAGAAAGATGTGCGAAAGAAGAAGCTTAGAAATAAGAAGTGTCTCTAAACTTTTTGTCATAAACAAACAAACATAAGCTTTTCCCAGTGTGCTTAAAATAGAGTAGAAGAATGGAAAGCTAAAAGTAACTACAATGACACAACACATAATAGAAATCTATTAAACACAAACAATTGATAACTTCACAATAAGATTCACTCTAAGATAATCAAACAATAAGTAAAATAGAACTATAGCATTAAAGTGAGAATTATAAGTGAAGCTTAGCAATCCAAGAGGAAGCATAGACAGAGCAGAGAAAGGATAGAGAAAGTAAAGACAGATAGAATAGAGTAAAACTGTTTTATAGCACTACTTCATCGTTAAACAAAACATTAACAACACTCAAGTCATTTGTTTTACAAAACAAACTAAAAATGATAAAACAACTAGAAAATCATCCAAAAATTAAAATAGTTAACAACAAACTAAAAGGTAGACAGTAGATTATCAGTCACAGAACATACTTTCGTATAGCAGTCGTTTGACAAGAATTGCAGAAGTTTGTAGTGTTAGACTTAGTTCTTCTTTTCATCTGCCTCTTTGTACCAGTCCTCGCATCCAGGTACATTTTCAGGTGCATCACATCGTTCTGTTTCTTCGTTGTATACCTCACCAATTTGGCATCCCAAGTCTCGTGGTTCAGCACCATTCAAACAGACATAGAATTTCTGACAATCACTGGGATGAGGATATTTTGGATGAGCTACTGCAAGCCCAGAAGAGTCGGTTTTTGCTGCTTGTGGACACGTGAATCCATCACTCAATTTTCCTATAATAAAAATAAATATACTTTTCATTTTAAGTAAGATTAAGTTGATTTACTACTTTCATCAGGGGCACATCCTTGCCTTCCTGCTGCATCGGGCCATACACATGTTCCTGAGTATTCATCGAAATGGAGTCCAGTTGTGCACTTGATTTCTGTAAATTCACCTTCGATACAGTTGTAGAAAATGTTGCAAACAGTCGGATCAGGATGAGCAAAGAATCCATTGCGGCGAGGGCAGTTCTTATTACCCTTTGGTGATTCTGTAACATAAATAATTATTTTTCATTTATCACTTTATTAAAATATTGTACTCTTACGTAATTCTGTACGATCGCCACAATCTACATTAAAGGGTTGATCACATTTGTTGATTTTTCTGATTAATTGATCAAATACTAATCCATCTGGACATATTTTTTCTTTAGCGACACCATCGACACATTCGTAATATTTATCACATTGAACACTGTCTTCATATTGGCCATCTTTGGAAGGACATTGGTACGCTTTCTGAGCATCTGAAAAGTTGAAAAATTTAAATATATTAAAATAAGTGAAAAAATTAAAACATTAAAATTTAAAAGTGTAATTTGTTATAATTTCTAGGATTTGGGTTAGATTAGCTATAGAATATAAAGTTGAAGAAATTTTTAAAATCAACTTTGATAAAATACTTTGTTTACAAATAATAGAAACAGAACAACAGGAGATGGAGTTGGATCAACTTGTTGAGCGGTTTCGACCACTATGTCCTGGTTCCCGGCCTCGAGACTAGGTCTCTCGTGAGTTGAAAACTATATACCGTCACTGGGCTGTTATTTAGCTCGCAGCAATGCAAAAACAAGACAGTCAAGTTTCCTTACTCCGCTTACCCTAATACCCTTCCGGTCCAAAGCCTTGCTAACGCATCAAAGGGTTATCCCCTAAGCTTTGATTACATCGCAAAAAACGTAAAAATAGACAGAGTACCAGAGAAGAAATTTACCCGATTCTAAACATCGATCCCAAGCAGCAATTTACGTGCTAGCTACGCAGCTGCCCCTAATTTAGAACTATTTCGAGGCAGTTGCTTGATACGGAAACGCATTTGGTAGCAATTTACATGCTTGCTTCGTAGCTAGCATATTTGCGGGAACGTTTCCAACACCGAAACCTTACGTTTAAGTATCGCCCTAAAAACGTTCCAAAAAAGCTTGTGATAATTTTCGTTCAATACCAATCTTCATGAATTTTTTCAAATATTTCTGAGCGATCCTTTTAGTAATAAGGGTGGGGACAGCAATTTTTAAAAATTTTTCCTCAAAAATATTTAAAGAAATTCATAAAAAAAATACATGATAAATATTGTTGAAGTCGTGCTTCAATAGGCCTTCATTTGACACCTCACTTGATGCCTTTGGAAAAAGTTTTTCGTCCACTTTAAAATTTAGATAACAGGTCCAAAATGGCTTCCTTGGGAGATACCAGACGGAATATGAATTATCTGGGATATAAAATTGTTTAGTAGTACTACCTGGGTTAAGCCATATGGATATTATTGCGACTTAGTCCACATTGGATTTTATAGAATTTCCCTTCGAACACAGAAAGCGCACTTCTTGGTAAAGACCAAGAAAATATTAACATATTCCATTAAATTGGTGTAATGAGGCTCCCATATCAACATGTATCGGAAAAAACAAAAGCAAAAGAAAGGAAAAGGAAGAAAACATGAAAGGAAACCCAGCACACAACAGGCATAACACGGAAGAACAGAAATTATTCAGTTTTTAAGTGATTCTTTGCTCCGAAAATTCGAACATGCATTAACAGCTCTATATGAACGATAATTGGTTCATGCCTGCCGTAATTTGATTTTTAGCAACAAGGGAAGTCTTCGGAGACTTTGTTGGAATTGCCTAAATGAAGCCTTGCTAACAAGAGTACATGAGTCAATATTTGAATTCAAGACCAAGTCAGAGACTTTGCGCTTTTTCGCAAGTGAGGGCAAACCGAACAATCCGAGGAGATTGGTGTAGGGCGGAAATCTAAGCGGATCGTCCCATCGAAAATCTAACAAAATTGCACTGCACCGATTCGATACACTTGGAATAAACAGCGTATTAGGGAGAAAAGATCTGATATGCATTTTCTAGAATAGGTCTAAAAAAGAAACAGTACAAATAAATCAAAGTTAGTAAATCGGAAAACTCTCTAGCCCAACGCTTTACAAAGTCCAAGATTAAACTGCCTCTAGACGCAATATAGTTACCACACAGAGTAAAATTAAGTTTCCTATGAAGTTTTACCCAAGATCAGTTACGGACAAAATGCGACGGAGGCCATTCCACGCAAAGATATATATTTAAAAACTTGTGGATTGAGGCTCCTGAAAAGACAGAGCCTCACATTTCTCAAAATTGAGATGTAAGCTGTTATGCCCGTACCAATCCAGGAACGTGTCTAAGTCCTTTTTAAGGAGGGCGCCGTGACCACCATCCTTAACATAAAAGAAGATCTTCATGTCGTTAGCGTAGATCAGAACGCTAGAGTGCGAGATTAGATGGACAATATCATTAATGGCAAGAACGAATAGTAAAGAGCAGAAATGACTACCTTGCGGCACACCAGGTGAAGTCCTGAAAAATCTTGAGGTAGAGCCACGGAGCGACAATCGATGTCCTCTCTCTAGGTAGGAAGTAATTCAGTCGAGAAAAATATGGGAGAAACCCAGCCTCTTGCGTTTAAATATAATAACAGAGTGATCTATTTATCAAAGACTTTACTGAAATTCGTGTATATACAGTCCATTTGCATGCCTCATTGGAAGCCTGAAATAACATGGGAGGTAAATTCTAATAAGTTATTAGTCCTTTATCTACCGGGCAAGAACCCATTCTGATTCTTACAACGCTCAATAAGCTGCAAATACACTATAAAGGAATACAAAGGAGCCCTTCCGCAATGCAGAAAATTTACCGTCTTAAAGAAAGTTATTGAAAAAATTTGCTAATGAAGTGAGAAGAGCATCGGAACAGGATCAAAATTATTCACACAAGGCTCAAAGTTATGTGGGAAAAAGGCACTCGCAAAAAGTGAAGCAAAATTATTTGCTATGTCGGACATGTTATTACTGGAGGACCCGTCATACCACATCATAGATGGATAGCTGCTCCACTTCTTTTTCATATTGACGAATTTAAGAAAAGTGCGGAGACTACTAGGCATATTATCGCAAACGCTAACAAGGTATTCCTTGTAGAGCGAGAAGGATAATACCTTAAAACTGTCAAAACAGGTCACAAACTCAGAATACGCTATTGCTCTCTTAACTTAAGTAATTTTTGCAAAGTTTGTTCTTCCTGTTCCAAAAGTTGCGAAATTCGGCAGTGTATTATGGGTGGGGAAAAGGAGCAGGTAAACCTCAAACTATCTTCCTATAGAGTTTCTTACTTTACTCATTTGGTGCAAACAATGGCGTCAAGAAATTGAGAATCCCTAGCAATGGGATAACATGAGTTCAATAGTGAGTGTACTTGAGAAGGCAGGAACATCTACTCGTTGCATTTAAAGTACAATCTGCAAATAACTAGCATTCCACCACCCCGACTAGCAGAGTCGGAATATCTGTCTCTGCGAAAAATCTGATAAGACTCATGAAGAATCTCTGCATTGCTAAAACTAAGATGAAGCCAATTCTCAGTCAATATGACAATATCATAACAGGAGGTAAGATATAATTAAATTAAAGGACTTGTTTTAGTTCTTAGCCCCTTACATTTTGACAGTAAAGGTACAGACTCCAAAGCATTGCTACAAAAATTTACAAAATAAACCAAATTGATCTCAATGATTAAAAGACATCGGCAAATATATTACCATTAGCTGTACAAATGTAATCAGCAAGATAATTATGCTATTCTATATTAGATGGAATGCCAAGTGCATAACATTAACTATTTAAGAATTTCCATGACACCTTAGGGTTGGGTTCAATTCTGGATTCCATAGAAGATAAATATTGATTATAAACAAATCTATTAAGAAATTTAAATTTTCTAAATCTATTAAAAAGCACAAGAACAACAGTATTACCCGACTTCCTATACCGAATATATAGACCTGAATTGTCTCTCTTTCTAGGCAAAGGAACGTATAAAGAAATTATTTCCTTAATCGTTTTATAGAAAAATCCATGAGACGCTCCTAGATCCAAAGAAGCAAGTAAAATCCTTAAAACTGATATCGCAGAAACTGCAAAAAAAGCTTTGCTATAAGGTGAGAGTTACCAGCATTGTAACGGACAAGAGTATAACGAATATTGAAAACTTCAAGCCTGTCCAATAAGATTCTATCAATAGCACTCGCATAAGTGCAATGAAATCCTTTTGCAAGAAATTAATTTATATCAAGATTGTATCGTTTAAGATTTGAATCGTTGATGTAATAGAGAAAAATAATAAGTGAGGCAGAGAACCGGTTTTATCGGGGAATCCTTTTGGTAAATAAACGTCCTTTTCAATTATTTTTACATGTCACTCCCGTCCCACCCCTACCCCTAGGGGTGCTAGGGCGTCTTACCACAACGCAGTATTTAACAGCATGGGATTGTCTTATTCATCCCAACAGTGTTTTTTGCACTTTTCAGTCTGAAAAAATTCCTCGGAAACAACTATTCATTGTCCAGGTGCAAAATCTCGCAAGGTAGTGATTTGTATATTTATAAAATAAACAATATTATTTTGTCGCGTGGATATTTCGTCCTGCAGATATTTTGTCCCACGGATGTTTTGTCGACCCGATCTCTTGTAGGAATCCCGATCTTTTCAGGGATCTTTTGTCATCAGATTATTTAGCGCGGCACACTTTTTAAAAATTGCCAAAATACGTGTTTGTTTAATTGTATCAATGAGCATTAAGACCAAGTGTCAAGTAAATCCGACCAGAAAACAAAAATATCTATGTCCCATACAAACATTGCTACACCTTTACATCCCTTTTCCTTGTGTACATCATAAAGGAAACCTCTGTGCAAAATTTTAGCTTTCCAGGTCCAAGGGCTTATCCTGGGCGTTGATGAGCCAGCGAGTGAGGAGGTTTTTTGAAATAGTAAATATTTTGAGGTTTTTCAGGGACAAAAATGAAAATTTTAAGATTTTTTACTCAAACAGGTTAGGTTTACAGAAAAATCGCAAAGGAGTAAAAATGCTTAGGTTTGTACAGGGAATCTGACCAAATTTTGTGATAATTTTTTTTTGAAAAAAATTTTTTTTTCAGAAAATTTTACATAAAAAATTTTTAAAAAGTTTGGTCAGATTGCCTGAAGAAACCTCAGCACTTTTTGTCCTTTGCAATTTTTCTGTAAAGTAACTATTTTCGAGCAAAATAAAAACAATCGCAAAAAATTTACGTTTACAAAAAAATTTGTAACAAAAGTTGTTCACGTTTATGTAATGAGTACGAATCTGCAATAAAAAATAGGCGTTCCTATATATATACCCACCGAGTTGGGTATCATTGGATGCTACCCTCCGAGATGAAAAAATTTTAATTTTAAAGTTTTTTGATCTGATGTATAGTTTTCGAGATATTTCAGTATCTTCAGATAAATTAGAAGATAGAAAGATAGACATAAAAAACAAAAACAAAATTCATTGCGAGCAAAAATAAAAAGTCTAAGAAGCCTAAAATTAATAAAAAATATAGATAATGGAGCTCCCGAATACAAATTCTAAGATAATTAAATTCACCAAAAATCTTATTCTAATTAATAAAGTTTCGACTAACATATTAACCAGCTGTGCTATAGGGCAATAATTGGTTGATTACAATAAAGTTCTAGCAATTTTTTTCGTCATAATAATGCCACAGGTGGACAACGAATTTTAAGAGTCCTATGATATTTGGTATAACAGAAGGAAAGCCAAAAACGTGTCACTAAGTGTTGAATTATCATATTGTCGATTTTTTCAGGTGGGACCGGTTTGCTACTGAGACTTTCTTTAAATGTTATTGAACATACTTTCATTTCATTATAAAACTCAATTTGCAAACTGAAAAAACTCAATGCCACACCCTAAAACCTTTAAATTGAAAACGAAGCTGAAGATGTTAATTGTACCGGTAGTCCTCGAGTTTAAAATAATCGAAAATTATAAATCAACTCAGCACTGTCGAGACGATTCCTTAAAGCTGTCCAATAAATTTTGACCATAAATGAAAGTGAAATCGTAAATTTAAGTGCCTATAGTTTTGGTGATTGCCGTAAAATCTTTTGATACAACCGTCAGCCCACAACATCGATTAAAAGACTGCACAGTCGTGACGTGAGCACAACATTAACTTGCGTTACAACTTTCTAAAGTTGTCGACTTGATACTTGTGAACTTTTGGTATTAAATCTTGTTACCTTCCCTTTTAGTTCCACTATGCAAACGAATAAACAAACGAAAATTGAAATGAAATAAATCTTCTGATTCAGTACGGGTTTCAGATTGAGTTTCGTAAGAAACCGCAACACATGCAAGATACCGGAGTTGCGCTAAGTGATTAAAATGACATAAAAAGAAGGTTGATGTCAAAATGTGGGAGGAAAGTGCCGAGTACCACTGATCAGGAAATAAATAGGTCGCACGGTGTGGAAACGTGTAATATAATGCAAAAATGGCGAATACCACCAACTGACCTTCCACTGCGTTGCACTGCATGACGATTATTGTGTCTTGACATTCACAATTCACGGGGATACAAGAAGGAATTTGTGATTGACGACATTTTTCCGCTTTAATTAAAACTCAAGAAAGTGAAAGAGTACTGTTCACGGTATTCAAGGATTACAGACGACCTTTCGGAATTTTCTGCTTAAAAGAAAAATTATATTCCGATATTTCTGACACCTTCAATTTCGTGACTATGTCTAACTGTTTAAAGAGGAAATCAAGTTTTTTAATAAAATAATTTCTCATTCGCTTATTTGTCACTTTAATGGGTTTATGCAGTTTTACTATCCACCGGCTTCGATTAACCTTGGACATACAAATTGTTTCCTGTGTTCCAGATTACAACCTTTTTATAAACCATTAAAGAACAGCAATTAGCCAATGTAAATTGAGCGGATCGAATCAGGTGGCCTCGAACTCATTCGACGATTAAATTATTATTCAGAGAAATCTGATTCATTTGTAAATGGGAACGGTTAACAATCTTTGCCTACGCCAAAACTGTCACGAAATTTTTTTATGCAACACGAATAATATCGTCTTGTTTGATAACATCATATAATGTGTAGGTTCATAATGAACCTGCAAGAAGCCTCAAGCCTGAATAGTATTAAAAACGCTTTTTTCCGGCAGTAGTGGAGTTTGATTGGACGTTGTTGATGTTGCTGTGGTAACCCGCCTCCCCCATCCAACTTTTTTTGTATTGTGTTGAAAATTTGTAACAAATTAAGCGAGATGTCTTATGATCTCTTTTATCCTTGTTCTATGTACTACAGAAATAGGCAGTAGAAGCTATAGTCAACACTGCTCTTTCCAGCAAAGATTGTAGGAAATCCAAACTACCATGGTCGAATGCGTGATTAGCGCTGACTTTTCAACATAACTAAGCAAAATAGAAATCAAATGTTCTGGTCCAGCACTACTTTACAGATAGAAAGCTCTACTATGACACAGAAGAAGGAATATCATATAACCACCAAAGTGCCGCAGGGATCTGTTCTGGGCCTACTCCTGTGGAATATAATGTAATGTATGACGACATTCTGGCAGAGCATAAGTCGCAAGCCGTGCTAATCAGTAGTCGAAAAAATAGAAGTCCTGAGAGTCAGAGTAGAGGATCATGACATCGAAAGAGGCCATAAAATACCTCGGAGTGATGATAGATGATAAGTTAAATTTTAACAAACCCCTGCAGTTTACAACTGAAAAGGCAGATAAATCAATAGCGGCACTCTCGCGTATGATGCCAAACATCGGAGAACCTAGACCACCGAGGAGATTACTTCCAGCTAGAGTGTTAACGTCAATACTACTGTACGCTGCACCATCTGGCTACGGAGGCTGCAGGGAAACACTAACAAAGGTGTCGGACATAGTGCACTAAGAGTTGCCAGCGCCTTCAGGATGACGTCGGATTAGGCAGCATGTGTGCTAGCAGGAATGTCACCGGTGAATAACTTGGCTGACCAAATGCAGCGATTGCATCGAGGAAGACCGGCTGATCGTCAGATCACTGAGAAGAGACGCCGGGTAGAAAGCGCTCACACCTTAAGGATATGGCAGGAGCGATAGGATAACTCTCATAATGGAAGGTGGACACATAGGTTAATTCCAAGGATCGAACCTTGAATATTGCGGCGCCATGGCGATGTACACTACCACCTCACTCAGTTTTTAACTGGGCTTGGTTGTTCTCTATTTTTCTATTATTCTACTGTGGAGACAGTTTTGCGATTCTATAGAAGCGGAGGAATAGGCGTCAAGACTTCGGAGCGTGTCAAAGGACCTATCTATTCAGTATTGTATTCGAGAGGACAATGAAATTTGAACTACCACCAATGAGGAAGTTTTGAAATATACCCCTTGACAGCAATTTTCTGTGGAGCAGAGATATAACCCAAAACTCTCAGGCCTTAATAGGGTTTGCAACTTACTAAAACAATAGTTAATGACAGAACAAGGGTATGGACAGGAAATTTATATAATTCTTAAATGGGATTGATACGAACAGTCATACTTCGAAAGGCACTTATAACAACCCTGTTAGGAAATGGTTTGTATCAATTTATGGAAGCTGTCTCTGACTAGGATATATTTATGTATTCAAAACCATATAACAGTAAAGGACTATAGATCAATCAGCCTCTCCTTCTTCGGTAGAGGCAGCACTACACATAATTGTGCCAACTATTAAATGGACCTTAAAATTAACTGTCGTTTGAGTATTTGTTGATTATGAGGTTACTTATATTAATGTTAAGTTGAAAGTCTTTCATAACTAACGGATTTAATGAGGATCTATGGGACTGCATTAATTCTTTGCCCCACAATAGAAATTTTTACTCAAGCATAGGTGACTCAATAGTGAGTCCACTACTACATACACTACACTACACTACACATTGAAAAAGGAGAGTACCACTGCGGAGGTACAGGTAATTGGGGCGCTGTGTGAATGCCTTGGCTATCGTGATATCCGCCAAGTACCTATCTAGGACCAGTAAGAGCATCGAATGTGCGCTAGGGAAACTAGACAATTTGTCCTCCAACATTGGATTCAGCTATTGAGCACAAGCTCTTTGAAAACAGAACTATCACTAAAAAAAGGTATAATACCACAGTTAAGACACCTAGTACAGGAAGGTAATAATCCTAAAACTAATGTAGATGAAACATTAGATTCCAAACTTGATCAAAAAAAGAGAACATAGAGAAAGGCATGAAGAAAGCCAGTGTGATCTTCTACAGTGGTATTGAGGATTATGCCTGCTCTGCGATTACTGAACCTCTATTTTTACAAGTAACAAGTGCAGTCAGATAACAAACCATAGTGTAATGGAAGGAGAGAAGGTATTGACACATTCCAACATCCCTTTGAAAATAGACTGCATTAAAAACAGAGTAATCATGAATTACCAGGTTCAGAAAAGATCGGATTGGCCCGTCATGTTCTCTGCCCCGGAGACTGTTAGTTACTTCACAGTACTATGGGAGCCCCAGAACACAGCGCTTAGATCTACGATAAGACATTAAAAAGCTGTATTATAAAATGATATATTCCCATGACATCCTTATAGTCTAGATTAAGATACTGGAAGCCCCCTCTTTTGAATTAACAGGATGTGCGAGAACATATTTCTCCTTCAATCTAGAGATATATTGTCAGGCTATGTAGTAGGGCATGCAATTGAATTCCATCATGGATATCAGGATCCAGTGATTTGGTCCAAAACGGCAGATACTTTGCTAATCGAATTGTGGGCAAACCACTGCTAAATAAAGAACGTAGATGGCGAAAATGGCTATAAAGCGATAGCTGTACGAATTTGAAAGAAAACTTGCTTCCTACTGTTGTTCGGTCCACTCGGAACAAGTTTTAAATTGTTCTGTACTATGAGGAGGAGCCCAAATCCTAGAGAGCTATTTCAATCCGTTTTCATAACTGAATTTCTTAAAATTTCGTATTTTCACGGTGGATGCATATTCATATAAAAGTCTTCCATACATTTTTGATTATTATATTTTTCTCGCATATGAAATTTTCTATGTTTTAGCTTAAAAATGTTATCTATAAAATAATATCTTATCTAAAAGAAATCAGTTCTTATTTAGAATACCGAGGATCCACTTCTGAATAGACAGAAAGGAGTTTGATAAATGTCTCTGCCCTTGGAGAAGCTTTGATCCCATCCCGAGGATAAAAATGTGAAATACATAAAGATGGTCCAAAAGCAATATGGCCGACGGTATGAAGACGGTAATGTAAATTATAATGCGCTGTTTCGTTTTGACCAAACCCAGGTAGTACAAAGTTGAACTTTATTCAAATCAATAAAAAATTACTTTAAATTCAAGAAGCGTGAAAAGAATTCCTAATCTGTAATCATTGCACGTTTTTTGTGAAACTAAAAAGTACTGTACTCTCTTCAGACGTGGTCTTTCTCTCAATTCAATTAATTTCCATAAGATTGACAAAAAGTGTCTCTCAGAATCGATTAACCAATTTATCAAGATGTCGTAAAACCGCCTGCAGGGCTTACAGTTCAAAATTATAGACACTGATTCGCATGAGTGCATATAAAGCTTAAGCTGGAGCTTGGGTTTTGCAATGGCGAAATATTCCATGCAACTCAGACCTGCCTTGCATCAGTAATCGATAATTTTTTTTTCGATTTCTTCATTCGATTACACCTGAATGAAATTTTTAATTGCATCAAGGCACTAGACTTGTACACATTACACTAACACTAATCCGACTGTGCAATTAAAATTTCACTTATGCGACAAACTTGTCGCATTACAAACAAAATCAACAAAAATTTCCATCTTTCGTGGCTTCGAGGTTTTAGATATGCAGTTTACCATGGACTTTTTTTTAGTTATATATGAATTCATCAGGCAGTTATGTAACCATTGCATGATGCATGATGCAGGTCTGTTTCGTAATGTTTCTTTAAGCCCGAAAGAGTAGGTTTATTGCCATTTTCGGGTATCTTGGGTCAGCTAATCAATTTTTTAATAAGCAACGTGATCTTACAAAAAAGTCTTAAAGCATAATGTCCATTTCTTATAAGTTTCATGAGAAATGCGTAATAAGCCTCCAAGTTATGTAAAATATTGCTATGGGGTCTACCTTAACTATGGTATGGTTATGGTAAAGAGCTCGAGACTGGGCGGTGGAATTTAATGTTTTTCTGAAAGTCCGATTATTTCCGCATTATTTCGGAAGTATAATCAAGACTGGATTTGATCTTTTATTTGATTTAAAAATAGTTGAGAGTTTAAAAGAAATCGGAAATGATAATAGCAATAATGTTTCCAAATAATCACAAAATACCGGAAATTATAGCCGTGTAACTCCTTTTGGTACTTTCCTTTACCTTTGTTGCCTATACACATAACCTGTTGTACATTACACAAAAATAAAAGTTTCGGTCATGCATTTGAACATAATTTTCACTCCCTACCCTAATGTAATGGATAGAAGCTGTAATGTTTACAAAACTGGCTTGCCAATCTCTTTGATCACCACTGTCTCAAAAATTAGACCTTATACGCTATTACGTTGCACTTGTTTCAGTATGATGTGCTACGCAGACTATGATCACCAATACATTTGGGTTGGCCATTGGTAATCTAATTCAAAAAATGTTTCAAAACATACATGTAATTAGCTTTTCATTTCTTGTTTAAGTGTAAATGCTATAAATTCCTCGTTCTTAAGTTACTTGTTTTTTTTTACTATACTCGTAGATAGAGTTACGATTTAGCCAATTTTGGACTTAGCATCCGTCGGCATTTGCACAAAAATAACAGTGAGGTGAATAATGATCTTAATTCGGATATTGGAATTTATGTCTATAATATTTATTTATATTTTTTTTCTCATTGTAGAAAGTCGAAATTAAAAAGTCGGGGTCCCAAATTTTTTTTAGCTCACGACACAATATTGCAATGCCTACAAAATTTTATAAATTTTTTAATAAATGTGATATGAGATTTATGGGAAGGGAATTTCTTGAGAATATCAAACTTAATTTTGGAAAAAGACGTGAATTTTTTTTAAATGTGGCAAAATTCTAGGGGACAACCCTTTGATGCGTTAGCATGGCTTTGGCCAAAAGGGAATTAGGGTAAGGGGAGTAAGGAAACTTTAAATGTCTTGTTTTAGCAATGCTGCGAGCTAGACAAAAGCTCAAAGATGGAGTGGATTTTTTAATCCAATTTTAAAAACCCACGCGGAGAACTGGTCTCGAACCCGGGAACCATGACATGATGGTTGTGCCGCTCAACTAATTAATCCCACTTCGTCTCCTTGTTATAAGTTTGTCTAAAATGAGTTGTATTCTTGAATGCAGAATGCAGCTTTTACTATTTCAATTGTTAAAATTGTTGTATTCTCTCTTATTCCCGACCCACCCTTGTGAGGCATGGTGCGGAGGAAAAACATCAGCCGATTTGAGACAACGATTGCAAATGGAAGTACAATTGAAAATGGATTTGAACCACTGAAATTTTCTCTGCAACCCCCAATGGCCCTTTTGTCTTAATCTGTTGTCAGCATAAAACACCATGGATCGCCGCCGGTTAAATTCGTACCTGGTACCTTCGGATTGGAAAGCCGACATGTTATCCCTTACTCCACCAACGATGAAAATTGGTATATTAAGTGTTGAACTTTAGAACTGATTTTCATAAATTACTTAGAAAAAGTTATGCTGTTTCGGCCTTATATTCAAAATTAATTATTTAAACGACTTTGAGTCTAAAATTCTTTATTCTTTTCTAAAATTGGTTATAGTCCGCTATAGCTACCAAGCCTTTGCATAACTTTATATACATTCTTTGGTTGGTATTTTCCTTCAACCTCAATGACTTTTTTGGTAGCCCTTTTAACCAAACACACTGAAATTCCGTGCATATTTGTAATACGTACTGTACGAATATGTAATAGTTCACTATTTATTTATTTATTTTTTATTTATTCACTATTTACTTTTACTGAACATAAAAGTATCCTCGAAGAGTTCATAGATGACTCAGCAGTTAACTTGATATCAAACCCAATGCCGAAAGAGTACAAATTTAAAATACCACTTAGGGTTGTCATAGTAGTCAGGGATAATTGACATCAAAATAATCACGCACTTGGAAGAGGAGTCCTAATATATTATACGGACGGTTCTAAAATGGACGGCAAGGCTGGCGTTGAAATGTATCTCTCTCTCTCTCTTTAGTGCCCGTAGCATGCCCACACAAAGCTAGAAAAAAATTCACCCGATTCGAGACAACAATTGCAAGTGGACCTACAATTTAAAGTGGATTCCGAATGACCGACATTTTTTCTGCAACTGCTAATGCCCTTTTCATTAAAATCTCTTATCAGCAAAAAATAATCATGGGTCGGCGCGCGCCGGTGGGATTCGAACCTGGGATCTCCGAGTTGGTAGGCCGACACTTTATCATTTACTCCTTAGATGACTCGGTGTTGGAGTAGACGGACCTAAATTCGTACTCCAAAAGAAGGTAAGAACCGTGCCAACCGTTTGCCAAAGTCTGCACAAACGATATACTCCGGTGGACTATCCAGGATGCTAAGATGCAAATGTCAGACAGTTAGGCTGTGCTTAAAGCATTGAGGTCACATACAGTCTAATCTTGGGTAACCTATGACTGTCTAAATGTCTTCGAAAAACTGTCAAAAAGCAAAAAAAAATATCTTAGCGTGAATACCAGATCACGAAGGCATTGCAGGAAATGAGAATGCAAAAGAAGGCGCCAAATCCTCATTATATATTATATTATATTTCTGACGAATTACGACTCGAATTTAGTCCCATTATTACTTTCTTAATAATGGGACTAAATTCGAGTCGTATGACTTTCTGTAATTCATTAAAATGGATGCTTTCAACAAGCAAAAACATTATATGAATAGCATAGTCCAACACTTAACTAACTTAAGCAATTTAAGCAATTGAAGGGTTTTCAATTAATTTATCAACGGGTTGCTTTTTACTTATACTTGTATTTATTATATACAATTATTTCTTTATAATCTACAAAGAAAATTCTGCTTAAATTTTTGCAGCAAAAATTAAATTTGACCAGTTTGTCGAACTCGCTCTTCCACACACACACCCCCCTTTTTATATTTATTCTATATTGCCCGAAATTAAAAAAAGATTCCGTCCGGAAGAGGAAATTATGAATAATAATAAATAAATATTTAAAAAATAAAAAAAATTTTTTTCGCGTAACAAATTTTGAAACAGATAGGAAAAAAATTATTATTTTGGAAAGTTTTTTTCGAATACTTTAAAAATTTTTTGAAAATTGTACAAAATAGATAATCAAAAAAAGTTTTTTGCAAAACATGTTATTGGTTTTACCGAAAAGCATTTAAAGTACATTATTCGATTATAAATAAATCGGAGGAGGTATTTTCGGAAGAGTAGCCTTAAATTCAGATGACAGACTTGATTTTCCCAAAAATTGCAATGGTCCCTATTGTTGGTGGGGGGGGGGGGGGGGGTGGGCGAGGAGGTGCCTCATTGGCGTTATTAAATGTACATTAATTTTAACCAGCTAATTATAATCGTAATAACTTTCTTACCGAAAATATGATAATAGAAAATAAAATAAAATAATTCCGTTTTAAACTTCAAACTCAAGTGGGAGAATAAATTAAGAAAAAAACATACATGTCCCAATTAAAAGTATCCTCTGCATCGAACAAAATCTTTATTACCATGGTATTTAGTTTAAATAGAAGAACTGCAAAAATTCCGATTTATCTTTTGTTCAAGTATTTGAAAAGAAGCCCTATCGCTCAGTACTAGCATCCAATCTGCATAATTTCCAGCGAACTAAATCATTTCAAAAACTTCAATCGTACGTAGTGCAAAAATACATTTTACAATTTTGATCAAGACTTTGAAAACTAGTTTGAAAAATTTGCTAAATCTCCAGTTAAGAGTACAAATATATTTTAATTCAATTAGCAAACGTTGAAAGATTTTGAGTTTCTCTATCCAACCTTTTCTACAAATTTAATTTTACAAAACACACTCTAACCACAAAGTATAAATTAATGCCTCTTCAAGACTAACTAATTAATAAAATGAAAAAAATAAATTAAAATCCAACGGTCGTAAAGTTCCAGTTTCTAAAACTCTAAGCCTCATTTAAAATGCAATTTTAATTCCCCTTTCGCTAGTAACGCTCACTTTTAGCACTTCTAAAAACCGGTAACCTGTTCGTTTGGGTTACCGAGGAACTATAAAGGAACCTACATCCGCAAAACTTTAAATTCTCACAAAATTTGCATTCGAGAACATTCGACACATTTCAAGATTTATGTAAACTACGAAAAAATGAGATACAAAACTCTAAATATATTCATAAAACCTATATTTCTGTGAGTAAGCAAGTTATCGTGATAAAAACTGAACCAGTTACGTTGTAAGCTACATTCGTTTTGCACGCAATCACTTAACCGAGTTTCAAAATCAAACCTTCTGCACTGATACATGATGTAACAATTGGGGAAAATGTTTACCCAAATTACCCGTAAATTATTTCAAAATTTCACTTTTAAACGTAATCTCTAACTGGTGCGGCTACATATCAAACGCAAGAAAAATAAAAGCTGAAAAATAAGAAAATCACTCACTAGTTGAGACCACGAGCAGCGCGGCGGCAATGGCACATAACACAAACTTCCTCATGTTTATCTTTTCCTCTTCTTAAATAGCCAGGCGGACTTGGGTTAGCAATTTATAGTTGACCGAAAAAAAACTTTCTTTAAACGAAAGGAAGTATAGTAGTAGAAGGGAAAGTTAACGTGAAGTTGTTAGTTTTAAGTTAGGCTAAAGGTAAACAAAAACTACAACTAAGCTGTTCGATGGTTTTACTTAAACTACAACTGGTTGTGGGGCGACTCTCACTTTTGAAGACTCCCTTCTTCTTCTTCAGGTTTTTATTTTCTGTCGCGTCGCATTATTCGAAGAGGTGCCGCTGCCCGCCACTATTCCCCCGCAGCTAATAGGTGCCGTGGTAAAGTCACCTTTGCGATTTGCTCCATGCAGATTCAGGTAGACAATGCATTACAAAGGTGAGTTGTTGCGGTGAAATAACCTACAAATTATTCCGCTGCATTTCTTGATTTGCAGCTTTAGATAGTCGACTTGTTAACTTGCCAGACCTCTATGCCGTATGAGTACAGTACCTCTAAAGTGTAGGTTGTACCTTGGATAGTATGTCGGAGGAAGTGATGTAGGGCGGTTTATTTGGCTACAAAAAATTTCTCTAAACTAAACAAATTCTTACCACATGTAGGAAACCAACCAAATTGTAGGTGGTTTTGCCTTGATATCCACAAACAATTTTATAATTGCTTTAATCTACATGTAATGACCTTAGAAACTACCTTCGAATAGCTTAGTTTTACGTAGATGAAGGAGTTCGCCTATTTGACGGCAAGAATTCTATTTGGCATTGTGCCGTTTTATTTAGCTAAATGAGGTGGAAAATTATGTGGCTATTATGGGTTTCTTGAAATTAAATGAAAGTTTTTCTATTTACTAATTAACTTATAATTAGCTAAAAATTTCACAGCTTTTCTGGTGTCTTTTAGCTTTTACATAATATTAAAATTATTTTTGTTTCTTTTTTTTTTCTTTTTTTTTTTAAAGATTCATCAAATGCCAAACAAATTATAAGAAAAATATAAGAAACAGTCAGTTAGCAAAGATAAAGTAATTTTAACTAAGCTGATCTTTTATCCGATATCTCGAGAGATGAAAATCAATGTAATTAAACTTCTGATTAAAGAGAATTCGTTGTGCCTTGCAAACAATCGAAAGCGAAAATCATTTTAGAGTTGTTACGCCTATTTTCAAGAGTATCCTACGAGAACAATTTGAGTCTATCCAAATAAGAAGGCAGAATATGAGGATTATTCCAGGGAAGGTCTCTTGCAAATCTCAAAAATCTGCGCTGGACGGCCTCGATGCGATTACTATAGACCGCATAATAGGCTGAGCAAACAGGACTAGCGTATTCCAGAATAGGCCTAACAAAAGTATAATAGAGAAGTTTTGATATATAAGAATCATCAAACTCTTTTGACCATCGTTTAATAAAACCTAAGATCGCATTAGCCTTCTTTACAAGAGAATCGCCGTGGTCATCAAAGGAAAGGTGAGTGTCAAGTATGACCACAAATCCCTGATCTTGTCAAGTCTAGTTAATGAGCTACCATCAATAAGAAAGTTACAGTGCAGAGGAGTCCTTTTGCATGAAGATGACATAGTGGTGCACTTAAGGATGTTCAGAGGGAGATAGTTAATAGAACACCAATTATGAAAGGCGTCTAAGTCAGAATTTAAAAGTGAATACTCATGTTCATTAGCAACAGTACGAACAATTTTAGCATCATCAGCATAGTAAATTCTCGAGTAATGAAGAATAATCGATACATAATTAATGTTAATGATAAAAAGCAATGGCCCAAGATGGCTACCCTGTGGCACCCCTGAGGTTTTAAATATTTCATTTGAAAGTGCCCGCACGGAACAAAATATGCTGTGTATGACCGAACAGATACGAAAAACAGAAGGAAACCCTAGAATGTGTAACTTATGAATGACAATTTTGTGATTAATTCTTTCGAAAGCTTTAACGAAGTCAGTAAAAATGGAATCCACGTGCTTACCGACTTCAAGGGAGGAAACGCATTACTTAGAGAATTTTAATAAGTTGGCTGCGATGAAGGAAGGCTTCATAAAACCATGCCGAAAGGAGCCAAGAAATGATTTACAGTGAAATTGAAATATATCGCAAACTGCAGTATCAAAATCCTTGGCAATGCAACATAAATTAATCATTTCTTAATTATTCTGTATGTATTATTGAAATAAAAAAATACGGCTCGAACTTAGAACCTCCCATTTTTGAGAAATGGGTTAAAAAAGATTGAATGTAGTTCATATTCCTCATTATACCAATTAAAAAGATATTTATACACTATTCATAAACATTTTTCTTTAAAAAAAACATTCTTCGAAATAAAAAAAAACATTTTGCACTCTTTTATATTTTTAATAATTTTTTTCAAAATTCGAAAATGTGCGTTAAAAATAATAACTAATTTTGTACTTAGTGTATAGTTTAAATCTTAATAAAATTCCAATTGTTTAAGGACATTAATTTTTACATTGTTTCAGGTTTTTTAACATAACCTTTGCAAAATAAAGCCGAAATATAAGCATATTATAATTAAACAAATTTAATTACATTTTCTACAAGATTTGGGAGGTTACTTTGGAGTCCCATACACTTGTTTTAGTGATAGGTTGCCAAAGTTGGAAATTTTTTGGGAAATTGCAAAAAATGCATTTCTTAAGCCGTTTTTGGCCGTTGCAAGTGAATTTGTGGGTCTATTGCGGTGACATACAATATCTTGAAATCTTTCTGGTGATCTCTACTTTTAGGAAAGCAAACTTTATAATGATATCATGGCCAGACATGGCCAGTGAACTTTTAAAGGCCATAGTCAGCAAAAGACTTATATCTTGGGCAGTAAACTCATTCGATCCACTAAAATTCACGGGAGTTAAGACCACTAAAATTCACGGGAGTTAAGACCAATTATGCTCCAGAAGGCACTAAGTCATATAATTACACGGGTGGTGTCATTATATAGAAGCTGTCTCTGACTAAGATACTTACCAATATCTTGGCGAGAAGTGAAGGTAATCTTCATTCCGAAAGCGGACAAAATGAGCCATGTGGCAGCAAAAGATTTCAGACCAATTAGTCTCTCATACTAAATTAAACAAACAAAATAATTACAACAAAAGTATTTCATCGTCCTTCCTTATTATCCCATTAGCTGACATTTTTAGGTGTTTTTATATAGTATCTTCGATTGTATTTGGGTAGTTGTTTCGTTCGTTTGATTGCATTTTTTTATTTACCATAAAGGAAACGTATTCTGTACAAGAGAATCAAATCATTCTACGCTATAAGACACTAGATGCAGCCTAAATTCCCATTCTCAACCTAAGCCACAATTTTTGTCATGATACAAATAGATACTCCATTCAGCAATAAAGGAATTATCCAATATGGTATGAAATTAAGCTCCACTCTTTCACCACCTCCATTCCAATATAATATTGTTGACGTGCTACGAATATAGGAACACATTCTATAAATCAAAAGAATCATCCAAATCGGTCTACACGCTAAGAAGTTATTCTACCCACTCCAACTAAATAAATTTTAAATAGTAGCAATGGAGGATCATGTTTTATACAACAGAAAAGGAATCATTCAAATCGGTGCACGCGTTACGAAGTTAGCCTGTCGCTACCCCCCAGGCCGATTCTTTGCTACGGCGGTAGACAGCACTGGATAACAGATGTAGCTTAGAAGCGCTGACGAAAGTACAAAGAGCTGTCGGTCTTGGTATAACTATGTGCTTGTGAACTACGACTACGACACGGACTTCCGGGTCCCTGTTATAACCTTCAATAGGAGTCTTAATACTAGGCTGCCTGTTAGACAAGAATGGAAAAGAAACTAGTGGGGTAGGTCCAGATTCTGGGTGTCGCATCATTGGTGCGACCCTTGAGGTCCACACGAACAACTTCCCAGTTAATAACAATTTTCAATTATTATTAACAATATTCAATTATTATTAACAATATTTAATTGTTAATAGCGATAAATTTCATGATCATAGTACAAACGAGTAAGTGAAAACTCAATAACATTCATACTATTCGATTTATCGTTTTATTTATCATTAATATCAACTATTTAAACCATTTATCATTTTTTTAATGTTACAAAAAACTATAAAAGTTCTGGATTTTTTTTTTAAGTATCGAGTTGTATCAGAACCAATTAGATCAGAAGAATCTTTTTCAAAAAAAAACTTTCGCCCACTTGTATCTCATTTAAAAATACTTAAAAAATTGATATTTTAAATTTATAAATACATAAATTAATGAATTTAATTTATCATAATAATTGCGTTGTAATTAGATGCAAAAAATTTTTTAAAAAATTATTCAGTTATAGCACTATTTTTTAATGAAAACCAAATAAATGCACTCTGTTTGGAACTCATTTCTTATTAATAATTTTGAATGGTTATAAACAATTTATAATTGATATAAACAATTCTTAATTGTTATAAAGCATTTTAATTGATATAAACAAAGTTTATTCATAAAAGAAATTTTTTGTGGTAAGAAAAATTTCAATTGTTTATAAGAATTTTCAATTGCTATGAACAATCTGCAATTTTGTATTCAATTTCCAATTTTCATAATCAATTTTCAACCAGGTAAAACCATTTTTTATAATTATAAATTTATTATTGTTATAAACAATCATTTATTGTTATAAACAATTTTTCATCATTATAAACAATTTCTGTTCATAATAAATTGTCATCAGAACAAATTACATCGAAGAAATCCTTTTCAATAAAGTCTGAAATCAACTTTTTTTCAGTTTTTTTGTTAAAACAAAAAAACGGCTGAACCGAAATTGATTAAATTTCTTTCAGCTCTTATTTACAATAATACGCTTCGAATGGCACCATAGCGAAGTCGTTATCATTTTTTGTTCGCGAGATTTCGTTGTCGAAAAAAGTGGGTCCGAACGTACGTACGTACGTACGTACACACACACACCCATAAACACACACACACACACACACACACACACACACACACACACACACATGTGTTCAAAAACATGCGTAAAACACTATGGTGACTTTGAAATGTAAAAAAAATTAAAACTAAAAATTTTGAAAATCGGGCCCATTACAATAACTTCCTATATGTGGGAAGTTAATAAAGTGTAGGAATTGACAGAGATCTCCATATATACGGATGGATCTAAAACGGGAGCTGGAGCATACTTCGGCAAATGACACTTGTACTAATCACATAGACTGCCAGACAAATGCAGTGTCTTTCAGGCAGAAATACTTAGCTGCAATTTCCCAATCGGCTCTGCTAGTATCTACGGGTTAGAGTCCAATATGGATATATACTGACACTCAGGCGGCCATAAATGCGCTGGAAGTTGTGGTGTTACAATCGAAGCTAGTGCAATTGTGCAAGAGCAGCCTAGACATGATTTCCAGATGTCGCAGGGTTGTGCTATGCTGGGTGACCAGACAGAGAAATATCCTAGGCAATGAGAGAGCGGATGAATTGGCAAAAAATGATGCTGAAATGGAAAGCTCTGACGCTATCAGCTATGTGAAAATTCCGATTAGCACTCTTAAGGTATACATTGGGCTTGTTCGATAGAGTGAGGAACTGAGCCTAGTCTCATTTTGCGCTTGTATTGAGGGAATTTTTGACGTTTATGAGAATTTAAATTAAAATTTGTTACAAAACTGATAAAATATTACTTGCGAATATTTTAAAGCAGAACAAGCAACTGAGATACTAATCTTAATTTAGAAAGTGCGCTAATTTTATGCGAAAACTGCTGCGAATTAAACAAACAACAGCTGACTAATGTCAAATTCAATAACGTAGATAGTGAGGGAACAAATTTATGGCTCACTTTCCTACTATTTCCCTTCAGCCTCACTAAGATATTTAACCGAATGCTATCTCTACGTAGCCCCTATGTACCCCCTCAGTATATTCAACGCGACCATTAACAGTGATGGCAGCATAAATATTAATCATCAGTGTACAAACCGGGATAGATTTTGCATTTCCAGACGACTGTGGCCTGAATGCAGTAAGAGGAGGACTGGGTTACTCATTAAAAGGAGCAGGGCCGACACCAGGAATATACATAAAAAGGGAGGGGGGGGGGGCATTGGGCCTTAGGTAATCATGCCAGTAGGCTAGAATTTTTACCAGAGCTGTGAGTATCCTGCAGGCTACTACGTAGTTAATTCTTCTCAGGGCTAGCTAAAAATTTAAATTTATTAAGAGAGAATATTTTCGATTAAACATTTTATAAGTCCTTTTTGGTTTTTTTTCTTAATCGAATTCGAAACAGTGAACTTAGCGAGAGTGTCTTATAGTTATGCATCAAAGCTTGCGATTTACAAACATAAGTAGATTTAGTAAGTTGTGTTTTAAAAATAAACACAAGTAAAATTACCAAATTGACCATTAATTTTTTTTACCATTTTTTTCAAAATCGTTTATGACGTAAAAGCCAGTTTTGATCAGCCACGTCTCGATTGTAAGCCAAGAAATCGTTGTTGCATTTACTAAGAGCACGTTCAATTTACCAAAAATTCAAATTTTTAGTATCCCGAACACCTGATTAATTCCAAACTATGGCCATTTTTTTAAGTTGTTTTGCTGCAAGACTAATTTTAGACATTTCTGCGAAATATTGTTGTAATATGGTGATTCCTGGGAATTTTAATTAGGCTAAGTCGTCAGTAGATATTGGACGGCGACATTTTTCTCTTGTGTCGTTCACTGCATTCAGCTCGTATTTTGTTCAAGGTGATCATCTTTTTTCCTCTGGTGAATATGTGGCAACAGAAGTCGCCGGACTGTTGTTGCCCCATCAGATACAGAAAGTTAACAACTTAAAAGAGTGGCAAAGACTGGTTCTAGTTGAAATTGAAGTAAATTACTTTTGCTGGACTGGAGCCAGGTATAACCAAAGTTCAAGAAAATCATTGTGAGCTATGGACACTTTCAGTCAGAAAAGCAATTACCTTCCACTTAGTTCCGCATTGCTGAGGCTTTGAGCCTTGGATAATTATTCTTGCAGTAATTGACACGTGGTTATGTGACACTCGTTGCCACTTTCCTTTCGGTTGCTTATCGCTTTCATTTCGAGCTGAGTGAAGTGATTCGTTGTTGTTTTCGAGTACAATCGAACACCGAACCTTTGAATGGTATTGAAGAGCCCACTCCGGTGGGATCGGACTCCGAAGCTATCTGCACGGTGCCCCATTGACATTTTATGCACGACTCTGACGCAGATGAATCCAGTTTCCAGTTGTTCTGTACCAAAAAGAAATTAAAGAAAACGGGTACTCTCGTTTGTGACCCAAAAGTAAAATCGGAAGATAGCGTATAACTGCATTTGGCCAGCCCAAGTCAACCAGGCCGAGAGGCAATTGTTATTCTTTCAAGGTTTCACACCGTTCCACTTCAACTCAAGTAGCATGGAGCGAAAGAAAGTAAAAGTTTATCCGCGGGCATCAAATTTGCATTAGTAATTTTTCAAAATTACCGTTAGACTACTTTAAAATAATGGGAATGGATGCTCTTTTCGCAATTTGCAGCACCAGCACTCTGCGCCTCTTGAGATAGTTTTATGATTAGGTTTAAGACGTTTCGCTGGTTCCGCGGCCCAAGACATTTTGAAACAGTCGAGAGGTTGTCGCAGATAGCAAAAATCGCATGGTCTTTCTCAACGAATTATGTAAACTAGGTTCAGCAGATACTGTCGAAAATATCAGAAGTTAATCGCTTTGCTCTCAAAATATTGCTTCAGAATTGGAGTTGGGAAACAACTATAAATGTAGAAGCAATAAATCAGCGGTTTTACAGTTTTCGCGCCATGTATTTTAACAGATTTTTCGAAACGATTTTGATTGCATTAATTTTAAGTTTATTTAAGTTATTGAATAGTTTTGTCATCGTATCGTTTAATATTCTAAATACATTCGATAATGTCTAACGTGGTTTCAATTCTATTCTAGTTGAATGTCGAAGAATACATAAATGTTGTTTTCTTTAAGCCCTTGTGGGGCACAGGGCCGTCGACAGGGGGGGGGGGGCGAAGGGGGTAAACCCCCGGGCCCGGGCTTTGAAAGGGGCCCGTCATCTAAGTCATCAACAGAAAATTTTTTCCATTTTAATTATTTATATAAAAAAAAAATGCTTCACGATCGAAAAAGTGTACTATACTAGACAGATTTTAAAGTGAAAGTCAATCATTAGATTGTATATGGGCCCGTAAACGCTAAGTGCCGAGCCAGAAATACGTTTCGCGGGGGGCCCGTATGTGGTACCCCCCGGGCCCGAATTTTGTCTCTACGGGATTGGTGGGGCATAGGGCGTCTACTACACCGACTCTCCACCTGGTGTATATGGTATATGTTTCTTAATATTTTAGTTTTCATCAAAAAAATATTCACGCCCAAAGTAAGTACAGACGTTAATATTTTTAAAAGTACGAGTATACATGCACCCGTTGCTAGCACGCATAGCGAACAAATGCTCCCGGTACTATTATGCACGCTCCCACTACAGCCCCAAAAATTTAAAAATACGGCCTACCCATCAGCGGCACACTCACGCTACAGGTACAAAATACTAAAAATGCGCCCGCCGTTGGGGTATGCCCGTTTATGTTACTGTCCTGGCTTTAACACATTCGAGACTAGGGATGGACGATCTTCGATTCGATCTCGACGGATCGATCTTTTAGCCTTCGATCTACCGATTTTTGAATCGATTTTTCGCTGGACCGATTCAACTCGAATCGATTTATTTATTTCCGATTCTCATCCATTTAAGACAAGGCGAAATGAGCTAAAAGAAAACTGAACAAACACACGTGGAATTTTTTGGCATCATCATTAATTCGTGCAATAATCCTGCAAATTTAAAATTTCGTATCTAAAAAATTGTTGATGTTAGAAAATAATATGTTAGTGTTATCTGTATCAGTGAGTATCATAATTTTTTAATCATCGGTGAGTGTTTGTCCCAAAGATTACTTACAACTAGATAACCGGCTCCCTAAATTACCCAGCTAGTCTTAAAAAAATAACGTTGTCAACACAGTAAAACGAAATATATCCAGCTTTTAATGTCATAAGAATATGAATGCAAATAAAGCGTACATGTAGTGTGCCGTCATTTACTCCTGTCAAAATTATTTGAGAGAATCACTCACTGCTGTCAAAATTCTGTTCTCATCCGGAGAGAATCACAGACTCCTGTCAAAAAAGTACCGCCAAATCTTGTCGAAGAGTAAAAATGTACCAAAAAGTACCACCAATAAAAAGAATTCATTAATTTTTCACTACTTTGTTCGAAGCCGTTTATCTAGTAGTGAGTAATCTTTGGTTTGTCCTTTATTTCTGGTTTAGTGAGGAAACATCAAAAATAATTAATTTTTAAATTTCCCAGGATTACAAAAACTAATCTTTAATCTAAATTTTAAGATTTTCAATAACCATCTTCATTTTGCGACGTCTCAAAATTGAGATGTCAAAAAAAGTGGAATCGATCTATGAACATCGATCTTTTTAGGGCGATTAATCGATCTACGAAATCGGAAAAAAATATAGATCGATCCGTACTGGATCGATTTTCTCAGTTCGATCCTCCATCCCTATTCGAGACAAGTGACTCACCGCGTGGGTTATGCAAAATCTCTCCTGTATATACGGTGTTCATCGTGTAGCTCATTGGCCACCTGATGTTAAAATTTTCCCAATAGCCGATGACGATGAAGCTGAGTCATGACAATAGTAATGATAACAATTACCTGAAATGTGTTTTTTATTCTTATACATTCCAGTTTCAGTTAATATTTAGTACAACTGCACAAACATTGCCGGCTACTGGAGGTAGTCTAGAGATACTGGAGAGAGATCGACGTCGGTCTCCACTGCATTAATCTACGAAAATAATTTTATTTATTTTTTTTCATTTTAAATTTTAGTATAGAAAGAAATATTTCACCCCACCTGACTTAGCGCTGATCTACAAGTCCCACATTGTCAAGCACCGCATTGTCTGTGTTAGACAAAGTCCAACGTAAGGCTATTAAACTTATTGGCGATTCCTCAATCTCTGAGGGCATTGACTCTCAGGAGCATCGACGGAATGTCGGTTGTCTCTCACTTTTCTATCGCTATTTCCATGGCCATTTTTCTAACGAAATTGCTAGTCTGATTCCTTGTAGACACATGAAAACGCGTGATACAAGAGCTACAAGTCGCTCTCCTACCCCTATAATCTCCAGGTAAAATTTGGACGTACCGTCAAATTTAGGAAATCTTTTCTAAGCAGAACAACACGAATGTGGAACAGTTTACCATCTTCTGTTTTTCCCTTGTCATATGATCTCGAAACTTTCAAACGGGGCGTACATCGACACCTACTTCATTCTACCTCCTAACCCATTTCTCTCATCCTTAATTCCTTTCCTGCCAAGGTTTTGCTTGAGCATCATATGGCATCCCCTGAGCTTTGGCAACATCATATATACCTATATTAAAAAAAAAATATTTTAGCGCACCGTGCTTTGTTTGGACCATTTCGTGCGTCTTTTTTTGATACTTGCCTGCAGCCATTGGAACAGTAAAATTTTTACTCAGGTGTACCGTGCCTCATTTGTGCGCGCCTGTTTCAGGCTGTGTTCCAACAGCTACTATGCAGGCGGTAATTGGACTTCACCCCAGTTCACATCTAATATGTCGGTTGGTGATAAGGGTCACATGGGCATCCTTCACATGATTAGGGACCTGCGCTTCGGCAGAAAATTCAGGATTCTCTTTCCTAAACGCGCAAACTGGGACAGCGGTGATCCAAGTCTGGACCCTAGTAGCCTCATATGGATCATTAATAAAAAGAATTGAACATGGTACTGGTGCGGGTTCTACGGTTTTGTTTGCATTGAATAGTGTCAGTGTCTTTCAAACTGAAATCCATACCATCGAAATTTGAGCACTTATCAACCTCAGCAAAGGACAAGTCTTTATCCTTGCCCCTTATTGCAGCCTCAGCTGGTCGTCGGCGAGAGCTGTTATAGAAGATTGGGCTAGGAGTCAAAAAATAATGTCCCCGGACTTACCCAGGCTAATACGCTTGTTAGACCCTATGCTTACAATAATACTACCGTCTTAAATAAGGCAGATCTCAGGTTGCTATCAGGCTACCTATCTGACCACCATGGACTAAGATATCATCTACACCAGATAGTACTGTCTAGTGAGACGGAGTGTCCGCTCTGTCTAAAACACACATATTACAATGCATATTATGTGCTTTTGTCCTGCTTTGGTATGGCTTAGAAGGACGGGAATTTCCGGGCCCGGCTGATGTTATATCCTTTTCTCTTAAAGGCCTCCTTGCCTACCTGAGCGTGGTTGAGCGTCTTTTACAGTAGTAGGGGCTTTCGCACAAAATACCTTTTGGTCGTTGTGCCCACCATATGGGTAACCCATTAATAATAAATAAACAAAAAAAAAGATATCTTGTAAAAACAGCGTCGTCCATGTTTTCTTCTATGAAATTCTTTAACGCGCTCCTTTTGATTAATTTTTAAGATAGACAAGCAGTGAATGAGTAGCATACAAGTTTGATTTAAGATACACAAATCACAAAATCAAAGCGAGTTTCCTGGAAGAGGGGTATCTCTTATAAAAACTCACACCCCACTCTCCATGAGCGAAAACCTAGATCCGCGATTGACACACGCAAATCACAAAACCAACATCTAGGAAGCGAAACGTCGCGTAGTTAACTGATTGCGGTGAAATTTGTTTTTTTTTTATACGATGTGGCCAAATCCTAGGGGACAACCCTTTGATGCGTTAGAATGGTTTTGTCCGGAAGGGAATTTAAGGTAAGGAAGTGAGGAAACTTGAAAGTTTTGTTTTTGCATTGCTGCGAGCTAGACAACAGCCCACAGACGGAGTGGATTACTTTAATTTCTTAATAAAAGCTCACGGGGAGATCTGGTCTCGAACCCAGGACTATGGCATGATGGTCGTGCGGCTCAACGAATTGATCCAACTCCGTCTCCGAAATAAAATAAAATAAAAATGCTACAAAAAGTTCAAATAGTGATTAAACCAAAGAAACAGTGAATGGAAAAAAAACATTTTTCTCTTTATTTTAATTTTCTCCATAAAAAAACTAATTTGGTTATTGTAACAAAACAAAAAAAATTATTGGAATTGCCAAATTAGGAAAGAGATTCTGCATCGATTTTATCTTGTTCTTGTGCTTCAAACTCTTCTGGTTCATCTCTGACAGGTATTATATCCAGCTCATCTAAATTTGTACTAGAAGAAAGCGGGATTGGTAGAACTGTTGTAGAGTCAGATGCGTCGAATTCGGAGAGAATTATATTTGTCTTCCTTTCTCGTTTTAAGCTTTCGTAGTAAGCACGACGCCCAGTATTTGCGCCCAATGATTGATTTAAGAGCACACGTCGACGTTTTCCACGCTCCAAGAAGTCATGGTATTTCATGTCGTCATACTCGGCGAAGTTATCAATTAAAACGTTGGACTCCTCTGCTGTTTCTTCATATGTTGGGCATTCCCTTATTATTTCGTCAATCGACTCATTAACCGCCAAAGTTCGCCGGAGTGGATCCTTTTCAATAGGTAAAAGTCTGGCTCTAACTGCAGCTACGTCTGCATCAATTTTTTTTAAGCTTTTCTTTATTGCGAACTTCTTGTCCTTCTCATATTGAAGGCGGTCTTTCTCTAATGCGGTCTGCCGTTCCAACTTTTGACGGTCGACACGCGTGCGTTCCATTAAAACTTCTAGGTAGCGACTTAACAGCATATTGTCCCATATCTGTTCTAACCTTTCTGGAAGGTCAAACACGTTTTTTCTTTTCTCTTTTAAAGCAGCCCTTCGAAATTTTTTCAAATTACGATATTTGAATACATTTTTAGATTTAAATAAAATTTACTTTCTTTGCTCCTCCGCTTCTAGTTTTGCTTTTCTTGCAGCTTCCTCTTCTGCTTCCCGTTTGACGCGCTCAAGATCTGCAGCAATTTGTTCATCCGCTATTCGTTTTGCTTTGATTAAGTCTGCGTTCTTTTCAAACCACTCCTTTTCCCAATCTCTAATGCCCTCCTTCCTTCTGTATTCTTTTTCCACGATTTCCTTTAATCGCTAAAATTTTTAAACTATTAGAGAAGTCACGCCATACTGGTTTTTGTTACCTCTACTTCATCCGGGTAGGGGCTCTGAAAGGACGGTGGCAGGAAAATCATTCTAAAGCTACTGTTGTAGTCCCCAATCCCTAACACTTTTCTGGGAAATGAAGGTCTATGTTCAGATATCGCTGTTATGATTCCACCTCCTAAGGGCTCTACCAAACATGGATCATCACTGCTTACTGTAAAGTGATTGAAATTAAATTTAGTGTTAGCAGAATCTGCAGTAAGTTAAAAAATTACTCAAAAAATCCCAAGCTTCAACATATCCATCAACTCTACTCAAAAATAATACGGACGGACGGTCGTGACTCCATCTTAGGCTTGTAAGAGCGGCCGGCCTTCTTCTCCAAAATATTGGTGTCATAAAAAATCCTTCCTTCCATATTGCTAAAATATGCCTTCCAATAGAAGCAAAAATGTCTTCATAATGCGGATTTCGCAATATTTGAAATATATATCCATCGTGAACCTTCGGAAAATGGGTGGGAAGGGATATTTTCTCCTTGTTCACAGCCTCTCCGGACTCAAAGTCGAATCCTTCCCAATCAAAATTACAAATACTGCCAAGCAGGGAACCAACATACATCCGCGGGCGAATTATTTCTTGCGGAGCGGACGTCACCAGTATGGGGATTTTCGACGATACATCACGATTTAGCTTCAATGGAATCTGTGGTTCATAGAAAAATTTGCCTACGTCGAATACAGTTCCGGCCAACGGTTCTGGAAAAATAATCATGTACTCTGGCTTCAAATTTCTATCGTACTTCTTCAATGGCGATATATTCTGTACCAATTGTGCAGGCAACTCTGCATTTGCAGTCGCCGAATGCTTTTTACTATCTACAGGAGCGTCCAAGCTCCAAAATGCAATCGATCCATCAACAGAGGTCGTTGTGAAATATCGACATGTTCCCTGTTTATTCTCATAAACTTTACCAGTTTTGGAAATATAGTGGTTTCTGTTCAGCCATAGAATCTCGGTTATCGGACCTGTCTGGCACGTTTCAAGAACACTTATTGCAGTTGGCTGAACAGTGATTTCTTCGTTTATAGGTTTTGTCCACGACAAGAAGCCGAACATTAACTCCCGGTATTTCGTTTGCTTTTGAGTTAGTATCTCTTCATAATCAAGTTTACTTACGCGGTTTTGAAGATCCCATATAATAACTTGACCATTTATTGTACCTCCAATAAGTATATTTGAATCGTACGGACAGAAAGAGAGACAAGTAACTTCGCGCGGAGATACAAACTCTAACTTAAAGTCTAAAGTATCATCAAAACTCCACATTAACACGGGATTAGGCTCTGCAATTGCTCTAGCTACCACATCAGTCTTGTCATTGACTAAAAAAATCACAAATTAATTATTTATTTTATTTTAAAAAAAATTCTTCTCTTACTTCCAACAGACGTTGCAAGGGTGGAGAAGCTGTAGGACAGAACAACCAATCCAGATACTGTAGGAAACCAGTCAATTCCGCAAACAAAGCGACGTAAGCTTTTCTCTATGTTGATGAAGCTTATAATCTCCTCCATGTAAGGGGCAATGTATTTAAAAATTGTGTTTTTCGAAATGACCGGATAATCATTTCTGTAAAAAAAAATCAATTTCTTCTCTTTATTTATAAAATGAAGTAGTAAGGCAACGATTCAATACTATTGATCAATGCAAATTTGCGAAGACGCTTAAGATCTACATAATTAAATGTGTATATGCCAATGGGTTACCTAATTTCAGGTTTCCGAAGATGAATGGACAATCTCTTACATTATCATCCAGCGTAAAGTACCTGGGCGGTATACTGGACACGAAGATGAACTATGCTAGCTTTGGCAAGAGTTGGGGACTTCAAACAGGGATGGTCCGGTGGATGTACAAAGCCGTGGTACGTCCATCAAGTTCGATAACTATCTTTTTCTGGTTTGAAAAGTGGCCAATTTTTAATTTTGCGAATCCAAAATAAAAATTCTGTGAGAGTGACATTCATTCATTATGGGAAGTTCAGTAGAGAGTACTTAAGCATACAACTACAATCGACATGTCACATCATAAATATGACCCAATTTCATTGTTATATGATCACCCATATGAGCGTTTATCATAATTCCAAGATTTTTGGCTTTGGAGGCATAAGATATGATAGACTGGTCCAACACTAAAGGGGGAAAATAGGGTAGGTCATAACCTTTTTTATTATTTACTTTTACTAAGGTTTATGAGTTTTTGGGTTAAGAATGAGACTGTTATATGTTGACCATTGAAGGGTGCTCTGAAAATCTTCGTTTATTCTGCTGACACTATCCTCCAGGAAACTGATGGGACGATCTAGTAGATCTGCCGATCATCAGCATACATATGTACTGAACAATTTTTAATAACAGACAACAAATCATTAATAAAAAGACTGAAGAGCATTGGTTCTAAAATTGATCCTTGGGGGACACCGATATATAACAAGGATTTTGGCGAGATAATTTCTTCATTCTTAACGATAAAGCTAGAAAACTCTTAAGAAATTTCACAGCAGAAGAACCGAAACGAAAATTATTTTTCAATTTTAAAAGAAATTTGCGTGATCGACACTGTCAAGAGCCTTTGTGAAATCTAAAAGCACTAAGAACTTAACATGATATCAGTGGTAATTTTTGGAAGGATGATATCACAGCTATGTTTAGGGCGAAATCTTGCCTGCTAGCGAAATAGTTAGCCTGTTTGATTGATATGCTCCGATATCTACTTTGCCATGATTTTTAAGGCCTAACCAGAAAACACAAAAGGCTTATAGGTCGCTTATAGGTCAGCGGGACAAGAATTTGCTGCTACATAGGGACTACAAAAGCCTCTTTCCAATGAGATGGAAATACACTAAAGGTGAGACAGCAATTGTAAAGTTTATTATTTTCACCAACAATTAAAGGTAGAATTAGTTTTATAAAACGCGGTGAGATATAATCTGGCCCAGCAGCATTAGATTGAATTGAATAGATGACACTAATAACCTCCACCTCGTCAGAGCAACGAAAAGTAAATTGTGGTCCAGAATATTTCAGTTAGGCTCAGAGAATCTGGGTGCTGGACTGCCAACTTGTATGGCCATAGCAATTAATTCCTTTGACAAGAAGCTATACCATTCCATGAGTCTCAGAAAAACTTCACCGTCAGAATTCCAAACATGGTAGAGTGGAAGGACGGCGAACAGTGGAATAAAAATACTCAGGGATGAGTCCAAAATGGACTACGGAGTCAGAGCAGGCATATTCTTCGAATCGCTTAAGATCTCTATGTCATACCTAATATATCAAAAGGGCGCAGCATCGCTATTTTATCGGATAGTCAGGCTGCTTATTAATACTCTTGACTTAGATATTATCTCCTCTAAATTGGTAAGGAGTTGCTACGAGGAATAACCCGTCTGAGTGACCAGCTCACCGTCAACAAGATCTAGGTCGCAGGACACAGAGATATTGAGGGAATGACAGGACTGACGAGCTAGCTCCGGTCTTCTCGGCTCCTTTGCGGAGTTGCTCCTCATTTCGCTCTTTAACTATTTATCAACGGTAGACTTAAGGTGAAGAGACCTAACCTCTAACTATAACAAGGAAGATATGACAATTCTTTGATAAGATAAATAAAAACTAAATAGAACCCGAAGGGACGTCGCAAGGATGACAGCCGTTTACATTTGATCGTTGAGCAATCGGGGACCTTGCAGCAATACTTGGAAACTCTTTAAACGCACATTGTCATTTTAATAAGCATGAGTGGATGAAAGAAAGTCTTTTTCCCTTCCTGTGCGAGTGCCGGCACTGACCAGAAGAATATATCGGGCATTCGGCAGCCTCTGCTTCAATGAACACCTTACGACTTATGCCTTTATATCCTCAAAGAGATGAAGTTGTATCAATTGGTTGAACGGCACGTTCACCCTGCCGTGGTTCCCGGGTTCGAGACCAGGTCTTTTAAAATCGATTTAAAAAATCCACTCCGTCAAGAACAAGACATTCAAGTTTCCTCACTCCCCTTACCCTAATTCTCTTCCGGCCAAGGCCATGCTAATGCATCAAAGAGTTGTCCCCTAAGCTATCGTCACATCGTAAAAAAACAATAGAGTCAGGAGTTTTTCCGACGCATTGCCTCAGCCGCTATGGAGGCTACCACTATAACTGACTAAGCGATGGAATACCAGTAGACACATTCAAATGAAATACTTAATTTCCGCTCTTTTTCTACGGTTTTTCAGTAATCCTCTGTTAAGTATCAAGTTTTAAGGATTCCTCACAGATTGCATAAACTGAAATTTTAAGAAATTAAATTAATTAAATTAATTGTGAAAATATAAACATTTTTTCTTGGTACGCCCTTTATATCGCAGTGAGGTAAAAATATATGTCGGTGTACTAAGTAAGGATTTTTTGACAATAGTTTTACGCATGAAGGTTAAAAACCTGCGGCCTTTATAAGAAATTAGTAATAATTTGTGGCAATCACTTAATTCGAACTCCACCGACCCTCTTTTCAAAATGTGTCACACTTCTCCAAACTCTTTCTCTAGGAGATAGGTGCAAAATTAATGGACAATCCCTTACGTACCCCCACTAGAAAGGAAAAGGAAGAATTTTCAATAATGTGTCCAGAAGTAAACAAACAGATCTATACGTTGTCAGCCAGCTATTGGGGTTTTACCTATATGAAAAACCAAACAGAAATATTTTAATGCACGAAAGATGTTTGCTTACCTGTACATGTCAATTTCATTAAATTCTAACGTTTGCAAGAGTGTCTTCACTTGACTAGATAACTCTGGTGGTGGAGTTGGTGTCTCTTCTGCAGGTGTTGGTGACGGTGTTACAGCCTTACTATGAGCTGCCTTTTCGTCCACTTCTTCAACATCTAGTCCATCATCTGAAAACAAAAGATTAATGAACTGTTCAATACCTAAGAAAGCCATAAGCTACCATATCTTACCTGCAGAACTGATTTCATAAAGATATTGAGCCCAAGCATTTGTCGGAAATGTAGGGTCTGTTTGTTGTTCAATAGTAACTTTATTAGGCGCAGATTGAATTCCGACATTAACTCTTTTCCGGAATACATTTTCAAATCTCTTGTCACCAGGAACAAGTTCAATATAGCCATCTCTGACATCATTTGTTGTTCTAGTCAAGAATCGCGACCGAGGAAATCGAATCGGATAAACGCTCTGGATCTCGACATCTATTAAATGTTTCCTTTTTCGTGGAATTGTAATGTCAACCTCCCGTTCACTCCCTTTCGATACCCAAGCTTTACCGTGTTTAATAAATTGTTTATCTAGCATCCACCTCTCATAGCTTTCGATATTTTTTATTATAGATCCTGCACCCTTTGCCGCTTCGTGCGAACTGAATGCTACAAAAGGGTCTTCTTCAAGCTGATCCTCTTCATCTTCCGCTAAACTTGGAGCGTAACCAATAAGGATCAAATCGTCTAAATTTATATTTTTCAAATTGTCTCGAAAATTTTTCCAACCCGGGACATCTTCGTGAAAGTTATCAACAAAAGTTCTGAATGTAATTTGTTTCCACGGAAATTCTTGACTTACATTTATCCCTACTTCTAGTCCTATATCCTTTTGTATTTTTTCACTAAAATACTTATATGATTATTGCGCGTAACATATAAATGGAAGAATAATTTACTTTATATATAACGGCCAACAACCAGGCATCTCCAAAAGCTCCTTCCATGCTGCGTCAACATCAAACTGAGGATGTTCCGTTTCAGTGTCACTATTCCCATCATCTATAGACGTGAAATGAGCTAGTAATGATGCTTTATCCGAGATAACTGACGTCCCTTCATATTCTTCGACCTTAGTAACGACATCCTTTTGCGCCATGTCACAAAGGAAACTTCCGATTCCCCTTTGTTTTCGTATTGATTAATTTCGTTTAGGTTCTAATAATTTTAAGCCTACTGTGCGTTACTCTAGATTCTGGAAATGTGAAAAATCCGTTTTTATTGGACTTATGGGAATGGGGAATTGCGAAATGGCAGATTTGGTCTTATTAAAGACAAAATATTATTCTTTCTTCAATTCCCAGAAGTATGAACTGCCAACCAAAAAATAACAGCTGGGGAGATCTTTGAGAGAGAATCATCATCAGATGGGATAACCTACTATATTCTCGCTTAGTGTGATTTTATACTGGAATGCTGCCATATGCATGACTTTACTACCTACTTTACTTTAAATATGCATTTCGGAAAGTGTAAGTGTTTCTCAAGTTGAATTTTTTAGCGAAATATGTCTCTGGCCACAGCAACATCCTCAGCTTAGCACCTAGAGGACTGGCCGATGCCTCAAATGATTACATTATGCCTATCATAAATTTAAAAAAAGGATTCGGTCTCAGGATTCAAACTAGAAGGGAATAGAGAATGACGGAACCGGCCAGCAACTATGATACCGTAATATTCACGGATGGTTCTAAGCTGGAACAAGATGTTGGTGCAGGAGTGTTCTCTGAGACACTGAATATATCGAAGTCTTATCGTTTACCGAACACGTCAACTGTCTTCCAGGCGGAGGTGCTTGTGATTATGAAGGCGTGTTCACTGCTTCTGTGAATCCATTCACCGAAACAGAACATCGCCATTTTTACAGATAGTCAGGCGGTCAATAGGGCGCTTGACTCAGTTACCATATCTTCTAGGGTGGTGCAGGACTGTCGGCAGCTCCTTGGGCAGTCTGCTTAACGTAACCTTGCACTGGGTTCCCGGACATAGGAACATTGCAGGGAACGAGATGACTAATAAACTCTCCAGAGAGGGCGCAGCTCTACAACGTGACCATGTTGAAGATATTCATACTTCTTAAGAGGAACTCTATCTGCATTTCTTGGCGCTCGCAAATGCTAGATGGAGCGTCCTGAAAGCATGTAGCATATCCAGGGCAACCTGGTCAAATTATAATAAAAGTATGACATCCGACTTGACCGTCTGTTCGGTCTGTACGGGCCATTGTCTTTTATGCGAGCATGCAGCTAGGCTGGGCGCCCCTTACAATACACACTGTCGAAGTTGCGATGACGCGAACGAAAAAAAAACCATTATTCACCTTCTCTGTAAATGTTCGGCTCTTTCCAGAGTCAGAAAGAGGGCTATGGGGGAGTATACTTCTTTTAAAACCTAAAGGCAAACTCGGGATTAAGGAAATATTCAGTTCTTAAATTCCTCCGGCTGGCTTTAGTTTCTTTTTACCATAATAAACTTAGCCGACCTCAACCATAATTTCAGATAAGAATCAGGGTTGCGAACTGACTCCAACAGAAAACCGGGTCTTACTGATTGTGACATCAAAATGGCGCTATAATAGTGCTAATTGGAGTGTTACCATGATGGCGACGCTAACTAACCATCCATATCTCAAAATGAAATCTTCAATTGGCTCCAATTGGCTAAAACCCAAGCCGGCTGTCGGGTCAGGTTGCCCGGGATCATCATCGACCGTGGAGTAAGAGACCTGCAGCAACAAAGTGTCTGCTGAGCCATCCCAGTGGTAGAGATCCCGAGAAGAGCACGAGCCCTCATAAATCATCAACATGAAAATTATTATTAACAAGCTACAGCAACTTCATAGCACTGCAGTCCTCATGGATTAATGAGCAGTCATCAAAGCAAAGGATTTCTATAAAGGATTTACTTTTTCTTCACTGCAATTGAGAAAATTATTACATGCGTTACAATTGCTAACTTTATATTGGAACCCTCACGGGACCTAAGAAAAACGCGGAACCGGACAACCGCGAAAAATGTGGAGAAGATCTGTAAGAAGGAAGGTATCCAAATATTCAAATGGAGTCACGAGTTGGCAGAGAACTGGAACAGATGGAAAGTCTGTGTAGTAGATGCCCTATGTCTCATAAGGAGTTTAAGCAAACAGAGAGGACACAAAGTAGCATACATAACCTGTATGCCGTTTTATTTAGTGTTCAACTTCAACGTAACAACTCTAATCAACAAAATGTTAAACGAATTTATTTTTCCAACATGTCTGAAAGAAGCTTTACGAAGGAAGAGAAAGGAAAAGTCCTGAAAACTATATGGCCATTGCACTGATAAATACATACATACAGCTCTTTGCCATTAAATTATTCCCACATGCAGGTAATTTTCCCGAAGAGTGAGCGAGATTTGCAATGGGGGATGGTAATAATCGGTTCATTAGAATTTTGTGTGTAATTGGGAAAACCAGATTTTTTACCTGACTGCATGTTCCTATAAAACCCGGTCCTTTATTTTTCATAATCTGTAAAAACCGATATTTTTTCATCATAAAGGCAAGTATCTGTGCTCTTCTACAACTAGAATCGAAAAATAATATCAATTTTTCTTGTCACCGCAGGTTTTTATCTCCGATGAATCTACTTTCAATACGATGACAGAATGTTAGGGTGGCGGCTATCAAACCTACAGCCGATCAGCCTCACATAGACCTATAAATGGTCCGTTGTGTTAACGATGACAGAAGCTTCAACATTTGTTCGCGGTCGACCTTCAGAGAAGTTTGAGGAGTCCCGCATTCAAAGGACCGTAGAGCATCCACCGTCCGTCATGATCTGGCATGTTATAAGCGGAAGTGGACCAGGTCCTCTGTACGTTGTAGACGGTACCATGAGGAAAGAGCAGTGTATTTGAATGCTACAATGCTAATTTTTGTCCTATTTGGAAGATATTCGGATGACTGGAGATCGATAAATCTTCATGCAAGATGGTACACCATGCCACACTGCAAAATTGGTCAAGGATTCCTCAATTCCGGGAATATTCCTTGTTCGCAATGGACTCGTGACTCACTAGACCTTAAAGCATCGTATGTCAGTTACTTAACTTTAAGGTATATTTAAAGGAGAACAGCAGCAAACAAATATTACTTACTAACATTAACGATATATAGGAAAATGACCGAACCATCAAAGATTGCATACAGCATAATATTATATCGAAAATATGCCGCGACGAATAGAGGCAGTAATTAAAAATTGGGGTAGTATTACAAAATACTAATTAATTTATATTCAGCTTAGTATACAAGTGTGAATAATCAAGGCTGTTGAGAATTAAAAAAACTATGAGGTTTAATTGACAGACTGGAGAGTAAAAATGACCTATCTACAAGTTCAACTGCTATCTCTACACAAATTTTCTCATGGAATATGTATTGGTGTTTATTAAAGTCTTCAGTGTTTTTTCACAAAGTCTCTCAGTCAATTACTTACAGCTGCAATTAAATTATTGCCTCTCTCAAAATTTCAGAAATCAAGAATAACATTTAATTATTTTCTCCCGGAATATAAATTAACATACTGAGAGTAAAAATGGCCTATCTACAAGGTTCGAGCAAAAGTGGCATAGAAAATGTTCCGCGTAAAACCGCATGAGATTCCGGGCAAAAACGAATCTGAGAACAACTCCGGAAAAAAACGACTTAACTACAAAAAGTAATGATGAGTTATGCAGTTAATTAGTTAGGCCGTTTTTGCCCGGAGTTTTCCTCTGATTCGTTTTTGCCCGGAATTTCATGCGGTTCGTTTTCTAAGCCACGTTTGCCCAGACCTTGTAGATAGATCATTTTTACTCTCAGCCTGTCAATTTATATTCCGGGAGATAATAATTTAATTTTATTCATGGTTTCTGAAATTTTGAGAGTCGTAATAATTTAAAGGTAGAGAGCTGTATGTAATTGATTGAGACTTTGCAAAAGAAAAACTGAAGACTTTTATGAGCACGAATATGGATACCAGGAGGAAACTTGTGTAGAGGCAGAAGTTAACACAGTAGTGGTAAAATTTTCGGACGAAATGAGGGGGGAGTTACTTAAAATAATGTACACCAAAAACAATGATAGGAGAAGAATACACTGACGAATCGATACAAAAAACAGGAATTCCACAAGGGTCAATGTTGGGTCCGTTGTTTTATCTTTTATATATAGATAATATCAAAAATGCTACACTAAGTAGGATTTATAAAATATATGCGGATGACAGTACTATTGTGCAAGAGAAGCAACCACAACCACAATATGGTAATAATGGTAATTTTATGGGTGCTCTAGAGCTATTGGCGCAGAGTGCAGAGTCCATTCATACCTGAACATATTGAACAACGAGAGCTGCGCCTGTAATATCATATTTATCAAAAACAGTATATGAGGAAATAATTGGGTAAACAGATAATTAAACAAATTATAACTGAAATAAATAACGACGACACAAAGTATTATTCAATTGTGATGGATTCAACCCCAGATCTGTCTCACGATGACCAACTTGCTATTGTATATACTGTTTTCGGGGAAAAGTGTATGACAGATGTGTATCTTTCATTAAAATTAGTAGTCATACTGGCGTTGTCATATGACTGCCCCCTGCAACTATCCAGTAGTAGTGGACTACTACTGGATAGTTGCAGGGGGCAGTCATATGACAACGCTGCTAATATGGCCGGAATCTACAATGGTGTACAAGCACTACTAAAAGAAAAAAATAAATCCGCGGATTACGTGCCACGTGCTGCGCATTCCCTTAACTAACCTAGGTGGTCAAGAATCCGTGAAGGTTGCCACCGAAATTGTAAACTTTTTTGTTAAATCGTGAAACAAAACTAAAATTTGCTGTGGAATACGAAGAGAAAAAGCTAAAAAATAAGTGTGGGAAGTACAGTGACATAAATAAGAGACGCATTACTTCAAAATTTTCAGATAAATCTACAGATTACACATCAGTAAACGCCGCAGAAAAATTTAAAAGAGACACCCTTAACGTTGCGTTGGATAAGATGATTATGGATTTAAATAATAGAAGCCATGAAGCCTATGAGACATGTAGCAAAAAATTTAAATTTTTAATGGATTTGGAAGACAAAAATAAAGAACACATAGAACACATGGAAAGTGTACGTAATATTATTGATTATTATCCAAATGACGTAGACGAACATTTAGTTAAAATCTTACTTACTGCAGTCTAAGACAGAGTCTCTCACCTCTTGCAGTGGAATTTTTTTTGGCTAATTTATGAAAAGAAACTTGTTGATGTTTTCCCAAACTGCTATACCATCTTAAAGATTTTTTTAACGATGCCGATCACTAGCTGTGAGGAGCGCTCTTTCTCCAGGATGTCGTATATAGAAAACAAATACAGGACAACAATGTCGAACTATCAGACTAAATCATTTATCAGTTCTTTCCATAAATTGCGATTTAACAAAGGACTTACAGTGCGATGACCAAATAAAAGAATGCACAAAAATGCAGAAAGGTTGCTTTATAATTTATATAACATAACCATTCATAACCTGTCAATTTATTTTGCAATAAATAATGTTTTAATAAATAAATTGTAATAGGTGAAAATGACGCTATATTAGGGACATCTTATAAAACCTGAATATCCAAATAAAAAACCAGTTTGAATCAAATTAACTATCACTTTCTGCGATTTAACTTTATAAAAAATGATAAAAAACAAAATTGGAACTTACTTGTTTGGTCAATACAAAATCCTTTAAATGTTTACTGTGAATTATCCAAGATACCGTTCAATTATTAGTAAGTACACTATAGACCCGACTTTGTCAATGCAGAGAACCTAGAAGTTTGGTAAACTATCACAGATGTCCCACGAGACGCAAGATTCTCAATGTTTTGTGAAAAATTGACGTCTGCTGAAATCACTAAAAATGGTCCCAGCAATTTTCATGAATTAAACGAGTAAAAAAGTTCACTTTATAAATAAATTGTACATAAAGTGTTGCGCAAGTTAAAGTGATTATTTGTAAGTACTTTATTTGTAATATAATACTGTATTAATGTGAAATATGTAAAATGGTTTCTGTGCCACTTTAGTTATTGATTTTTCGGAAGAAATTTGTTGTTCTGCAGCTTTGCAATTTGTTTCCCAATTATTAGTGATTTCCCAAATGTTTTTTTAATAAATTATGCTTAACGTGGTTTGTTTAGAGTTTAGGTACTTTTGCAAGGAACTATTTGTGTAGATCCACCTAGGTGACATCATCACTGTTAGTCAGTTTACGTCTTTACCTATTGCAACTTGGAGCACGTACTATTTTGCCTTCCGTTCCTTTAAAGGGAAGATTGGAAGGCAGTTGTTTCCCTACAAAAGCAAGAGAAATACAAAATAAATTCTATTTAGAAATAAGAATCATTGAACAAAGACTTAAAACTAATGTGCTCCTGTATTTCTCGGCATTATGACAGTAATATCACTACCATCTGTTAACCCACTTTGCAAAAGTTAGCATATAATTTGTGAAGATAGATCTGATAGGTCTCGTTAATAAAAAAATACATTGGCTATGTAATCAGCATTATACTGTACGCAAAAAAATATGTTGCGGTATGTAATACAAGATATATCGGACTAACTTTCCACTTGTATCAATATACTTTTTGTTCGTTTGGTACGAAGCGCTTTATTTTTTTTTTCTCTCGTTCTGAACAAAAGGAAAAGGCGAAGCAACAGCCAAATATTGTGTCTGTATCGTTTTATTTTCAACCGTGAAATCAAATGCGGTTGAGTATGTTGCAGGGAATTGCGTGCCTTAGCAATACTTGAGCTTTGAGCTCCAGTCCTACGAATACTCTTTAATTAGACTTGACAAATCCAAAGACTTAGCGAGTCTTGCTTAATACTTTTGATGATCACATTCATACTTTTAATGCGACAGAATGCAACCCTGTGCTTCATAAACAGATAGTCTAAGGAGTTTAATGATCCCTATAACATTAAGCTCCTTTACTGTACATTTGTTTAGCCAATTCTTGAGTAAGCTATCCCGGTATGGTCTCCTTTCTATGGGATCCATGTTGAGCTTTTCGAATCCGTCCAATGAAGGTTTTCAAGGTTTGTTCTTCGTGGTCTTCTATGGAACAACGACCGTCATTTGCCCCTTTACGCGCACAGAATTAAATTGATGCCCTTGGACTCCCTATAAACTAGAAAAAACAAATACAGAAATATTTTTGCGCTCGAATGTCTGCATGGGACTCTATACTCTCCTGAATTACTAAAATGTTTTAACATATCTGCCCCATCGCGCTCTTTGAGGAGCATGACTTGCTCCTTATCTGGCATCACCGAACTAATTATGGACTGAATGAGCCAGTTCCAGCTATGTCTTTTCCAATAGACAACAATGCAGACTGTTCTTCAATTATTCTGTAAACAATTTATTTCTATTAGCAAAGATGCATTGTCGCGATTAAAAGAGATTTTTTTTTTCTAATTTCAAAATTTCGGTTTCCTTACAATTTTAATTTAAACTTCTTTTCAAGGCTTAATAAGTTTTAAAAAGAATTTAAACAGGGTGGCCACTACCTAGAGAACCGGGAAAAGTCAGGGAATTTTAGAAATTTTCACTGAAGTCAGGGAATATTTTCATCCATTATTTATTTAAAGATTCGTCGAAAAACTGACTACTAAAAAAACTAAGACATAGTATAAAATGTAAAAAGCGGCAAACTTAAGGAACTAGGAATAATGATCCTGATAGTGAAGTACTCGTTGAAGAGGCGATCGAATTAATAGGCCCGTGTGTACCGGGGCGGGGCGGGATAGACATAAGCAGATCTATTGAATTAATCGTTCCCGTCCAAAATTAAATAAATTTTGGCAATATTGCGTCTCTTCTCAAGGGAGTTAAAGAGATGAGCCTCAGGCGGCTAAGGAAAGGGGGAAGTATGATAGGGTTTTTCCAGGGAAGACCACGGAGTGCTAATCTTAAAAATCTTTGCTGCACTGCCTCGACGTGGCCGATATGGACAACATAGTAGGTAGAGCAGACAGGGCTGGCGTATTCTAAGATTAGTCTCACAAAATTACAATACACAATCTTGGTCAATTTGGGGTCATCAAGCTCCCTAGACCATCTTTTCACAAAGCCCAGCATCGAGTTAGCCTTATTGACGATCGAAGGCGATTATAGGCGCACTATTCACAAAACACAGAGAGATCAATGTTGAGCACACCACATTCGGAGTTCTGATAAGCAGTGCTGAAAATCTTGACATAGCGGGAAAGATCGGCAATCAGCGAGCACATACTGGACCATCGAAAAGAAAATCATTGGATTCACTTTGAAAAATCTGCAGTCCTGTCTCGCGAATATCGATACACTCCAGGTCTTGTCCGTGAGGCGATTGAAATTAAGCGGCGACAAAACTTCAATCGCGACAATAGATTTCCGCTTTCACGGACATGGGATCCTGTACTTAACACCTCGATGCAGTTGATCCGAAATGATTTACATGCAAACACTGACGTAGTGAGTTTTGTTTGTCTACAACAACATTCTGCACCACAGCAACAACAACAGCAATTTCAACTGAAAGAACAGCTTACGCACCGATATAATCTGCGTAACTTAAAGCATCGATAATAGCTTCATGCAGTTTCCCGGTGACCACGCTCAATATAACTTGTAGCGAAACGTTCGGGGTGTGTACTAATATTAGACCTCATTTAACATTACGCGGCTAATCCGGAAATATTTACAAATTAATCTTGACATCGTCCGCATAACACAAAATTTTTCCAGAAAGTTTCCTTTCAGTAAACACTTGGTGGAAGTCATTTATTTAAAAACGAAAAAGTAAAAGCACTTGGTTTACCTTCCACAAAATAGAACAGGCTGTGATAAACTATTACCAGTAATATGAATATGAAAGTGATTATTTGCACTTATCGTGTAGTCCGTGAAATTTGTACTTTCAGAGTACTTCAGTGTTATTTCCGTGTATTTATGTGTACTATCAATTTGAGGGTGGTAAATAGACACTGCCTTACAGATAGCTAGTTCTTTCTTATGAGCGCAGGTGTGTGCTGTACGCTTGGTCATGGAAGCTCAGAATGGTAAAAGATTCTTGTGTTTTAAATTTATTTTGAAAGAAAATAAATTAGCCGCTATTTTAAACCCGAAAATAAAAAATATTAAAGCAAATTTTCGAAATATTTCCGTTTGAAATGAAAAAATTGATTTATACCTAAAAATTGAAGTTTGAAAATCAATTGGTAATACAAAAAAATACACAGTCTTTAACACAATAACATATTTATAACGTTTATAACATTAAAACGGTACAAAATATGCGTTAAAATTGGGGTCTCGTGTGGTCCTGATGGCATCCCCTTTAGAAAAATTGTATCTCTGGCTCCCGTTCTTTGTCATTTGTTTAATTTGTCTAATTGCACCGGTGTGTTTCCTTGGAAATTGTCCTTGATTATACCTCTTCATTAAGGAAACAAACGCGACACCTCTAATTATCGATCAATTACCAGTTTATGTTGTATTGGCAAAGTATTTGAGACTATGGTTTGTGACATCCTTTACTTCCATTGTAAACCCTACCTGTGCTCTTTCCAGCATGCTTTCATGAAGGGTAAGTACACCACTATCAACTTGTTGGAACTTCTGTATTCGTAACATTGAAAAGAAGCTGGAAAGTAGGTTGATTGCATTTTCACTGATTTAGATAGAATTAATCACAAGATTTTTATTTACAAGCTTTCAGGTCAGGGTTTTATTTCGCGGGGAACTCTCTGACGAAATTAATAACTCTTCTAGGGAGCAGCCATTTAGGACCTTTAATTTTCATCATATATGTACATCAATAATGTATCTTTGATTCTATTATCAGTAATGTCACCCTGGGCTTCGTTAACAGATGGTCAAAGGAATTTGATGACCCATATATAAGAAAGCTTCTTAATTGCGCTTTTGTTCGAACAATCTTGTAGTGTGGTTCATCGGTTTGATCTCCTTTCTATGTCGCTCATATTGATCGCATTGAGGCTGTTCAGCGTAGATTTATGAGATTCGTCCTTCGTGGCCTTCCCTGGGCTGATTCTCTTCGTCCGCTTCCATATGTTGATCGACTTCTGCTTCTTTCTTTGGAGTCTCTTGATCCTAGACGTAATAGGTTTAGAATAATTTTTGACTGTCTGGGACGTGTGATAATTCTCCTGAATTGTTGGGGGCTTTGAACTTGAACTCGGACCATCGGACTAACTATGGAATGAACGAGCCTATAACTACAATTTCTCGCTTATTAATTAGTCGTTTTGATTGTCCAAGGATCGGCTTGAGTGGAGTTAATTTTTTTTCTTTTCTTTGTGTATTCTTTTCTCTTTTTTCTCTTTTTTTCATCTCTGGTTATTTTATTTTATTGTATTAATTTTTTTTGGTTAATTTTTAATTTTTTTTTCTTTCTTTTGTATTTATATCTCGTTTTTTATTGTTAGTATCTTGTTTTTAGCTTTATTTATTTTTATTTTTTCTTAAACTGTACTGAATCTGTAAACTTGTTTACTTAATTTATTTTTATATTTTTCTTTATTTCTTTCTTAATTTATCACTTTTATTCTGTAGCTTTTCCGATATTTCGTTTGACGTTATATTTATAGTTCTTTGATTTGGTTTATTTGAAGTAGTTTGGCGAATTTGTAAATAAAAAAAATAAATAAGAATTAAGGAATTAAATGTGACTGGGAACTTGTTTAATTAATTACGCAAGCCTGCGAATTTAAAGTTATAATTTCCCTTTTTAATAATAATATTTTTTAGGTAATAAAAGTGTACTAATTTCACAAATAATGTTGGTTGTCAGATTTTTTTTTTATAATTTTTTTCTGATAATTATAAAAGAAAAAATAATAAAAAATCTGACGTGATAGAAAAAAGCCCAACACTATTTTTGAAATTAGTACACTTTTACCTAAAAATAATATTATTATTAAAAAGGCAAATTATAACTTTAAATTCGCAGGCCTGTGTTATGTAAGAGATGTGCAGGTTATAACCTTCGATAGAAGCAAATGTTTCAAACAAATTTTACTTGCTTTCAATGATTGAGAAAAACTTTTATTCATATGGCCCGGATAGCCTTAACCGGCTCAAATCATTACCCGGCCCAAGTCATTAGCTCAAAAGAAAACCTACTAAAATTTTTGTGACTGAATTTATATGTACTTATTTACATCACTGATATACAATTGTGATTGTCACGGGCTGTGGTCACTGGTAAAAAAATTACTTGTAGCAAAGATGCTACTATTTCTGATTTTGCCAGATTCTGAAAAAAATTTGTATAAGTCCCTGTGATTTGATTGAGTAGTGGATTATAAGCAGAAAGCTTGAACACTTTAATGGACTACTTGCACGCTATCGATATGGAATAGAGAGAATGCGATGCAGCAAATTCTAAAAATAGCGTGCTTAATGTTTTGTAAATTTGGTTATAACAATGAGCTCGTTATATCATTTGTGTCCGATGAATTTAAGAGAAAATCACTTGAATTAAAATAATTTGCTTACTTTTCACACTTTCCTAGCAATATACATAACAAATGAACAATCTTTTGCAGGTCTTAAGAAAATTGTATTGTCGCAAAAATGGATCGCAAAGCTGAACTGGAACGTAAGAAAGCCAAACTGGCTGCTTTACGAGAAGAAAAAGATCGACGCAGACGAGAAAAAGAGATAAAGGATATGGAAGAAGCAGCTGGAAGATTAGGTGTTATTCACGACAAAGATCAAAGAAAGTACGATCTCTCAGTTTTACGATATTGGTTTTAAATTTTATTAATCAAACGTTTATTCAGAGATTTAGACGAAATGTTATCATCTTTGGGAGTAGCTCCCGTCTCCGAGGTACTTTCCTCTCTCTCATCTGTAAACTCAGTAACTTCCGATAACTCAAACAGTCAAACTCCCGACGGAAGTTTGCAGCCTTCTAGTTTAAATGGCCATATGTATATCTCTTCAGGATTTTAAATTAAATGAAAACTAATTTTTGAAATTCTTACAGTGTTGGCCGTAAAAAGCCAGTAAATCTGAGTGTTGTTAGTGTGCAAGCAACAAACATTCCACCTAAAGAAGTCGTTACTTACACAAAACAAACCCAAACAAATAGTTCCGGAGGACATGAGCGAGATGGTGGGTAATTTTGACGATTTTTTATATTAACTTTGTTCCCTTTTTTAAAGCTTAGATTTGTTACTTTTGCCCCTAATGTTATTATTGATTTTTTCTTTTTATGCAATTTTATTTTTGGGACTCCCGTACTATTATTTTTACGCACAAAGTAGTTTAACAGCTAAAACTTCGCACAAATATCAGGTTTTGCACTTTGATGCACTTTGCGTAAAATGCTGATTTTCGTTCCTTTTAATTTTATTCTCCAAGATTTTATTTGAATTGTTTGCTTTAAAATTGAGAAATCAGCAGATTTAATGCAAGTACACGACATTCTTTACACTCTTTTTATTGCTTTGCATGACACTGAAGATTCGACATATTATTGAAACAACACGATATTTTTTGTATTAATCTTTAATTACTAACAAGGTAAGAGGAATGGTTTTCTATTTTATAAAACCGAAGGCAATAACTGAGGCTTAAAGGAGATATAAAAGTTGAATGAAACAAACTAAATAAATAATAGTCAGACCACGCGGTCCTTTCCAATGTTTTTAATGCAATTCCGTAGGAAGAGAATAATACTTGACTTTATAAAAATCTCAATAACCCAGAACATTTTTCAAGAGAAATATCGTTATTTTAAAGTTGTATAATCTTTTTCCGGGTTTATAATAAAATATTAATATTCACCCAAGTAAACAGCTCTAATTAATGCCGGAAATTTAAACCATATTTTACACTCGTTTACTTGACCATTTTACTTTAAATCGTATTACACCAACGTTTTTAATGTTATTGCTGTCTTGTCGTCATTTTCTACGGCATCCGTGATAAAATACCTTTATTCCCTAACAGAAGTAAGTCTTAAGTCAATTGATACACGTTTGATTGTTTTGCGAGGGAGGCTTTTGAGTCGCCACAACAAGGGGTAACAAAACCTTTTGCCTCTTTCTATTTGGAATTATTGAATTTCAATTAAATGCAATGGTTATTGATTTGTCAGCAAATTTTCGTTCCGGTTTGGACGACTGAATTGGTGTATTTTAAAATTTTTTTAAATTTGGGTGACTCCGTAACCCGTAGGCTCGCCTTGCTCTTAAAGCTGCAGTATAAATCGTTTACCTTCGTCACTTTAACTTCCTTAACGTATTTCTTGTTGAAGACACCTCGTAGTCTGAATTTATTTGTAATTTTAATATGATAGACTAGACTTGAGCATGATTGTTTATTTACCTTAAACACTTTTTTATTTAAACTTATGTTTATTTTACTTTGACAGTAATTCTATTTTAAAAATTTTCACGACGTGTAAAACATATTGTTAGGGCGAAGAGATTAAAAATAAAAAATATTTGTTATTTTTTTATCATTTCATAGTTAAATACAAATTTATAAGTTTCTTAGAAATATTTAAACTTGATGTGAATTCTTTTAATTTAGCAAATCAAATGACGGAAAAACTTAGCCCTACACACAAATGATACAGCCAAAACTAACACTCTCATAATAACTTGTAGATTTTAAGCAGGGAGTCCCCAACACCATTACCTTTATTACTAATAGTTCAACCGTTGTTGCTTACTCTATATTTGTTCTGTAAATGTAATTTTGCAACCACAGGTCAACTAGTGATAACTCCAAATTGTTCATTAGAAATTCTTGCAAATCGGGTTGCGTATAATAACCTCTACTCTATTATAATATTTGTAACATTTCTGTTGAGGTTGCAATTATCACAAGTATTCAGAGAAGAAGTAGATTCAAAAAAATTGGAGTTATTACTAGTTGATGAGCGGCCACAAAATTGGTTCCTTAAATATTGTACCCTCGTTCGTATCGCTGTTCTATAAAACTAATATAAAGCATAACTCGATTCTTACAATCGTTGTAAAGTTATTGCTAATCAAAATGATATTAAAGTGAAATAAAATAACAAATACAGTTCTTTCTTGCCATTCCTCACCTTTGTCAGGATATATGGAGGATTGGTGGAGACCTCGCAAAGGTACATACAAGAAAAAATTCATCAAAATCACAAAAAAAATTTGTGTAAAGTATTTAGTATTTCATATAAAAAAAAAGATATTTTATTAGTAAATTTTAATTCACATCATTCGAATTCTCCAGTAAATTTCTAACTTATTTTCTTCTTTTATTCCATCCGTACTTGTAGCACATGCCACGGATTATTACGGTGAGTCTAAACTTTGTTTTTATTGAAACATGAAATTAGTCAGTGTACTTTGTTTTAGTTTTAAGTCAAATTTATTAACAAAATTTTTTGTTTCAAATGGTGATTTTGTGAAAAGTTTAAAAACAGTTTCATTTAATTAATAATGTAAAGATTTTATTTCTCCACCCATTTTTTTTTATTTAAAAACAATATCATTATTTTATGTAACGACGAATACACTAAAGCCGTTTGTTTTTTTTATTTACTTTACATTACGATCTTATTGAATATTATATGTAAGATAGCAAATCGGAGCACCATTAGCTTTGCTATTCATTAACAAAGGTAAAAGTAAATTAAGGTTGCAACGCTTTACGTGTTCGAAATATGCTAAAAGGTTCCAGGAGTCATCAAATAAAAACCCACATCCTCCTCATAATATTGTTTTCGAACAAAAATTCCACTCCATTGCTTTCAATTTTCAAAGAAAATTTTAGTCTCCCTTATTAAATGATTTTGATATCATATCTTCATACCTCACTAAAAACTATTGTTTCTATGAAAGAAGACGTGAAATAATGATTCTATTTGCATAGTGGGTGTAAAACACTTTTTGACTGGCTCATTTCCTTGGCTTAATCATTAATTCGCTACGATTGTATTAACGGTCAGCTTTTATAGCACATCTATGTGAAAATCCTAATTGGAGTCTTTAACTTATTCAGCCGCAAGTTCAACTGTTATTGTAACCATTATCCTATCGAATTAAATTATGTGGCCCCTTATATTTTCTGTATTCATATAGTGAATAAAAAATTTCTCTGATAGCTACATAAAAAAGAAAAAAAGAAAAAAAATAAGCTGAGGAAAGAGCGTTCGCAGTCTTTAGGCTGCACCTTCGCAGAAGAAGATCTCATTTAACATACGCACCAGGTCGTAAATTTTTCTTTTTGATTTGACTTGAAATCTTACACATATGAACACAAACATCTGTCTGTGTGGGTCTGTGAAATTCTAGATTATTTTTTATTTAAGATTCAAATGTGTATAACTTTTCTGATACTGTATTATTTTCAGCATATTGTTTCCTTCACATATCGTCGTTGTAGAGCAAGAAGTCACTAAGTGACATTTTTAGCCAAATAATCTCAAAACTAGTTTTTTGCACTTAAAGACTTCTCGCCCTATAACAACGATATGTGTAACGAATTAATACAATTAAATTCCCTTAGGTTTATGAGATTTACATTGTGTTCGTTGCCGTTTAGTTTAAAAAAAATAGTGTAACAAAAAGAAGGCAATAAAGTTGAATTTTAGAAATATATTCAGTACTTAAGGAAAATATTACTAAAACTGCATGTCACTTTGGGATACAAGTAATATTTCCATTGCCCTGCCTTAGAAAAGTTACTTAGAAAATGGTGCGGGTCACATATTTTATACATCTACCTTTATTTTGCGAAAAAATTATCACAGTTTTTTTTAGTTTATTTATAATGCATAGAAACTTACTTTTTAATTTTACGACCAAACATTTCAGGCATGCAATAAAGTGGGGCCCTGGGTTTGTAAATTTAATAATTCGATTTAAAAAAGAAATTATGAAAAATTAGCTATTGGGGAATGCTTTCAAGTTTAATTTCATTTCAAGCAAAACTCGTTCTCTTACACAATTGTAAATTTAGGGCACTTGGTTCCATTTTTCAAAAGTTTTTAATTTTTTTCCAACACCATACTTAATTGTTTATTTATATTTTTCATTTCTACAATCAATCAAATTATAGTAAAAATATATAAAATAAAACTAAAAATAAATAAAAATTTTGGGCACCTCTAATTCCAACTTTTTTATAAAAATAACCCTTAAAAATCCCCATAAAAACAAAACAAAAGTTCTAAGATTAGTTGAATGAGAAGGTATTTTTTGTATATTTTAAGATGAATACAATCTAAATCCGGGTTTAGAGTGGGAGGATGAGTTTACAGGTAGGTATTTATGCCAAACTTCTGCAGGATGTCGACATGAAACAAAATAGGAAAATCGAATTTTCTTGCATCTTGGCCTAACAAGAAAATTTATCTTTATTGCATCCTTTTCTTTTGTCAAGACAAAATGTAGTCAATTTCCCGTTTTACTTTTCGTTTTGTTGAAGCAACAATTTTTGTTTTTGAATTTGTTTTTGTTTTTAATTTTAATTTTATTCTACAGTGGCGCTAGTTTTATTGAATATAGTAGCGTAACATTACTTCGCTTATATGTGTGGGTTAATTCATTTAACTTTAATATTGTTCTTGAATTAGTATAACTATAGCATGCTTTCTAAAATTCTTCACAGTTATAACTAACCAAATCATATTAATTAATATAACATAAAATAAATGTTACATAAATTCTTGGGAAATATTTCATATCATTCTTTTGAATAATGTAGTTTTGGATACAGAACGATTTTTATTTTTGTACTTATTAAATGAAAAAAAATTATAAACGAAAATATTGCTAATTATACCAATGATAGTATTATTTATTATAACATTGGGTATGGTCACAAATACAGGTTTGCGTAGAAGCTGCAAAATTCAATTGAACCGAGTAAGTTGTTGAATGACGCAGCTGCAGCGCAAACCTTCGTTTCTGATCCGGCCTATTACATAATAAGGCAAAGCATAGATATTCCATGTTTTTTATGGATAAAGTGCTTTATCGTTTTATAAATTAAGTTTATTTAACATTTATAAAAACTTAAAGAAGTTACCGATATCATTAGAACTTTAAAGTTATTTCGAAGGCGTCCGTCCACCTGTCGTTCCTCGGGTAAATAGAAAAAATAAAAAATCCACCTAGTGAAGATCTCCCACTCGCACAAATTCGATTTTAAATTAATATTCAAGAAATTCCATCAAGGGAACATACTCGGATATTACAGCTGACCAAATTGGTACCAGTAAACACTGTAATAATGTTACGTTGCAGGAGAATTGATAATAAATAGCGATGAGGAAAGATGTTTCAATTATATTTGATCCCGCCGACATTTTGTCGATTGTTTTGTTCAGCAAAACCGATCAAACTGATCAGTAGGCAGATACGGTTTTGGCCTATACTGAAAGCCACGGATACTCAACATGGATATCATCACCACATTTGTATTCCCGAAAACTCGACAAAATTTTTCTGTATATACAACTCATTGAAGCAGAGTTTATAATTTTTTGTTTGTTTTCTTATTTCAATCATTTGTCGTTGGCTTAGTCTTAACATACTTGCTTAAATTTTTTTTGCATTCAGATATAATTCTAACTTTCTGGACCTATTTCCGTCAATCCATTGTTATCTCACCAATGATAATTCGAATCATTGTTTAATATTATCATTTGTAATTTTAAGCTAGCCGATTTGGCAGTGCTGAATCAATTTTTTAATTAGATAAATTGGTGTTAAGAAATGTTGAGTATCAAAACTCGCCTATGTAGCTGACATAGCTATAAAAGACTTGCAGGCTATTAACAATTCTGAGGATTGTAAGGTGGCTGTGAGTGTTAAGAAATTCGATTTCCTGCCTTTCAAAAACAATAAATGCACGTTCACAACGAATCAGGTAAAACATGCACCTTCACAATTTGCTGAACCAAGTTCTATCTAATTCGACCAGAACATTAAACATAAAGTATTTGCCTATTTTAAAAGCAGCAAAGAATTTTGTTGGTATCTGGTTAAGGTTATGGGTGGACATCTAGCAAATTGGGCGCTGTGAACCTTGAACTGCGCCTTATTCCTGGCTACAGGTCTGCGTTAGATTTTTCATTTATGTTATTGTAAGAGTATTTTTTCAATTTTGTGGAAACCCATGTTCAGCCGATCCCCAAGAAAGATGAGGCCAGCGATCCTTCCAACTATAGACCAATAGTAACCACTTCCAAAGTTTCTCGAAACATCTACATTTGCTAATCACCTGAAAAATGTTGTGAAAAGAGGCTCCGCTTTGTTAGCGTTGTACACACTGTGTAACCTTTTTTGGATTAGCTAGTCTATAATTTCGAGATATTCGAAAATGACATGGTAGTCATTGTACTAATTTCTCGTACCCCGGTACACTTCATCTTTCTTTAATCCAGAATCATTTGCGTAAATTTAATGGAACGTGCCAGACAAACTTTCATATTCGAAACATTTTGAGACAATTTTAAAATAATGGCGAAGAATTTAATTCAGCACTGTTAAGGCACTTTCAAATCTAAAGAAAAGTATAAACTTAGAAAATAAAGATTGGGCCAGCTGGTCTGTAACTCACGGTGCTCACGGTTATCATATTTGAAGGTTAATTTATTATTTTCACACTTTTTATCTTCTTATGTTATAAAAAAAAATACAAAATCGTCTGTATCCATGAACATTTCAAATTTTCATACACTCTACATCGAAAATAACGAATAATACTTTGAGAAGCTTTAACTGCTACTTTTGATGTTTAATTTCTTTTTTAATTTATTTCTTCGTTTATGATATATTTTACCTATTTTGTATTTATATGTATTATTGTCATATATACATATCCACACATCCGTGTACAGATTTAAGAAACACAAACCATTAAAGCTGAAATCTGCTTGAGGATTATCCAGTCGAAGATAGCCACGCATGCACAAAAGAAAAAATATTCTGTCGAAATGATGTAATTCACTTGTTAAAATATATTTAAATTTAAAAGAATTATTATTCCGAAATTGGGTGGAGAAATATACGATTTTATTGCTAATTTCTTTTATTATTATTTATTTTCGTATAATTCAAATTATTTTTTTTTTAAATTAATTTTAAGCAAATTTAAAATTAATTTTCTTTAGAATTTAGTTAATGTAGCCTTGTTTTGTGCATTTCTGTTTATTTTAATGTTTTGTTTTATGTATAAAGCTTCTCTTCGAGTAACATTAACAAATACACACATTCGATTTTTGTATTGTCCCACATTTTTTTAACCCACATTTAAGCTTATTTACGAATGTTTTGGATCACCAACACTGTGTGGGCTATAATTATTCTACATAATGTATTTTAGAAAAAAATTTAAAATTTATTTATTATTTGATAAAATAATACAAAATACTTACACTAATTTTTTTCTTTGCAATGTCTAAACATGCACAAGGTAACTTAACATATTTTATAGTTGTTCGCCGTTGTAAATGTCTTTCATTATAATTTGCATTGAATTTTTAGATTTTGCGCATATAAAAGTGTTTGATTCTCATATTTTGCATTGTATTATTTAAATTTAAAAATATTTTAATAACTATAAAAGAAATATTAAAAAGTTTTTATTAAAATAGGTATAAACTTCTCATGGCTTTTTGGTGCCTTCGGAAAAAACTTGTAAAAGAGCTATTTGTTTTCGTTTGTGCGGATTGTGGAGAAGTAAGATACGTTTTAGAATAGCATAGATAACAATGAAAACGGAATTAATTTATCTGGAAGCTCATGATGATTGAATTCGCTAGCATGGGTCATTGTACGTCTGTGACAGTGTGGTTCCTTCCATTTAAAAAATCTCGATTTAAACATTACAATTTGCCTTCGTTCTGTTTCATAATGATATCAACGAAAGTGTTAAATTCGTAACTTTTAGCATTAACAAAGAGATATTTTATTAAAAATATTATTCAAAACTTTGTTACATATAACAATTCTATTTCTAATCGTACTGCTTTGATAATCAAAATGCGTGAATGACATTAAAACGCAGATGCAAGTCTTCTAGATTATGTTGAGTTCTGGAAGAGTTTATTGCAAAGAGGTTCCAGAAATGGAGATTATATTGCGGTGTGTCACTTTATCACGAACTTCTATTAGAGTGTCTACTAAAATTTCAATAACTAAGACTGTTTACTTTAAGAATACTGAATTAAATTTGATCTTAGTAATATTGAAATTTAACTCTCCCGCACGAATTTTGATTTGTATAATTTGGGAAATGCCGGGTAATCATTTGCGGGAATCTAAAACAGCAACCGTTATAAAGAAATTACCGCATATTTCGAATATATCCATTCAAAACCTATTTCTTGGCTGGCGAAATTTAATAAAAGTTCGTTTATTATAAACTTTGGAGTATTTAAATCCACATTTTTAATATAAACCGAGGGTTAAAAAAGCCTATAGTATAGTATACAGTGAAACCTCCCTTTACGGACACCTCCTAAAAGCGGACACTTTTTCCACCTCTGAAAAGCGGACACCTCTTAATAGCGGACAGTTTTTCAGGAACGAACAGTGTCCTCTATAGGGAGGTTTCACTCTATATATATTTCAGACTAATGATTTCTTTTCCTACTTTACACTTGTATAAATTCGGAATATTTCTCGATAAAACATTTACTCCGTTTACATATTTACTCTAGTTCATATTACTAATATATACTACCGTTGAATAGCCTGTGTACGTTAATATTTATACATTTTTTAAATAGTTCCCATTTCCAATGAGAATTCTAAATTATACAGAACGGAACACTGATTATAATAAATCTGAATTTTGTCATTTTCCATTAAAGATATCAAATCAAATCAAATGTTATTTGAGAAAAGAGTCCAGCTCTTTTCGACTCCTTTTACGTTCTTTGAGAAAAGAGTAGCAATCTCAGATTACTTTAGAGCCAACTTTTCTGCTCATGCTTTAAACAAGGTGCAGCGTTCTCACGTTTAAGATCGAATAATTTGGAAGTATTTGACTTTTTGTTAATCAACTTAAAATTAAAGTATTGTGCTGCAAAATGCAGAAATTCAGAATGATAAATTCTTGTGGGAAGATATATTGGGTGACAGTAGATAAGTGCTGTGGGCTACTATTTTATACCCTGTCCTCTTTGGATCCGAGTCGAGTCGAGCCGAGATCTGCGCCACTCGGAGTGGCGTCCGCGAACAGACCTAATATAGGCCAAAAATTAAAATATCCAATATAAGAATAAAATAACATCAGAATAGCAAGTCCCCTAGTAGCAAGAAAGTTAGCTTGGTTATTTTGTATCAATTTGTTAAGAGCTTTGATATACATATATATTACGTTTCTTAACAGTCAGCTTAAAATACATTTCAACATATTAAAGAAATAAACCGCTTTAGTTTTTATAGATTTTTAAGAAAATAAAAGTAGATTATAAACTATCACTGATCACAGCCTGTATTATTTGTAACTACTGACTGAGCTATTGACAGAAATTTCCGGAAAAATTAAAATTCACTAATAATTTTCACATTTTTTAAGATGGTTAAAGTTTGCAGGAAAATAATACTTAAGACTTAATGCTTCATTCTAATAATATAACTAATATATAAGACGTGAAATATAATAAAAGAATATCTAAAACTATCTACTACCTACATTGTAGAACTACTGCATTCTAGCACTTACAAAAATCACACAAAGAAACTATGTAATGGCAACAGGACCGCCTACCGAGATAAGCAAAATTCTCAATTGCCAAAAACAACCAAAAATAGTAGAAAGAAAGAATGGGACAAAATGCAAAAAACCTGCGTATTCTCTCAACTGTTAAATTCATTAATAAAAAAATCAGTATTTTCAAGTTTTTGTGTCAAAAGCAAGCATGCCATTCATTATTATTCACATTAGCTGCGTTCCAGTGGATCATTCAGAGTACTCCGGCGTACACCCAAGTACGCTCAGCTACACTTGATGATAGATAGGTGTAGCCGAGCTTTTCCACTAGGGTTTTTGTGTTTTAAAAGCTCTTAATAGGTTGATTTTTCTCTGTTTTCAGTTAGTTGAAGTTTATTTTTCCTAGTAGGGCATGTGTTCAAATAAGCATGTGACATTTAAAACACAAGAGGGGTGGTGAATCCTTGGTGCTCCGAACATATAAACTTTTTCTTACTATGATTAATATTTTCTGGCAGCATTAGTAATTTTCTACCATAAACACAAAAATCGTTTAAATTCCTTAAATATTTTAGTTTAAGTTAAATTTTAACTGTTTGGATAGTGATTGCCTTTGTCTAATTTTCACATTAAAATCGTTATAGACCAGAAGTCTTAGAAACAAATATAAACTTATCAAATTCATTCATTCATTCATTATTCAAATTGTTTAAAATCCAAGCCCATGAAATCAATAACAATATCATCAACATTTTTTATATAGGTATGTAGGAATCGGAGAAAAAGTAGCACCTGGCGAGATCAAGTCTTGAACCGAGTACCATGGTCTACCAACGGTGTTGATGAATCTTTGTTCTAAAGTTCTTTTCATAGAGAAGCCCACAACTCGGCCGTCCTGAAATGACATCTGCCCTCAGATGTCCGTCTTTTAATTTGCAGATGTCAAATGAACGTCTTTTCCATCCCACTTCTGACAAGATCAAGTCTTGAACCGAGGACCATGCGCATGATACTCCATCACCCTAATCACTGGACTACTAGCGCTGTTGACTCCCCGTTACACATTTCTTTTTATGGAGAAGTCTCGATCCCACAGTATATCTATTAGGCACCTGCCACTAAATCTTCAATACCCGGTAGTTTTTTTTTAGAATGAATCCTATAAATTGTACAAAATTTGGCCGAAATCGGTAGAGTCATTTTCAAGAAAATTGGGATGTTCGTCTTTTCTTCACTAGTCAACTAAAAGAACAGCTCGTAAGTAGACTGTACATATCGTTTTGGCGATAGACTACAACCGTTAAACACATAAATTTTCTAAAACCCATCAACAACTTGTAGTCGAATATTTTGACAATAACAATACTTCATTCCTAACCCAAAAATAAAAATCAAATAAAAATTTCGTCATTGGAGTAAGTGATAACGTGCCGACTTACCATTTCGGAGGTCCCAGGTTCTAATAACCCATGGTTATTTTCTGCTGACAACAGATTACGATAAACAAAAGTCCACGGGGGCAGAGAAAATACCAGTGCTTCGGAATCCTCTTTAAATTGAAGGTCCACTTGCAATCGTTGTCTCGAAAAGGGTGAAGTTCTTCTCCTGCCTATGCCCCACAAAGGGTTACGGGAACTAGAGAGAGAGAGAGAGAGATATTTTAGATAATTAAATAACTGAAACTATTAATTTGGCTTCAATTTCGGCTGTATTCTTCGATCAATTAAATTATGTTCACATAATTAAAATAAAAAGGCAAAAGATGGTTTAATAACTTGTGTGTAAGTTAAACGAAATAAACTTTAAAAGATAAATTGCGAACGATAAAAATAAATTTAAGTGCCCGATGTCATCGCTTTTACATATTATGTCTTATTTAAGGTCGTTACATCTATGAAGTTATTAGAGTTGAGTATTACTCATATTAGCTTAATACATACCAAAGTAAAAAATTGCGCATGAAAATTGAAAAGCCCATTGTTTATATTTATGGAGACATATTTGATATATTTAACAAAAAGCACGAAATATATGAAAATCAAACACAATCAGATGCACTTGCACATTAAATTTGGTTTTAAATAAAGCACTTCACTTTTGCTGTTTTGATTTAAGCTTATATTAAACGTAACGTGGATTTAATTCGAAAGTCAGATCGAAAATAATTAAATAATTTTACTCTTAGAAATATTCCTGTTTTGTTGAATGTCGTATCCCTCTAGCTTTGTTAGTTTTATACTTAAACAGTGCTTACTTTTGGTGACGCCCAAGGAGATGATGAAGAGAGTTCACTACCGCACATGGATCATGGGTTCCATTCGAAGTTGCCGCCAGGTATACTTCCACATGGACTGCCTACAGTGAAAGAAGTTGCACCAGCTATTACACCACAGGAACAGAAAAAAGAACAAGAAGAAAAGAAAGAGAGTACGTATTTGAGTTGTTATAGAATACTTTTATACAAAACAATGCTTTATTTCAGTAAAAGAATTGTCCGAAGAACAAAAGCAGATGATTATACTTTCGGAAGAATTTCAACGATTTGTTCTTAAAGCTGGAAGAGTTATGGAGCGTGCTTTAGCTGAAACTGCAGATATCTATACGGATTATATTGGGGGCGGAGACAGCGAAGAAGCATCGTAAGTTTTCGATCTGATATTTAAATTGAATACATTTCAGTGTAGATTAATTAATTTAGTGATGAAAGATCAAATGCTCGGCTGTCGTTAAATCGAGCATTCTTTTGTGATCGTTGGTCAAAAAATCGATGTGTTACATCAATGGACTGGTCAACACATTTCCCTGAACTAATAGTGGCATCTTATCACAACAACGAGGTAAACTATCCACTTAAAAATTTCACGCGTTCAATTAAATACAATTTCCTCATAATTAAGGAAAGTCCTAACGAACCCGACGGAGTTGTGATGGTTTGGAACACGAAATATAAAAAACAAACTCCCGAAGATGTTTTTCACTGTCAGAGTGCAGTAATGTCGACATGTTTTGCAAAATTTCAACCGAATCTAATTTTGGGTGGAACATACTCCGGCCAAATAGTTTTGTGGGATAATCGCGTACAAAAGCGGACACCAATTCAGAGGACACCACTGAGTGCCACTGCTCATACGCATCCCGTCTATTGCTTACAAATGGTTGGAACCCAAAATGCTCATAATGTGATATCGATTTCATCAGATGGCAAGCTTTGCTCTTGGAGCTTAGATATGTTATCAGTTCCTCAGGACACGATGGAATTGCAACAAAGACAGTCCAGGCCAATCGCTGTCACTTCTATGGCTTTCCCTAACAATGAAATTAATAATTTTGTTTTAGGTAGTGAAGATGGCTATGTTTATTCTGGTAAGCGCAGTAAAATTCATAACTGTTTTTTGTTATATTGTTATATTATTTTTAGCTTACCGACACGGAACCAGAGCTGGAGTTGACGAGACCTATGAAAAACATTTAGGACCGGTTACAGGAATCTCTACACATTACAATCAATCATCACCAGATTTCGGTCATTTGTTCCTGACTTCGTCTATCGACTGGACGATTAAATTATGGAGTTTAAAAGAGCACAAACCATTATATTCTTTCGAGGATAATTCAGATTACGTAATGGACATATCTTGGTCTCCTATTCATCCTGCGCTGTTCGCTAGTGTTGATGGCAGTGGAAGACTTGATTTATGGAATCTGAATCAGGACACTGAAGTACCAACTGCTTCAGTCGTTGTTGATGGTGCTCCCGCCCTAAATCGTGTATCTTGGACACCATCTGGGCTGCATTTGACTGTGGGTGATGATGCTGGAAAAGTGTACGTGTATGATGTAGCCGAACATCTAGCACATCCTCGAATGGATGAATGGTCAAAATTTAGTGCGACCTTAAATGAACTAAAAATGAATCAAACCGACGAGTTTTAGATTATGGTGATAGCTAAGTTTCTATAAGTGAGAAAAGACTTAATTAATTTCTGTTTTACAGTTGATTTGTTCAGGTATTCTTTTATTTAAAATATTTGTACATCTATTTTCTTTTCTTATTTATTATTTTTTACTACCAGTAAGCTACGAATTTTTATAACATTTGCTTGCAATATTACCGATTCTATCAGATAATTGTCGATATTATTTTCAAAGAGTAGGAAACGAATAACACTTCCAAACATTCAAATGTAGTAATATTCGCTAATATTAAAATTCTTGATGTTCCCATAACTGGACAACGCTGGTATCGCTGTATGAGCTTAGGAAACTTTTTTTTATTTATTTAAATAGATTATTATATTTACTCATACGAATATATTGAAAATAAAAATGGAGTAAACTATGATGAAGTTTTCGTATCCTCTTCGTTAATTCCAGTCATTTTTTCATAATATGTTCTTTCATATGAAATCGTCTCATAATATCATCTCACCAGTCGTATCCTCTCATAAGAGTACGAACAAAACTATTGAAAGATTAAGAACGTGAGGTAATAAAATTTTCATTGAATTTATATATATTCCCGCATTTCCCATAAAAACTTAATTTAGCTGTTGAATAAGAAAAATTGCTTTACTGAAAGCTTCGTTTTTTGCATAAATTTTTAAACCACTAGTCAATATGCGATGCTATCTAGAGATAAATTCATAGTTGAGATATGTAGAGTTTTGAATAGATTTCTTTTTACAAAAATAACTAATGTGCTTTTCCCCCAAACAGGTAAAAATAACATTATTGTGAAGAAATATTGATGAACTAATAAAAGGGCATTAAAGTGAAAATATAGTGATGAACCATTAAAATGTAGAAACCCCTAAAATTTCGAATTTTGAAAATTTTACAAAATGCTAGTTTCATCGATTTTTCGATCGTTTCTTCAATGCAATTGCTATTATTAGTAAGAAGGTAACATAGCTAGTAAAGTGTGATTTACTTTAGTTCGATAACTCAATTTTCAGATATCTTTATGATGTGAAGATTAACACCAATTAACATATCTACAGTTACTAAAAATCACCTTATTTGAAGGGTTTCTGTTTATTAAGGTATGTAAAAGTCTAATTGTTTGTAATTTTTAGTAATTGCGCAGTAAAATTAATATTACATTTATACAGTGGCGCTTACATAAATATCACACTTTTAATCTCAAAAATAATATATCTTTGCTTTTTCTCTCGATGGTTTTGCTGCTGCAATTTGGTTTTGCACGTGTTGTTTAGTCTCTGCTGATAAGAGTGTAGTGAGATATATTTTGGAATGTATTTATTAAAACTTAAAACATTACATATTTTACTTAAAAAAAGGTAACCTATTAAATGTCAGATAAAGTTAATCTTAAAATTATTGTGAAATTAAGGGAGTCTTCTCGTCCTGCAGGTTTATTTAGTTTAACATATATTTCTTCCATAAACATTAAAGAACCCAACTCCAAGAGAATTTCTTTATTTGTCATGTTATGGGCGTATAAATATGGAGATGTCAAGCGCTCTTCAGGGCAGACCTCAATATTCAAACGCGTTTTCCTCGGTACGATGTTTTTAGTGCTCGCTCGATTTTGTTGAAATGTTCAGTGGATGTTTAGAAGAATAGTTATCACACGAAGCATAACCAAATCGGCATAATAAATATTTTTCGGGACCGATCAAAGTTGGAAAAAATTCTTTAAAGCCAAAAAAAATTTCAAATTGCCGTTTATTTATTAATATTTCCAAGATTCTTTGTTTCACGCCAATGTTTCCAATTATTTGGACCCGAACTATCCGAGCAGCCAGCAATATTACATGCTTATACTGCGCTTTGCAGCGCCCACCCGCCACGTACGGATCAAAAAAATAAAATATGACAATCCCAAGTCGAAGGACGAATAAAAAATCTAAAAAAGAAATTACCTCTTTATCTCTATCCATTTCCTCCAGAACGCCTTTCGAAAAATATAAAAATAAAAAGCCTCAGGACGAGAAAATCCGCTTAAAGGATCAGGATTTGTTACTGGTCCACTATAAAATATTTATTTATTTAAGCATAATACAAGCTATAATATAATATAATACTAATACTACAAGCTATAATAAATGATAAGTCAAAATAAATAGTATAAGCTAGAATATGAGCTATAATTATAACAAATGCAAACTGGAAAGAAGTAGAATTAAGAAAGGCGATCTTGATGGGCGGGATCAATATATAAGGCTTTGTGAAGGGATGATTTACTTAGATGGAAGTCAAAGGAGGAAAAGTCGTTGACTTTTCGTCGCATCCTGGTAATTGGTTCGCGTGCGATGTTGGTCGAGTCGGAAAAGGGAAGTGGACCTAAGGTTGCGGGGATTGGTATAGATGGGTAAAGATTGCAGGATTGCAAGGCAGTCTATGGCACCTGTTAATAATTGATAAATGAAGAGAATGTCGGAAACATCACGATGTTTACTTAGGGGTTGTAAGTCGATCAGTTTCAGACGGTTTTGGTAAGGTAAAAGGTTGAATCTCTCTATCCACGGAAGATCCCGTAGAGCAAAGCGAATGAACGAATGAATGAATGATATAGAGAGATTTGGAAAAATAAGGATTGGAGAACTCTCTAGACCAGCGCTTGACAAACCCTAGCGCGGAGTTAGCTCTGTTAATTATACTGTCAATATGGGAACGGAAATTGAGTTCCCTATCACAGATTATTTCTAGGTTACAATAGGGACTGGTACGTCGGTTAGCATGTATACTCTCGGGGTGGTGGTAAGACGCTTGGTTCCTTCCTTTGAGGAGATGTAAACGACGTTTGAGCGCATTTGTCCAAGAATGAAAAGTATTTAAGGTTAGGTTGTAGGAATTGTCGCTGAAGAAGTGTGCAAAGAGATTGGCGATAACCTGAGGATTAGACGAAGGGTTAGCTTTAGGGTGGAGGGGTAACCATTGGTGTGAGGGTGTTCGTAGGAGAAAACGAGGAACAAAGGAGGATGATGACGATCGATGGTAGGTACAGCAAATTTGAAAACAAATCCCGTAAAGTGCGACCAAGGAAATCTGCAGGCCGACCGGATGCAACGATGCACATAATTTCAAAAAGTTATATTTCACAGGGCTAGAAATCGCGTCCCAATTTAGTAAACATTTTAACACTGACATCTCAGCACACAAAGTGCTTGAACGAAAATAGACTGCGAGGATATGTGGTAAACCTTATGTATCACTTGCCAATCGTAAACGACGGTTGATGTTTGTTTATGCATACAGTGATATACCCGTCGCTTCATTTTGGAAAAAGACTACTAAATAGTATAACAGATTCGAACGTGACTAAAAAGTATATGAACGGCGCCCTATAAACCAGCAGATCAATACAAAATATATAATGAAAACGTGGCGTGTGGAGCGATGTCCTGGCACAGTGGTCTAGAAACGCGGATGGCAGATTGGATCAATTTCAATATAGAGACATCTTGGAAAATGGATTAATTGGATTTTTATGCACAATACTAATCCTAAACACATTTCTCACACAGTTAAGTGTTGGGTACCGTAAGATGGGGTGAATCTGCCAGATTTCAAAGTTCAGAAACAGATTTAAGCAAATTACTTTTACATTTCTTTTTGATTTTTTCTAATTGTAATGATTACAAAAAAAAAAAAACTTGGAAAAATACATTTGACCTTAAAAACAGTGTTTTTTGAGCATTTTCAACAATGGGGTGAATCTGTCGAATTGAATAACTGACCAAAAAAATTTTTGTTATTTGTGATTTATTTATTGAAAATGATAAAATATGATTAATTTTAATATTTTGCTTGCTTAGCTTGCCTTCCTTGTTTTGGAAGTACTTTTTGCAGGTTTCTTTGCTGGTCATCCTCGTTTTCGAGGCATATTCACAGATAACTCTTCTTCAATTTTGGAGTTTTCTGAGGTGCTTTCAATTATTACTATTTCGGTGGAACGCTTTGAAGGAGCAATACTAACACCTTGTTTGCCACGAAGACGTCACAAGGACAATGTTTCTAACCTCAATTTCACAAAAAAGGTCGCCAGATTCGCCCCAAACAATGCAACAAATTGACTTAATCTCGAAATGTTCTACCCATAAAAAATAAAAACGTTTCTTACAAATATTCTGTATTTTCGATAGAAATTTATAAAAAAATTGATATCTCGAAACACACAAAATTTTTTCATCGTACTTAGCGCGCCAATCAGTTAAAGTTGGCAAATGAAATTTCGACGTTTTTCAATGCCCTCATATTTTAACTCATCTCACGCCATTATGATGAGTGAAGCTAGTCACAACTTTTTTATGAAAGCTAATATTATACCCTATCAAGTAATACTGGGCCCCTATTTGGCAACTCGACTCGAACCATCGAATCGAGTCTGATGTGTACTCGACTCAATCGAGATTAGTTACGGTATGATTCAAATCTTCTGATATTTTCAGTGTCAGAATTTTAATTCACAAGACTAATTTATTACTTCGCTGTTTTATCAGGAACTTCCGTCTTTGGAAAGATGCATTCCAATTATTGATAATTATTATAATAATATTAAAATATTATACTGCTCAGGGCTAGTAATTTTCATACTAAAGAGAAATTATAAAAATTCGTTTCTTTTTCGGTATAATATTACCTTTTCTTCATTTTGAATTTGTAGTTTTCTTGCACTCCTAAAAAGGTTTTCAAAATAAATTTTAAAATTAAGATTTTTCCAAATTGTAGCAGTTACTCTATTCCCGTATCTGCAGAGATTATAAGCGCTTCGGAGGTTACTGCAGAAAAGTGTTCCCGTATTCACTTCTCCAAGAAGACTTTGCCTACGTCACAACTTCCCCTCCTGCAGAAAATTTAAGAATTCTGCAGCAACTTTAACCAGCTGCAATATGCTTAAATCTTCTTTCTGTCAAAGTGACAACTGCACAAACGTCAATTAAGTGAAATTGAAATTTGTGAATCCAACTTTTATATCCCAAAAGTTAGGCGTCGGATTAAGGAAGTGAAGTAGCCTATAAGGAAGAACTGTTATTGTTTAGTTTCCATACATAGGAAAAGTTTTTTTCTCCTCAACAAATCTTCTTCTGCTTTTTCAGAAAATTGCAGCTGGTCGTTCCCGTACTAAAGTGAATTCACCCCCACCACATAAATAAGTAAACTGCAGCTGCAGAAGTACGGGAACAGACCTAATGTTACTTGTTACACTTTTATTTTACAAAGTTACCAAAGCTAAGGGAATACCGATGATGCTGTAGCTCACAATTTTTTGTTTTTGTATAAATTTCATACTCCCCAATTTTTTTTGTCGTAGAGCCAATAGTTTTTGAGATATTTAAAAAAACTAATTTGGGTTTTAAGGGGCTAACATATACATATGTATTTAGATCCATGAGGAATCATGGCGATTTTTCACATTTTATTTTCAATGAATAAATAAAGAAGTATACAAGAAAGTAAGCTTTGCTGTTTATTACTTGAAATCTGGAAAGGGTTAATTTATTTTATTCCTTATTTAAATACTCCATGTACTGTACAATTTTTAAGATAGAGCAAGTAGAATTCCCTGCCTTATATATGTGGTTACAGGTAAATCGAAAAATGGCCAACATCAGATAAGTGTACTGTGGTCATCTCCAATGTCTTATACGCACTGTTTAGAAGTTGGTAACTTATGACCGTAATACTTTCCGACCACATTGTTATCAACAAAATGTATTTTCTCATGAATTTTTCTATCTCGGAAGCATACATAGTTACAGCAGACGGCGGAGCTGAAGCTGATGTACAGTCTCGCATCAATAAGACTCGAGTTTCATTTAATACTCTTGCTGAGATCTGGCGCAATAACAACTTCTCCGGACGCACAAAACTCCAGATCTTCGAGTCGAACGTAAAATCTGTTCTGTTCTACGGCTGTTCAACATGGAAAGTGAAAAGTGTCAAATAACATCTAAGCTACAAGCCTTTGCCAACCGGTATCTCCAGCGCATCCTTAACATTCGGCCGGTGGTCATTACCACCGAAGACCTACACAGACTTACAGGCCAAATTTTGATAGACACCTGTATTCGCAGGCGAAAGTGGCAGGGGATAGACCACACACTAAGAAAACAGCCAAACAACAGCGCACAGCAGGCTCTAGATTGGAATTCCCAGGGAATCCAAGGAAGACGCCGAATTAGACGACCGTGCAATGCATGGAGAAGATCCGTCGAGAAGGAAGGTACCCAGATCAACAAATCGTCGCCGCATTTGAAGGCATTGGCGCAGAACCGCACCAGGTGGAGAGTCGGTGTAATACACACTCTATACCACACAAAGGGTTAAAAGAACCAGAGAGAGTTCAAAAGTAAAAAAGTGCTGCCCTGAACAGTTGCGATTTTCGACTTACCAACTTATTCCCTGTTACCACATATATTTGCCTTTATTTTATATTTTAAATAGCTGTTCTCTAATAATAATAGTTTGAAAGATATGTTTGTTGCAAATAACACTTTAATTTCACAACTGAGGTTAAACTGTATTACCAACTCGCAATATTTATACACACGCGATAACTGTCTTAAACTTCCTCGAACATACTCACAAGCTACTCTTGTCTTATCTCTTGATTCGTAACTACGACCTGTATTTTAAATTAGGATAGCTTATAACGCTATGCGGTTTTAATGCATTTCTGGATTAACCCTTTCCTACGTATAATATCTTGGCATAAAATGAATAAAGTTCAGCGACAGCTATTTGCTATCCTCAATTATTAATTAGTTCCCAAAATTAAATGTTCTTACTTCCTATGAAAGTCCCAACCTCAATGAATACTTACAAGATATGTAAACACATTCCACCCTCTATTTTTCAAGATACATTAAGACAAGTAGCTTGGGAAGATGAACTTTCCTGCCACCAAAAACTTAATCAAGTACCCTTGGAATAGATTATAAGAGGGTTTGTTTCCCCTTTTCTAGCCGAATGCAATGGATGTGTGCGCAACTATAGTTGTGAATTTATATAGACTAAAAAATGTGTGTTAAAACTTAAAAGGGGATAATATTCACCAAATCACCATCAGCGCACGCAATCTATTGCATATAACGTGCATATATGACGAAGATAATCCACTAAAACTGTGACAGGACGTACTTCCCAGTTATTCACCCTTCGAGACTAACGACCCTAAGAGACTGGCTCTACAGAAATGGACACATTTGTTCACTGTTGACATGGCAATACATGCCGACGGGAATCCCCTGCAGCAACAAAGTCAGATTGGATGGCGGGAAAAATTAAGAATTGAGGGTTCCAACCAGTTTAAACCTCAAGGGAGGAAGATTTGTGAACTTTCCGGTCTATGAATATCATGCAACATGCAGAAATACAATTCAAAGCGAAGAGGAAAACGGTTTTAGATATCTTCTCCCACCTGTTCATCGATAAGAATAGTTCACAATAACAAATCTCTTGACCGGAACACCTGAAAACACCTGAGAAATGACTTCATCTGCCAGTGTTTTCTTGGCAGCACTCAACTGGTGCCATATTCTCTAGCTGCTCATGGTTGGGATTGAAACTGGGGTCTGTTGATAACCACGGCAATCTCTGACGACGCTTTTGCATTGTTTCTACTCGTGGGGACATGGAGAACGACGTCCATTCTGTGACTTCTGATGCCGTGCTAGCTAGCTAGACATACTTAAACGGACTCAGTGGATTCAGTCTACTTGCGGCAGCCGTTGCTATTGTTAGTAAGGCGCGAGAATTACGAGTGTTTCGCACACGGGAAGTTTTCTTGTTTCATTCGCTCTGAGGTGTATATTTCGCGGCTTTTTATTGTTCGCACCGGTACCAGTTGTGATATCACCTATGTGTGACGTCATTGAATTTGTAAAATTCTGCGAAATTTTGTTGAGTGTTTGGTTATTTAGTTGAAGTTTTAAATTAAATTCAGGAAAATTTTGTGTAATTTCTCGAAAGTGAAGTTCTTTTTTTTGGGAGAATTCACGATCTCTTTGTTTTGGTGATCAGTGCACAACAAGAACAGTGGATTACGAAATTTAGCTTTGTGCTGGGTTGCTGAGAAAGTAAGAGTTGAAATTAAGACGGCTCTAAGAAGAACAACGTGCAGGTAGAAAAAGTCAACAGGTAAGAGACTGGTTAAGTAGCAATTACTCATTTGCCATTGAAATAAGCCGCAGTTATTAAATAACGTGCGCTTATTAAAAGAGTGATTGTACACTTTGTGGCGCGCTTTGATATTACTAGTCAGGTTGAAAATAGCCGTGACATTATTTTCATTGTTTCTGGGCCACATGCAGTCTACATTTAAATCAGCTGTTGTTCGTTGCATTATATTTTGTAATGTTTTGTTTTCTTATTGCTAGAACATATCATTTGCATTTATTTTCGTTAGAAGGTGTTTATTCGGAATTGGTATCATGTGAGACTTCAAACATTGGGCTTGTTCGGTAGAGTGAGGGACTGAGCCTATAGTCTCACTTTGCGCTTATTTGTAGAATTCTGATGCGGACCGAACGGAACTGTATTGAGGGAATTTTTGACGTTTAACGTTTTAACGTTTATAATAAATCTGTTACAAAATTTGTTATATATTAACAGCAAAAACATTTTAACTTATTTTCTTTAATGGAAGAAATTCAATTTAGATTTTAAAAACACTTCAATATGTCGCTCAAAACTTACTGATCCAAACATACTTATATGTAACAACAGCTGACTTATATCAAATTCAATAAGCTAGATAGTGAGGGAACAAATTTTATGGCTCACTTCTTTACTATTTACCTCACTTAGGGCCTCACTAAGCAATTTAACACTATTTCAACGTAGCACCTAGGTAGCCCTCAGTATATCGAACGCGACCATTATTTGCTAAATCTATTTCACCAATTTCGTAGCTACAGTAGGTTCATTGAATTTAAAATTGTCAAGAGATCCAATGTTGCTTCTTTGGAATAAATTTCAACCACAAAGTATCGTTGAAAGTATTATTCTGTGCTAAGTGCATACTTATTTTTGCAGCGTTTCGATGTGTAATTGATAGGACTTACAGAATATTTTGACAAATATTACATGCTTCTAGTGCAGTGCAGATTATAAAGGAAGTGGGCTCGCGTCCCACAGATATACACTCAAGGAACCACAGTCTACTCTAAGTCAGTTACTATTACTATAGTTTGAGTATTGAAACTATATGTGACATAAAAACAAGAGCGGAGGTTAACGACCACAATCAAGTTTTCAAAAAAATTGCGTTTTAATAAATTATTTATATTTTTGCCGGGCGAATGGTAATTTAATCACGGTATTCGGTTTGAAGTTCTCAAATTCTTATTCAATTTTGTTCGTTTTAATTCTGTACAAGGTCAGACACATAATGAATTTTGGGGGCTTACAATGTAGAATTGTAGACTAAATAATTTTTTTGAATAACATAAATAACACTCCAAATATTAATTTTCAAGGTCACCTGTACCTTTTTTAAGTCAGAATAAACCAAAAGTAAAAAAAACCTTTGCTGGTAGTTGATTTCCATTCTTGGTTCACATTTACGTTTGATTGCAGTGTCGTTAAAAGAATTTGTCATGGTCGACAAATTGGCAAACCACAATCAATTTCAAAGCGTTACATTTGCATGTAGACCTTGTCCTCTTCCTGTCTTATATTATTGAATTTCATAGTTCGTGAGTTCATTTTAATGAAGCGGCCTAGCTCTCGAAATTTCTAAAGAGACCTGTATCTCATTTTATTTAGCGAACGTTACCGGACTTCACTCTAACACAACTATCTTCTTTACGAAGTCTGTTGGCTCTGGCAGGTTGATAGAATAGATACTGAGATTTTGGATTCCAAATACATGGCATTGCTACAGAACCGAGATCTTCTGCTCTTGATGAAATTATATGCGCTGTCCACCGTGACACTTAATGTGAATTGTTGGATGTTGCCGGTTTTGGTGAGCTGGAATATATGTGTTGTTGTAAGTCTACCCAATTTGATCCATTCTGATTTCTGGAAACTTTCAAAGAGAAAATACCCAAACATTTTTTGTTTATGTTTTTAATTTTAGTGTACAAAAAAATTATTTATTTTCATAAGCCAATGAAATATCCGTCGCCTCAGTGTACACTTCTCCAAAATTTTCTGTATTGGTGGTAAGGTTATCGTTAGTGAAAACCATCCGAAATAAAAAATCAAATACGTAAGAAGTATCGTTATGGCAATATTCCTAGCAATTTTTAATCGGTTTTACAAAATATTGACTAAATTTCGCAGAATTTTCGTCAACTATCGTATTAATATTGGTATTTTCGGAGCGGTGTTTTAATGAAAAAAATATTTAGATTGAGAAAACTATAAAATAAGTAATAACTACTACAATGTATCAACAGCCTTCCTCAAAATTTTTTGAGAAGTCCCCCTATTGTGACGACCGATATTTGATTAACAAAAATTTTCTCAAATTTAAAGTATGGAAAAAAAATTAAATTTGCTTAAACTACTTTTCCCTGCTTCCAAAACATACCCCCTAAGGCTGCGTTTTTGGATAAATATTAAGATATTAGTTGTAGATACGGGTTAATTACTGCACCATCGCCGATATGCTATTCTTCACGTATCGTTTTAGCAATCCGACAAATTGTAATAAATTTGTTACTTATCGGGATTTTAATAACACTAAACATATAATACTATACATGGGATTATGTCTATTCACTAACAGATGTTGATATGTAGGTTGACTATGTTGAGAATAACCTCACTTACCTTGCCCCTTCAATAAGTATGTATCTTTAAAAGTGAAAAGAAACACTGAAAGGTTCTCCATAGTTTAATAGTAAAATTCAACGAGATCTTTACTAGTTATAAAAAGTGGAAACGTCTTAAGATAAATACTTATATTGTTTCATGGTTGCATTCGACTAGACGTGTGCTGAGTTCGCTCCCGGTTTTGTCTTAATTTCGACATTTTATATGCAATTATTTTTCGGTTTTCGGCGGTGGGCTGTATATAAATATATAAATCGTGTTACCACGGTTATCAATTTAAGTTTTCCGGGATAATTCACCTGTGAGTGGAAAAATGAGTGGTAAAGGTCGCAATACAGACATTCCAACTAATACTTCGGCGTTGGCATCTGGTGTTTTTACACGCAGTAATAGCAGTAGGAAAACATCTGCAAGTACCTCTGGCTCTGGTCCGGTTGGAACAACGGTTGCTGCGTCATTGAGTCCGTCTATCTCTCTCAACCTAGCAGCCAATGCTGGAGATGAGAGTTTATTTAACAAATTAAATAACATGCTGTTGGCATTTGAGTCCCGACTGCAATCTTCTCTTGCTGAGGTCGAAAATCGGCTAGCGGCTAAAATTGATGACGCAGTGGGTAATTTAACTGCTCGCTTGGATGCATGTGAAGCGAAATTGTCTCAACTTGAAATTAAATGCAATAAGCTGGTCAAAGAAATTGATGACGTACGGCGCACTGGACGGTTGAATGAGGCAATTATAAGGGGCATTCCTGAGTTAGCTAACGAAGTCCCAAAGAATTTGCTAAACGAGCTAGCTGTCATTCTTAACCACGAACTATCGCCTTATATCGATGCCTTTCGCATCGGGAGCAAACATAGCAAAACAGTGACAGCTGATCGACCTGTGATTGTCCGATTCTCTTGTGCTAACGAAAGGAAAGCATTCTTGGCGGCATATCGGTCACGTAAACAAATAAGGTTGCGGGAACTCAGTGGCTTTTCCTCAGATCAAATTGTCTACATCAATGAAAGTCTCACTCATCGCAATCAACATCTCCTGCGCGAGGCTCTCAAATGGCTTAAGCTGAAAAAACTCGCTTCAGTTTATACAAATAATGGCATCGTCCACGTGAAGTATGGGAAAGATGAACCACCGATTAAGCTTTTGGAGTTAGATCAGCTGACTGCCTTGGTCAATTCTGGACAAACTGTGGATGCGGAATCGGTCGATTGATGTTTTGATTTTGAATGGATTTGTTTTTTCTTTCCTTGTTTATTTATTTTTCTCGTATAACTTCTTTTTTCTACAACTACTTTTATTTTAAATTTTTCTTATTTTCTTTTTCTTCTTTTTACTTTTATTATGTCAATTTCATCGCTTATGTTACCGTTGCGTGTGCTAATAATCTGTTAGTCCTTTGCTTCTTATGCTTTTACTGCATGTGTGCTGCGGGTGGCGTTGAAGTGCGTGCTCGACTTGCTCGCGTGGATTTGGTTGAGTATGGATAGTGGCGCTAACCTGGACAGTAAGGTGAGAACTATGATAAACATATTGAGTAATGATATACCGGGTCTCAACATCTGCTATCTCAATGCTAGAAGTATCAGATCGAAAATGGATGAGTTGAGGGAAATGTTCTCGGGTACTGGACTTCACGCGATCCTTATCAGTGAGTCGTGGCTTACACCTAATGTACCTTCTGCATTTGTCGCGATACCTGGTTTCAGGCTATTCCGTTGTGATAGGGAAGCAAGGGCAGGTGGGGGAGTCGCAATTTATGTTCGAGAGTGCTTCAAGTCCAGATTCCTAAGTAGCTCGCGCTCCGGTGCTCTGGAATTTATTTGTATCGAGGTGAATACCGAACTTGAAAAATGCTTGCTGTGCTCTGTATACTGTCCACCTAATCTATTTAGTGTTGATAATGTTGTTGATTTTGAAGTTTCCTTATCCACACTCTCTCATAGGTATTCCAACATTATTGTGGCAGGCGACTTTAATGTCAATATCCTCGTTGACAACAATAAATCAGATGACTTCCTGACTCTGGCTCATTCGCTGCATCTTCAAGTGATTAATGATTTTCCAACATACTTCAACACTGCTTCTCCCTCTCAATTAGATCTTTTACTAACCACTGATGCTTCAAAGGTAATACGTCATTCTCAACTCTCCCCCCCTGCAATCCTTGATCACGACATACTATTCCTTAAATATAAGTTAGCCACACCTACTCAAACTCCTTTTCGAACTATGAAATTTAGGAACTTTGCAGGTATTAACACTGATCTTCTTTTTGATGAGTGCAGCGGCATTAACTGGAGTCTATTTTTGGATTTGAATATAACCTCTTCTTCGCATTCGCTTGACGCAGGTGTAATGGCTTTTAATAACGTCTTGTTGGACCTTATGAATAAATACGCTCCCCTGCAGTGCAGAAGTGTAAAAATAAATGGCTGCCCGTGGTTTTCGCCAGAAATCAAGAAGTTAATTGCTGAACGTGACTTCTTATTCCGCCAGCATAAAAGACTTAGATCCTCAAATAGTCGTCTCCTTTTCAGGAAATCCCGGAACCTCGTAAACAAAAGGATTAGAGAGGCAAAGTCAACATATTATGCGTCTAAGCTGGACTGCTATGCTGCACCCAAGAAGCTTTGGGACTCCCTGCGAAGACTGGGTGTCAGTGGAAAAGATTCCTTGGCATGTAATCTAGATGCTAACGAGCTTAATAAGTTCTTTACTTCAAATACTGGCAGTTGCATTAATTCCAACACTGCATCCTCCCCACTGAATTTCTCCGTAGATCATGCTGGGTCACAGTTTAGCTTTCGCTGCATTGATGAAGTCGAGGCTGCGAACGCTATTAATTCTATTCGGTCTAATGCAACTGGGCCAGATGACATATCCCCACGCTTTATAAAGCTAATTTTACCTTTCATCATTGTAGCCATCACTAAAATTTACAACGGCTGCCTCACATTCAGCGTGTTTCCATCTCCTTGGAAGGAGGCTTTAGTAGTCCCTATAGCTAAGAATTCTCGTCCCAATGCCCCGTCAGATTTTAGACCGATAAGTTTATTATGTTTTTTAGCGAAGGCCTTGGAGAAGATAATGGCAAAACAGATATCGGAGCATTTAAATTTAACTGGCTCTTTAAGTCGTTGGCAATCTGGATTTCGTCCTAAACATAGTTGCGATACGGCTCTCCTAAAAATCACAACTGATATTAGAACTGCTTTGGATAATGATCGAGTAGTGTTTTTAGTCCTTTTAGACTTCACGAAGGCTTTTGACAGTGTCGATCACGCTAAACTCCTTCTCAAGCTGAAAGACTCTTTTGGATTTGGCTCATCTGCTGTGAAATTACTTAAAAGCTTCCTGACTCAACGCTCACAGCGGGTTAAAATTGACGAAACCATCTCGCCAAAGCTTTTGTTGTATACTGGTGTCCCCCAGGGATCAATATTAGGACCTTTGCTGTTCAGTCTTTTTATTAATGATTTGCCGTCTGTTATTAAAAATTGTTCTATGCACTTATATGCTGATGATGTGCAAATCTATCTAGATCGCCCCATTGGTCTTCTGGAGGATTGTGTCAGTAGAATAAATGAAGATCTTCAGAGTATCTTACAATGGTCAGCAAACAATAATCTCATTCTTAACCCAAAGAAGTCGCAAGCATTAGTGATGGGCAGAGAAAGTTATGACTTAACCTATTTTCCTCCTTTAGAGATGGGCCGGTTTATCATACCCTATGTCTCTAAAGCTAAAAATCTGGGAATTATGCTTAACACTAGTATGAGTTGTTGTGATCACGTTAATATGAAACTGGGTCAAATTTATGGGGTACTACGTCGACTGTGGCTGTATGCTTATGTGCTCTCTACCGACCTTCGCATAAAGTTAGTCAAAACGTTAATATTGCCACATATCACACATGGCTCCATTATTTATCCCAGACTCGACTCACGCTGCAAGCGCAAGCTTGAAATAGCGTACAACGATTCCATTAGGTTTGCATTCAGGTTGCGTAGGTATGATCACATCTCTCCCTTCCGATATAAAATTCTAGATTGCTCATTGGACATATACTTAAAACGCAGAGCACTAATTTTCCTTCATCAAATCCTTTATAATCGAGTTCCGGCATATCTTTACGATCTGGTTAATTTTTTACGCGGTAATAGACGCTACGACCTGCTATTACCTCGCTGTAAACATTCCGTCTTGGATAGTTCTTACCTTGTTCAGGTTGGTCGCATTTGGAACGCACTTCCTGTTCCGATCCAGCGAGCGGGTTCGACTGCTTCCTTCAAACGGTTACTTTGGCGGCATACATCTTAAGGATAATGTTGTTATCATAAAATTTAATTTACACAGAATGATCGCACACGCATTCGGATTGCAGTAGTTTTTCATTTCTTTTTCTTTTCTTTTTTTCGCTTTCTTTTTGAATCTTTATCTTTTTTTTTCTTGTACTTCATTTTGTTTCTTGCTTTCATAAAATTTTTCATGAAATTTACATAAATAACTTCTTGATAGGTATTATAATAATTACTTTGGTTGAATTTTTATTTAGTAACTTTAGTAGTACTGATTAAAAGACTTTCTTTTTGTCTTATTGTACTCCACTTGTTGAATAAATTTATTATTATTATTATTATTACTTTTCGGACACCTTAACAACTTTTTCTATTAGAAAGGCAGGCTAAACGGTGATATTTCGCCTGAAAATTGTATTGTACTTAACCTGCGAAAACTTATGGTCGAATCTAAGGCAGTTGGTAATAGGAGAGCACAAAAATCATTTTTCTGATATTGATCTTTACAGTTTGAATAGGGATTTTTTGTCGGATACTATCAGCGATAATACAAATAACTATAAGATTCCACAGCGCGGAAGATTATTTGACTTCACTTCTTTTCCTTTTTCTCGTGTTCATCCATGTGCGTTTGATAGATTTGCTAAGGAGATTCAGGCTTACTCTGCTGGGTTTATTTTGCAAGCTATTACACATCTATTCAACACAAGTATTTTGAGTTCCACTTTTTCGAGTAACTGGAAGCGAGCGAAGATTATATCCACTATAAAGGAGTCAATCTGTGATTATTTGTAATATAGGCAGGCCTATTATCATCTTGTTATGCTTGTCGAAATTCCTAGAGAAGATAATTTTTGAGCAAACTAATTTCTACTTGATAACGCATAGCCTAATTTCGCCTATGCGGTCTCGCTTTAGAAGACATGCTGCATGACAACCTTATTAAAAATAAACGAGAACATTCGCAGCAAAATTTAGGAAGGCTTTCGATACTATAAATCATCGTCTCTTGTTGCATAAACTGAGTTTTAGTTTTAATCTCAGCACGTCTGCTGTAAATTTAATTAAAAGCTAAATCTGTGGCCGTTCAAAATGTGTTTTTAGGGATGGAAGAATGTCAGATCTTTTAGATGTTAGGTGCGGAATTCCTCCAGGGTCTGCGCTAGGGCCACTCTTTTTTGTAATGTTTATTGATGATGGTTTCCCAGTTGTTACTAGCTGCTCTTACTAGCTTAATACACTTGAGCTGGAGTAATAACATTAAAACAGTATATTGCTTTTTCGTAGATTTCCGAGCAGCATTTGATACCATCAACGAGTGTTCTGATACCTTTGAGATCCCCCTTGACTTCGGCAATCTTCGACAATGTCTGAGTACTATCTCCGAGAAGGAAGCACAACCTCTTTGGGAAAGCAAACTTGAGAAGTACATAACAAATACTAATACTATTGAGATGATCAGATATATTTTTAAAAGTAGAGGAGGGCTATTCTGGCTAAATGAAAGTTCTTGGAGAAGAACTGGCGGTCCGTTGTGCTCCATGTGCAACCGGATTGGACAGCTGTCCGATTTGGTATGAGTTAATAAAGGTTGACTTACCTATGACGAGGCAATCGCTTTATAAATGGCAAAGATTGGAAAGCAGTATATTTATATACGAAGTCGGCATTAAGATACAGATCTTACTTGACTGAGAATTATAATGCTTAATGGTATGGATTTCTTACAGCCCAATCCAGCCAAGGGATGATACTTGACTGGGTTTCAGTTATCTTAATTACAATAGTTTCACGTGTTGTTCTTCTCGGGATTCAATTTTAATTATTTTTTATTTTGGTATTGCATGCAAGATTTTGACTTAGTGAATATTTACAAAGGTGTAGTAGATTTGAAGCTTTATACCAACCCAGACAGACGATGTTGATTTCCCTAGTTTATTTGATAGTTTTTAATACGCTTTTTTTTGTGCTTAGGAATTGATATATAGGCTAAGGACTGAAACAAATATAACCTGTAAAATTCAAAGCTGTCCGTGCGTTAAACGTCAATAATTTCAGGACCCGATATGTGTGCAAATTTATTTACGAACATTTAAAATTTCTATTCAGTTTTAATTTGAGTGTAGTGTAACATTAATAATTTGAAACAGTGGCTCAAGAAAAACGTCGGAAAAAATTTATTGACAAATGGCTTGAAAATCCACAAGGGGCAAAAGAATTGAAAATTGCGCGGAATACGGTGGATTCAGTTTTAAAACGATTTTAAAATGCTGTGTATTTCCCGAAAAGCAAAAAGTGGAACAGGTGCACATAACAAAAAGCTGGATAAGAAAATAGTGACTGCAACTGTTAAAAATCGGAGCATGTCTTCTAGAGATGTGGCTCGGAAATGTGGAACAAATCAAACCATGGTGCAAAGGTGTAAAAAAGTGCCGGTTTAAAAACACGAAAAAACAAAAATTACCGAAAGTAACGGAAAGAAAGGGCAAGTAATCAAAACAAGAACTAGAAAATTGTATGATTTAATTGGAAAGAAAAAGCGTGTATGATTTTGGACGATGAAACCTATGTCAAAGCGGAGTTTAGAACACTTCCAGGCTCACAATTTTATACTCTATTCGAAGTTCTTCCACAATCGGAAACATCAATTGGCATAGAAAAATTTGGGACCAAATACCTTTTGTGGCATGCTCCTTGTCAGTGTGGAAACCGAAGCCCACCGTTCATCACAAGTGGCACAATGAGTGCAGAAGTATATATCAATGAGCGCATTAAAAAACTGTTGATTCCGTTTGTGAAAAAGCATAGGGGTTCTACACTATTCTGGCTGGATTTAGCTTCCGCACTCTATGCCCGTGCAACAACAAACGTCCTTATCGAAAATGACATTGATTTTCGTGGCGAAAGATACCAATCCACCAAATGTTCCACAATGCCGTCCTATTGAAAGATATTGGGCTTTGGTGAAAAGAAAACTGAGGACAAGTGAGCTGGCTCCAAAGGACCTTAAAGATTTTAGTGTTAAATGGAAAAAGCGTCCAGACAGATTAAGGACACCACTGTCAGAAATATTACGAAGGATATTAGAAAAAAGTTAAAAGAAGATTGGGATCCAAAGTAAAAAGTGAGGATTTTTTTATTAATAACTAATTTAAAAAAAGAGAACCGAAAGTAAATGAAATAAGAACATATGCAATATTAAAATAATAAAGTTTTTGTATTTCAAAATTTTCCAAATTTTATTCGTTTCAATCCTTAGTCCGCAATACAAAGTACCTTGTTTTATTTTATTTTCTAATTGATTTGTTGTTTTGTTTGTTTTGATTTTGTTTTTCTTAAGACAAATTGTAGAATTTATTTTTTTCCTATTAATTTACATTTTCCTTCCATTTTGAATTGGTTATGACATATTTTAAGCGCATTTTTAATAGATTAAGATTAGATTAGATAGATTAAGTCTTAATGTACACAATTTTTCTCTAAATGAATAATAAGAAGAAGGTGAAATAAAAATAATACTGTTTGTACATAATGTACTACTACTATATGTCAACCGTTAATTTTCTCCAGGTATAATTCATTGGAATGTTTAAGAAAAAATCTTCTAAATTGTTAGTGACAAAACCAATAATTAAAAAAAATGCCAATTACGTCTTGGATTGCGAAAATCCAAGTGTACAAGTAGAACTTCAAATGAAAGAATGATGAGAGCACCCAAATCGTTCCCTCAATACACTTGATAATCCAAGACAGTTGCAATTGGCAATTTTCCAGTTTTTCATAATTGAGACGTGTTGAAATTTTAAATTATTTTTCTTAAGAACATGTTTTTCTCGGTTACTGAAATATTTAAGGAACGATGTCATATTGGCGACTTTAATAAAAAAAAAAATTAGAATGATTCTTTCCTACTTAGTGCATTAGCCAAAAGCATATGGACAACTTGTTATACTTCAATCTTCTGCTCCAATAGTTTCGTATTTCCTTTCTTTCAAACAATGATGTTATGGTAGATATTATTCTTAATCGTCTGTTCCCTTACCTCATCTGTACGTCAATAACACACTTATTTACCTTTAATCCTCTGATTTTTTTTTTGTCTAAAAATCTGTTTCTTAACTTTTACCAACTCCATTGCTAAATTGCAACATAAAAGGTTAATAACTGCATCTGATTTCTCTCTCTTCTTCCCCTGATTCTTAAAAAAAAGTTAAATCCCACTGTGTCGCGGATTTATTCCGCAAAAAATTCATAATAACTTCGGAATGTACGTAGCCATGATTATGGCCACAAAGGGCATCGTTCGTATTTTCATTTTGTTTTCAGACAGCTCATGCCAAAAGTAGTCCACACTAAAATTAGAACGACCGAAAAAAAGAGTAATCAGGTCGCGTTTGAAACTGCAAGTAAGAAGTACTCTGCGCCTAGATATCCATAGCAATAAATATAACCAGCGATAAAGAGAGCCTACAAATCCATTCGTTCTAGTCTGCGACTGTCTTGTTCCGGCTAAATGAGTGAGTCTAAATATAATCGGATTGCATTACCGCGTTTTTAAATTCTTCCGATCGGAACACGTCATCCTATAGTGGCAGGAGCAAGAACCGACAACGGATATGATCGGTTTCGGTTAAAGTCATCATCCAAATTAGGTGATGACGCCAATGTCCTTGCACTCAAAACACTTTCCGCGCGATAACAAGTTACCGGCTTGGCGGGTTCATTAAGTATTCGTCACACGGTCAGTTGTTTTTTTTATCATTCGTTGATGTTACGCTAGCTCTTGAGCTTATCAAATTGCTCCAGCTTCCTCCACTCGGGCCAAGAATTTTATTGAGTGACGCAACTCAATGAGAAGTGTGGATGGATTCTACATGCGCGGGCGTCTGAATGGGACATAAAAATCCCGAGGAAATTAATTTCGATATAAAACGTGCCCGAACTATTTTGGGGGGCCAGAGTTCTCTAGTTAATGGCGCAACCAGCCAGCCGGCGGTAGTTATATCTAATCAAATTGTTATTTCGTCAAGATTTCCTCCTTTTTCTGAGTGATGGATGTGTGCATGGCTGCCCGAAGTAAACTTCCCTGACGTCGGCAGTAATTCTCCGTCCATTATTGTGATATATTTGTTTACAGAAAGTTTGGCAAAAGATTTATCGCAATAATCGAAGTATAGAATTTCCGCTATTATGTAGGTGGTTGACTAAACACGAGCGAATTTTGTTTACAAATTTTAGAAGCCATTCCTTCAACATTGATCATGAAATTATTTTTGCACTAAACACGATATACTGCAATTGATTAAACATTTGTTGACCTTAATCGTCTAGCGGACAAATAATTAGCACAATTGTTTTCATTAGTCATAGGCTCCAACCTAGTTGGCGCATATAATTGTTTGACCTTTTTTCGCTTTTTTATTCGTTTCAGTCTCGACCTTCTCACACTGTAGTTCCGCTAATTATAATTACCTCGAGTTGTATACAACTTAAAACCAAGTAAAATTAACTTCTTGTAAAAGGATGTGGTTAGCCCCTAAAGTGAGAAAGGGGAATACTTACAATACAAGTATTAATGTTTTCATAATAGAAATTTCCCTTCTAACTCAGAAAGCGCACTTCTCAGCAGGATTCAAGAAACATTCACCAGAATATAACAATATATTGAGGTGAATGAGGTTCCCAAACCAGCATACAAAAAACATCAATAGCCAAAACTAGAACGTATACACACAACAATCAGGGGTGCACAGAGAACAGAGAGTAAGAGTTAGATCGAAAATAGGACACATATTCATGGCCGTACACGTGCGATTTATAGGTTTATCCGAGAGTGAACCACATTTAGTAAAGGCAATCTACTAAAGCTATACGGGCTACGCCTATAAAAAAAACTTTAGCTGCTAGAGTACAGAATCTCCGTTAGAGCTCGAAAGCTGGTGAATAAAGACCAAGTCAGAAATTCTACGGCGTTCTTCCAAAGATTGCATATTAAACAACCGAAGGCGATCCATATAAGTAGGAAGCCTAAGTGGATCATTCAACGGGAGGTCTCTTAGTGTGAATCTAACAAAGTTCCGCTGTATCGACTCAATATGTCTAGAGTGAACAGTATAGCAAGGTGACCAAACCTGAGATGCGTACTCGAGAATTGGTTTAAAAAAAAATAAGCGAATTAAGATCTGCTGATCAGAAAACTCCCTTGACCACCGCTTTACATAACCTAGAACTGAATTATTCCTAGAAATAATACAGTTTATGTGCAAAGTGAAATCGATTTTTTTTTCAAGGTTCAGACGAAGATCAGCAACGGACTACACGCGACGGATATTAGTTTCTGCAAAGGTGTAATCACGTTCACATTTTTCCAAAATATGCTGTAGGAAATTAGATACACACCAGTTCCTGAAGGTATTTAAATCGGAGACGGAGTTGGATCAATTCGTTGAGCCGCACGACCACCATGTCATGGGTCCTGGGTTCGTGAGCTTTTATTAAGAAATTAAAAAATAATCCACTCCGTCTCTGGGCTGTTGTCTAGCTCGCAGCAATGCAAAAACAAGACTGAAGTTTCCTCACTTCCCTTACCCTAATTCCCTTCCGGCCAAAACCATGCTAACGCATCAAAGGGTTGTCCCCTAGGATTTGGCCACATCGTATAAAAAAAAAATCATCCTGAATGCGGGAAGTATCATAACTGTTTACGCAAGGAAAAATCTTCAGATCGTCCGCATATATTAAGACTTTGGAGTGGCTAATCAGGGGACAATGTCGTCAATGGCAAGAGTAAACAACATCGGACCCAGATGGCTACCCTGCGGTACACCTGATGAAGCCCTAACAACTCTAGATAAAGTGTTACGAAAAGATACCCAATATGTCCTATCTTTTAAATAAGAGCTGATCCAATCGCGCAATAAAGGCGAGAAATTCAACTTTCTAAGTTTGAGCTTAATCATAGACTGAAGAAGTTTATCAAATGAAGACTAAAGTCGATTCGATTTTCTGGTTGGAAGGCAGAAATTATGTGGGAGATAAATTCAAGCACGTTAGTTGTCGTCGATTTATCAAGAAGAAAGGAATGCTGATTAGACGTGATTAACTCCTTACACAGCCTCACAAGCTGTAAATATATGTATAACAGATTCGAACAACTTGGGTATGTAGGAAAGCTTGGCGATTATTTTAATGAACAATTTCGAACGTGTAAATAAAAATTAAATATTCAGAGGTTGAAGGAAATCGATGATATTTTAAGTTTAGTCAATAAAAAAAATTGGCCAGGCATGATAGTTAAATAGGTCCTGTCTCCCGAAAACACAGTCGCAGAGGTCCTTAAACGATTCTAGCCAACAAGAAACGTGGTATTCCGATGTGTAGGTGATCTGGAAGGGAACTTCTGTCATCCAAAGTTTTCACAAACGATAAGAAATAACCACGCCCGCTTGACTTTTTTGGCGTAAAATGTTCTCAGCAGAGAGAAATCATTGGACCTTTGTAATAGATGACCAGCCATCTACTGACGACCAAACAGAATCTATACGTTGTGCGATCGCATTCTCGCTGATGCCCGTGACTGACGCCTTAAGGGCAGCTATCCTGGGTTAAGAATATAACATATATAAGTAGGCTCATAACCCGGTAATTTAAAAAACTAATTTTAACCCCCGGAAATTTCTCGGCCTGACTTTTTTTCGCTTTGGTCGCAAGGGAAATAGGATTAGGGGAGTGAGGGAACTGGAAAGTCTTATTTTTGCATTGCTGCGAGCTAGACAACAGCCCAGAGACGGAGCGGATTTTTTATTCCAATTTTAAAAATCCACGGTGAAACGTGGTCTCGAACCCGGGAACCATGGCATGATGGTCGTGCCACTTAACCAATCGATCCAACTCCGTCTCCAAACTTTCACTATTGACATCGACCTTACTTTGGATATCGCGTTTGGGTATGCTGAGATCATGGAGGTCGAGCGATAAATGGTCCAATAAAAAATTAACATTTTATGGTTAAGCGGAACTGCGAAGAGGAAGTGGAGTGCTTGCAGTACACAAATCTGTAACTGTGCTATTGTACTATGGCGAAAATGAATTGAAAACAGTTCTACGTTAATTAAGGCTGCCTGCCGATCGCTTCCGGATTGGTCACCAATATCCTATAAAACTATCGTCGCGGAAAATGTTTGCATCGTCGGCATAACATAATATTCTGGAGCTAGTCAAAAGCAACGAAACATCATTAATGAAAATGATAAAAAGGAGAGGGCTGAGAATACTGCCCTGCGGCATCCCGGAAGAAACAGACATTTCATTGGATTAGGCACCGCGGAACAAAACACGCTGAGTGCGACCGGACAGGTAGGCAATAAACAAGTAGCGGCGGAAACCCGAGCAGATGAAGCTTGTGAATGAGAATCCCGTGATCAGTTCTGTCGAAGGCATTTCTAAAATCAATGAATATGCAGTCGGCCTGAATTAGTGATGCACGAATTCGAGTAGGTTGGTAGTAGTAGATTTACCCTTAATGAAGTCATGCTGGAAATGAAAAAGCCAATGAAAGGGAGCACGTCACTGATTCGGGTCTCGAACGGCTTCGCAACATGGCACAGGTTGACAATGGATCTATAATTGGAGATGTTAGATTTGTCACCCTTCTTGTGAAGGGGCAATTCAGCAGAATACTCCCAGAACCCAGGGAAACGGCCGCAGCACAGAGATAGGTTGAACAGGAAATGGAGAACAAGGGCAACCGACGAGCAGCACCTTTTCAAGAACGATGAAGGGACACCATCAGGACCACACGAAAATCTGTCAGACTAGTTCGATAAGTGTTCAGTGACGTCGTCAAAATCTAAGTCTTTGGGTTCAAGGGTAGTAAGCGGGTAAATCAGTAAAACCAGTAACATAACACAGTCAGAATCACAGAACGAAGTAAGAAAGAAGTCAGCGTATAAATTGGCCACCTCAGCGGAGTCGGTGCTCTCGCGATCACCAAACCTAAGAGAGGATGGGTAACCGTCGCTTAGAATTTATTAACCTCCAAAATTGTCTAAGGTTGAAAAGCAGAGTGGATCTCATGTTGGATAGAAATGATAGATAGATTTGTAGTTGAGAGTAGAGAAGTCAGCCGCTTTGAAATTCAATTTGAAATTGGGACCACAGGAGGAACCAGATTAGGATCAAGGCGAACAAGCGTAGAATGAACATCCTCTAGTGGTCGCAGTACGCATATTGTCACCTTTGCTTTACTTGATTCGCACTAATGAAATAATGTAATGCTGAACTATTCTGATGATAAATGTTTTCGTCCATTAAATTGATCACTTGAATCGAACGTAAAATCTATTCTTCATAAAAAAACGAACGAATTCACCAAATTTAGGAAAGGATTGTAAAGGCCCAAATTTTCTTCTGTTCTACAAAATGGTTCGTTTTGCATTCATTAACTCAAAAATTGTTAAGATGAGAGAGAAGAATGATATTTGATCGAACTTTTTTTATTATTTTCAAGCCACTAGATGGTTTCTTAGAGCTGCTCACCTGAATCTTTTTTTTCTGTAATTGCGTCATTTTTAACGAAACAGGTAAATTATTTCACCTGTGTATGTGACTACATTGTTCGATAAAGCCAATAATCTTTCTTGCTAATAATTTTCAGCTGCTTTGAAGTTACGCTGGCCAATTCATTTTCTTTAGAAATATTAATTCAAAGTCAACATCTGACTTAATATTTGTTTTCAATTTAGGAAATTATCGTGGTTGGCAAAATGTAGTTGGCAGAGTTACGACATTTGGTTCCATATCTCAAAATGCGACAATGCAAAATTTATCTTATCGCACATTCCTTCTGGTTATCTTGCATAAGGTTCTAGTGGCTTTCAGATATCACGTCCCACGAAATATCCAAGGTTTCCAAATTTATTGTTTATTGCACTTTTTATCTGAATTTTTATAGTTGGTACCGAATTTATTGCTGGGATTAATTTTTCTGTTCATCAGTGACCACATTTATTGTACGGAAAGGGAAATCAATTCAAAATGTATAATACCTATAATATATTCATTGCACGTGTCCATATGTGATGTAATTTCACTGTAAAAAGTGTAGGAGAATAAAAATATGATCAGCTTCTTCCAACACAGAATTGATTCTGTTAAGTGTGTCACCTCACCATATTTCAGCTTAAAGGTAAATTTTCGCGGTTTAATTTATAGTATATTTCGCCATCAAACGCAAAATGTTGTTTATAAAAAAGGCAATGAAAGATTCCTTTGTGCTGTCATTTTGCAATTGGAAATCACCCACGTAAGTGATCCTCTCACCACGTTTTAATCTTTTCTCAATTTTTCGTTTTCTGGTGTTTTCGATGTCGGAGAAAAGTCACGTTCAACTTAAGTGAACTTGTAACTGATTGCCCGGCAGAGAATGAGTCACACTCTTCTTCTGAAACAATCGTCTATTTTCATGCTAATTTTTTTGTTTCTTCTTGCTTTTATTAAAAATATTAATTTGTTGACATTAGAGGAAATGCTAACAATCATTAGATAAGGCTTAATGCGTGTTTACTTAGTTTATGACTATTAAAGTTATAAATTGTCGATTTGAAAGAAAGATTTTCTGAATATTAAGGCAACTTTGTGGAGAGTAGAAATAGTTACGTTTTTTTTTGTAAGCGTCCGGGAACAATATTTTTATTAAATTTTGTAACACAATTACCGTTGCGAAGAATATACCAAATTTATAGTACCATAAAATAAAGAATATTTTTTCTTAAATCTATAAAACTAAGCTTTTTTTAAAAATACATTTCTTATTCATACTATCTCTCTCCTAGTTATTTTTTAAAAGGGAGGGGACTCAATGATGGACTTTATAAGTGAACCAACAATTTAAGACCATAAATACGCGATTCATAGAGAACTACATTTTCGCTTTCCCTCCTCGGCAATTGAAATTCTTAGAAGAACACTATCACAACCTACTCTATAATCTAGATAGAAGCCCGGAAGCTGCCACGAACAGCTGACCATTGGTGGTGTAAACAAAACAAAATCTGATACAGTAAAGAATAGGAAAAGCTTGGGGAATTCTACTTTTTCGTAGTATTGCTAAAAGTAAGTCTCAACTTGGAATATACTTGACGTGAACCTACAAATGTTCTGAACATGTAGTCACGTTAAAAAATTTCTCAATTACAATTTTCATGTGTGAGGTTAGAATGCGTCAATGACATCAGCACTTCTCTTTTTTTTTGGTTAAGATAGTGTGCTGCTTTATATGTAAGCAACGATTGAGTAATCTGCGGAACAAACTTTTGGCCTTGAGCAATAGGCAAAAGGCAATAAAACATGCGCAGTAACTTTTGCTTGTAGGTGTTATTTAAAACCAAGTTACGTTTGTTGCCTGCAAATGTTATTTTATTCAGGCCAAGGGGCCTAGAATTCGAAATAAGCGATCAACACACGAAAATGTTTATTTCGTGCAAAGCTGAGCGCACGATCATTTGTTTTCGGTGGATTCTTATTTTGAATTGCATGCAAGCAAAAGCATTATTTTGAGATTAGTTTAGAACAAGCTCTTTTTATATCATTATAACAAAATTTTGATCGCGGGCATATGTTCGTTTGCCTTGATAGATATCCCCCCTAACATTTAGAAGTAAAACATAAGAAGCTCGTTGTGTGTAAATTATGATCATTTTGAAAAAAATCGGTCAAAACATCGGTTCAAACAGACCGATGCAAGAGTGATCTTATTATGAGTTGGTCTTAGAAGTAACACAATTATATATTTTTTTCAGCAGCTATGAGACTAACGAAAGAAGCTGGCGTTTTTTCACACTGTGAGCTATATCTTTAACATATAATCAATAAACAACAATTATGGAAAAACATATTTTTGGAATCCTTAAAAGGATACCAAAAATAATCTTTTTTTTCTTAAAGGGCTTCAAGTCTTCCCCCCTCTCCAATAAAAATTATAAACATAATTTTTCCTAATCTGTGACTGTCGATATCTCTGCGCGTTACGCAGACTTAACATTATGCGAAATTTAAAATTTCCACGTCACGGTGGTTTCCAGAAAAACGCTGTGAGAGACAGACGGACGGACACAATAGTGATCTTATAAGAGCTTTTCCTTTTGAGGTACGGAACGCTAAAAATACTAATAATGGATGAATTAAAATAGGAAATGCTAAATTACTCTTGATCCTTTTCGTAACGAACGTGTTTTAGTTTTCGTCCGCTTTTTCTATTGTTATTCCCAATTCAGCATTCGCACATCATTACGTGCAGAACGTGCGCTACAGGGAATCATTAAATCATGGGCTTAGATGGGTTCCAACCCAGCATTATCAATCTGTATGCATGAGCTTTTTAGCGTAATTTCTTATTAGCAGAAAACAACTAGGTAATGCTGCTGACGGGATTTAACCTGTAGCCTTCAATATGAGACGCAAACAAACCAGTCAAACTTCAATTTCTTGATTAGTCCTATAGTCTTTTCAAAAAGCTATCTTAACTATATATATCTTAAACGATGGGAACGCCTTTCTGAGATGTTTAATTCAGATACGACTAAATTGTTCTCCAAACAGTAGCGGTATTTGTCCTCAACCATTCCTATCTTATTTAGATGGTTGCATATAGACAGCAGCGCCAAGTTAAACGCTTTGGTATAAGCCTTATATTTAGTTTGATGAGTAAGAGAAGCGGTTTTGTCCCTTGTTCCGAATAACCATGGGATATTTACTCACCTAGGAAAGCTTGATTTACTTAGCAAAATAGCTCTTTGAATAGCGGCGATAAAGTGTAGTTTTAGCTTCAGTACACCGAAAACCGCCTCCAAACCAACGTAACTCTGTTGCTTCGGTACAGATGCTGAAAATTTAATTCTTAATACACCTGAAAAAATAACGAAATCTTCTAGGTGAAATACAGAAAGCTTGTCGTTTGTCCCCTAGGCCATGGGCACATGGCAAAACAAATATGGTCTTGACTGTCGTAATGAGTACACGGTAACATTCATTAATTCATCTCTAGGATGAGACTGGGGGTAATCACTCTTTTTGTGGATACTGGTATTAGACGAACTGCTCGTACTTTTTTCTGGGTTGTTAGGGATATTATTTACAAGGAATAATTTTAGACACTTCGATCTGTGTGACGCGACGTAGAGAAGTTAGGAAAACACCAAAAGAAATTTCCGAGCTCCGTAAATGGCCCTAATGATCAATTCCTGCGAGAGAGAGACATGCTTCCTAATTTGTTTGAGAAAGGATTAATTGCTTAAAGACACATGTACGTTAAGGTGGATGTTGTAAAGTCCAACATGGACGACATTTAGCTCCTAGCTTCCCTGACTTGAATACTTTGGTTTACTATGTATAGGGCGTAGCAAGGAAAGACCAAAAAGTATCCCGAAAACACCCTCGACTCCGTTAGGTTACTCGCGTTATAAATCACATGAAGAAACCCATATGAAGAGAGCATGCGACCAGAAAGCAAAACTCTTATTGCCGTCAACTCAGCCGTCGTTTATGACATATGGTTGTATTTTTCCGATTTTTCTCCGATTTAGTATGATTTTATTCGCTAACTTTAGCCATACTCCTATACTAAAAAAAACCTTAACCAATTTTTTCTCCGATGCTCCAGGTATTGGGAAAATTGGAGAGCAGGCAGCAATGTTTTTTCTGCACCTTGAGACGGATGAAGCTCCCATGATGTCACCATAAAATATTCTATTTTCAAAAAAATCGTAATAACACCACAAATATAGCTCTACAACATTCAAAAATAAACCGGGCAAATGCGTGTCGGGCCACGCGTAGTGTAGGCTTCCGCAGTTGCCGGGGGACAATTGACTCGAACAAAAATTAGCACTTTAAAGCTTAATATTTCGCAAAAGGATCCCTTAATCGAAAAAATGGTATTCACACACCCGCAATATTTTTGAACGACACCTACACCATGGGATAGACGTAGGGGAGGTACCATAAAAAAGATTTCAAGATTTTATTTTACCACTTTATCGGCGTGATTAATATGTATACCCACGACAAATTACAGCTTTCTAGTACTAAGAGTCTCTGAGCTAAGCCGAGGACAGACAGACGGACGGACATGGCGAAACGGTAAGGATTCGTTGTTGACTGCGGAACCCTAAAACCCATATGTTCACTTAACTTATAGTGTCAGCGAAGACATTAAAATTGCCTTTTTTCCGATGTTCAAGTTTGGGTCCTCCCTTAAAGATCTAAGTCCACGAGGATGAAGTCACGGATTAAAGCTAATTAGATTATGTGGTTACAAAAATATCCTAATTTGTTTATTAAAACTTATGATCTTTACAATAAATTATTAATCAATGAGAACGATATGACCTTTCTGTCTTCAGGATATAAGTGCGAGTCGGACTCGTGCACTTAGTGTTCCGTAAAAATAATTTTCATAAAAAAATTCACACTTCGAGTCTTTAACTCATTAACTCTAAAATATGAACGCTAGAGTGTTACCTCTACGCCACGGACCATATGTATTGTATTTAACAACTCCTACTAGCTTGCTTTCTCCTGGCGAGTAAAACTTTGGCGTCAGAAATTTATAAATTTTTGCTTTTTTATAATAAGCTATTTTTAGTACTTGCTCTTTGAGTACAGGGAATATGTACATAATATTGTACATAACTTACAGCTTCTTACCTAAAGCTAATACATATGTCTAAAAGCCAAAGGTATTAATTTAAGTCGAAAAAAATTTCCAACGATATTCCAGCATCTGTAAAATGAATTCCTCTACCCTATTTGTATGTATGGCGCTCTTAATTTTTTATAATTTTAAATAGGGTTTTTGTCTTTGGGCCAAGTATTTACATATGTCGATATTTCAATTCGTTTATAAGATACACTCCTGTGAAAAAATATAAACTCAAACATAAATTTTCCATTTTTTTGGAATGATAAAGAAACTTTAATGGTTGGCTTGCACCCCGAAATGTTGCCCGCCCACACCAACTCAGGTACACTTCTTTAGTGGCTTAATCCCTTTTAAAAGGAAAAAGGGATCAGAATTTCTGAAAAATGAAAATTTTTACCTGCGAAAAAGTATAAACTCAACAATTTTTTTTAAATACCAATTTATTTAATATGAAATGCTGTTTCCGTTATTTCGTATAATTCCCAACAATCTTCGTGGTAGACTGGAAATAAGGTTGTTTAAAGAACCTTCATGTATATTTTCCCATGCTTCAACAATTCTTTGTTTAAGTTGTTCTACATTTTGGATTTCTGGCTTTTCCTGATCATAAACCGCCCTTGCCAGGATGCCTCACAGGTTTTCTATGGGGTTTATGTCTGGACTTAGAACTGGCCAGTCTAAAAGTTTAATTCCGTGTTCTTGAAACCAAGTTTTTGTACTCCGTGCTGTATGGATAGGAGCATTGTCTTGCTGAAATATAACATCTTTGTCCTCAGTTAATGTATTTAAAGGAAGAAGATGCTCCTCTAACACTTCTTGGTATTGTTTTGCGTTAAATTTGCCAGAAATAAGGCAATTTCTGTTTTAAGATTTCCGATGAAAGCTGCCCACACCATAACTCCTCCTCCTCCTCCTAAAGGTCTACGTGACATGATTTTCCTTTCTTTCCTGAGATCATGCCAATAGTAATTTAAGCCGTCGGGACCGTCCAGTTTGAATTTCTTCTTATCACTAAATATCACATGACGCCACATTTCGCTGTATTGGATGTGTGTTTCGGCGAATTTAAGACGTGCTTCCTTATGCCGTTCTTTGAGTGCAGGGTTACTCAAACACTTTCGATATTTCCAGTTGCTCGAAGCTGCTGCCCACTTCCTGATAAGACTTGAATCGCAGTCCAAATTAAAATGTCGAACCATTTGTGATGAAGAAACTCCTGATGTTGAAATTTCACGTAAAACAGTTTGTTTTACCGTCGGCGCAATTTTTCTTGGTCTCCCAGATCGCCTCGTTTTTCCGTAATTTTCAATCCCAGCGTGTAGAAAATTTTTTACCACTCCTTCATGCTAATGAACAATTTGTCTCTGCGTCATTCCACGATTTTTCAAATCAATTATTCTTTGGTTTTCAATGTCCGTTAACTGTTTTCCACGAGACATATTTAGAACTTTAAATTGAATTCAAAAATAACAAAAGTCACTTTATCACTTAAACTGGCTGCACTCTAATTAAATGAACAATTATCACACCGAGGTACACATTGCAACTGTGCGTGCCGTCGAATAGAGGGCTGAGTTTATACTTTTTCACAGGTAAAATTTTGCTTTTTTCAGAAATTCTGATCCCCTTTTCCTTTTTAAAAGGAATTAAGCCACTAAAGAAATGTACCTGAGTTAGTGTGGGCGGGCACCATTTCGGGATGCAAGTCAACCATTAAAGTCTATTTATCATTCCAAAAAAATCGGAAATTTATGTTTGAGCTTATATTCTTTCACAGGAGTGTAGAAGGTTCTGACAGGCTTACGGACGGGCGGATAGCGTTGTCACAACAATAGGGTTCCATTGGAGACTCTTCAGGTACGGATCACTAAAAGAGGATAATGAGCGATAGCGAGATTTCTTATCGATTGTTTCAATTGTTCAAACATCTTGACTGCTCTCGATTGTTATCATTTGAATTCGACTGTTCTTATACCCGAGTTACCGTCGAATGCTTTCGGAGTCAGACAGTGATTATTCTCGATTGTTATTTCAAACGATGGCAATTATTTCGATTGTAGAAATATTTCGTAATAGCGCATCACTGTAATAAAGTAATTTGCTAAAAAATTACCTCCCATAAGTGTCTTGTAAATCTTTACGTTACGGCATTTTAGACAATTTGATGACGCTTCAGAAGGGAAGTTATGCATTAATAGTCTCTTTCTAGGCAGGGGAAAGAAGTTATGCATTAATAGCCTCTTTCTAGCCTTGCGTTCGCGTTCCAAGTACATTGTGAAATTTTGCGGGCTACACTCGCGTCGAACCTAACTTTTATGAAAATAGAAATAAATGTAAACGAATTTTCCAGCTTAATTGACCTTTTACCCGTCCTTGAGTATTTTATCAGCCTCTTGTTAGTTACCATTAGAAAGTCTTAACACCGAAAGGCAAAAATTCGCCGGCAATTGGAGGGTTAAGACTTCCCATCACGGATAGGGTCTCAGGAGAACCATAAACCATAGACGGTAAAAAATTCATGATTCTTAGGAGTTAATTTTAGGAGTTGTAAGAAAAAATTACTTTTTGAAATTTTGAGGACATTTTATTATACATTTAAATAATATGAAAAAAAAATTGTTCTTTCTTGTTTCATTAATGTTTGGCCTGAAATCAGCTGATGTTGTTGACGCTGTTTTTCCACTGTGTACACGATGCTGCTCCCAATTTTAATCAGAAATAAATTTTTTTTTTAAATAAGGATTATGTTTCTATTTGAACCTCTAAAATGTAAAAAAAAATATACCTATATATAATTCTGCATTCATTGAAAAAAAAACACGTTTTCTAAAAAATTTGAACTTTAAGGGCCTTAAAAAAATAGTAAAATAAACTATTTTTTTAAAGATTTAGGTTCAAATAGAAGATAATTTTATTACCTTCAAAATACCGATAGATTTTTCTCAATCGTGTACACAAATTTGAAAAATATCGTTTCGAGAAAAACGCGTTTTAAAATTTTTTGTGAAAAAAACCAGTAAAGTTTTTTACTTACGGTTTTTATATGCTAATCAGCTATTCCAGGTCCATAAAATAGTCCTTCAATAGTGTACACATGCTTTATAATACTTTCGTAAGCACTTCCACTGAGACCTTTGCCAATGCTCATTAATCCAGCAGCAGAGTGTAAACGCTGTTGCCTGCGCGCCACTCCTTTCACTTATATACGAGCTCTGCGCTAGGTTGCTATAACTTAGCACTCTTCGTCTACTTCAATGGTTGGAGGACAAACCTGCCAAAAGTAAAAAAAAGTCAAAGGACGCTACAACCTTTGTCTGAAAAAAGGCAATTTTGATAAATACCTATTGCGTGAATTTCTTCCTATAGCCAGGCTTCAGATAGCTATCTTCAACCAGTGAATTTGGTCCATCAACGTCATTTACGAGACCCTGCAGCAATTAAAACCTTGATGAAAAGTTGACACGCCTTATTTCATAGATTCATTTACATTATTTTATTAAACAATTTTTCGAATTATTTCTTTTTAATTAAGCTTTAGTTTGTCTTGAGCTTATGCAAATATCAATTCTGCTATAATGGTCGCATAAAAGTGTCATTTAAAATCTCGATCAAAGAAATTCTTCGTTAGAATAAATTAGAGCTAATTTGGAATTTCCATTTGTCCGATCGCTCACTTTTCTTATGAGCTTTTCAAGGCCTAGTTGCTATTTTTATCCAGGCTTTCTTCGATTTACTGCGGCTAACTAAACCACATCACAAGAAATCTTTTTGTACACAAAATCCGCAACCAAAGATATTTTCCAGACGGATGCTATTCAATGTGATCATTTCTTGCCTTTTGGATAAATTACACAATCGATTCAGGTAATTAGAAACGGCAGTTTCCTCCATCGGCTTGTTTAATTTACCCGGATACTAAACGTATCTGTTAAATAATCACAGCGGATGTATCTCAGCAGAATTATATTTATTTCACTTACAAAATGTCAGTCATTTTGAAAAGTGTTGTGACTTGGTAATGGTGGTACGATTGAAATCTGTTTAAAACAAAAATTCTTAAAATAACTTGATAATGCTTAGTGAGATACTAAGTAACAGTGTTATTTTGGACTTACTCATTTAGTTAGCCATTTGAAATCACGTAGTGCTTGATTTTTAAAGAAGAGAACATTTGTTTACTTTAAATCTTTTCTTTAGTAAGGCAAAACAGGAGGAGCCTGCAACTACAAGTTTCGTATACCTAAATATTAATATGTTGTGTGTTAATGAACTTTGTTTGCGCAAATTGCTCACTATACAGGTCATACCATAAATTCTTAGGTCTTTAATTAAAGTAAGGGTTTCGTAAAATGCTCTAACTTTGGCAGTTTTTGGAAGATTTGTCATAGTACGAGAGCTCGCGACAAAAATATCCGTTGGTGAATGGGCCGAATGAAAACTTGAAATATTATCAGCATGGTAGGCGGATCGCCAGACTACAGGGAAAATGGTGTTCTCACAAATTATATAGTCATTTGCCTAACCTGACAACTTAAAACCAAAGTCAACATGAGTGGACTTTTTTCAACTTGCCTATCTTTTTTTTTACAAACCTGACAAGCCTTAGCGACCTAAGTGAATGGATTTGATCCTTTATTAATATTATTGTTGCCGTGCTTAGAAAAATATTTTCGACTGAAGATCCTTCTTTTAAAATAGGAGAAAAGCATATAATGTGCCCTGAATTATTTTTTCAGGAAAGGCTCAACTATCGGTCTATATATGAAAGTTTTATCCCGTTCGCTTACCGAAGGCTTTCTATACTATTAAGTTTGCACGAGAAATGTGATCCTCATCAATCGAAACAAAATTCTATTTATGCCTCTAGGATACGAGTAACATAAAGATGACGATTTGGAAAATATTTGTAGGGTGTCAAAATTATAGTTGAAACATTGCCAGATTTTATTTCACGTATTATTTTTACAGCACTGTTTCCATTATATCCAACACTTGCTCAAACAACAAGTAATATATCACTCTTAAATTGCCATGTCCCATGAAATTGTTCATCCATCCAATAGATTTTGTTCTGAATCACTAGATTCGCGAGGAAACATAGATAGCTATCTATTCCATGTTAGAATTTTCTTTTCTGAACCTTTGAAACCATTTATGTGAATCTTCATTTATGGAGAATCTTCAAAAAAATTTCACGGTGAACAAAGCCTATATTTATAATTTTTATTTTTAACACTTTTTACCACAAACAATCGCAACAAAATCCAATAACAAAATTATCAAAAGGCAGACAAGAGGTTAAAAAAAATGATTGAAACCCTAATTAAAGCAATAAGTGATGCACATTGCACTATTATTTTACGTTCAGATCGTAAAACACTTGATAAATCAGGTCAGATAAGCTGCTCCAGGCGAGATCAAAGTTTGTATTTCAGAAGTTTCTTTAGATCTCAGCATTCATTTTAATGTCTGCCCTCTTAATTATTGCATGCTCTTCCCATTCGTCCGCTTGATCTACTTAAATAACTCGTTCTAAAATAAGCCAGATTTTATATTGATATCAAGAATCAGGAGGAAATCTTTCTGCAACAATATTTTTATAACGTCATTATAACTCTATTCCATTTGGTATAACAACATTCTTTTTTTTTAGGGTCGGTTATAATTTGATTGACAGAATCGTGAAATTTGTACATTTAAAGCTAAATTCAAACTATAGGAGCATTTTGTATTTATTTCATATAAAAATTTCAATGTTCATCATTGAACTTTTTCCGACCCGTTGGTGTAAATATTATTATTACTAAGATAGGATCCAGGTGGGTTCCTTGAGGTACACCAGAAGTGTTATTTCATTATTGAACTACCTCCGGCTCGTTGGTTTAAATAATATTATTACTAAGATTGGATCGTGTTGGGTTCCTTGAAGTATGCCAGAAGTATTATGAATGATTTTGGACATCATCCACAGAACGACATTTGGTGATTGCAAGATGTTAAGTATAAATAATACTAATAATGGCTTATTTCCTTAATTCCATTCATACTTTTTCACCTAATTTTCATAACCATGAGGACATTGGCAACTGCTTGTCATAAAATATGTCATACCATGCTAAAAATTACTAAAATTACTTCATAGCTTTGATTATGGAATTTCGGTACTTTCTTGTTTCATACATCTCTGGTTAACGCAATCATATCATCTTCGTTTAAATATTTAATTACGCTAGAAATCAAAATAAAGTACTTTATAAGTGTAATCGAAAAATATAAAATCCTCTCCCCTCCAATATTAGAACCTGGAGAATTATCCTTTTAAATCGAACTAACATAAAAAGGAAGCCCACAGTTGAATTCTTCAGCCAGTCTCTTCCATTCTTAATACCCGTTGCACTTAGGCCACTATTCTTTAAGGGCAAAATTTTCGCATGGTTCATTTACAGTTCCAAAGTATAATCGTACAAATACATATCTTCTTCTTGTTGCAAGGCTCACCATATAATTTGTCGTGTTTGTCGGCACGTTTGGCTCTCTTGGACAAAAGCGATACCCCTGAATTATTTTCATTTTCATTTCAATATTTACCTTCAATTTTGCAGCCGATAGATGTCTTTCGAGTACTTTTTAAACGAAAGGTGTGTAAAGTTGGCACTATTTTTTTTATATTTTGAAATATTTTTTGTGTGTTCGTTTGTCTACCAATTAGTTTTTTTGTCCAAGCTTCACTGCAAAATGCCGGAGAAAAAAATTTTTTTTGCATATTTGTTTTCAACAGCATATACTGATTTAAAAGTAATATAATGTATTTTTTTACGATGTGGTCAAAGACTAGGGGACAACCCTTTGATGCGTTTGCATGGCTTTGGTCGGAAAGGTATTAGGCTAAGGGAAGTGAGGAAAGTTGAATATCTTGTTCTTGCATTGCTTCGAGCTAGAAAACAGCACAGAGATGGACTGGATTTTTTAATTCAATTTTAAAAATCCACGGGGAGACTTGGTCTCGAACTCGGAGACCGTGGCATGGTAGTCGTGCCGCTCAACCAATTGATCTTCGTAATGATATTAAAAGGAAAGTATTGAATACGAGTATGTGATGTCTTTTTATAAAGCACACAACTTTAAAAGAAAACTCGTTTGTTGAGGAAAAATTTTCCAAATCAAATTTCGTTTGTCCAGACTTTATTTTTATTTATTTTATACGATGTGGCCAAATCCTAGGGGACAACCCTTTGATGCGTTAGCATGGTTTTGGCCGGAAGGGAATTATGGTAAGGGGAGTGAGGAAGCTTGAGTCTTGTTTTTGCATTTCTGCGAGCTAGACAACAGCCCAGAGACAGAGTGGATTTTTTAAATTTCGTAATAAAAGCTCACGGGGAGATCTGGTCTCGAACCCGGGGCCGATGACATGGCGGTCGTGCGGCTCAACGCATTGATGCAACTCCGTCTCCAACCTTCTTTTCATTGTTCATGTCAAATTCTCGTTTGTCCAGGTTTTATGTGCCTTGTATGTCAAAATCTTGTCAATCCAGGTTTAAAATCATTTTGTCCAGAATTTATTTTTAAATACTCTGATTGCCTAGACCAAAACTCGTCTGTCCAAGCTTTATTTCAATTGTTAAAGTCGAAATCTCGTGTGTCCAGACTTTATTTGACTTTTCCATATTTAAACCTTGTTTTTCTAGGTTCAAACCCTAAGGCCTTATGTTCATCGTCCAAGTCAAAACCTAGTTTGTTCAGGCTGAAGTTTAAATACTTAAAAAAAAAGTTTTTGAAATAAAGCTTAGACAAATGAAACTAATCTGTGGACTAACGATGGACACACGAATGCACAAAAAAAAATTCAAAATTTTAAAAAGAGGGTGCCAACTTCACACACCTTAAATTTTTGTTCCGTCTTTCGTTTCGTTCCTCTTTTTTTATGCTGTTCATCGTGATATTACATTCATTCCCTGGTTCTGACTTGCTGGAATTCGTTTGTATTATTCTCAGGCTCCCAATCCCAAATGAATACGGTTATATTGCAAAAAATATATTCCACTGAGCTGGCCTTCCCACCGTCACGAGCATGCGTTGACTTACTGAACTTTTGCATTTATCTGACAATTTCCTGCTTTTTAGCGATTTCAGCCACACCTATTGTTTTCCTGGAAATGCCTTCTGCTTTCTTTCAATACTGCACCCACACATTCGTTGGATTTTATTAATAGCATGTCAGCCTCCTCCTGGACTGTCACAGGTTTTTGGAAAGCGAAAGAGACAGTTGGGATAGTACTTTTTAGTCTTGCCTACTTCTGAGTCATAACCGACTTCTTCAGGCCAAAAGTTTTATAATACCCTAAAATCATCACATACGTCAGTGTCGCTACCTTGCTTCCACTTCTACTTTTACAAATCTAAATACACAATCCTGCAGTGACCACCTGTCGAATTTATTAAAATGCACCGAGACCCACATGACAGGCGCCCATTTAGAAAAGCTGTTCAGTAATTTATTATGAAAGCGTGTCTAATGACAGCTAAACTACTTATCAATTACTTCTCTAAACGGCGACTATCAGGAAAAATAAACGAATTAATTAAGCTACGCTAATGTGCAGTCAACCCTAATTCATTTGTCAATTGAGAACTAAAACTGCAATTGTTTGTTCTAAAAGTGTCAATCGAAACGGAAGAATGAACGGAACAAGGTTCGGCCTACATTGTAATGGGTCGGACGACTCTTAGCTTGTAAATTCGATCTTGGCTACGACAATGCACTGTTTATGCATAGTGCACACGAAATAAAATTTATGACATCCGTACCACTATCCGACTATTGGGGGAAGTGAACTACTTTAATCAATTCTTTTTTTCGAACGTCGACCCAAGGCAATTTAAATGGCCTTTTCCACGGCCTTACTACTCCTTCCGAAATAATACCAAAAACTAAGGGCGAGGTCTCGTCAACAGGCTGAATATTGCTCGTTTCATGAATATCCTCGAATATATTACAATTCTACGGTGGCTGAACTTTGTGTTCTGAATAGAAAGTTCAAGGGGACCATGACACTTAGAAAGACGCTTCCGGTCTGAGGGCACATGTTCGTCAATGCCACAGTTTTCCCTGAATCCTCTTCTATGATGGCTTGTTCTAAAGAGATAAATTTCAACCGCGACAAAAGCTCCACATCGCTGTTAAGCGAAGCTTTTGTTCATGCAAATTAATGGTTGCATTCACAATAATTTAACGAACGAGTACCACCTTTCACCAAACTGTCTCCATACCTGATAGACGGCTGAGTATTCATCTAGGCTTGATTTTTAACTCACTGCTTCTGGATGTGAATCATTTGGAGTTTCTGCTCTGTCCCATTAGTCAAAACAAATTCTTCTTGATGAGATTTCCAGGGTCTTTCTGCTCTGGTAAGTAAATCCCCGTAGGGCCATAGCTGAATCTACATAGTTTCTCTGATGACGCGAGATATATTTTTGCTCATTTAGAAAAGCCTCTTCTATGGGATGTGAACGACACTTCCGTGTTCATTCTTCTGTTCTGCAGTAAAAATTCTCGCTATTCACTTTGTTGCATGACTTATCGTAAACACTTGTGCCTAGACGTAGTCAAGCAAAAATTAGGGCAAAGTGTTTGCGGAGTTTTTTCTCTTCCTGCTTTGCTAACTAGATAAACTGATTTCGCCATGATTTAATGGTTTTACATGCGGTTGGGAGACAACCGTATTAATTTAATGAAATTAAATTGGTTTGATAGTCACGCACAGGAAAAGAAAGGGAAATCCCAGCTTGAGTAAGTTTGCTAGGAAATTTCTTATTTTATTTGTAATCGATTAAATTGGCATACCTGGTTTGATTGAATAAATGCTATCATGTTGAGACAATGAGGTGCGGACGTGATTGGATCCTGAAAACCATAATTGGTGCGATGTTAAAGTAAATGGGAGCGGGGAATCTTTGACATCTTATAAACAATGTTGGAACAGCACAATTAAGTGAATTCACTAGTTCCGGCCAATCCCCATACATTAGTTTTGTGTTAAGTTGGTGTCACACTTGATTAACCATTTTTCATGTTGTTGAAGCGGTTGCTTAATACCCTAATATCTTTCAGGAATGGCGAGGATATGTCATAGGGTCGCTTTGGATGTTTTCCACCGACTGAAAGCAAGGATATAGAATTAAAAAATAAAAGTAATGTAGGGTCTTAAATTTTGGTATTTTGGCGATTGTAACTCAATGAACCGTTTCGTCTACTGATAACTTGGTGACATCGGACAATGTGCAGGTATTAGAAATTGCTTGCAGCTGCTACTTAGCGTGCGTCCTTCGACAAAATTGTATCTTCCGTGTTTTCCAGCTTTTACATCATTTTAGGACTCTTTCCCTGTGCGGTTAGGTAAGGTTAGGTTAGTGAGAAGGAGTGAGGAGCAAAAGCACCGCGGCACCCCCCCCCCCCCACTCCTTAAGTCAGGCTAGTTCCGCAGCGAAGTGCTTTTCATAAATTAGGTATCTTTTTCATAAATTAGGTACCTCATTTTTTTTATTTTGTACCCCCCCCCCTATCCTTCCTTTTCGCCCTATAAGTAATAACTTGTAACAAATTAATTCATCCCTTTCCCCCGGGAGTTACGTAAAAAATCGTGTTCATCCAGACCTCTGCAAAAACCTATTGAGATCCACCAGTCCTCCACGTCCAAGTTGTCAAAGAACCGACATCCGCTGAGCAGGTGCACTAGGGAGTCAATTTATTCTTCATTCCTACAGCTTCTAGATTACTCAGTCGATGGCATGCCAAGTCTAGTGGTCATTACTCAAACGGGGTGATGACCAGTGATAACACCGACGAGAGTTCGAATGCGACTTCTGTCGGAATTTAAGTGGTTTGAAGTTCTTTTATGGTTTTTATAGTGGACAGTCGTGTTAAGTCGACCCTTTGCATGGCTATGTGGCGTTGTTTCTGTGTTGTGTTCTTCGATATCATCTACAATATAAATGTTAATAGAAAATTTTATTCTGCAGATTGACGTTGCTAAAATTCTGGAAACTGTCTGTGATTGTTACTTCGCACAAATATAGTAGTTAGTATGATACTTCCAACTATATACCTCTTGCAAAGTTCTATCTTCAAGATTTTTGTCTTGATCATAAATGTGACGTATGTCATTGTAAAGTATTTGGTGATCCTTTTCGCACGGATTTATTCTTATTTTAATAAGGGTAAATTTGACGCAGTTTACTTGACGTTCTTATGTTTCATTTCACTTTTACAATTTGGCATCCCTTTTATGCGTTTTGTCCAAACTCAGCGAGTTTTTCTAAATTTACATTTATTTATTATTTACATTTTAAATTTAAATATAAAATTCGGAAGTGCCATTGGGCAGCCATTTAGGACCAATGCTTTTAATTGTTTACATCATTTACAGCTCCACAGAAAGAAATGGAAAAAATTAATAGTGAGATTTGACTATGTTTACTATATTTTTTCGAGGTCGCTGAATCCGAATCAGCGGTCCGTTTAACCCCATCACATCAGGATTTTCCATAACCTCAAAATTTAGTTCAAAAACCCTTATTACCACTTGAATTTAAAACCCCATAGCCCCATCATACCAAAAATCCAAAAAATTCTATGCCCGTAACCCCCAACCCCTAAACCGCATAACCCCATAACCTCAAAATAAAAGCGGCAAAGGTCACAATACGCTCATCATTTCCGAAGTTAAGGCTAGATAGGATGTTTTTTCCACCGTATGTGAATACCCTTAATCTAAATTCTAGAAGAAATACTTTCAGAATAATTTTGTCTTTTAACTGCTTGCAGTGCATATATTCTATAGTTCAGAGATTGTGAATTTTACTAATAGTTAACTCGATCAATGCGCTCTGTTTTAAGAGTCATTACTTTCTACAGATTCCTGACTACCGCACTAAATATGGCAGCCATGCCTTGTCTATAACCACTATCTGATTAAATTGACTTTCACCTAACTGGAAGATGTGCAAAACGTCAGCTTAGTCAAAATTTATTCCCCTTTCATAATCTAGTTCGCAAGTAATGAACACTGAATAAATAAAGAAATATACATAAAAGTGTAATCCTATCTCGTTTCTTTATTGCAAAAGCCCTAAATTTCACAACTTACAAATATTATAACTCGCAAATTCTCACTGCTTGGTTTTCAACCTCGTTTCGGTAACTAGTTAACCTCTAACTTGTCCAATCGTGCGCATCGTGTTATTTTCCATGGAGTTCTTTCTACCGACATTTTTGTCTCTTCCGGGGTGCCCCAGGGCGGAACTCACGGCTCTACTCTTTATATAATCAATGTTTCGCTACTTATAATCAATTCTTGAGTTCTCTACTATACTAATTATCTGAATTATGCCAAATCGTTTTTGACTACTCTGACTGTGCTTACAATGAACTGCACTGAGCTGTTCTCAACCGATGATCATATTATATATCGATGGTGATGGATGTTGCACCTCCACTTTTTAAAATGTTGTAGGGTTTTTGGATAAAACAATTCCTTTGGGCCTATGTTTTATTCTGCCCATACATTATATGCCTAAGTAGACTCTATCGGAAGTTATAGACTTGACAAATGTTGTATATCAACGGAACACATTACAGGTACATTACAACCAAACCCATCAATATCTCCATTTTTAATAAAATGTTGTATATTTGTTGTCAAGTAATCAACTCAGAAGAACTAACACATTCTATGTTTGATAAGTTGGCATCTCGTTGATTCAAAGGAGACTATAGAAAGTTTCATGAAATTTGAACTTCTACTTCCATTTACATGTTGGCATCAACTTTCCAAAGCTTTTAATCCAAAATTAAGATTTTTGGAGATAAAACATTTGTGCACTTAACCATCGATATATGCTTTCATTGGGTAGGTAGGCTCATCGCTGGGCTTTGTATACATGGTTTCCAGAATATTTCTCCTACCTAACAAAGCTTCTCCATTGTGCCTTTGTATGAAGGTACTCTCTTTAAATTGTCTACATCTGTTGAAATGAAATCGGCATATATTTTTTTTATTTTACTTTCTCCTTATAAAAAGTCCTTTAAGCTCACGTTCAATTTGAACATTTTCAAAAACGCAAAGTAAAAGGACTTTAACACAGGTATAGTTTATGCCATTCAATTTCCTGTAAATCTGATTCTATCTCAATTTCATTTTGCTCTAATTAATTATTTCTCAAATTCTGCTAATTTACCCTCAAAGATCATATTAATGTCTCGTTTTGAAACAAAACCAGCTTAAATCTGGCTTGGCATTGAACTTGGATTGGGCATGTGACAATCGATTTCGCCCGTACGAAGCGAGTCAAAGAATTCGAACGCTCCATTTAACAATAGTTCCGTGAACAGAACCACTTTATTGAGCGGGAATGAATGCATTCAATTGACCGAGGTTAAATCAAGAATTTTGCCGAGTCTGTGGAGATTCAATCGGGCTAACAAAGTTAACTAATTGCCGTTAACCTTGTTAGAGTCGGTCAGGATATTTCGTGGCAATTAAAACCACTTGTGTACTTCTACCTCTTCTTCAATCTATTTCAATCGCAGTTTAATGACAATTACACACCTTGTTACGGTAGGCTAGGCTAGACTAAGTCTGAGAAGATGTTTTCAACTAATTGTAAAAATTTTTTACCCGAGGCTGTTTCCTTTCTGAGTTTATTCTTCCTCACTTAACCCCGCTTAATGAAAATATGGTAGCCGTTTGCATGTGGGTAAGGTCGGTAACCCTAAGTTATACGTTACCCATTTCCACCTAGTTTGTCCAGACTAATCCAATTTCCCTGACTCGATAATGACTTCGGCTGTCACTTCTGATTCATTGTACGAAGTAGGGTTTGTAGTCACCCTTTAAATTACTCCAGTAAACCCTTTACTCCTTCGACCCACACTATTGCGTGACTTTGCAAAACGGTGTTAAATTTCTCGAGTTCTGACCTTTATTACCAAGTTGCGACCGTAGAATGGTCGAAAAATTATCCAACTTCTCACGTTACAAACAAACTGCGATGGCATTTGCGACTATAGCGGCTGTTTCTATCGCTACTACATGGTGGACACGGTTGCCGTGGGCAGAAGTGCTGATTTTTAACACTTTCTACGATTGCTAGAAAATGAATTTCACTCAACAGCGATGACAGTGGACATTGTCTTTTATTGCATGTTCGTGCTTGTCACAAATGATTCAATGAAAAACTATGTCACGCGAGAATATAGGCCATAGTAGTACCTGACAGAAGGTATCCAACCATAGGTGCCTTTTAGTTCTAAGTGGTGCTTTGTCGGCTGGGACTATGGACCTATTTAATTCAGTGGACACACCACAGTTGTGGTAAAAACTTCATTTGCGTTGTAAAGGCCTTCAATTAACTTGATCGAGCAATTTCAGTTCTAGTTCCAATGTCGCAGTGATGTCATGTTGGTCGCGCTATGTTTACGTAATCAGCGAAGAAAACATGATTTCCATTTTTAGGTCAAGTAATCAAGCAACCATCAATTTTGCGGCTGAACGAATTTCCTACTTCTTGCGAGTGAAATTGAATACTTTAAGTTGCTGCACGAGACTTGATATGTCTTCTCCCATTTTGTCGGGCTAACTTAATTGCCAATGTCGAATCAAAATCAAAAAAGTCAAGTAAGGCGATCTTGTTGCGGTACTAATGATTAAGGCGGATATCGGTAATTTACTAGGAAATTGTAGTTTTAGATTGGTCATGAGCTCGCAATATTTGCTTAACAGAAAAGTAATTTCATAATTACGATCAATATAAATTTAGACGGTGAAAGTCAGTGGCGCCAAAGAGGGCACAAATAACAAAAGAGTCTCAAAACGGCTAACTTTCTCTTTAGTTCATAAAACTAAATAATATATTCTTACCTTTCACATTAATGACGACACGACTGAGAACCTCTATCCTCAGACCCACACAACTTAATATGGGGCGGTGTATGATCAGAACCAGTCATCATACATCATTCCAGGAAAAATTACGGTTCCACTCTCCGTAATCGTCTTTCAAGTAGTACATTCTGCCACAATTTAAGCAGCTGCTTTATAAAATTTGCGATCCGTCTAGTAATTTTTGATGTGTTTATAGGCAATTTTTATGGAACAGCACCAACAAAACTTACTGTGTCATCTAAGGAAGTTTGATCGAATAATACAACATTTTTCCGTAATAACCAGTAAATTTTACGGTTCTCCACCGTAAATTTCTAGTACTCTTAGCTAATACTCGAGGCTCATCATTCAGGAAATTTTACGATGCCGTGCCCCTTAAAAGTAAGTTAGCTGACAGTTGCAATACAATTACATTTAAGAAATTCCAGACCTTTGCTCACCGTGTATCGCAGCAATTTAAGAGAAGCAATATCGTCCGAAATTTGAATGTTTTGGTTTCTATATGTTATTCACCCCTCTCTCTAATGATGTTCGGTGAGAGAGTGAGTGACAAAAAAAAGTATCTCCAAAACTAAAGAAGCAATACCGAATAGAATCTGAGTGGTTAACTCATCTGGAAGTTGAGCAACCCTAAACTAAGTCGACTGAGTCGCTTCAGGTAAAGGTACAGTTTGGTAGTGTCAAAATTGACAGTGCACCTACGTTGTGACGGTCTATTTGCATATGTAACCACCGAATTCGCAAAAACGGTAAGAATTCTGTTTTTTGATTCTTCTGTTTCTTTGTAGTAAACTTTCACAACAAAATATAAAATAATAGTATGCGTTTCTTTCAAGGACTTTTAAAATGAATGTGCCAAAAAGCAGGAAACAAAAGGTACTATACCCGACTGGTACGAGCTAAACGTAACTTCCTTTTAGTTGCCCCACGTGAACGTGATTTATTATTTTTCATGAAAACTTTCCTACAACTACCGACCCATTTAAACTAATCGATGTCTTAAAGTTTCCCTACAATCATTTGCATTTTAAGAACTTGATCGATATCAGTGGCGTATTTTTACTCACGTGAAGAATAATGAAATCGTAATTTTCTCAGAAAGGGTTAAAAGTAGTCCAACAGGGTTGTAACGAATAAATGGTAAAAGTTTTTACAGTCAATGGGAGCTACCATCCGCTTAATAATAATTATTATATGCAATACCAAAAAACATATTACCCGGGGTGTTTTAATACATACATATAACACAAATTAAGGACAAAACAAATTCTTTACGGGGTTTCAGTTGAAGAAATTATTAATTTTTAAATCAAGTCGCATCTAGTAATCTATCCTTCGGAGATGCCTCGCTAACTTTTCTTTTAACTTTGTATAAAAAATCCATCTGGTCGGGTACTGCGGTAACACTTTTATCTGAAGCCACCATCTACCTATTTCATCGCGGTCATCTGTTCGGCGCCTTTTTTGGGTTTCATGCGAATTTCAATCCAGATCATGCTAAACGATGTTGTTCGTTTTCCCCTAAATCTATCCATTGCCACTTTCTTCTTGGAACACCAATTGACTGGTGAATCTGCACAGGTCTTCATTGGCAACGACCTCCAAATAATAGATGTTCAAGTTGCGTGGGAGACACCGGTTAACAAAGGCTTGCAGATGTTATTTCATATCGGACAGAAAATTAATTTGAGGATCGACTCAAAGATCCGGAGTTTTATGTGTCTGGAGAAATAACAGAAATATAATAAATAACACAAGTCTTGTAAATCTGAGCTTAATCAACATCTTAAGCTGCTCTTCGAGATACTTACCAAAAATATCAATGTGAAATTTGTGCCAAGCTCTTTTCTACCAGCTAGTTCGGCAACGCCATAAATTAAGATTTAAAATGATGCCATTCAATTCAACCTCAAAAATCTGAAACCTAAATTTTGAAATATATTTAAAAATGTTGATAGCTATCCATCTTTCTTGTCCTTCGGAGACAGCGAAAGTCTGAGACTTTGATGATAGCAAATCTATTCCTTTAAGACTGCATTTTTGTAAGATACCTGTGATGTTAGCTTTAAAGATTTTACCCATTTGACGAGGTTTTCATCGACTTCTCTTGAATACAAAAAGCTTTTATTTGAGGAGGCTACGATTTTAAAGAAAATGTCTACCTTGGCTGATAGATTTTCTCATCTCATTCGCGAAAAGAGGTAGTTCCTCTCTTGCTCCTATTCTGTATTATTTATTTAATCTTTTGTGGTGTTTTCGCGAAATCTTGAAAGATCTTCTTGATTATTCCTCTTCATAAAAAAGGTGATAAATGCAGAATTTCGAACAGCAGACCAATTGTGATGTTCTTTACTTCCACGGCAAGCCTTTCTTGCAGCCGTTCCAACATGGTTTCCTGAGAAGTAAATCAACTACCTCCAATCTATTAGAATTTTCCAATTTTTTTATCTCTGCAATTGGAGGCGGTAAGCAAGTTGACTGTATTTTTACTGACTACAGCAAATCACTCAACAGAATATATCATCGAATTCTTGTCCTAAAACTCTCCCTTCTTGCGTTTCCGCGGTTATTTGTAAATTGGATTTATTCGTACTGATCTTAGCGCAGTCAGCGGGTTTATTTTCGAGGAGCTCTGTCTGATGTTATTTACAACACTTCCGGACTACCGCAGGGCTCCCACCTCGGGCCATTGTTGTTTATAATTTACATCAATAATGTATCTACGATTCTGTCTCACTCAAATATTCTTTGTTACGCTGACAACGGTAAGATATTTCGCACTGTTTCAGAAAATTCCGATTGCCTACTTTTAAATTCTGACGTCGATCTCACCTTAACTCACCTTTAACTAGACTTATGAAGACAAAGAACCAGAGCGTGTGGCTGAATTCCTAATTTTTTTTTTCAGGATCATTTTAATACCATAGTTACTAAGGCTAATATGACTCTCGGTTTCGTGAAGAAATGTTCAAGGGAGTTTAATGACCCCTACATCACGAAGGTTCTCTATTGCACTTTTGTCATTTGCACATTCTGGAATATGCCCCTCCAGTCTTGTCACCGCTTTATGCTGCACATATCAATCGCATTGAAGCTGTTCCACAGAGGTTCATTACCACCTTATGTCGATAGACTTAGACTGTTGCATTTGGATGTTCTTGAAAAGAGACGCTATAACTTCAGGATCCTTTTTGCTTTCTACTGCACCAAAGAGTTGGATTATCTTTTGCTGCTGGACGTTCAGCATCAAAGGATAAGCTAACCTTTTGTTGGTGCTGTTGAGTAAGAGCCAAAGGAGTTTAGCTTGTATTTATCAGAAACGCCGATCGATTTTAGAAATTGTAAAATTTCTTAATTGTGCTCGAGTTTCGAACAACTTGTTGCTTTTGGATTCTTATATATAATTATGTTGAATATAATAGATAACCCTAGTAGGGTACCACCAAACCAGCTGTCTTATGGCAGTGAAATATACTCAACTGAAATGGAAGAATAACACAACGAGAGAATAAAAATCTTACTGCTGCATATCGGCGACATATTGACGGATTTAATGTTTAATTTTTTACATAAGATAATATTAATAATATACTAAAAAGATATATTCGGCAAAACCTCTATGCGTATACAGATTACCTTCAATTTGAAAATCGCATTGATTTTCAAAACAAATGTTGAGTCGAAATTAAATTCCGTCAAGCATTGCAATTTCGGAACCTTTGATGTATAAATTGCTACAGTTTTTTAGTTGTTTATTACACATAGCTTCTTTATAACTTAAAAAAATCCGCTACAGATAACCTTATCTATTTTGTTGTTACATCAAACTGACAATAGTAGCGCTTTATATCACCACTATGAACTTTTTTTATATGTTTGAATGTACGTAAAAGGCAAATTTGTCAAAAAATACATTTGTTATATCATTGTAAAAGGTCGATGTTATTATTACATTTAAGATAGCAGGTACATGTGGTTTATGAAGTAATTTTACTCTATCTCTTAATCATTGAACGGAATTCGTGGACACTATTTTCTGGTCTCTCCACGCTTTTCAGGACTGTTGAATTTTCTTGGCAAAACTTCTGCACTTTTTATTATATTATATTATCTCGGTCCTTGGATGAGGAAAATTAACAATTATTTATTTTTTCGAGTTGGGTAGGATATGGATATATGGTTTCGACTGAAGGTCTTCTGCTGAAATTTCGACAAGATTCGTAAAGTTTCTAAATTTGGTAAAGAAGAATAAATTCCACATCATTCATTTATTGACTTTGACTGTTTACGATATTAGGGGCGTTAGGCATGTGACAACTTTGTTGTTTTTGCCCAGTGATAGTCAGAACATGGACAGAGGAAGTCTTATAGTGTGCTTTCGCCTCCTGCGTTACTCGATCCCCGGCATTTCACCAGGATCCGGTTTTTATCTAGTTATTAATGATGGGAATCGAAAGCAAAATTATTAATATTTCTTATTGCAATGTATCGGAATGTTGCGAAACTGAAATATCGATAAATTTTAAAAGAATTATCGATACTTGAAATTATCGGTTTTCATAGAAATAAAAAACAAATAACGGTCAAGTACTACAGAGTCTGCTCATAAGAAAAAATAGTGAAACGATATCACAGATTGCGCACAGGACAAAAATCACGCAATTTTCAAAAAAAAGATTCTGATTTTTTTCAATTTATTTCAGTTGTTTAAAATTTCGATACTTTCGGAGTATCGATGCAAAAATATCGATTATAGCATTTATCGGGTGTCGAAAACATCTATACTAATTCTAGATATATAAGAAGTGTATTATCGATACTTCGATATATCGATGTGGTATCGTCCATCTCGACTGGTTATATTTTCGAATTAAATCGCTAACGTTCCTAGACAATTTTTGAAGAAGAGGGTTCTCAAGAGATCTGAGCGAAGTCTTTTACTTCCGCTGCAAATTGTGATTTCCTTTCCCACCAGTGTCTTTTAGTGACCCAGCTTGCCATTCTAAACACGTCAAAAATATCTGTTAAAAAACAGTTGCCAATTGACCCAGAGAGAGCGAATATTTGATATGTTCGGATAGACTCCATCCCACTTCAACAGTATCGGTTTTGGAGCACTGTTTCTTTTTAAAATATCTGATTATATATTTTCGGTCAAACATGATATTTGGGTTAATATCGTTCGATGACATGCACAGTTCCAAATGCGCCCATGATCACTATTCTTACGCATCTCTGTAGTTTTTTAAGACAGTAATGCTGGACCTAACCTCCGTTCTTGTTCATCAAACCGCATAAGCAGTCATGGGTCTTGTGGGGTACATCGGCAGGTTGCACACTTACGTATTCTGAAGTCCGACAGTCAGGCGGCACTCAAGGCTCTGGGGTCCTACACCTTTGAGTCCAAAATCATCTGGGACTATCTCACTGCTCTTAAAGAACTGGCTCAGAGCAACAGCATTACACTGGCATGAGGGCATTGAAGGCAATGAGAAGGCGGATCACCTGGCGAAAAAAGTTGCGGACTCTCAGTTTATTGGACCCGAGCCATTCTGCAGCTACTCGAAAAGCCGACAAGCAATGCGCATCAGGTTATGGGAGGACCAACGCAAGCAATCACACTGGACAAACACTCCAGGGTTAAGACAGGCAAAGAGGTTCATAACCTACTGAAAACAGACAACGGTAGTGCTGCTCTCACTGAGCAGACCAGATTTAATTCTGATAACAGGACTTATAACTGGTCACTGCCCCCTGGGCTACCACCTTAAAAAGTTGGGGCTAGCTGAAGATGACACCTGCCGCTTCTGTTTGGAAGAGGAAGAGGCAGCGGAACACATCCTCTGTCACTGTGAGGCCTTCGGCCGTTTCAGGCTCAGACATCTTGGTGGGGCTTTCACCACCAGACATAGCTAACGCTGCCCCAAAAAAGATCTTAGGTCTAATTAAGGAACTAAAGCTTAACTGGGTAGCTTAGATCTGGATCAAGTCACAAAAGATCATCATGGTCGTAGTGACTAAAGGATGTTGTTAGTCCTTGATCCGCTCTCTAATAATAATAATACGTATATGCTGAAAGTGTTGCATTATTATAACACCCTCCACAAAAACGTGCACGACGTTATCGAAGTGGTCTTTTCGATTCTCGACACTAGACCATGACGAGCAGTCTTATTGAAGTTACCACTTTGATATGCGTATTGTGGTCTGATTTTGAATGCATTTCTTTTTATTTCAATTTTTTCCCAATATTTCCTATACATACCATCCTGGCAAAATTATGTTCAAGAACTATTGCGTGTACAAGAAGGTTCGGTCTAAATTTATCATTAGATAAAAAAATTATCGATTCTTTAGCGAAACACCCGCAATGAAACATGAATTGATGAGCATAAAACTATCGTCGAACAGTCCATTAATTGTTGCATGATTTGTTCCTTTGCTAAGAAGACTGACTTACAATCAGCTTTCTGCTACAACAACCTTGAAACATGAATTTACTATTAATTCGATTCCATTTATCATTCTGCCAAACAAACGAAAAAAATTTCCTCAACCCTGAAATTCTTTTGTAAACATTTAATTGCAATAATCATAAAGCGCTGATCTAACCGCGAATAAATCAAATTCCAGGTCACACAACCATCGTAACCATAACTTGGTAAGAAAGGAAATTCCTTGGAAACAACAACAGCAGGATAACAACAACAACACAGAGTTTTCATACCACTACCAAATAGACAAGCAAGAAAATGTCTTCAAGTTTTCAAACAAATATGCCACCACCACCACCTCCTAAGCCCAAATCGAATCCGAATCAGGTTAACGGTAGCATTCCAGGTATTCAGAACGGCAATGGTCGTAGCAACTGTCACACGCCACCTCCGCCAGATAGAGAACAGGTCGTGATGACACCAAGAGGCAAGACTGCAAATACCACAGTAATCCTAATCGAAAGGAAACTGGTGGATGAAGTCAACGACAGGGTCCATGTAGCTGGTGGTGATCACACAGGAATTATCATCAATAAGGACCAACTTAAAGATCAAAAGAGTGCTAAGATTGCTGCCCAACTCAGTCTAGAATTTCGAGTATTTTTGGTCAGCTCAAACACAGGAAAACATTCGCAGGAATGTAGGACATTGCGATTTTGGTTCCGCAATTGGCTTAAAGATGAAGACAAGCAGGCACAGGTGTCTCAGGACTTTTTCCGTGAACTGGTCAGTCCTAAGGAGTTTCCAAGAGGTAGGTTTTTTGAAATTGTGTTCTGTCAAAAGTTTGCTGACTAGTTTTTTTCAATTTTTTCCAGATTATGTTGGATTTATTAAGAAAATTATGAAGCTCATGCAAAGAGGATATAGTGAAATCGAGTCATTGGAAATTGAACTGAAAATTATGGAAGAAACTTCAGCTCCTCCATCAAGACCGCGTGAGTATTTTTCGGATTTTAATGCAATTTTTATTTAATGTTTTGTTCAATCGGCTTTTTCAATTATTACGGATATTTTACAAGTGTTTAAAATTAAAAAATATATATATAGCTGATATAAAAAATTGATTGGATTAATCCAAGTATTAATCCAGAACAGTAAAATGATTTTACTGCAGTTATATTTCATATCCACTTTAATTGGTAAATGTTTACTATAAGGAAAATAGTGGCAGCAGAAAATAGTGAACATCTTTTTTTGTTTTTTATTTTATTTATTACTTAAGAAAAGTTTTCAATTGTTCTTTTAAAATAGCTTTTTTATTTATGTAGAGAAATAACATCGACAGATTACAGGTTTTTGTCTTCTGCAGAGCTAGGTTCTATGTACTTACTTGATTATTTAAAAAGGACCTCTACAGTTGCAGACAGTGAATTATAACACGCCCGACCTCAGCAGTGACACCGCATAGCATTTGTGGTTAATCCTTATTTAAATCTGTTTCACCGCTGATGCCTAGGTATATAAAAACTCAAAGCAATTAGTCAGTTAATGTGCGTTCGGTGTTCGTTTTATGTAACAGACTGAAGAATTAATTTATGTTTAGCCGCAATGCTATGGAGGTGTTTCTGAAATATAGGAAATCTGTCCAGTGAGTTGTTAAGATATATCAGGAACTTTGTTTGTGTTTGCCAGGCCTCTGTAAAGTATAAGGGCGTAGACGCCGTATTATACGCATTTAACGTCCATCTTCAGAATGTGGATAAGCAGCTGATTGAAAGGGATATTTGATGGCCAAAGTGGCTATCGCTTTATCTTTTGCGTATTCACATTTTTTCAATGTATGTGGGGCGTTTGAAAAGTTCATAGCCTAAGCAGGAAAATGAGAAGTTATAATTTTTTAATTAATTAATTTTTCAACGTATTCTCCTCCGAGTTCAATACACTTTTTCCATCGGCCTGGCAACGCTCCTATACCAGCTTTAAAAAAATCTTCAAAATATGCATCGACATATGACCTCTTTATTTGTGGAAAATTTTTGACCTCCTAAGTGGTTTTTAAGCTTTGGAAATAGATAACAGTCTGATGGAGCTAGATCAGGTGAATATGGGGCGTGGGGTAACAATGGATTCCTACCATGTTTTCATATTCAAGTACTTAATCACTGCACGACACTCGATTCTTTCCATTTAAAAATATCTTCACTGCTTGTTCGACGGGATCGCGTGGGGAATCGTAACGAATGCAAATAAACGAATGAAATGTTATACCGTTACTATTGAATAATGTAGCTTTAAAATGAGGGTAGTTTGAAAAATATATGACGTCCCGATCTACGTTAGGCTACGAACTTTCCAAACGCCCCTCGTACATACATTTTCTTTGCGAAGAAGCGGTGCCCGCCGTCGACGAGTTTTTCAAGCTTATTACAGGGAGTTTTAGGGATAGCTATTTTTGTTTTCGTAAGAAACCTAGTGTGCAAACTCCACACGCTTAACGTTCTTATAAATGCCAAGAGTTTAAAAAAAAATTCAATTTTTTTAGATTATCATTTATTTTTATATTTAATTCAATATAAGAATATTTTAAAAAAGATTTTTTTAAATGTACAAACACGATATTTTAAAAATTTTCTGCTGGCACATTACAACTTTAAACCGATAAACTTTTATTTAAGTGCATTTTAATTTTAAAAAATATTCACAAAATTATAGATAAACATGCAAAACTTACCTTCTGCTTCATAAATTATAACCGCAAACCTTCAGGTAGCCTTACCTTTCGCTTTCATTTTATTGCACTAATTTCTAACCGCAATCTGCACTTTGTTGAGATCATTTCTATGAAATAAATTTTATACTGATTTTCCTGTATACCTCATACAGCTAGAGACGGTTACATTATTTATTGCTACGGTGATTGCAATCGGAAATACGAAGACGCTCTATTAGCACAAAAGCAAACTGGTGATGGTGAGGATTTGATGAAATCTCTTTGGCTGGATATGTATAACGAAGGCAAATTAACAGCGTCTAAGAAAACTAAAACTAAAACTAAAAAATAACACAACATTGTGCTTTACTACATCTTTAACCATTAATTAACTTATTCCTTTATTTTTGTTGTTTTTTTAACTCTTAATGCTTCCTTTCAGTGTTACTTTGTTGGAATTTGGTTTTTACAAAATTGTTAAGTTTAACAGAAATTAAAAAATTTACAAATAAATTATTCAAGTTAATGTTTTGGTGTTGGTAATTTTTGATGTTTCTTCACACAATATTTTACTATTTCATCAGTTGGTTTTACCAAAGATTACGTATTTAGATGAGGTATACCTAAATGATTTCATGTTTCCGACCTGCAAAGTAAAAGCTCTAGAAAGCGTTTTAACGTCATTTATGATTTCAAGTTACTTAACGAAAGTTTAAAACTTAAAATTTTTACTAGAACGGTGTTCAAATTTGTACGCAATTTCAAGTGATATTTTGTTTTTTAACTCAATTTAACAGAAGTATAGAAATGAAATTTCCAATAATGAAGTGAACTGATCACATTGCTATAGCACCATATAATTTCAAAAGAGTCGATGAACTGTATAGTAAAGGTAGGCAGCCAGAACGCTGTTACAGTATTTCAATTCATTTGGAATTAAAATTGAGAAAGACCTTAAGTGGAGGACCCCACTTCTTATAGTGTCTTGAATGACCTTATAAAATGGTTTATTGATATTCGAAGTCATTGCAAAGATACAAGAAGAATTGTGGAGGACTTTAGCTCACTTTTCAAATGAACCGTAACAGTACCGAAAACTTTAAACGCGTTTTTCTCGAAACCATATTTTTCGAACTGAGTGCTACTTTTTCTCGGGAACCATTCAACGAAATCGCTTTAATCTTTTCGACTATGTCTAGAACTGTTTTCTCTATCGTGTAGCATAGGATTTTTTTGATATTTAAATTTTTCGATTTTTTGTAAACACTTTTATAGCAATTTTTTTTACGAAAAATGAAACTTTTTTTCAAACTCCCATCATTTTTGTAATTTTTTGCATTTCTTATGCTACACGATAGCTAGTCTCTTATATAGTTTAAGCAAGTCTAAGAGATTTTGTTCTACCTTGTTTCAGGACCGATCGTGCCTGGCACTACTAGAGGTGCTTTTTTTTGAACATCTCTTACGCCGAAGGCTACCACAGCTCCAAATAACAATATTTTTACTAATTTTTATTTCTGCTTTGAAACTTTAAAAAAATAGATTTTTTTTACATTTTTCGAAAGTAAATATATTTAACAATATTCTCTCAAAATTTTAAATCAATTCAATTAGTCTAAGTATACTTTTCCGCCCCTCAAACGTAACTACCTCAGCGCACTAATTCGACACGGTGACCCACGCGCTGACTTTGAACGCGTTTATATCTCAAAACTACTTTTTTACACCGCTTGGTCCTTAAATTTCCAAAACTACTGAACCGATTGTGATAAAATCTTAATCACCTATTCTGTACACTTAGAGCAACCGACTGAACTAGAACTATTTAAAATTTTTGATTTTTACTATTTTTTTAATGGTAAAATGGCAGTTTTTTATCTTCCTTCTGTTTTTCGCCGCCATTTTGTTATTTTTGTATGTACCTTAAAAAATTCAGTTCAGCCGGTTGCTAGTGATATATTGAATCTAAAAATTTAAAATTTTTCTGTTTTGGATGGCCCATTTTTAAAATTTCTACACCAGCGCAGACCCACCTACTAATCGAAGCGTTTTATTCAAATGGTGTTTTTGTGCGTTAAAACTGCATAAAATATGTAATTTTTTTTTTATGTATTTCAAGAGTATATTTATTAAGCATAACAAACCCTACATCAATATCTTCATTCATAATCTCATAAAAAATTCATAAAATTTTCCTTTTTTCGAGCGCCCAAAGTAGAATACTGCCTTAAAGGATCCACTCTACTGTTAAAATGCTAAATTCGCATGCTCATTTTGATATGATATATAAAAAGAACTACCGAAGAAATCAATTTAATTTTTTGTATGTTTGAAAAAAAAATTTATGTTTAGATATACATATAAAATGAAAAAAAAATACAAAATGGCATAGCCAGGTTATCGTGCATATGCCGACGAAATTTATTTTTTGCGGTTGGCAATGCATAGATCGTGGTAGTAGTGATCTGAAACATTAATATAAAAAATATTTCTTTAGTTTAGATTAGATTATAAAAATAACCTGAATTTAGAGCTTTCTTATTGACAAATGTTTGAAAGTCCGAGTGTCGATTTTTAGGTGTTTTCGAAGTGTAAAAATTGTTACCAAATAGTGAAAAATTTACATTTATGTTTACCTTAGGCTATTTCCATAGCAAAATGAGCGCTAACTATCTTTGTAAAATTTGAAGACGATCGGTTGAGTAGTTGTCTGTTTTGTGAAAAACGCCTTTAAAGTTTGCACAAGATATTCATGTGTTATATTTGCTGTGCCGGAAATCTAAATGTATACTGAAGAAATAATTGTAGTCTATTGCGTTTTCGATCGCTACGTTTCCCTTTTTTTATTTTGAGAAAGCATGATAACGAATTTTCTGTGATGTAAACCGCCACAAATCTAAATGTATACTGAAGAAATAACTTTAGTAGCTAGTCGAAAACAGAGGAGGGCCATGGTCGCTTGAAATGTGTATAGGATGAAAAATTAAGGAGATATCAATTCAATATTTTAAGAGATCTGTTGTTGAGTACTGTTTTTTAACAGTAGAATGCCTCCTTACGCTTTAATATTAAGGCATGAAGATCAGTATCTTCGTCGTTCAAAAAGAAATCCGTTTACATTAATCGGTCACTCTCAGTTTTTGTTCAATATGAAGGTTACATTTGGTTTTATTACGACCTAAACATTATGGGAATTTCCAAAATGGAGATTTTAATGGAAACACTCATCTTGAAGCAGTTTGAATTCACTTCGATGACAATTCGACGTTTGACCATCCGTTCGTCTACGACCACCATAATTCCCAAATGGTTCAAGCGATTGAGCTAAACTTTTGCATTACTTCTTGATCCCATTAGGCTCGTTTTAGCATCGGACAACCGAAAGTGGGTGGTGAAGTCTGCATTATTACTCAAAATTTATGATATTTCAAAGTTTTCTCGAGTTTTTACATTTTTTTTAGAAATAATACATGAAAATTATAATTTATGAAAAAACATTATAAAGTCGTATTCTCCAGATGTTTAAATTTGGGAACTAAAACCTCAAATATGAAATGGAGCTAACGAGCTAATTAACAAGTTTCGATTTATATTTCTAAAAAAAATTTTAGTCTGCACGGGCGAAGCTTTGATAGGATAACATGCTGCCAGCTAGTGTGCCTTATAATTCATACTGCCGTAGTTGTGACCAATCTAGAGACCACTCTTTGCTTTACTTGCAAGTGATTGGCACTAGCTGACGCCAGGAGTTTTTCGATAATGTTAATACAATTTCAGTGAAAAAGTATCTAGACCAATTTCTATGTTCTTATGGTTAGCCTTAGCACAATACAGTCCCAGCATGAAATTCATAGCACCAAACGAGGCGAGTTCTGTTATATTAGTACGTTTTAGTCGTATTTAAAATCCCAGCTTGAGTAAGGCTTGCGTTCACCCCCTAAACAGCAAATGGCACCATCTTGGAAAAAAGAGTAAAAACGTATTTCATACTTTATTGCAGTTTTTTTAAATTTTCGTTCCCGCTGCCCTTGGTTAATAATTAGATTTTATCAATATTTTAGAGCACAAACTTCCCTACAACTTTTACTTAAACATTCTTATTCCAAGGTTAATTGCTTAAATGTGCATCCCTAGCAAAGCAACATTTGCAAATTAATTTTTGCATCAACGCTTAGGACAAGTCTAAATTTTACCCGTAGATTACACTGCCCTGCAAGATTTTACCCCTGGACAATGAATAGTTGTTTCTGAAGTAATTTCTCCCGCAGAATCCAAATCCGGGCTCTATCACGTCAGGTTTTTGAGATATTCTAACCTAAAAGTGCAAAAAAAAACACTGTTTTTTTTACATATTTGAGGTTATGTAGCACCGCGTATTTTTTTTTCAAAAACCCGTTTTTACAAAAGATTGTCACAAACATGAAAATTTCAGAATGCGATATATCGGCGAAAAAAAAAGATATTTGAGCAAACTCAACGGCATTTGAAAGAGGAAAACTTGTACTACAAGATCCCACGCATGGTTTTTTTGGAAACAAATAAGTCCGCGGTGCTATATAACCTCAAATATGTCAAAAAACAGCGTTTTTTAGGTTAGAATATCTAATAAACCTGACGTGATAGAGCCCGGATTTGTATTCAGCGGGAGAAATTATTTCGGAAACAACTATTCATTGTCCAGGGGCGAAATCTTGCAGGGTAGTGTAATCAACGGGTAAAATTTAGACTTGTACAGTTAAGCGTTGATGCAAAAATTAATTTGAAAATGTTACTTTGTAACATTTGGGTAGTGTTATTTATGTTTCACACGAGGTAGACTCTCTCACACGTTTGAGGTAGACCCTCTCTCTCTCTGGCTCCTTTAACCCCATGTGGCGCATATGGCATCTACTACACCAACTCTCCACCTGGTCCGGTTCTGTGCCAACGCCTTCAACTGCGGCCTCGATTTGTTGATTTGAGTACCTTCCTTCCCTACGAAAGAGGATCCATGTGATGCGCAGTCGTCCAATTCGATGTCTACTTTGGGTTCCGTGTGGGTTCCAATCTAGAGCCTGTTGTGCGATATTTTTAGTTCTTTTCTTGTTCGCCTGGAGATATTATTATTGTGCCAGATCTCAGCAAGAGTACTAAATGCAACTCGAGTCTTATTGATGCAAGCCTGTACATCAGCTTCAGCTCTGCCGTCTGCTGTAACTATACTTCGGCTATAGTATATTTTATCCACTTGCTGCATTTGCTGCTCTTCAACATAAATTTCATTTTGTCTCCTGGAGTTCAAGCTCATAAGTTTGGTTTTTTCAGCATTGATCTTAAGCCCTGCTCTGCGATCTTCTCTGCTCAGGACTTCGGACATTTAGTACTACATGACTCTGTTTGTTGCACAATACGTCATTAATGACGATCTGGAAAAGCAAAAGAGACAGTATGCAACCTCTCACTCTGTTCAACACTTATAAGAGCTCCGACATTTTTCCCTTGTGAAGGACCTGACACTGGGACTCCTTTATTATGGTAATAATTTTTTCTGGGATGCCTCTCCTACGTAAAGCTGCCCATATATAGGTTTATACTGCATTTTTAAAGTAAATTCACTATTTTCTTTATCATTAATGGATCAATTATCAATTGTACTTCGTTCACTTCAATTATCTTTCAGTCATATTCCTGATTCCTCTCAGGAGTTATTCCAGCTCAATTAATAGTGTAAACTAGGAACGATAATATTTGTAGTGGAGAAATTGTACAAATTATCTTCTTACCATTAAGTTTTCTCTAAATTTTACTTTTTATTTCAGAAAACCGGTAAAAATGACAAAAAAGTATAGTAACAATTAAAAGAAGACTAATCATATTAATTTATTGCTACTTTTTACAATAGTTACGGTGAGAAGAAAGTGGATGTGATTTGAAAATTGAAATATGATCACATTTGATTCCAATCACATATCAAAGATTTATCGGAATAACTTTTAAGTGAGATCACTAAACAAATTCAATTCTTGATCTCGATGTTAAACCGACGGGGTCTATAATTTTTTTAAAGTCCGAACTATTTTATTTCCTGTAATATTGATAATAACTAATTGAAAGGTAGAGGAGAAGATAATCGCGCTAAACCCGGTTTGCCCTTTATTTTTCCAAGATGCCTGCCGATATTTTTGGGAAAACCTCTTGGACTGCGATTAGAGTTCGGTTTTTTCAGTGTCTGCCCCTTTCCAAAGCGTCTGGGTTCTGATCACATCAGTCCTGGCTTAACAGCTCGTTAAAACATCTCAAACATTTAAGAAATAAATCCTGGAGGAGGATTTGCTCCTAAAGAAATCAAGCAATACCATTTACATAACTTACGCTAATTTACGCATCTGTTCATGTCAGCCCTTCGTACAGAGATTTCTTAGAAAGAATAAAATCGAGGGCGCGTAGCTCAAGCGGATTTGGAATTTTATTAATTCCAAGCATAACTCCGATGGCTTTGCGTTTCGAGAATAGAGAAAGCAATAATTCTCTTATTGTTATCAATCTCTTTAGTAACTTTTTCAAAGCTGTGTTTCTTAAAAACACCTGTGATATTAGTCACATAAGAACCTTATACTCGACGACGCCTTGTTCCTAAAACTATTATCTAATCTGGCTGATAATTTCTCGTGTGGCCCCTGACCTCAGCAAGGTTTTTGCCTGGATTGCCGTAGTATTCTTTTTTATAAACTAATTCTAATTTTGTCAAACGGGTGAAATCCTATTTATGACATCGAACTTAACGAGTTCGCTCTCATGATTTATACTCGAATATTATCGAGATTGTGTCTGCTGTACCGCCGAGCAGCTATCTCGGTTCATTACTTTTTATAATTAACGACTTGATCTTACGATACCTGGCGAGTACTGTTCATTGCTAAATTCTTATATAGATGCCTTTAACAGATGGTGTACCATAAACCATTTAATTTTGCACGTCACAGTTTTTCACGTAAAAAGTGTCCACAGACTTTTAATTTCACAAATAATGTTCTTTGAGTAGATTGGACAAGACTTACGATTTTGGCGTCTGGATCAATTCTCCAGGTACCTTTTTACCGAACCAACTCATCAATATCTCGTCTGTTTAATATGAGCTGTGATCGTATCGAATTTCGCATGTCTAAAAATGAAGTGAAGTCTATATTATACTTCGTTAGGGTTTAGTTTTAAATTTTAAGCTTTAGTTGTAAGATCTTAAAAGCAAACAGTTATTTTATGAATTTCATAAAAATAAATGTAAACTTATAATTATGGTACTTCCCCTACAATATATTAAAAAAAGTATTTTCCCGGAATTTTTCCGGATTCCACCATAATTTTGCACTAAAGATTGGACTAACTCTTCTATTCTATGATAAATGGTTGCCTGACATTTTAATTATCATACTGATTTAAAGTTTTAGAGACATCGCCTTTTTTCTTCTGAAAAGAACAAAATACCTACTACAAAGCAAAAAACAATTCGTTTGCCATCTATTCGTAAAGAAACTGAATATACTCGAATATGCAAATGGATACTCTAATGGGTGAAATTTTCTAAACGATTCCCTAACAAATGGATTTAAAATTGCACGTTTGTTTCCTAAATCGAATTAATATTCAATGCATATTTTTTGTTCCCTTAGTAATAATAGACAGATCGATATTTTGAAAACTTTTTATTAAGAGACTGTCACCTTTAAGGCTTGCGAGATGAAACTAACAAACTTTCTCTGCAGCCCTCAAACCAACAACGATGACAGCGTGTATCCTCTTTTCTAATTTATTTTAATATTCAATCGTCTGCACCTTAATTAACTTTACAGCGACTGTCGAGGTTGTATCCGCCTTGAAAGTCAATCTATTTTGCTTTTTTTCCAGCTTGCATTCTGCATAAATCTTTCGCTTTATCTTTTGTGAGTGTCTTTTGTTTGAATGTTCAATTTACCCAATAAAATCAGCATCAAAAATGACAACAGCAAAAATATGACTACATTAAAATGATTTTCTTTTTCCCCAAACAGTTTCAATGGAAGAGTCCCAATTTGATGTTCCACCACTGACACAGGAGAGGATTCTTGAATTAATCGAGCAGGCATATCCGAACCCGATTACTCCAGAAGATTTAGCTAAGTATGTCTGAAGTGCCAACAAATTTTTGTCCACTTGATTCACATTTTAATAATTTGCAGGGATCATGGTTGGAACGAAGAGGATGTTCTCCAAGTTATTATTTCACTCAAAAACAGAGGCCTAATTAAGTCGATGGAATATAATTCATACACAAGAATTCATCACGAGGATAAGGAAATCAAGGTAAGTTTAAAATGTAGTTCTAAGTTCCAGTAGATTGCAAGCAAAAAACTTATGCTTGTACTACTTGAATGGAGAATGTTTGCATTAGGTAAATACTTGAATAGAACGAACGAACGAGTTGTAAGAATTCAAAGCATCTTTTTCGGAATCCTTCAAAACTTGCAGGTACAAAAACTGAGAAGTGTTTACATAGTCGAGATGAAAAGTTTTCTAGAAAGTGCAAATGAAAGTTAAAGAATTTCAAAACTTTCATAAGCAAGTAAGCCTAAACCTTGCGTTATTGCGTTTCCATGTGAAATCACAACCGATCGATGAATTAAATCCCTCATCGATTTTGGCTTATTGCATCACTTTAACGCTTTTTTATGCAAGCCAGCAATAAAAGTGTATATTTAAAGTTGTTTTTAAGCTCGGAAAGTGTTTGTTTTGAAGTAGGCTTGCGACTTTATTAGTTTTTTCGCATCTTTTAACGCGTTTAGACCGTTTAAAAAGAAACATGGAGGTCGAGATCGATAAATTGTTTCATACGGTTTGGATTTACATCCTGGAATGGGTTCGTTTCGTACTTGTCGAAATATTTTGCTTAATCAAGGTATTTACGACAATATTGAACTTTAAAGTAGTTTAAATTTTGGAGTGATTTAGTTGAATTTGTTTGCGCACAGAAAATATTAGGGTGTTATAGTTACATCAAGTAAAAGCTGGCCCTTTTTGGAGGCTAGTGAATTTTAAACAATGAAAAAACTTTTTACAACACTTCAATGGATTTAGGAAAAATTTTGTTGTTGGTGGAAGTCTCGGCCAGTTAAGTAAAGCTAGCTCACTTTCTGTGGTTTCACACTAGGTTTAAAGGCTGCTTTAAATATAATAGTTCTCAACTGCCAATTAAGTAGTGCTCTTTTGCAATCGTTGTCTCGAATCGGGTGAAATTGTTCTCCAGCCCCATGCCCCACAAGGGGTTACGGCAACTAGAAAAAGTGCTCCTTTTAGGGTTCCGTAGAAAATAAGGACCTATAGTTTCGGTCTGTCCGTCCGTCGCTTTCCCATCCTCTTATTTATATACCTATTTAGCTGAAATTTGATTAACCTACGGGCGTAGATTAATTACCCAAAAACAGAGATGAACAGATTTTTGGAAAAATATTTTTTACACTCCCTCCCACTAAAAAGTGTACGTAAAATTTTTTTTAACTTACTCCATTGAGTGACGTGTTTTAAGGCAGGTTTCCTAAAATGCAACCCAAAATGTCTTGAAATATTTTGATTTGAACTCTTCAGTCACGAGATATTTGCTTTCAAAGTCGTTATTAAAGCGTTTCGGTCTAACTTATAAACTATCGATGCAAAAGTTATACATGAAAAAAATCCCGCATGTACCCTTTAGTTAGTACTTTCACTGAAAACTATAACAAAAATAGTTTACGAACAATGTAGAAATAACTCTACGGAACACTATCATCTTCCTAAATTGTGTCTAGGGTGCTCGAAGTAAAGACAATAAGTAAGCGTCCATAAATTTCGTCTAGCACTTTTTAATATTTCCCCTCCTTTTTTAATTGTGCCAAGCAAAAGTAATAATTTTGGAAAATATCATAATGTTCTTTTACGGAGATGTAAAGTTATTTTACAACAAAATTATGTAATGAAAGCAATTCTTGTTCGAGTCCTCCTGCAATTGTTTAAAAATACCATACGTTTTTAAAAAAATTTTGAAAATTTGCCGCAAACACTTATTTCAAATTTTTAAATTTACCCCCTCCACCCCCGGTCTAGCTACATTGAAATTTTTTAAAAACAGAATACTTAGAACTAAACGGGGATGACAGCATCACGTCTATGTGCTGTAAGTGTGATCAGCGGCTGATCGAACTAGAGAAATAAGGAAAGTTTGAGGTTTGAGGTTGTGTCCGCTTATTTCCAACCACTACCTTTTTTTTACGATGTGGCCAAAGCCTAGGGGACCATCCTTTGATGCGTAAGCACGGTTTTGGTCGGACGGGAATTAGGGTAGGGAAGTGAGGAAACTTGAATGTCTTGTTTTTGCATTTCTGTGAGCTTGACAACACCCCAGAGACGGAGTGGATTATTTTTTAATTTCTTAATAAAAACTGACGACCTGGTCTCGAACCCGGGACCCATGGCATGGGTCATGGGATCAACGAATTGATCCAACCCCGTCTCCTATCCTGGAATAATTTTTCAGAAGGGCAGCACAATTTTTAGATAAAATTGGATCTTTGCGCAGATTTTTTTTAAATGTCATTGTATATAATAATGCAGAGGAAGTAGTATTATAATAAGTTTAAAATTATTAATAAGATTTTAAGTCGTCGGTGGAGGTGATAACGTTTGGGCCTGACAATCTGGGTTCGGATTCCACCGACGGCGACACATAGTTGTTTTCTGCTAACAGCAGATTACGATAAAAAGGCCATGGGGGGGTTGCAGAAAAAATTTCAGTGGTTCGAAATCCAATTTAAATTGTAGGTCCACTTGTAATCGTTGTCTCGAATCGGGTGAATTTCTTCTCCCGCCCTATGCCCCGCAAAGGGTTGCGGGAACTAGAAAGAGAGAGAGAACTCCTAAGAAGAAGCCCTCACTACTACATTGAGGGAAATGCTGACGTTTGCCTAACTTACTGCCATTCCTGCTTAGTTTTAGCCTATTGTCAAGAGAAGATCTTTGATTAGTTATATTAACACTGCCTTATATTTTCATCATTTTAACTCATATTCTTACAAATTTTGATTATATTTTTCCATTTTAGGTTGTCAAACAAATGCCAACCATTGCATCGAATAAGCAGCCGACCATTGCTATCATTACAGCACAATACTGTGAAAAATTAGCCGTTGATGCAATGCTAGAAAATAAAGAAACCTTTGTCCGTTACACCACTGTAGGTAAGTGAAAAACACTGAACTCGTCTTTGCTTAACTAACTTGAAAAACCAATTGCATGAAAGATGACGAGTGATTATTAAATTTTATTGTAAAGTAAAATTCTAATTGATCCAGATCACAAATAATCCAGAAAAAATTTTTTTAATCCTTCTAATCCTCCTTACCTGGCAACATTTCATGTAGATTCTGAGCAAATTTCTAAAGTTGAGAATTCTTTAGAGCGAAACATGAGAACTTTAGAAAGACTGAGGAGAAGACGGCGTTTTGGTAAGAAATTGAAAGGAACAAAATATTGCGATGCACCATTTTTATGTTCGTTTTGTATCATGGTCAGTGTTGTTCACATATCACGAACTTGTGTTGGAATTGGATTCACATTTAAATACACCACAGAATGCTTTTTGGGAACTTTATGAACTTTTTGTCAAAATATATTACGTTTGTCCTTTTTTTCTATATTCATAAGAGTTTGTTAAACCAGGATAAATTTTAAACTAAGTCTTCAAATTTTGTATGATATTTACAGTTGGTGCATGCTAATAGATTGAATGGCTAGTCCTACAGAGAAAGTTATTACATCAACATTTTAGCAGAGCAAGTACATGATCAATTAATGTAAACCATAGAAATATATGCCGTCGTTGGTGTAAGGAATAACGTGCTCATTGGAGTCATAAGTGCGAAAACCCAGTAGCGGTGACCCATGGATGTTTTCTGCTGGCAACAAATCACGCTAATATGGCATTGGGGAGCGCACAATCCTGCTTGAAAACCCCATTTATTCAGAAAATTATTCTTATTATAACCTTAGAAAAATAAGGTAAAATGCTTATAAAGCATTAAGTCATATAACCTTTGAAAATTTCCATGCCATGCAGAAACTGAAAGGAGTGAAGTTTTTTCAAAGGAAGATTCGATTTTTAGCATTGCGAATAACAGATATGATTTTGTAACGACTAACACTCCCGCTTTTCAACATGAAAAGTATCCTCCGGAATAACAATTAAGCTTCAAGCCTTTGTCAAACGGTGCCTTCGGCGCATCGTTAATTTTCAATGGCTGGAGCGAAGACCTACGCAGACTTACAGGCTAAGACGGAATATATAGATAGTGTTCAAAGACAACAGTGGTAAGAAATAGACCACATGCTACGAAAAGAGCATCAATAGGCTCTAGATTGGACCCGTAGGGGACCCAAGGAAGACGCTGTAGTGGACGGATACGTGCAACACATCGAGAAGATCCGTAGAGAGGAGGGTACCCAAATCAACAAATCGTTGCAACAGTTAAAGGCGTTGGTGCAGAACGGGACCAGAGTGAGAGTCGGTGTAGTATACGCCCTATGCCCAACAAGGGGTTAAAGGAACAAGAGAGTTTTTAAAACGCTTCCACCCATATTAGGCAAGATTTCGAGAAGAAATTAACGGGTACGTGTTTAACATGAGACTAGATTAGACCTCTGGTAGTTTACTTGATCATTCAAGCTGTATACAAAATTCACTGAACCACACGTCAACGTAGCATCAAACAAAGAGCTACTTTATTGGAATAGTCAAAATATGAATAACTAAACAAAACAATCAATCGCAATGAAAGTACGAACCATGTGTACGAATGTACAAAATAAGTAAAAAGGGTTACTGGGTATTTCTTATGCTGAGAAACAAGAAAGAAAGTGAAAGGAAAAAACAGTGAGAGTACATCATGTTAAGTGAGCATTGATAAGCTATGTATTGACAGTGCCTGAGTTTTGTATATTAAAAGGAAGATCATTCCATAAGCGAATCACTTGGTCAAGGTAGGATCTTTTCGTGACCAATTTATTGCATCGCGAAGTTGTTTTTTTTATACGATGTGGCCAAAGCCTAGGGGCCAACCCTTCGGTTTTGCCCGGAAGGGAATTAGGGTGAGGAAACTTGAATGTCTTGTTTTTCCATTACTGCGAGCTAGACGCAGCCCAGATACGTAGTGGATTATGTTAATTTCGTAATAAAAGCTCACAGACCTGATCTCGAACCTGGGACCCATGGCATGGTGGTCTTGCCGTTTAACGAATTGATCCATCTCCGCCTCCATGCGTTCAGATGTTGTAAACTGAAAAATAACTCTGAGGTACTACGGCTATCGAGTAAAGTAGATTATATAGAAATATTAGCGCCATTTGTTTTAAATAAAAAGTCAGAGGACAACCGATCAAACGATGCCTATAAGGTGAGATATGGTCGAACGTCCTGATCGAGGGAAAGCTAAGCTTCCGAAAGTAAAATGAGGCAATATTAACGTTTCCACCAGTGATAGTCGTGTACTACTGGGTAATGTGTTAGCCGAGAGCCAAACTCTTGGCAGCCCAGCACAAATCTTATTAAGCCTCATATTTACATTATCACAGCAGCTCATATTACGGCTCAATACAATTCCAAATTGGACACCTTGCTCAGTACAGGCAAAGAGATTCCATTTAGGCATATCGAAGAAATATTATTAACATTAAAGGTACTATTATAAAACATGATGTATTGGGACTTCCCAGGGTTCAATAACAACGGAGATAGATCAATTCGTTGAGCGGCACGACCACCATGCTATGGTTCCCGGGTTCTCCGCGTGAGTTTTTATTAAGAAATTAAAATAATCCACTCTGTCTCTGGGCTGTTGTCTAGCTCGCAGCAATGCAAAAACAAGACGTTCAAGTTTCCTCACTTGCCTTATCCTTATTCCCTTCCGGCCAAAGCCATGCTAACGCACCAAAGGGTTGTCCCCTAAAATTTATTGTTCGTTGACCAATTATATATCCTTCCAGGTCAGAGTTTATACATACAATACAATCATCAAGAAGGCCGATGGGTCTGCTTAAGTATAATGTACATCGTCGGCATAGAGATGAATTTTCACATCGTGTACCATGCTCGGTAGATCATTAATAAATTTACCAAACAGTAATGGACCTAGTATAGATCCCTGTAGTACGCCACGCAATAGAGGTTGAGCACTGGATAGTTAATCATTTATTTTAACTCTTTGACATTGACTAGATAAAAAAAACATGAATTTATTACGTGGAGAACATATCTACTAATAAACGGAAACATCAGCTTAATGAAACGTGGTGATAGGTTGTCAGGTCCCACAGCATCAGATTTGATGGAATACAACGCATGAGTAAGTTCATCTAACTACTGTGGTCTCTAGGTGAATAACCTTATGCCAGATTGACAAGCGTAGCAAGGTGTGACGCTTGAACTTTCCGGGGGCAAGTCAGCAAGCATTAACCTCTTACGGTTTGAAGGCACAATTACATCCTCGCCATAAACCCCAGCCTGCCGTAAATTACGCCATAAAGTTCCCGACCCAAGACTAGTATTACGTTTGCTGAATTAGCTCTGTTTCGAGCAGTTGTACATATATAGTAATCGGACTTCATTCGATTTAAGACATCTATAGTAAACTTTTTAAAAACTCGAGCGACGTGAGAAATGTAAAAAAATTTCTCAACACGATCAGCGTTTCTGATAGAGAAAAACTAAACTCCTTTGGCTCTTCCTCAACAGCAGCACCAAAGGGTTAGTTTTTCTTTTGCTGCTGGACGCTTTCACACGAAACCGAAAACAAAATCTTAAGCCTTCTTAATCTTTTTCTTTATCAGAAACGCTGATCGTGTTGAGAAATTTAGTTATATTTCTCACGTCGCTCGAGTTTATAAAAAGTTTATTTTGGATTTTTCGCAAATTCACTCGGGTCAAGTGTGAATTTTGTGCATATTTTGTACGTATTTTACATCTATAGTGTTGATATAAGTGCTCTCGCTCAGCAATAAGAACCCGAACTCTAGGGGAAAACCATGCGCAACCCCCGAACGTATTTCGTTTTTAGAGGAACATAGTTTTAAAATGCTAACCATAATCTTAATAAATTAAAAAACCTTTAACCAAGAATAGAAATATTTAAACAGTTTTTTTTTTTAAAAAAGCATGTAAAACGAAAAGGTGCAAATTTATCAATTGTGCTCTATAAATTTTCGCTATTTTTTATTGCGAGAAATATTACTCATTAAGTCTAGAACTAGAATAAATTAGATAAAATTTGTTCGACATATACATATTAATCACCAGAAATGAAATGGAATTCATAGAATCAAATCTACAAAATATTTCTAAATATCTATTTACTAAATTGTTCTCATAAAGCTACACAGCACCATTTTACTCTGAATGTATGTGTTTAAACTGCACCTTATACTTCTAACGCACTTCTTTCCAATATTTCATAAAAATTCCGTCTGCTTTGTGTGCTTTATTTTGTACAGTTTTTCATTACTTTTTCTTAAACATAAAAATAAAAATAAAAAATTTAATTACTTTCTATAGGAGAGTCTAATGTGTACACATTGGGTAATATTGGAGCTCATCGAATAGTTAGCACAAAATTACCATCGGTGGGAAGCACTAGGGAAGCTATGACAGCGGCCGGAAATACCACGACAAGACTATTGGGTACATTTCAAAAAGTCGATTATGTTTTTATTGTTGGTGTAGCGGGTGGTATACCACATTACACTGACTATAAAAGACATGTTCGTTTAGGAGATGTTGTCATTTCACATCCTGACAGATCAAAATCATTTATTAATGGGTAAATATTATTTTCAAACAAAATAAACGTTTATACTTAATATTTCATCTTCTTTTTAGGAACAACAACAAAGGCGACAAGGCATATGTTTATGTTTACAGTACTGGCGAAGAAGTCAAAACGTACTATCCCCACAATGATAGTCTTCAACAAATTGCAGAAAGTTTACAAGGAAATTCCTTTAGTAAAAAACCATGGGAAACCTATCTTAAAGATGGCCTACTAAATCTACAAAACAAGACAGATAGTGATTTTAACAGACCGGCAGCGAATACAGATAAACTTTACATGAACATCGGAAATCGAGAAGTTATTGAAGTTGCCCATCCACTACCCATGGATACTGTAGACGGTCTTCCTAAAACAAGACTTCATTTGGGTCCAATTGGATCTGGAAGAGATTTAGTGCGATCTGATAATCTTCGAACAGAATTTTCTAAAAAACACGGGCTTCTTGCTACAGACCTCGAAATGAGTTCGGTGCTCGATAGCATTATAGGAAACTGTAGAGACAGTTTTATTCTTGTTAAAGGTAATTTTCGTAAATTGTTATTATGATATTATATGAATTCAAAAAACTTTTTTGATATTAGGTATATCGGATTATAAAGATGGAATGTCAACAAGAAAATGGCAAAATTATTCCTCGTTAGCTGCTGCTGCAGTTATGAAAAGTATAATTTGTGGAATGGATGCACCAACAAATGTTTAACCAAAAGCTTTACGAAAAAAATCTTGAATAATTTTAGAATTGCATTTATAAGTCTACTGAATTGAAAATATTTTGTTTAACCGAAGCAAATGATTAGAGAGTGTGCAGATGAAATAAGTATTTTTTAGCTCTGACCATACATATATCGATGAATAGCAAACTGCTTTAGAATGTGTCAAAGAAGATATTTATGAATCTCCAACAAAAGACAACATGTAAATCTTTTACAAATATAGAAGTATCTTCGATCCCGATCACGGGATATGAAATTTTGATTCGAATACTGTAATGCATACTTGCGATAAACCTGTATAGATAAAGTATGCCTTCTAAAAGTACTGCAGAATTCTTTTAAATCTTTTTTCTTCCAATAAAATTAATTAATTCTCACAAGAAAGCTTCTTAATTTGAAAGTCAATATCAATAAGTTAAAAAATTTAGACAAAATTATCGCTATTAATGCTTTAGAATCACCAACTTCATGAATGAGCTTTTCATAAAAAACCTCAACAACAATTTGTACTTGTTCACTAGAAGTGAATTTCAATATTTATTTCATTTGCAACACGAACATCTCTTAAAGTACGCAGAGATTAGACGAAGAAAGTGCTTTTAAATGAAAAAATCTTAAGTTCGCAAAAATTAACCAACTTTTTATCATAAATAATTAAATAATAGGAAATAGCAAGGAGTTACATACATATATAAACAAATTATTCATTCCTCTCGTTTAAAGAACGATTTAGCATTTGTGAAGAAACAAATAATCCGAGGTTCCCTAATATTTTTTTCTTTTCGTTAGTTGAAATACGTTTTTCGTGTGAATATGTTTTTTTTTTATTTATATACTTTTTTATATTTATATGTTAAATAAATCATTTAAACAAAAATTGAGTTTTTAAAATAAGCTTATCACTAGTGTGTAAAAGAAACCTATAACCCTTTGCACTCGGGGCCTTTTTATTGTGGAGAAATGAGCAACTCGACGATGGGTTTTCTCTGGATTGAAGTATGTACTGACGAGTTGAATCAATTGAGTGGCGAGTCAGAGCCGCTTCTCGACTGCAAGGGGTTGATTTGACAATGTCACAATTTTCTTGCTATCATTACCACGTACTTAAGTCTACCTCGGAACTTGGATAATTTAACTATACGAATACTAGTTTGTACACGAACAAATACTAATATTAACTAATAGCCCTCCACATTACCTATTGCTACGTTATTAAGGTATGTAATCTTTTTCCTAAAATTATAAATATTGTTGCGATTCTATTGTAGGCAAAGGAGACACAAGAAAAAAAATAAAATTAAAATAAAACAAAAAGAATTAATTGGACGGTTTTTAGGAGGAGATTGAACCATTTATTATGGAATTGGGGTAAGTTCACTTATTAAATAAACCAAATTTCTAACAAAAAGCCAAAAAATAGTATTAATAAATCGTAGATAGAAAACATTTGTATTCTTTATTTAGAAGATATTCGAAAGATATTCATGTACCGTATAAATAAATAACTCAATAATAATTCTATTAAAGTTTGACGGTGTGACAATATTGTTATTTTATCGAGTATATGGGCAGGCACTACGTGTCTCGAAAAAGTAGTGATAGATCGTAGCCTGTCTAGTTCGCAGAAAAAAAACAAGACATTCAAGTTCCCTCATTCTCTTTACCCTAATTCCCTTATGGACGAAGACGTGCTAATGCATCATAGGGTTGTCTCCTGGGCATTGGCTAAATCATAAAAACAAAAACGCTGAAATCATATAATGTTCATATTCCTTTTAAAACCTGAACGTAATGAGGAGACAGCGTTCAGCTCTCTATAACAGAACATTTGCGTGTGATAATGAAACCAAGATATACGATATTGATATTGATGCTGATATAACACAACCACCCACTTTATTGCTTTAATGTCCAGTACACTTTCTAATGTGTACTTTATTAAATCATAACTTCTTGTACAGTTTAACTTTACAGTAACTCTGTCTATGGTTAAATGTTAAAGGAGAATTCTTATACAAAGTGTTCCCAGAAGAACTATACTATACTGGATATTGTTGAAGAGCAAAAATTGCAAGTTCTGTCTGCGGCACTATTATACAGATAATTGGTTACACACCTTGTTTTGCATAAATATGCAACTTAACATTGAAACTTCGACGTGAGTCAGTTTACAAGTAATTTATAGATTTAAGTTTGTCTTTCAATGAAATTTTATCTCATTTTGATTAAACGAACCATAATAAAGTGCCAATTTTATGAAGAAGTATTTAAGAGTGTAAATTCAAATTGATTAGTGATATAAGAGTCTCCAAAAATATTAATCACAGAAAGAAAAAAGTGGTATGTTTGAAGTAGAAAATATAAGTTCGTGCAATAGCATAGAAACGGAGTAGATTTGTTTTTAATTTTAATTAAAAACTCATGTAGAGACCGAGACTCGAACCCTGGAACCATAGCGTGGTGATCGTGCCACTCAACTAATGAACCATATTCGTCAAATAGCTGACTTCTTTAAAATATCAATGTTCAAAAATACAAGGTATAAACCAGAGTTCTGCACAGGTACTTGTTTTACAACTTGTACGTACTTGTACCTACACGTTTAATGTTCCTGAGTTAACTGCAGAACTGTATCTGCACAGGTCAGGTATAATAACTCAACTTGTAACTGCAGGTATAGATAAACAGGTATATTTGCAGGGACAGATAACTGGTAAAGCAAATAAACAAGTAACTGTTACCTTGACTATAGAAGAAATTTGTTTGTGAAAAGACAAAATGCGCTTAGTAAATTTCATCGCTATTTATATTTTGGTAATAAACAAAAAGTCCTCACTTTACAGTTTTATAAGTATATACGAGTGTTAATCAATAACAAACAAGTTATAATTCAAGACTGTTATCTGTTATTAATAGTTTTAATTTAATTCCATAAACTGAAACAAAACTGAACTGAACTCAAACATTGCTGCTCAGTAAGCTCCTATTCAGTTCCTAATCACTGAAAAACTGCGCAATATAACTGAGCGTGTGTCTACCTTAACATAACTAAAATTAGCGACATGCTATCGTCCAACGCACATCAAATCTTACAGAAATAGCTATTCCCCATAGGATGTACAAAATGAATTGAATCATGTTACAACGTTATAAGCAGATAATACTTCAATAACAGAGTTTTTGTTACTTACGCAATTTATAGGTAAAAACTTAAATTTTTAAAATTTATAAAAAATATGGATAAAACTATAGATTTTAAGGAACATACATCAGCTTTTTGAATAATAAGAATTTATTTATTGTACTCTATATTGTCGATATGTTGTATACTATTCCAGAAAAAGTGAAAGGTTGCAACTGATTTTTTTAGCTTTTTTTGGGATTTTTTTTTTTGACGAAGAATACAAACATATAAGCTTGAACTTTTTATTATATATTTATTATCATTTAAAATCTTCATTACAATGGGTGTTTTTTCTTTTTTTTTTTTTTTTTGCGGGAGAGGTGAAAATCTTCCAAAAGACACCAGACAGCCCGTGCCCTCCGGTAGTGTGAGATTCTTACTCACTAAAAACACCTCTCTGGGGATTAGCCGAAACAGACCACATAACCGGGTCCCTTTTCGTCCCCTCCCAGTCTCCCTTAGTGGGGGCAACTGAGTATCCAGTTATCCCACTGTCGCCACTAACCTCGGTTTCCTGGGTCACTGCTAGAATCCTAGCCTATCTGCATAAATCCATGATTTCCTACCGTCTCCAGTGTTCCTTCTTGGTCCATGCGTTAGTTACATCATTTACCCCTTCACTGTCTACGACATTGAAGGGTTCCAGGCCGTAACGCTTTAGTCCTGAGCCAGGACAAGGAACCCCCTCCGGATTAACCGCAGCTAACCCTACGGAGGGCAGATCTGCATAAATCCATATTTTCCCACCGTTTCCAGTGTTCCTTTTTGGTCCATGCGTTAGTTACAACCTTCATCCCTTCTCTGCCTACGGCATTGAAGGGTTCCAGGCCGTAACGCTTTAGTCCTGAGCCAGGACAAGAAACCCCCTCCGGATTAACCGCAGCTAACCCTTTGGAAGGCAGATCTGCATCTTCTCCTGGTGTGCGTATCGCGGAGATAGCCAACTCGTTAGAACAATGGGTGTTATACCACTTCAAAAACACCCATGTTGAAAAAGAGTTTGTTGATGGTCTCCAAAATTCCGACTGAGATGAAAAAATCAAACGGAATTTAATCTGTGACACTGTGGCTATCGAATGAACTATCATTCGAAAATATTGAAAATTGAATAATTGACACCTTTGAAATTTCATGATTATTGTGTTATGAAAAAAAACTGCTCGGAATTTTTGCATAATTTTAGTTTAATTGATGACCATATATGTGCCGAATCTATCATTCGGAAACTGTTTACGAATTTGTGAAGTAACTTTTCTCAGACCCTTGTTTTTCCACGTATGATTCTTCTCCTTCAAAGGATTGCAACAATACTTTATATCTTTCAGTTTACAGTTTCTTATGTTATGTTATGTTCATCTGCTCTAAGCAAAAAATGCGTGCGCGGGCTTTCAAAAATCAAAAATTTACACTTAACATTGCTTTGTCACTCTAAATTATGCATAATTTTAAAGCTAAGGGATGATGCTTTCATTTGAAAAAATATGAAAAAAATTCATGGTGGATAATTTGTTTAAAAACCAAAAAATATTTTTCAAAGTCAAAAATTTTTTTTTCCAAAAATTATATTTTTATTCGGAAGGCCATGTAGGTTAGGTTAGGTTCGTGTGGCTGCCTTAAACGGCACACTTAGACCTCAATAGGTCCATTGTGATGCCACGGGAATCCAAGAATTCCCTCCACCTCCTCATTGGAACCATCCGGAGCTGTCTATGAAGCGCCAGAAATCTGCAACGTCTTATTTAAACTTAAAAATGTATTTTCAAAACTTAAAAGTTTTAAAATTGAGTTTAAAAAAAATTAGTACTTTGTAGAAGAGTGCTATTGCACATCAATAACCGTTAAAAGCAATTTGGACATCTTGGAGACTATTTAGCACGAATTGAGCGGGGAAGATATGAAAAAGGAAACCACGTGCGGCTCTTTTTGTTGCACGGGGTGTAGATGAAGAAGTATCTTCAGAGCATCAGTAGGAGTGGTCCGTATCGCTCCGGTGATACAGGTGCAGGCCGACCGCTGCACCTTCCTCAAATCGTTGAGGTAAGTGGCCTTACAACAAGATTGGCCTAATGACTGCAACATAGAACCAGTGAGTTAACTTGGGCTGAAGGCCCCATTTCCCACCGATGGCCCTCTTACAGAAGCAAAAATTTACAGTTGCTTTCTTGACCCTCTAATGAATATTAGGCTTCGAGCTGAGCTTCCTATCCAGGATAATACCCAGATATTTAGCTCCCTCGGCAAAAGCCAGGCCATTTAACGACCTTTACAAATCACTAAAGATCAACGTTCTACGGCAATGGTGACGATAGTTATGAATTTTCAAAGAAGGTATGATCACGAGAAAAAGTGCAAAAATGCACAAGTTTACCACATTTTTGGAAAGGTAATTGGGATAGAAGTTGTTTAGCGTTTGTTTGATGTCGCTATGTTGAGTAGGTTAAAAAATAAAAATAAAAGAGTAACGTGCATACTATGGAAAACTGAAATTTATGAATCACCCTGTAACTCCCAAACGGTTGAGATTGCCCCCCCCCCCTGCAACACAATTTTTTGTTTGGCTAGGTGAGAGGTATCAGACCTCTAGAAACGTTACACCCTGTATAGTATGCTTTTGTCTCTTTAATTGAACGCCCACAGCTGATTTTAAATTCCTCGAGCAGCTTCACTCACGGATATAAATTTTACACGGTACAGCGCTTCCTTCTAAGGGTGCACCATATGCACCTTAAACTTTTAATAAAATTTAAACGATGACGTACCCTTGTAGGTTTTGAAAAGAAATTGTCAGTGAGATCTATTTTGGGTAATTCGTTGCTTTTATTAATTAATTAGTTCAGAAGCTAACAACGCACATGTTGCCTTATCTTCTGATTAAAACAATCGATAACATCTTAGATCGCGCGTAACTAAATAATTATCTGTTGCTTACTTACTACCCAAAATAACAATTCTGCCGCCTTGCTTCTGCCAATTCTGTACTTGCGGATATAATTTTCTAAAGGGCGAAAAAAATTACTTAGCTTTAATTAATTTTAAGTAAGAGATTAATTATTCAAATTACAATTTGATTTTTTTAGTTTACCTTTTTACGTAAAACTGGAACTAAACACACAAATGAACCAACAAAATCTCTCGCTCTGTGTATTATTAAAAGAACACGAATTTTAGTGACCATAAAGTGTATAAAGATTATAGTAACCGCCAATACATCTTATTAAATTAATAAACTACAAGCTACAAAATAAAAGGAAATTATGATGGTTTCATTTAAATTCAGTTTATATTTGCGATGTAGGTACGTAGAGGTTGCTATGATATTGTGGGTCTAAAATGATGTGTTACTTTTTTGAATTAAAATAAAGCACAACGTTATAGTGACGTTTTTTATCGAAGTTATGTAGTTAAAAAAAACTTAAGGAAAGCCGGAAGACAATGGTGTCCTATATAACGAAGTTAAGTTGTCGTCTCAGTTCCAATGTTCCTATCGTAGATTCGCGGTTACTCAAGAATCCATTATGGTTCTCTTACTTAACTCGCAATTTCTTAAGTAAATTGAACCCACATGGTCATATTTATATTGAATTTAAGAAAGTGTAGCGGCGTCGCGTTATCATCAAAACCAGAGAGCGAATATAGATTAGCTGAGACGATGTTTTAGCTCAGAAAACACAACTACTACCCTTGCCTTACCACCAAATTCTTTCAACCGGAATCTTGGTTATTCTCTGCTCAACTTCAGCTCAGTCGTTCTTCGACGGGCCGACTGACAACGTTGAACCCGTTCGCGATTAAATTGTGACAAATTCTAACTCCCACGTGTTACAGAAGTTTTAGAGTTTTCGCCAAATATAAAGTTTTGAACTCTTAGTTTCAGTAATTTAGTGCTCCATTTCAATTTTGACTGTCCAGTAAAGGAACACTTGCAATTCTGGGCTCGAGACAGTGATTTTTAACAGACGTAATTAGTGCAAAACAATTCCAGATTTTGGCAGATTTGCAGTTGCTTCTGCAATTTTCAGTGGTAAGTTGGTCAATGTGTTCTCTACCTGAACCGTGGTTAAAAATTTAAAGAATTGTTCCACAATTGACTCCAAAGTATTGCAAATATCCAACAAGTGTCTGAAATTTTATCACCACAATTGAAAATGGCTGCCAGAACAGCCGTGAGAACCGCTTTGACGATTTCTCGATTGTAAACCGGTCTCACCGCGGCTGAGACTGGGAGGGAAATGTGAATTGCCGCCTTGCCTCTGGCTTGATGGAATTATTGTCAGAGTGGAAGCCGGTAAACAGCACGTGCTCCTCCAAAGAACTCTTTTGGTAAACATCTGATCAATATAAACATGTGAGGTGAGTGAGGTCATGGACTCGATGGGCGCATGTGTTAAACGAATCTGCAAAGTTCCCACGGCAACCTTATCACTATCAAGATTTTGAAAGTAAAAAGAGGTGAACAGCTGATTACAGTAAAGAGAAAAATAAATGGATTGCATTATACAAAAATATAAAAGAGTAGACATGAATACCTTTTATGACTACGTCTTAACACTAGTACTTGTGAATACAAATTATTATAATATTATGACTCTTTTTCATATTCTTTATTATTTTGTACTTTCTTTTTAATAGAGAACAGATTTCACAAAATAATGTAAGCTGCCGTTTCGGAATCATTAATAGCTACAACTAAATAATAAAAATAGTACGTACTAATAAAAGAGAGTAGTAATTAATTAAGAAGGTAGTACGTTTCAATAGCTTAATAAAAATGAAAAGGAATAGGCAATGTGGACTTAATTAATGATAATGATTCAATCCATAGGTCTGCCTGTTTATATATATATTCAGATCTGTCGTGCGGCAGGGTAGGGGGGCAATCTCAATCGTTTGAGAGTTACAGGGTATTCATATATTCCAGATTTTCATGGTATGCACATCACTCTTTTATTTTTATCTTTTGATATACTCAACGGAGCGACATCGAACATATGCCGAAAAAGTGCTACCCCAATGAACTTTTTAAAACTGTCAACAATGTTGATCTAACTTCTACCATTGCAGGTCACCTCCAAAAGTGAAGAAAATGTTTTGGAATAACCAAAAATTCAGCATTTTCCAAATTTGTTTCCAAAATTAATGTAATTAGCACACCTGTTTTTTATTTTTATTAAATCTTAATACCTTTCCAAAAAGGTACAAGACATCCAGGTAGATTAATAATGTAAAAATTCGTGTGTGGAAAACCTTTTGGGAAATATTAAAAAATCTGCAATTTAAGGAAATTAAACTCAAATTAATCCAACAATGCTTTTTATTGATATGGAAACTTATTAGAATTAATTTTACAAAAACTGTTCAAAATGTCTTCCATCAATTCTGATGCATACCAAGAACCCCCTTTTAATTCCCTCTTTAACGTGTATTGTAACCAACTTCTCCCAAATTTTCGTCGCTGTAGCCCCAATTTTACTACCTAATTCCTCTCTATTGTTAACAGACCTTGAATAAACTTCATCCCTCATTGTTTACCATAAAAAAAAGTTCAATGGAGTAAGTACTGGAGCTCTAGCAGGCCAAGGAAACGGTGTGCCTCGCCCATTCCAGCGGTCACGAAATATTTCATTTAATATTGCCTCGCAATGTTGGCAGTATGCACTAGGGCTCCATCGTTTTGGTAAAACATTGCCCTAAGACTATCCAGAGGGATGTCCTCTTATTGATTTAGTAGTGTATTTTCCAAAAAGTCCGCATAAATTTGGCTTTTAAACAGGGTTGCGAGTAATGCATTACTTTTAGTAATGCATTACCGCTTCATTACACATTACTTTCTTAGTTAGTAATGTGACAAATTTACATTAACCATTACTTTTTTCGAAAGTAATTTAAAAACTTTACATTAACCATTACTTTTTTCGAAAGTAATGGAAGTATTTTCCATTAACCATAACTTTTCTTTAAAGAAATGGAAGTACTGTAGAACAAAAGTAATTATCAATTGATTTTTTGAACATTGTCAAAATATTATAAGAGGCGATTCTGCATATATTTTGATTAGAGAATATTATTTATAACAATTTAATTTGTTGTAATGGTTTAAAAAGTAATGTTTAATGTAAATTTTTTACATAAATATTTTCGCAACCCTGCTTTTAAGCACATGCAGCAAAATGAGTGGTCCTTTTAAATAGGTGCCGATGATACCAACCTATACATTGGCTCAGAATTTGGGCTGGAAGGAGATCCGCTTGTTCTATGTGGGTTAGTATCCGACCAGCTATGAAGGTTGTGCAAGTTTGCGATACCATCCCCGGTAAACTGCGATTCATCAGAAGTGCCAGACGATATGGAGCAAAAGTCTCCGAGCCGTGGCGCTGAAGTCGCCCCAATTCGCCGCGCCGTTATTTGAAATCGCTTTTTGATTTTATAATCAATCAAGTGCCTCTTCAAATTGTCGTTTAAACGTAAGTTTGGACTCGTTCGGAGTTCAGTAAAAAGTTATTCGCGCAAAATTAGAATTTGAGATGACTCGAAAAAATTGTCTACCGTCACGTCAGGTTATGTGATTTCGATTAGCCAATATCAACTGTTGCTGTAATCTGCCGTGCAATCTGATTCAGCCTATAGCCCAAAAGCGCCGAGCAAGAATTAAAAAATCGCCCAAAATGTACCTAGTTGCAGAGAGGAAAATTTAGCCCAATCGGCGAGAAATCGCCCAACCTGGCAACTCTGCGATTCATCCGTGCACAGAATTTGGCACAGAAACGCTCCGTTCTCAGTGTTGTATTCCAGAACCCAAATGAAAAATTTTAAGTTTCTCACGGAATCCAATAGTCCTTGGACTGGGATATGATGATATAAACATATAAAGGTCACCCTGCTGGATGAATAGCCCTCCAAACTTGAACTGAAGACACGCCTAGTCGTCTTGTTTGACTTGTTTGGGTTTCATTTCACGGTTTTGTCTGACGAGGGTGATTATTTGCTGCTCGACGTTGGCAGAATCTTCCGATGTTTTAGATCGCAATTCCGTGCTGTTTGAAGTTACACTCCCAGTTCCTCTTAACCTTCAGAAAGCCCACGAAGATACTCATCCTTGGGATGCACGTCGATTAGGGAATCTCCTTTCATATTCCAGTGCAGCCGCTTATTCGTAATTTTTAATAATTTTAGCTTGAGAACACCCGCAGTTATCGATTTGCTTTTCAACTATGATCGATATTCTTGCTGACTGTCCCTGTTTAATAGCAAAATTTCCGTCAGATATGAGTTACAGAATGCCAGGATACTAGGGCGTGAACTCAAACGGCAATAAAACAAAATTAGACTACAATTTTTATAACTTTTTTGCAGCAATAATTAAAACTATAATTACCTGTGTACTCTAAACAAACATTCTTTACTCTTTGTCTTACAATTTTTGTTTATTTAAAGAATTTCCTACCTAAAGCGCAATAAAATAATTAGGTAGTCAGGTATATCTAAGGATGCGGTTTTTCTAATCCTTTCTATACCTAGACATGTGCTTTTTTGGAAAGGTTAAAATGGGCAATCTAATAAAAATAAAAAAGAGATTTAGGAATTACATGAATTTCGGAAAAATTTTGGGAAAATGCTGAATTTTTGGTAATCGCAAAATATTTTTTTCAATTTTGGAAGTTACTTTACCTGCATTGGTCGGAGCTAGATCAACATTGTTGACAATTTTGAAAAGGTAATTTTTTAGCGTTTGTTTCATGTCGCTGCATTAGGTAGATTAAAAGATAAAAATAAAAGAGTGATGTCCATACCACGAAAAACTGAAATTTATGAATCAACCTGTAACGCCCAAACGGTTCAGATTGCTCCCGTCTTGCCATACAATTGTTTGTTTGGCTAGGTGAGATCTATCACCCCACTCATTTGCGCAAGTCAGATCTGAAACACCCTTTATACTTCTGTGTAAAAAATTAAAATTTAATAAATGGTCAGTGAAGAGGCCTCCCTTCCGCTACCTTTAGAATGAGTAAAACCATATTCAGAGTCAGTTGGCGTAATTGCTTGCAGCCTTTCTTCAACAACTTGAAAAAGATTATGATCGTTACTTGCTTCTTAGGTAAGAATTTTAAAGTTCGTCGAAGATAACGCATTGCAAACCTCTTGCTCTCCTTAATGTTTAAAGCTTTTTTTCATAAATGTTTTATAATGGATTATTCAAGTTGAAATAAATTTGTCCAAAGTTTAAATATTTCTCTTGGGTTAAACTAATTTGCTCTTCAGTTAAATTTATTCGTTCTTGGGTTAAATTTATTTGCTCATAGGTTAAATAAATCTTGGAATCTGCGAATACCAACGACACTGTTGACATGATTTGACCAACTAACGATTTGATCTATTAAAAATAATACCAAGATTTTTAATTGAATCACTATACATTTTGTAAAAGAAAAGAAAACACTTGCTTATTACTTTTCCACTAATTATGTAATTATCTAGTTACAATCGACGCGTTTCGACTTTCTGGGTCATTGTCAAGATTGAACTAAATGGAAAGTGCTTTAGCATAACAATTTTACTCTTATTTAGAGAGGAAAAATTTATTCATCAAAAACAGAGTATATAAATTTACTGTCAAGTAAAATACTGTTTTTGTTAAAATCAATAAAGTCAATGATCAAGAAACAGCCATGATTTTTAGCTTTGTGGATTTTGTATCTTTCAAATCCGTATAACATTTTATCATCGCTAATGTGATGCAGAAGTTCTAAGTTATTAATACTAACAGAATGTCTAGTATCAATTAAATGTTTACTTAAGGGGTAACACCACTGTAAATTAGTAAAATTTAATAGTTTTTTGTGAATTTTATTTGGGTATGAAGAATTGTGTTCAAATAAAAAAAAATGGCGGTGGTAGACTCCTTTTCGTGAGACGCAAAATTTTAAGATGCTCTGCGACACGTACTATAATTGCCTTAAAAATGCAATCTGAAAGAATGAAAAAAAATTTTATTAATCTTCACAAGTATAGCTAGAGAACTACGTAGAGAATTTTAAAAATATTAATTTTTGTGCAAATGACGATCATTTGAAAAAAAATTCAATTTTCGAGCAATAAAATGTACAGTTTTTTGATAATAAAAACAGTAATAATAAAGTTATCAAAAATTCCTTATGTAGTTCTCTTTGGAATGTAGAAACAAATATATTATCAAAATTTGAAATTAATCGGATAAAAATTATTTGACTTATGCTGCGTGCCGTTTCGAAAAACCAAAGTTTTGAGAAAAACGCGTTTAAAGTTTCGATATTGATTTTAAAGGTAAAAAATTTTTTTGACAACACATGGTTTCTCAGCAAATAAATACAATTAATAATAGTAATAATATTACGACTGATTTTAACTACATCTATGATTCTTTTAAAAAAGTTTAATCTAAATAAACTAATGGCTGTGGAATGTACCATTCGGGACAGGTGCGTTTTATACAAGAAGCGGTGCGGAGCGCTTTAACTCACTCTCACCAAAAATACAGATTTCAATAAAAACAATTTTTTTTGCTTTTAAAAGTTTTTTTCTAATTTTATATGCTTCAAGTGATATTTTAAGCAAAAAAATTATGTTACCCCCCCTTAAGCCAGAACAAGGTCTGCCTGATTTAGTTGATGTAAAGTAGTCTTTAAATCTTTTAAAAATTTGAATTTAATCGGATAATGTTTCTCTTAGTTTTTCCTATGTACAGAGCATCACAATCACTACATTTAAGGGATCAAATTAAAGGTTATTTTTATCTGAAAACGCAGGTTAGACTTTAATATTTTTAAGACAGTTTTTTAGTATTGAATAATAATTATTTAAATATGCAATTTTTTTACGCAAAAATGTGTCATCGTCGGATTTGTTATTCACGGGTAGATTCAACAGTTAATTTATACTGTTTTTAACCGACTTCCCAAAAACAAAGAGGTTCTAAGTCCGACGCGTATTTTTTTTTTATGTCTGACCGATTTTGATGATTCTTTTTGTTGTTGGGTAGAGTATGTTCCTTTATTGATACCATATCAAAAAAAATGTTTGGTAGGGGGGGATTGAAACCTAACTTTGTAACGCGTGGACCGATTTGGATGGTTCTTTTGCTGTTGTATAGAGTATGATCCCCAATTGCTAATAGGAGAATAATTTGGTCCTATGGTGCTGATGGGGGAGGCGGAGGGGTAGTAACTTGGTAATGCGTGGACCGATTTCGATGATTCCTTTTCTGTTCGGTAGAGTATGTTCCTTTTTTGATACCATGAGAAAAAAAGTTTAGTGGAATGGGGGTGGGGTAGGCGGTTGAAACTAACTTTTAACGCGTGGACCGATTTGGATGGTTCTTTCTTCGTTGTATAGAGTAGAAGACACTAAAAAGTGTAAAATAAAATAGTTTTTAAAAAAAAAGTTGAACCGACTTCACAAAAAGCGCTAAAAAGCATAAAATAATTTTTAATTTTATATCTATTACGACATTTTGAAGTCGGTGCAAATTAAACAAATAAAACAACTCCATAACCACAATTGAAAATAATACATAATACTACCTGAACGTTTCAGCTTACGGGATCATAAGAAATGACGAGTAAATATTTTTGTTGTAGTTGTTTGGTTTGTTTGATTTGCACCGACTTCAAAATGTCGTAATAGATATAAAATTAAAAATTATTTTATGCCTTTTAGCGCTTTTTGTGAAGTGGGTTCAACTTTTTTTTTAAAAACTATTTTGTTGTTGATATATATTGGTTTAAACCCATTATTGATCGCAATTTGTTTGATCACATTCAATTCAGACTTAAATTGATGATGGTCGAAAGGCAGTTTCACCAATCTTTGTATCATGGAGTGGAATGCTGTCATGTTAGTATTCCAAGGGTGGTTTGAATCGCAGGATATAATAGCATCACAGTATATTTCTTTCCTAAAGATATTGAAAGCTAATTTCTGATTTACTATTGATAACGTCAAATCGAAAAAGTTGATCAGTTGGTAACCAATTTCCATTGAAGATTTTATATTATTGTCAAGTTTGTTTAAATTATTGTCTAAAATTATTTTGAGTTGTCTATCAGTCCCTGTCTAGAAGGGAACAAAGTATTGACATCAAATGTCACTCATTTAGAGTGACGCGGTAATATTAAGTCTTTAGTTTTATTGACGAAATCTATTGAGCTCTTAATGGAAAAATTAGGTTTGAAGTCAAGAAGGACAGGCATAGTTCTGGCTAATAATTTGGACAATCTATAGGGCGAAGAAAAACTGAGACTTTAGGACACAAGGACACATGGGAATATTATCTATGTGTAATTTAGGAAGCCCATATAATTTTTTTGGTATCGCTGGATGGCTGGTTCTTACCTTTACCCTATCACTTTTACTTAAGGCTAGGCTACTATTATTTAATTCGCTAATTAAATCTCGATTAAATTTATCAGTGGGATCATGATCAATTTGCAGAACTCCTAATTCACATAAGACATCTAGATAATCTACTCGATCTATAAAATAACTACAGTATAACCTTTATCAGCTTTACTAACTATAATGTCGTTCATTACATTTTTCTTTTTAAATTTTGAACGCGTCGAAATAATGATAAACTGACGGGCAATAAATTGGTTAATTGTATAAAAAATGCTCAATCACTATATTATCAAGAATAACACTGGGAAATAAAGGAATGCCTAAATTAGATTTGTAGTTTATAATAGCGTTTGACTTGGAGGCATAAAGATTTAAAGAATTTTGTCCAGTGCAATTGGACACATTCATCAGATCATCAATAAATCGACAAAAAGCGTCCTCCATCAGTCCCAGAGGTCTAGAAATATACAGCTCTATATCATACGCATAAAGATAGGTCTGTTCACGTACTCAGTTTTGGGTAAATGCATTATGATATTTTTACTCAAACGCGTTCACGTACTCATGAAATGGGGGTAAATCTGCTGACGTAACATTTCCCCTACTTAAAAATTTTAGTCCAAATTTACCCGAAGAAATAAGTTGAGTAATTTTGTTAAGCTTTGTTATAAAGCCACTAATTGTCACTTTGACAGTTATTGCTTTAGTTTTTGTCCAAGACTACTCAAACTCGTTCACGTACTATTGGTATTTGGTAACTTCTCCTATTAAACATTTTTACTCAGAATATTTCTGATCAAAAAGTACGTGAACAGACCTGATGATAGTTGCAGTACCGTATAACCGGTAGATGCTCATTAATAAACATTGAAAATAAAATCGAGCCGAGAATATATCCCTGAGGTACCCCGCTTAAGGCAAGAAAATAATCGGATGATTTGTCATTGCAAATAATCTTTTGTTTACGTCCTCTCAAATATGACAATATTAAATTGTATGCGGCATTACAAAAGTTATATATCGCATAATTTCTCCAAAACAAGATCATGTGATCAACTTTTTCAAAGGCCTTCGAGAAGTCAAGCAGAACCAACGCTGTAAATTCATCATTGTCACAGGAAATTTTTATGTCGTGAATTATTTTGAGTAAGGCCGTAGTACAGCTGTGCTTAGTTCGAAAGCCTGATTGAAAATCTTGCAACTATTTTCTAGATAGTGCACAATCTTCGTATGAAGTACTTTTTCAAAAGCTTTTGAAAGAAACGCTAGGATAGATATCGGGTGATATTCCACAGGATTTGGAGGAGGAGGTACACTTTTTGAAATCGTCCGTATCAATGGAAATGTTCTAATATAATATTGCTTAATAAATGTAAGAGACTAGAAAGAATAATGCTGTACAATTCAATATCAGTAACTGGAATAAACGAAAAGTCTTCACGACCTTCAAGCGAATTATCAATATTTGTACACGAATTCACACCAGAAGATCCGTTGGAGGAGAAAATCCTATTCCACTTTTTTACCTTCTTCTATAGTATTTCTTACATTTCTGTAGAAAACCTAAGCCAAGCGACTGCAAATATATGATCAGTTCAGTTAAAGAATTAATATCGAATTCTAGTCAAAAAATAGTCCCCATCAATTGCACTCATTGCCCCCTCCCAGGATCCGCGACTATTTTTACTGTGTCTGAGGAAACGGACGTGATCAGGATAGATTTATCTTGGAGCAGAATAACGTTCCTTAGGACTTGCGGCTAATGAAAGAATATGTCTTGCTTTAAATGACCCAAAACACAAATCAAGTACTTGCAAAAACGTAAGTAGGGAGGTTAAAAATAATAACTTTGACTTGAATCCTATCTAGTTATTACGGAGCTAGCTGAACAGAAGGGTCAGGAAGGATAGATCTGCATAAAAAAACACCTGTCGGAAATTCGGAGTCTATTGATTCGGATACTATTCCAAAATTACTCGATCGGATGGATGCCAAACTATATGAAAAATGTGATCGAGAAAAAGGAGGTTTCTTCGACAAATGAGTTATTTAAATATGTATATTATTTAAAAAAAATCCTTGTATACATTTTGAAGTCCGTATTTATAAGTTATTTTATGAGTAAGCAATATTCCATAGAAATATTGAAAAAAAATTTTTAAATTAATTAATAAGCAGTAATATGGCATTGGTTTTTAGTAATAATCCAAAGTCGTGTTATACTTTTTGGCTGTAGTGTATAATCTATTAGCTAGTTGCGTATAATAAAATGAAAGTCTTGTACCTCTCCTTGATCGAAACATAAGCAACTTATCTCACAGACATAAATATTATAAGTTATAGCCACTTCCAATATATTTATAGCCACTTTCAACATTTAGAGCTTGTGATTGTAGTATTGTACATAAGCCCACACCATTCAGTTACTTCTTCTTTTAAGCATTCGACGAATAATATTCCCTGAAATTTAGTGTACTTTTAATTGCATATAGTCAAATCATCTGCTAAATTTAAATATTTTTCTTTCAGATTAATTTAATTTAGACTATAAAATAAAGGAAGACGTCAATATGACTGCAGACTGTTTTCTTGTACTCCAAGATGGAACAATTATGCCAGGAAATTCATTTGGCGCAAAAAATGATTCGGATGATGCAGAAGTTGTTTTTCAGACCGGAATGGTTGGTTATCCTGAATCTATGACTGATCGCTCCTACCGTGCCCAAATTCTTGTTCTCACATATCCACTGATTGGTAATTATGGTATACCCGATCACGACTATGACGAGCACGGTTTGCCAAAACATTTCGAATGTAGCACAGGCATAACTCTCTCAGGTCTTGTTGTTGGCGAGATTTGTGATGCTCCATCTAATTGGCAGCAAACGAAAACACTTTCTGAGTGGATGAAGTCACAAGGAGTTGCTGGGATAAGTGGTATAGATACCAGAGCATTAACAAAATTGATTCGGGAAAACAAAGGGACTGTTTTGGGTCGTATAGTTCAAAGCTTACCACACCCTGATAAAGTACTAAATTTTCTTGATCCTAATGATCGAAATTTGGTGGCTGAGTGTTCGGTTAAGACATCAATCACATATAATGCTTCCGGAAGTCCTCGAATTTGTGCTATCGATTGTGGTTTAAAATTGAATCAAATTAGGTGCTTTATAAAACGAGGAGCTCGGGTCGATCTAGTTCCTTGGAATCACAAACTAAATCCAAACGAATTGGACGGACTGTTTATAAGTAATGGGCCTGGTGATCCAGCAATGTGTAGGGAAACTGTCGTACAAATTCAACATGTTATGAAACAATCGAAAAAACCAATTTTTGGCATTTGTTTGGGTCATCAGCTTTTATCGACAGCCATTGGTTGCAAGACGTTCAAAATGAAGTACGGCAATCGAGGTCACAATCTACCATGTATTCACCATGGAACTGGTCGTTGTTTTATGACTTCTCAAAATCACGGATTTGCTGTTGATGCTGAAACACTTCCGTCTGAATGGGAACCTTTGTTTACTAATGCCAACGATAAAACAAACGAAGGAATAATCCACAAAGAGAAACCATATTTTTCTGTACAATTCCATCCAGAACATACAGCTGGACCAGAGGTAAGTAACTTGAGGCATGTAAGGTAAGATATTTGATCCTAAAATTTATATTCTCTTGCAGGATCTGGAGTTGCTGTTCGACATATTTCTCGATGCGGTTAAAGAAAACATGTCCCAAACCTCAAGACCTCGCACTATTAAGGATGTTTTAATTGAACGCTTATCCTACACTCCTGTGCCTGATTCGATTCCAGCGAAAAAACCGCGGAAAGTTCTTATTTTGGGCTCAGGAGGTTTATCCATCGGCCAAGCAGGAGAATTTGACTACTCCGGATCACAGGCAATCAAAGCTCTAAGAGAAGAAAAAATTCAGACTGTACTAATCAATCCTAATATAGCTACAGTACAAACTTCCAAAGGCCTAGCTGACAAAGTTTACTTTTTGCCCCTTCAGAGAGAATATGTAGAACAGGTAATAAAAGCAGAACGGCCTAATGGAGTTTTACTTACATTTGGTGGTCAGACAGCCCTCAATTGCGGGGTTGAGCTCCAAAGGGCAGGCATATTCGGTAAATATAATATTAAGATCCTGGGAACTCCAATTAAATCCATCATCGAAACTGAAGACCGAAAGATATTTGCTGATCGCATTGGTGAGATTGGAGAAAAAGTTGCACCCTCGGAGGCAGTTTACTCTGTTCAAGAGGCTCTTGAAGCTGCAGATAGGCTTGGATATCCCGTAATGGCACGAGCCGCATTTTCTTTGGGTGGATTAGGTTCTGGTTTTGCTAACAACAATGAGGAGCTAACTAACTTGGCTCAACAAGCTCTAGCTCACTCCAATCAACTTATTATTGACAAATCTTTAAAGGGCTGGAAAGAAGTAGAATATGAAGTGGTAAGAGATGCATTTGACAACTGTATTACGGTGTGTAACATGGAGAATCTTGATCCACTAGGAATTCACACTGGTGAAAGTATTGTAGTTGCTCCATCTCAGACTCTAACCAATCGGGAATACAACATGCTCAGAACCACCGCCATTAAAGTAATAAGACATTTCGGAGTTATTGGAGAGTGCAACATTCAATATGCACTAAATCCCTTCTCTGAAGAATATTATATAATTGAAGTAAACGCTAGATTGTCGAGAAGTTCAGCACTAGCGAGTAAAGCCACTGGATATCCACTCGCTTACGTTGCAGCAAAGTTGTCGCTTGGAGTTCCACTTCCTGATATTAAGAACTCCGTGACTGGAGTCACAACTGCTTGTTTCGAACCGAGTCTTGACTACTGTGTAGTAAAAATTCCAAGGTGGGATCTAGCTAAATTTACTCGAGTCAGCAAAAACATTGGCAGCTCAATGAAAAGTGTTGGGGAAGTTATGGCCATTGGACGAAAATTTGAAGAAGCATTTCAGAAAGCTCTAAGAATGGTCGACGAAACGGTTGACGGTTTCGACCCTTACTTGAAGCCTGTAAAAGAAGAGGAACTTATCCAACCCACCGATAAGAGAACTTTCGTTGTAGCCGCTGCCTTGAAAGCAAATTACACCATAGAAAAGTTGTACGAATTGACAAAAATTGATCCGTGGTTTTTGAACAAAATGAAAAACATTATTGACTATATAAACCTATTGGAAGCTCACGGGAATTCACTGACCTATGAAATCCTTCTTAAGGCCAAGCAACTTGGATTTTCTGACAATCAAATTGCTGCTGCCATTAAAAGTACTGGTCTGGCTGTTCGTCGTCATCGCGAAGAAATTAATATAACTCCTTTTGTAAAGCAAATTGATACTGTAGCCGGTGAATGGCCAGCCACCACTAATTATCTCTTCGTTACGTATAATGCTTCGTCACATGATATAGAGTTTCCTGGTAATTATATGATGGTTTTGGGTTCTGGCGTATATCGGATTGGCAGTTCTGTCGAATTTGATTGGTGTGCGGTTGGTTGTCTAAGAGAACTTCGAAACTTGGGACGTTCGACGATTATGATAAACTACAATCCTGAGACTGTGTCGACAGACTATGATATGTGCGATCGGTTGTATTTCGAAGAAATATCCTTCGAGGTGGTCATGGATATTTATCAATTGGAAAATCCTGAAGGAGTAATTTTGTCTATGGGTGGTCAATTGCCGAATAATATTGCTATGGACTTACATCGCCAACAAGCCAGAGTTTTAGGAACTTCACCTGATTCCATTGACAGGGCAGAGAATCGATTTAAATTTTCTCGTATGTTAGATAGAAAAGGAATCCTTCAACCCCGGTGGAAAGAACTAACTACATTACAAGCAGCGATAGAATTTTGTGGAGAGGCGGGGTACCCTTGCCTGGTTCGACCTTCTTATGTACTCTCTGGAGCTGCTATGAATGTTGCATATTCTAATCAGGATTTAGAAACATACTTGAATGCTGCCTCTGAAGTTAGCAAAGAACACCCGGTCGTAATTTCCAAGTTCCTTAATGAAGCAAAAGAGATTGACGTAGACGCTGTAGCGGCTGATGGTGAAATTCTATGTATGGCTGTTTGTGAACATGTCGAAAATGCTGGAGTACATTCGGGTGATGCTACTCTTGTAACACCACCACAAGATATTAACACGGAGACTCTTGCAAAAATAAAAGAAATTGCTCGAGATCTTGCTGCACTACTCGATGTAACAGGCCCCTTCAACATGCAACTTATTGCTAAAAACAACGAGCTCAAGGTGATCGAGTGCAATGTTAGAGTTTCAAGATCATTCCCATTTGTCTCAAAAACTCTTGACCATGATTTTGTGGCCATGGCGACACGTGTTATGATAGGACTTTCTGTCGAACCAATTGATGTTCTTCACGGTTGCGGCAAAGTTGGTGTTAAGGTTCCTCAGTTTAGTTTTTCGCGACTTGCTGGAGCTGACGTTCAACTTGGCGTTGAAATGGCTTCAACTGGAGAGGTTGCTTGTTTCGGAGATAATCGATACGAAGCATATTTAAAAGCAATGATATCAACTGGATTTCAAATACCTAAAAAAGCTATTCTGTTATCTATTGGCAGTTTTAATGTAAGCATAACAAAATTTTGTTTGAACAGTTGAGACTAATTTTATTTTATTTTGTTTCCATAGCACAAACAAGAGCTACTCTCTTCCATCCGTGACCTATCTAAAATGGGGTTCAAACTATATGCGTCTATGGGGACTGGAGACTTTTATGCTTCAAATGGTATAGATGTAAGTACAAATTTTTATTAAGTATTAAATATAGTTTATTGACGACAGAGAGCAAGACTGATTTATGCAGGCTTCGAATCAGGTTTCGTTCTAACACTTCGACTACATTTACTGAGTAAATATCGCAAAATTATTAAAGTGACATTTAGTTTTATATACAACGTAGACCACATAGTCTGTAAAAATATTTTGTTTACCGTATGTACATATATGACCACGAATACACATCGTCAGTTGTAGAGAGGATTGAGGAATATATAACACAACCGAATCGCAAAAGCTCTGCTAGCATGAACGCATGCCGGCAAGTCATTTATGTATAAAAAAAATAAAATAGGCTCTAAACTTGACCCTTGAGGAACACCCTGTGTAACTGGAAGTTCACTAGAGTTAACTTCTTTTACTTTCACTTGCTGATATCGGTTTGATAAAAAAACTGTCAATCAACCGCACAGCAGAGGATGAAAACCCATATTGTGAAGTCAGCTTATATTGGAGACGAGAGTGTGCTACGCTGTCAAAAGCTTTAGAAAAATCCAATAAAGCTAGGATGTAAATATGATTATTATCAAGGGATTGTCGTATGTCAGCAGTTACTTTCAGCAGAGCGGTGTCGCAACTGTGATTAGACCTATAACCTGACTGCACATCAGTCACTAACGTCTCTGCCCTTATGAAGTCTTTAATTTGTAAGGACATTAATTTTTCCAAAGCCTTAGCAAGGTAACACAGCAGACTGATAGGTCTGAAGTCCTCAGGACCGTCAGGCGAAGTTTTCTTAGATATAGCCATAACTAGTGCACTTTTCCATGCTGTTTGGAACAATGATGAGGTTAAACTAGTATTAAAGATGTGAACTATAGTGTGTATTACATATAGGAGAAGAATTTTAACAAACATAGGTGACATATTTTCAGATCCTGTAGCATTAGATTTGATCGATTTGATAGCCAGCAGTACTTCTGTCGTTATCAATGCATTTCTCATGCAAATAAGTAATATAAGAATCGAAAATATCCACCTGAGTAGCAATTGAATTTGAACAATAAATCTCCCACCATGGTAACGATATACATTCTTTATCATTTAAATTACGCTCTACCAGCGAAAATTTTAGTTCTTAAATTCAGATCATATAAATGTTTCAATTCCAAACAAATCGAGTCAAAATTGCGGTACATAATCACTATTTAAATTTAGAACCGTTCTGGACCGATTCGTGGTAATCGATTGCCTTGAAATATCACAGCGAACACACAAGTAAAGCACTCGATGTCTCAATTGGACTGAAAGTATATAACGGAAATGTTTGATATTAATAAAAAGTTACTTATGCCTACTTAAATTGTTGAGTATTTAATTTTAAAATAAACTTCGTTAATCGGTTTGGTCTGATTGTTTATAGAACTTTAGTCGGCGGTCGGTACATTCAGTTCGCTACAAATGCAGACCATCCACTTTTTCCGGTCTGTTGGTTTGTGGAACTGAGACTGCGCAATCGCTTTAAACCAAGTGCGTTGTGAACGCTTGTGAAATTGGTACGCGTTTTCTACTTGGTGTTTAAATTCAGTTGTCGGTGTCGAAAGATACTTCTGGCTTCTAACGCAGGTTTTCGCTTCTTGCCTTAACTACGTTGCTATAACTTCAACGAATATGTAGCCGAGGGCTTATCAAATTTGGCCTTCCATATTTTGGTAAATAAAAGTATTTTTCTTTTAGAATTGCTAATATTTACTTTGCTCGCTATATTATTTAGGTAAGTATTGCTTATGCAGTCCCAATTGCCCGGCCACTCAAATTTGGTTTCATACGAGATTCTGGCAAGTTATTTTTTAATCCTTAGTGAATTATTTGCATATTACATTTCCGTTTTCAGTATATTCTGAGACATCAAGTGCTTTACTTATGTGTTCGCTGTGATATTTGAAGACAAGCGATTGCTACGAATCGGCCCAGAACGGTTCTAAAATTTAATAGTGATAATGTGTGGCAATTTTGACTTGATTTGTATCGATTTGAGCATTTATATCTTCTGAATTTAAGGACTAGGATTTTTGCTGGTCAAGACAAGAAGACAAGCGATTGCTACGAATCGGTCCAGAACGGTTCTAAATTTTAACAGTGATAATGTATGGCAATTTTGACTTGATTTGTTTCGAGTTGAAGCATTTATATTTTCTGAATTTAAGGACTAGGATTCTTGCTGGTCAATACAAACGTAATTTGCGACCAGCAGTAATAGTCCACTTTTTTTTTATATATAAAAACGGTTTCGATTTAATAGTCGATACTTTTTAAAGGTGAAATTTATCTATCATATCATATCTGCTGGAGTATGTGCTCTAATATCGACTAGCGTGCTAGCCTCGATAGCGATAGCTTTTGGAAAGCGAAGATATTATATTAAACAATTTCTTAATTTTTTGAAATATTTTCTCTGTTGTGATCTGTACGTGGTAATACGAGGAGTAAGGATTGAAAGATATTTAAATTATTAGTAGAAGTTATTATTATCACACCAAAATGTTCTTATTTTCAAAAGTTATAAATAGCATTTAATATACATAATTACTAAAGTTCTGTACAATTTAAGCTGTTGTTATCTTCAGATTTCTCTTCGTTGGTAATATGACCTATAGCTGCTGCAGCTTCTTTGGAATGAGATGCAGAACTTCCACTCTGTTTCAAAATTCCATTTAATTTAACTTTTTCCTTCCTTGTGTCTTCTCCATAAAATGATCGCGGTTCTATGAAATTGAAACCATCCTTAAATTGTACAACTTTGGTGGGTGTAGCTGGTTTTGTATCAGAAAATATTTCATCAAAATTATTTGACGCATTTGTTGATGTTTTGTTTTTTTGAAAAGACCGAACTGGTTCCAGATTTAATCGTGAAGGTAAAGCAGGTCCTGTAGTAGTTTCTGGTAGTTTTTTCGTTTCCAATATTCTTTCCATTAATTCGATTTTTTCTAAATATTTTCTCGATTGATTTTCATAGCCATATTCACCAAGTAATGCGCATAGTCCGCGATTTTGATTTAAATAAATTTTATACTGATCGAAAATTTTCATTTTATATGCCTCTTTTGCCATTGAAACGAAACTGTTTATGAATACATCAATGACGAGAGCACGTCGTACTTCATCTGGTGTAGATCGGAGGTCACTCTTCGTTGGTCCGTGGTGATCTTTAATCATAAACTGAAATTAAAAAAGTGATGAGTTTACTATCAAATGAATTATTTTAAATATTTTTTAAATTAAGCTTATAATTCATGAGAATAGACTAAGGCTCCTTACCTGGTCTTTTTTTAACGATTTGTAAGCTTTATTTATTTTGTTATTTTTACTTTACTTTATTTTTACATAATAGTTTGTGTATTCTTGTATATTATTTTATGTAAACGTAAGAGCGTGATTCGTCCGATTTTAAGGATATTAGATTAGATGAGATTTTGGAATATAAACTTTTTTACTAGTGACGATATTGACAGGATCGTACCAGGTCTCTATGATGTTTCATATGAATCTTTCGGTTGGTTTGTTCCCTATGTCCGGGTTAGAAGTAGAGATTCCACTCCTCCTGGTTTGACAGAGAATTGAAAACTCTTAGGAATAGTAAAAATAGATTATGGGAAAAGAACCTGCGTTTTAGCAGTGCTGACTCTAGGCGAGGATTTATTTTATGAATTCGGGGTAATTTCCATTAATGATCCTAAGATTATTTGTAATTTATTTGCTAAATATTTTAGGGTCGCATTTGAATCATCTGATTTTTATCCAGAAAGGAGCAACTTTTCACGCATTTATAATCGAATTACATCCCTGGTATCTATTCCAACTATCACGGATGAGGTCTTTTAGAAGCACATGCTGATTTTCCAACTCACTTTTTTAGTAGTTCTGACGGGGTTCTTGTTGTGGTCATAAATAAATGTTCTTTGGCGTTATTTTATCCCTGACTATTACTCTTCCGGAGGTCTCTCTCGGAGGGCCACTTCCCTAAACTCTGAAAGACATCCTTTTTAATCCCCCTTCTTAAGAGTGGCAATAAGCGAGAGTTTGCCAACTACAGGCCAATGGACAAATTGTCTTGTATTCTTCGAACTGATAATTCAATCCCAATTATCTCAACAATAATTTCGAATTGAACGCCAAGACATGTCTGACATGTCTCGAGGTATCGCAACTACCGTACTTTTTAGTACAAGTTTAAAAGTACTTGTTTCAACGGGCTTAAGTGTTGAGGGACTTGGATATTCTTGCTAGGGCCAACTCTTTGTTGGGATTTTTTCTCTAGTGGCCCAAGGAATTTCCTAGCCCTCACATAAGATTAAATCTTTATACGTCCCTTGTTAGACCCCTGCTGGAGTATGCTAGTCAGATTTGATCACCGTTTTACGAATCTTACAAAAAATGTATTGAATCCGCTCAGTGTTGATTCGTAAGATAGTCCCTCCGCTTTCTACCTTGAAGTGACCTTCTTTTCTGCCACCTTATGAAGAGCGCTTGGGGTTCCTGCAACTTTTAACTCTCTGGAAGTGTAACCAGTCAACCTTACGCATTATTTTTTTCGCGCGCTAGTTATGGTAGTAATATTAGTAATGTTCTTAGTACTAAAGTGGACAAAGTGACACTAAAAGGGAGCCGCGACAACTTGTAATCTCCCTGTTGTACTCACTTGATTTTTTTTCCTGACTTTTTTTTTGTTTTTTACATGCTGGTTTGCTGAGCCTCATTCTAACACTTCGTTGTTGGAATAGATAAATAAATTTGTTGGCCTCAGTTAAGAAATGCGCTTCTGTATTTTTAATATCCGTAAAAGCAAAAATTTTTACTTTTTTTAAAAAATATTTTTACATAATATACTTAAAAGTATATACTTTGCGATGTAGTTATTGGAGCTTTAATAAAAAAATTATTTGCATGTAAAAAAAATCACAAACTACCCTATTCGCATGTAGCTCCTTTAAATTGGAAAAAAAGATTCAACTGGTTCAGATGAGATCGGACCAAAATTTTTCAAGATGTTATTACGATCGGTTCTCGGTAGATAAGTTTTTCTTTTTAATTCCTGTCCTACTTATTTACAGTTTCCCAAGATGTGGAAAAATGCAATAGTCGTACCGTTGGCAAAATGTTCTGCGCCTGACACTCCAGATGATTACCGGGCGATAAGTTTACTTTCTTAGTAAAGTGTTCGATAAGTTTTTGTATAAACAAATCCTTCAATTTGTGTCTGATAATAATTTGTTGTTAGTCCGGTTTTGGTAAGGGTCGTAGTTGTCAAATGGTTTTGTTGAAGGTGTCCTCTGACGTACTGCTTGGTACTGCTTGACTTTTCAAAGTTCGGTGAAATCTATGATTTCTCTTGATCTGCTATTAAATATATTTTATTTCTTGTCTGATCGGGAACAGCAAGTTAGGGTTGGCGACAATTAGGCAAAGTTTGTCAGAACTATCTGGGGGGTTCCTCATAGTTCCATTCTCTGTCCTTTATTGTTCTGTCTAGAAATTACTTCTTTTGCCACATTTTCCTATCTTTTTGTTTGTAGTTATATATTTTATTAATCTCACTTCTACATCAGTAACTCTGGAGACTGGTTCGAAATTTTAGTGCGTTCGTTTAGAACATTTTTGGATGAGTGCTCCAAGAGGACTAGAAAAGTAGCGAACGGCTCTGTGGATAGGGCATCTACTTGAGTGCAGGGTTCCCGAATTAGGAACTTTGCCTAGTGCTGCTTCTACACTCTGGAAGCACTCAGACAATAATGTTCTAATTTAATGTTTAGGAATTTTTAGAAAAAAAATTTTTTTAAGCTTCTCTTAGAGCCTCACTTAGAGGCATTTAAAATTTTGTTTGTATTTTTTTAACAGTCTTTCGCCTTCAAGTTTTCTAGTCCCGTTTATTTAATCTATTTGGAGTAACGTAATATATTGAGTCATTTTTTGTTATGTTCTATTTGTTCGTTATTACTGTGCCTTTTTAATATTTGTGCAAGTTTGAGATTAGTTAGTTTTTGTTGGATTTTTCAACCTTATAATGATGAACCAATTTAAATAAAAAAAATTACTTCTTTTCCGAGCTCGAAAGTGCTAAAATTTACGGTCTGACACTACATTGTGTTTTAAGTCTGTCTCAGAACAGAATAATGATCGTCTTTAGTAAACAGGTTTCACCAATGATTTTTTTATGTCTTTAGTAAGACATACAAAATACGAAGGTTTTCTACTCCTATATTTTTTCTCTGCCTCTCTAGTTCCCAGATAAAAAAATATATTGTAAAAAGTGGAAAGACAAAATAAGGAAGGAGTGGCATAATAATATTGATTTTAAACAAGCTTATTACTGCAGAACTGTAGAGACTGTTGGTCTAAGCTCACTAAGCAATGTCAGAAAATATTCCATTATTCCTGTTAAATAATGGTTAAGAAATACGCTACATTTCATCATGCATTTAAAACCTCTTTACATACTCGATTCAAAGAGTGCCTTTAGCTTGTTAAGACTAATTAAATTTGCACTACCAATTACTTTGTCATGTCCGGCTTATCAGACACTTTAAACATCGGGCTAGAAAAATACATTCTTCCCCTCTGATAAGTTATCTTCTACTAAGTTTAGCTGCAATAAGTGGCTCGTTAGGTGGTATCAACTTTCAATGGGCAAAAATCTCAATCTATAATTGAATATTAATCGATTATTGCTTCAAACACCTCTTTAAAATTGTTTGGCACGTTTACTTAAGACTATTTTATTATTTTCAGAGATAAATATACTAACTAGAGTTAGTATGAATATGGATGTACTTGAAAAATAATAACATATAAGACACTTACCTCTAAATCGATTGATTCTTCCGAAGCTCTCCTCTTCATCTCAGCTTCTAATTTTTTTTGCATTTTTAATTTTAACAATTTTGTTTTGCGTCGTTTTGAACGATCCGCCATTTCCCTTTTATTGGCGTAACCGATGAGCCCCTCAGCTTGATCTTCTTCATCGTCCACGTCGTTTTTAATACTTTCTTGGCGCTGTATATTCATATTGGCGGCCAAACTTCCACTGACTGTAATACCTGTAGCCTCACGTTTAATAACATCGATTGGATCATCAATCAAGCAGTCGTAAAGTTTTTTATAATTAAGCTTTGGATAAAATTTGTCGTCAAGATTTAAATTTCGATACGCCATTATGACGTGCATGACTGGATTTTGGACGATCTGAGATATTGTCTGATATAGTCTTACCATGTAACTTTCTGGGATGCTTTCAAAGAGATTCCGTTCGGGCATAAAGTAATCTGGAAGAACCTTCATTGACAGACGGTTTAAAAATGACTTCAGAAACTTTAACAGAACATCGCCAAGAAATTGCTCAGGCCATGCTACGTAGTTTTCTTCACACGACAGAAATAGATGCGCCCTTAAGTGTTCTAATGAAAACATATCAATTTCATTTTTTTCTAATGGTTCCACATAGGTTTTATATAGAGCTTTGCACAACATATAAACCTTTACTTGTGTGTTTGAGAGCTTCGACTCCAAATATTTGTCGGCCTCCGGAAAGACTATTTTCCACTCCAAATCACGAGTAGTGTTTTTGTATTTTTTTGAGGCGTATCCTAAAGGTATAGCATGACAGCCAAGAGAGACAACATGTTTTATCATTTCTGGTGTAGGCCACACTAGGTAATTGCCGGTCAGGGGATTTATGCGAGCGTTTCTTTTCCTAAGTTCCCATTCAAATGCACATTCTGGCCAGTGAGGAAAGTACAATGCAGGAACTATCTCATACCGTGGCGTAAAAAATGACGCTCCTTTCCAGGTCGCCACTTTTAAATCATCTTTCGTTAAATTAATTTTACCAGCCAATTCCTCTTCTAGAAGAGCCTCTACGTACCGAAGAAATGCTTTGGAATTGAGATACCTCACTTCTAAATATTCAGATGGGGCTTGATCCTCAAATTCATCTTCGCTTTCTGTTTCACTCTCATCGTCTTTCGTATCGTCATCGGATTTAGGGTCAGGTGCATTTTCGGATGTAATAAAAACTGTCGAAATGCATTCGGCGGGGAGGACACTAGATCCAACAACCGATGAAAAGCCCTCTCTATTCAACTGACCTAAGGATTGATGAGTATTTAAACTAGTTATATACGTGTAGTCATATGTCGCCTCTGAAGAATTAGTGTAGCTGTTGACCGAATTTCTCGACCCTATATAGGAGTAGCCTTCGCTTTCTTCTACAGGTGTTGTTAACTGATCATGCGCATTTTCTCTAGCATGAAACGTGGTTTGCTCTGAAACATTTGGTATTCGTCTAATCGCGTCAAAATTTTTTATGCTCGCTCGATTTCTCATAGCTTGTCCATATTTAAGCCTTACGTATCCTTTGAAAAACTTATTTCGCTCTGACAACGCCTTGGTATTTTCTGAGTCTATGAAAACTCTACATATTTGCCGGGATCGGGATACCACATCATAGTTTTCATCTTTAGGCTTAGATATCTGGACATTTTCGAAAATAATGTAAAGTGTCTGCGTGTGAAGTTTCATAATTTGATCTTTGGTTGGTCCATGTCTAAAATGTAAAAGTATTTTTTAATAAATGCAATCAAATCAAATAAATAAATCAAATCAAATGCAACAAATTAAATGAAAATCAGAGTAGAACTTTGGAAACTTTATTGACCGGAATTATCTCACAGTGTCCCTTTTAGTCGATTATTCGGAAAATACTGTCCGTGTTCTTATACAGTTTCAGTACACTTACAGAAAACGTCAGATCAGTGTGAGATGTTCTTTGAATCTATTGACTCATTCATGCCGTTCGAGGTGCGATGATAAGGAAATTAAACAAAGTCTATCACGATAAGGAGGAAGGGTGACGAGATTATTCCACGCGAGGCCACAAAGTGCAAAACTAAATAATGTATGCTGCAGTCCGAAGTAAGGATCCCATACAGGGTCAGCGTACTCTAAAAATAATCTAACGAAAGTGCAATATGAAAGCTTTGTGAAGTCAGGGTAGTTGCGCAACATTAAATAAGCCCTTTCAACGATAGAGTCTATATAATCCTCGAAAGATATCTAGCAGTTGAGAATCTTTGGATCTGCCGAGTCTTCTCTAAATGCTTCTATAGTATATATAAAGTAGGTAGTCAAAGATCATAGGATGTTTTGGGCCGGAGAAAGTCGCAAGCTGCTAAAAGGTATCCAGGTATCAAACGGTGTCTACTCGAAGTATTTTAGCACAACACAGAATTTTGAAGTTGGCAAGAAGAAGCGAAACATCGTTGGTATAAGGAACAAAGAGGAGGGGGCCACGAATGCTGCCCTCTGACAACCCAAAAGAGACAGAGATCTTAGTAAAAAGAGCTTTCCGGAACAGGACACGCAAAAGATAAATACAAGGACAGCCAATTAACGATACGAAGAGAGAACTCGACCAATGACTGGCTGTAAATAAGGATCCCGTCTCTATCGAAGGCCTTACTAAAATCTGTAAATGTGCAATCTACTAGTTTACCCTATTGAATGGCCGGCAAAGTTTGTTGGTGGTGGTAGATAAGCCCATAAAATACATGCGGTGAAAGAGAGACAAATGGCTTACTCATCTTAGGGTGTTGATAGCATTAACACAGGTGCTTAAGAAAGGCTGGCCTTATGTAAATATTTGTTCAGCACCTTGAAAACATTGTGAATCTAGAAATAACTAAATTTTTACAGGGGGGTATTTTTAAATAAACGTTTATATCCACATTCCAACCCAGACCTTATTGAATATAAACTATTTTTTTTTATTAAGAAGAAGACCTTAGAACCTAGGCCACCTAGGCAATAGAAATAGATGAGAGTGTACAAAATCATCTTCTACCTAGGTAAGCGTGTTCCAGAATAGTAACACCCTTAAATTTATTATTTCTATTTCAATTTAGGAAGGGCTTTATATAAAGAAAGCTTCAATATACAAGCTCCAAATACCTTATGAGATAGAGTATAAGTCAGTCCACTTATATATGATACAAGTCAATTATTTAACTTACACATGTCCGCCTGCGCGAATTACTCGGTCAAAAGGAAAGTTGTTCTCTGGAAAGAAATGTATGCAATAATGCCAGACTATTTCCTTCACGACTTAATCGGGAAATCGAGAAAGCTGTTTTTCCATTTTTTTTATATGATAATGCCAAAGTACAGGAGATGCCTTATGATGTTAAAACACAGCCTTGGCAGGAAAAGAAGTAGTGGAAAAAATGGGTTAGGGAGTTGAGTGAAGAAAGTGTTGATGTACGCCTTCCTTGAAAGTTCCGAAAACATTTTCGAAATTTGACGGTACATACAAATTTGACCTGGAGAGTATAAGGGTATCTGTGTCATGTGTCTATAAGGAATCAGGCTAGCAATTTCGTTAGATAAATGACCGCGGAAATAGCGATAAAAGAGTGAGAGGCAACCGACATTCCGTCGATGTTCCAGAGAGTCAATGCCCTCAGAGATTGAGAGATTGCCAATAAGTTTAATAGACTTACGGTGGACTTTGTCTAACGCGGACAATGCGCTTTCGAATCAAGGCCTTATGTGGGACATGTAGCTCAGTGCCAAATATTTCTTACGTCTCTGTAGAAAGAGTTTCATCGCATTTTTGGCGACACAGATTATATGGTCGATCCAGCTAAGGTTACTGAATATCATAATACTCAAGTTGTTTAAAAAGGGCGACATGGGTATATTCACTCCCTCGAGTTGAAATAGGATGAGGGTGGACTAGGCGTTTTTAAGGGTCACTAAACAGCATTGAGTTTTGGATGCATTAAACATAACACGGTTTGGTGAGAGATAAAAGATCATTGATACAAAGGAGAAATTAGGTTGGTGAGAGAACTGAGCCTTGTGGTACACCGGCATTGAGTTCATATTTATTTATTCTATGTTACTACTTCAGAAAAAAGTCGTCGATTTTAATAGCACTAGTTTAATAAGGATCAGTTTCAGAAGACTTTCTAAAAATAAGGAGTGTTAATGATAGAAAACTAATCAGCGACAAGGTCGAGAACACCTTAAGTTGAAGGAAAATAAGAATACATCACCAAATTAAAAGTAAATGCGTGTACAAGGACTAACTATCGTAACGACAACGTATGCTAAGATAACTTTGAATCGACAAAGGTGCTTTGATGTTTTGAAGATAAGCCAACTCTCAGGCTTAAGACGGAACCTTCGGCACATTAGCAACGTTCATTCTTGGCCAGTTTTTTCTTAAATGCACCAAACAAGTCTCTTAAATGATTTTTCTGCAGAAATGCTGTGACTATTCTTTTTTTAGCCAATACAATTATTTTATTTTTTCTAATCTGATGCGTTCTAATTGTTTTGCTCTGAAGAAGAAAATAAGAAAATATATACAGCGACTAGCTTTGAAACGCATAAGAGTTTAGGTATTGCCTTAAACTGTTTATGCTTTGAACATGATGTTAAGTTCATCCTCTCGTTGGGTTTTCTTTATTTTTATTAAGATTTTGGGCTTTTACAATATCTTAAAGAAAAAAAAACTTGATCATGTCGTCCTATTCCAAAGGCATAACGTTCCATGGAATTGAAGGCAACATTGAGCTTTTTGTTAAAAGCAGAGTTCAGCTTACAGAGAATTTCACATCCATATGATATCAAAGGAACTAGTAAAGACCTAACCAGCATGATACGTGTATTCAAAGGAGTGAAGACCGCAGATAGAGAAAATTTATGCAGTGTCTCATATACTTTACCAATTATGCTATTAATATGATTAAACCGTAGTTAGATAGTTACGAAAAGGTATAGCAACATTATCAACGAAGGAAACGAAGAATGTATCTAGCTCGTATTTATTAGTAATGGTAGCGTCGGACTTTGCGGCGTTTAGAGTCTGAAATCCAACTTGAAACACAAATAAGATTATCATTCATTCGACAAATGGCATCGTAAATTAGTCCAAGGGGTCTTGAAATATAAAGCTGAAGATCCTTCGCATACAAGTGAAAATCACAGTTACTTAAGACTAGTGGAAGGTCATTAATAAACATTGCAAATAATAAGGGCTAAAGTGCGGATCCGTGTGGCACACCAGAAAGAACCGGGACGAAATCAGATGAACCATTATTACAAAAAACCTTCCGCTCTCGCCCCCATACATAGGAGCTTAGTAATTTACACACAGTGCTAGAGAAATTTAAGGTTGAACGAAGTTTATATAGTAGGGTGTTGTGATTTACGCTATCAAAGGCCTTTGAGAAATCCAAAAGCACTAAAGCAGTAAATTCATCATTGTCCAATGTGATTCTTATATCATTAGCTATTTTCAACAATGCAGTAGTACAACTATGACTGCTTCGAAAACCCGATTGAAAATTTGACAAGAGGTTTCTTGGCTCCAAGAGATCAGTCATCATCTTATGCAAAACCTTCTCAAGAGCTTTGGCGAGGAAATAATTCCCATGGGGCGATATTAAACCGTGCCAGTCGTTCGTTTAGGAACAAGAACATTTTTTAAGTTTTCCATGTCGTAGGAAAAGAGCTTCTCATTGTTACGCTGTTGAAAAATCTGTGAGGTCAGGAACGCTTTGCCCCTGACTGCTCAATTTGTTTTTTTCTTTTACAGTATGAGTACCTATCAATATTGGGGTCTAAAAAACTGATTTAAAAGAAAGTGTCCAAAGTCCACTTAAAGTTATCGCAAGAACATTTTATCCACTTGTTTCCATGTTTTCATTCTTAGTATCGCAACATTATGTAGTCTTGTTATAGTACTACGAACAACACTCCTATCAAAGTTATCAGCATTGAAATATTTTATAGCTTGAGTCATAAATTAAATGCAATTTAATTTTCGGTAAATCAATGGCACTCAATCCTCTCCACTTGTTTAGTCTTAAATCACAAATTAAAAAATTTGTTTACTTTTCTTATCTGTTTTTCGGCACTTAGATCTGATGGAAATTATAATTCTGAATTTGTTTATTTTTGTTTTCTTTTGTGTTTATTATAAACATTGATCTTATCACACTTACTTTTTCTGAAACCGAACATGTTGATCTAGAGCTTCGTCTAATACGTTGGGCAAGATTACCGAATATGTTTGGAGTTTCTTGTTCATTTCTTGTTCTAGCGCAGCACATCTCTCATGGGCAGATAACATCTCTCTGAAATAAAAATATTTGTACTGATTTAGATTACTAAATTATAATTAAATTAAATAATTAAACGTAAACGAAATGCTATAGTAACATCTCAAAAGTAGTAGAGTTCTCTCTCTCTCTCTCTAGCTACTGTAACCCCTCGGAGTCATTAGGCAGGAGTAATATTTCACCCGAATCGAGACAACGATTGCAAGCGCACCTACAATTTAAAGTGGATTCCGAAACACTGACATTTTTCTGCAAACCCAAATGACCTTTTTGTCGCAATCTGTTGTCAGCGGAAAAAAAATGGGTCGCCGCCGGTGGGATTCGAAACTGGGACCTACGGTTTGGAAGGCCGTTACCGTTACCGTTACCACTTACTAAAGTAACGACGTAAAGTAATAAAGTACTCCTTTCAACTTTCCCCACAGCTTTTCAGGAGAATAATAAAATTTGCAATTACTCATATTCCTGATGTGCGCATTTTGTGAACCCTCTTTTAACATCTGACAAGTCCCACATGTACACAATGTAGAAACAAAACACATGACCCGAGCAAATTTTTCAAAAAAATTTTGATAACTTGGAATTGCAACGGTTTAGTTCGGAATTTTTTGCAATTCCAAGTTATCAAAAAAAATTTTTTTTTTATCTGAAAAGTATTTCGTTTCAGCCTCCTTTGGACAATTCAGGTCATTGCCCAATCGTAGCCCAATTTTGTTCCACCTATTTGACGTTCACTTATCATAATTCTGTTAAAAGATTAGTGTGGCATTATGCTGAAACCAATTGTCATTAGAAACAAAGAAGCTTATAAACTACCCGTAAGAGCAATTAAAACGGGTCAAGCTAAATTTCGACCAGCACGTTCGACAGAAGGTATTTTTCTAGTCAAACGGGTAGTAAGGTCTATTGATTTCTCGTTAAAACAGCAAAAAATAATTTCGCGAGTTCATCTATACTACCTCTCATTCAAAATGAGAAGGTTTTTACTAGTCATCAGGCAGAGCCAATCTTTTTGCTGCTAGTTCATATCACTTCCATTATTGCAGCATACAAAATATCCACCGCCGTGAACTGGTAGGTAAACTCCTCGATGTGGCCAAAACCACTGTACCTGATAGTTTGTCGCCAGCGGAGCTAAAACCCTGTCTCACTTCTTTGGCCTTGTATATGCTACGAAGTAGGTATGGGTGGCCATGCAATCAAAGGACACGCTTAAAATTCGATTAAGTCCATTGTGATGCCACGGGAAAAAGATACCCCACAACTCCTCACTTAAACCATTCACAAAGGCTATCCCAGAAATATGTACCCAGAAAGGCCTTCCGCATACGTGCCAAGGCCTAGCATGACCAGGGGAGGTAAGATCTTGTGTTCTTCTTTTACTTTTCTCTGCTATTTCTGCAGTAGTCATTCGAGAAGAGTACCAATCTTTCATCGTGTTTGCTAATGAGGCAGTGACCAGTGATCATCTCTATGACTGCGCCTAGTTTGGGTCTGTCCAGTTAGGTCAGATCTGCCTGGCCATGTGGTATGTAGTGCTGTTTGCCCATTTATGATCCGTTTGATTAGTTACCCCCCTGCAAAGCAGGAACTTACAGCTGGCTAGAGGCCTATCTTTAGATCTCTATCCGTTTAGATCTCTAATGTATCGCCATATCTAGCAAGCTCATCCGACATGCAGTTCCCTGGAATGTCACTGTGCCCAAGAACCCATCCGCTACATGCTGTCCTGTAGTTTAGAACCGTCCATGTAGATCTGGATGGATTTCTCATAAAGAAGTGCATCGCTTTCTTAATCTTGCCTGGTTGGGAGCATCGAGCTTAACTCAAAGTGAGTATCCACCACGAACAATGGACAACTAGGGGGCACTAGGGAGGTAGCTGTGAGTCCCTTCCCCCTTCCTTATCAAATCAAAGAGAGAAATAATTCCAGAGCAGCAGTCTGTACCGTCCGCAATGCTTCACTAACTTTGGCTGATCTCTGAACCATTTCTAGGATACCAAAGTTTGTGGCCTTGTTAAGTGATGGTTACCGGACGATCAAGCCATACAACATCATTAGCCTAACCACCCCCCCCCCCCTTGTAACGCGCCGTAACGTTTCGCATTACCCCCCCCCCCAACTTCACGTAACACTCACATGATTACTTTTACCTAAAAATGTCACTTATGTTGCGCAAAATACCGGAATAAGAAGAAATGTAAATTAGACGAAATTTCAGCCCACTTCGGTCCTAATGTGTGTGAGTGAAATTCGTTAGTAGTTTAAGTGGTTCGGCTTGACCGCAACGGTCGGACTCTTAGAGCCGAAACTATGGACTCCTGGTACACGGCTTATTGTGGTTATTTGCCAAATATATGCTTCTTTATACTCAGTGACGCGACTATTTTGGTATGGAAAAAAATATGTGTAGTGTAGGTATACCATATAAACTGAGCCGTAACTCACGAGTTAAGAGTTACAAATTTTAATTTTAACAAAAACTTATTGTTACGTAACGCGTTGCTTGCCCCCCCCCCCCTTTATAACGCATCGTAACGTTCCACAAGACCCCCCCCCCCCCCCCTCCCCTTACTTGCGTTACGTAATACTTGAACGGCTCCTTACGAGCATGCTTAACTCTCTCCTGAAATTTAGTTTCCAGCTTTACTCTCTATCCAGGGTAATGCCCAAATGCTTTGCTTCAGCTGTAACTGCCAGATAGGGGTCTACTTTTGTGACAATGCAACTTTAGCAGATTTCCTTGGGTACTCTACAGAAATCAACGGAGAACACATATTTGAACTTTAAACAACGACTGTTTTATGGTCACCGCATCCAAAACTCAAAATTATTTAATATCGCATAAAAGGAAACCAACCCATCTTCAATCAGTTTCCGTCTACGAAGATAATATATTTAATTTACCCCATCTTCACGTCATAGGTAGTGAAATATCCAGCAATCTTAGCTGAACTTCGATTAAAGCTCCCATTTCGAGTGGGGTTGGACGTACAGCAGTGTCCGCTTTGAACAATGTTCAATGAAAGGCTATTAAGCTTGATAATGAAATGTCAGTTGGCTTTCACTGTTCTGTTGCTCTATTTCTAGACACTCGAGGCCAAATTTGGGCGTACCATCTAATTTTTTTTTTTTTAACAGAACAAGACGAATATGGATCAGTTTACCATCTTCTGTTTTTCGCTCGTCCTACGAGCCCCAAACGTTCAAACGAAGCGTACATCGGTTACTATCGAGTATTGGAATAAATGTCTAATCAGCTTTAATTAATAATCCTTAAAACTCAAAGGAATTAGATAAGCAAGCATGCAAGCAATTGGACTTTGTCAAAAACTTAAATAAAAAAAAATAATGCTTTCAGAACTCAAAGGCACATAGTTCAATGTCTTGAACAATTGCGTCTTTGGCTGGTTCGTTACTTTATACCGAAAACACAAAATTAACCTTTTCACATTTCTGTTACCTTTCAAAATTTCCATAAAATTGGAACGATAAAACCAGCTGATTCAAAATGAATGAGGAAAACTTGAACTGGAGCTGCCGTCGCATTACGTCTACTGCCAGCTGATCATATTCGGTTTTTGTAAGACTCTGCGGGATCACTACTGCTGGAGGTGGTGGTTCCTGTTGGGGAGGCATCATATTTAACTTCCTCTTTTTGTTCTTCTTAGGAATGCGTTGCTTAACATCCTTTTCCTGTTGAAGTTTCTTCAATTTTCTTTGTTTATTTATCGCTTTAAACTGTTCTGCTTCTATTGGATTATTGGGCTGCCTTAACTTAGATTGAGATCGACCCATTTTTCGCACAGTTTTAATACACAGCACAGAAACTTTCACTATTTTTTTATATTAAAATTAAATTTATTTAATTATTCACTTTTTCACTGTACACTTCCTAAAGATCTAGCAATTACAAAACGGTTACAAGATCACAATACACAGCCGACTTTTTGAAATTCTTGATCGATCCTGGTGGTGCTAACTTCACCGAACGCTCCCGAAAAGTGAAAGAAATCTCAAATGAACTTGATATTATCAAGGTAAATTAGTACTTTCGTTTATCAGTTTTGGTTAATTGATTGCAATTGGAAGACACTCAGTTTGTTAATTTTTAAGTGCATACTGAGTTTCCTGCCTGTCGTCGTTTGTTGCCTCCGCGAATGAATTGTAGCGATTGCCTTGCCAAGGTGGAACGCAGAAAGTATTGAAATATTTGTTGACTGTGTCACAATATTGGAAGTTTTCGATTATTATTTTTTAGATAGTATTGAATGACTAAGTGACTATGGAATAGTCTTATTCTGACAACAATTTCAGATTTTTGATTGCGCATTTTTTGGAGAATTAACAGCAAAACTAGACAGACACTTTAACACTGACGCACATTTACGGGGACTGATAAGAAATAGAAAAATGTTTACCTGGCAAGGTGCCCCATTTCGTATCGATAAGTGCTCATCAGTCTACATGAAATTTATGTACTACTTAGTCTCATGAGGTTTAAATTTTGTACACATCTCACCTTACGACCTTCTACGACGTCTTCTGGAAATCATTATTGCTCTTTTCTAATCCACGGTCTTCACTAAAAAGTTTTATTTATTTATCTAAATTTCTTCAAGGCTGATTCATCTAAGTTGCATCAAAGCTGATTACTTTACAAAAAGAATATAAAAAATAAAAGTAAAAATAAAAAAATAAAAAATGAAAATAAACAAAAGGTGAATAAAATAAAATTTCGTTGAAGTGATAATGACAATTAACAAAAAACAAAGAGTAAATCAAATTTCTAGATCAAAACAATTACAATTTCAAATTCAATAACAAAAGAAAAATAAAAAATATATAAGTGTATAAATTACAAAATTGAAAGTGAAAGATTAAAATTATAAAGGTGATAAAAGGATGTGACATTGACATCAATGGCTCATTCAAACCTTAGTTATTGTGGCGAAAAGGAGCCTGCAAAAAGTCACTATGTCTAACGGAGCGAAAAAGATCATGTCAATTAAATTTTGCAGGGAGAGCAAAGGAAGTCCTAGATCTGTTTCGCCTATCTTCTAGCGAATCCAAAGCGAGTAGCTCAAGTCTGTCATTATAGTATATGCGTGGCGAATCAAAGGATTATTCCATTGCAGGCCACGCAATGCAAATTATAGCACTATGTATCGCATAGGACCTAGACCAAACGGGACAGGCATACTCTGAAACGGGGCGAACGAAGGTACAAATATAAAGTTTGGTAATGAAAGGATTGTTTAACTCCTTTGACCATCTCTTTACGAAGCCCAAGGAAGCAGTAACCTTGTTAACTGTGTGACTAATGTGATCAACGAAAGTCAAATATGGATTAAAAACAGCACCAAGGTCCTTTACAGATTAATCATACATTAATGGATCTTGCCTTCTAGAATACGAGCAAACGTACATTTATCAACATTCAGAGGCACACTGTTCGCAATACACCAAGAATTGAAAGACTACAGATCAGAGTTCAGCGCAAAACATCATTTAGCATCGTCAGCATATGTAACATAAAATTTTCGAGTTCGCTACGACAGAACCCATGTCGGTAATAAAAATAATAAATAGAAGCGGACCCAAACGATTGCCCTGGGGCACACCAAAAGTGAGTGATATTTCATAGGAAAGAGAACCCGAAACAGAACACGCTGTGTTCGGTAAGAGGGATAGGAAGAAATGTATTGGAAAAGATATGAAAAACCAAACATAGTAAGTTTTAAAACGAACAACCTGTGATCAATGCCTTACTAAAATCAGTATAAATACAATTAATCTGTTCGCCAGCCTCGATGGCAGAAATACAATAGTTTGAGAACTCCACAAGGTTAGTAGTCGTCAATCTGCCTTTGATGAGATCATGCCGGAAGGACCCCATTTAAGATTTACAGTAAAAACTAAGAACATCACAAACCATTACTTCAAAAAGCCTCGCGATTAGTAGGAAGATAGTTCGTCAAGAAATTAAAATTCACCTAAACTAATATCACAGCTATTTGTCGAGAAGGCAGCTCTAAAGAAACTGGTAAAGAAGTTAGCAGCAGTGAAAAGATCGTTGGTACTCCGGTCACCGAGACGCATAACATAGGGGTAGCTATCACTAATGTTCTTATGATTTACGAAAATCCAGAGCATTTTGGGATTAACACAGATGGACTGTCCAACATCGGACTCAGAAGTGTAACGGCCACGTAGATCCGACCGAATAAATAAGATAATCTTCGTCACCACGAGGCCATGGATAACATATTGAAATCACCCAGAAACAAAAGGTCATCGCATAAAGACATAATCTCTGAAAGCCATTTCACAGCTGAAAACAGAAGATCATATATTGAAGAGAGTGAAGCAGGAGGAACATAGACTATCTTAATAGATTCCAGAGACTCAGCGCCAGTAAACTCAACCTAAGAGGACGACAACACACCATGCACCGCACAAAGAACGCCTCCGCCGACAGCAGAAATATGATTGATGATACCATCCACCGAAATATCAGAAGAAATGCGGGAGATAAGACACAACGTGGTAGTTGAGCCCACCGAATTAAAGATAGATTTACATCGACCGGAGTTGAACTTGTCTCATCATATGATGAGTTAAGACGCATCACCCGGGAGAACATTCCTACGCCGTTAAGAGGAAAACTCCACTCCGTAATGACAACGTCAGACCCTATACTGCCCGATTCACTCAGGACTTCTTCGTGTCGTTTGAATGGGATACTGTGACTTACCCACGCTACTCTCTTCACCTGGCACCATCGGATTACCATATTTTCACCAAATTGAAGGAGCTCTTGGGTGGACAGCGATTTTCAAAACTGAGGAGGTCACGGAGACTGTGAAAAAGTGGCTTAAAGAGATGAAGAGAAAGGTATACGGCGAGGGTATACTAAAGCTGGCGCCCAGGCTTAAAAAGTACATTTATCTTAACGACGATTATGTGGAGAAATGATAACATATTATGGCAAAAAATTTCATTAAAATATATTTGTTTTTCGATTTTTAATAATTGTTGTATTCTTACTTTCTGGACGTCCGTCGTAGGTTGCAGATTTTGGTTAATGGTCTTTTAATGGTGGTCCGTGTTGTCTGACAACAGGAACCAACCCGACCTGCCCTGGATGAATTTTGATAATCCGTGCTAGTGGCCATCTTGATGGGATGTACCTTCATATATGTTTCAAAATTCTCCTACTGGGTACGCCACCTTACCCATTGTTAAAACCTGGATAAATATTTAGTTGAACATGCTTTCCAAAAGTCATTCTGTAATGTATTCAGAAGTTTCCATCGTGTGAGATAACTTGTAAATTCTGGATTCATAAGTACAGATAGGGTTACTAATTCATCGCCGATTAAAAAATATCCTGGAGTCAAAATTGTTAAGTCGTTGGGATCTAAGCTAATATGACGTCATAAAGTTGTAATTTGTAATTTCTACTTTTTGTACCACCCAAGTCGCCGGTGGAGTAACTGATAACGTGTCGGTCTACCAATCCGGAGGTTCCAGGTTCGAATCCCACCGGCGGCTTCCCATGATTGTTTTCTGCTGACAAGAGATTACAATAAAAAAGGGCTGCAGAGAAATTTTCAGTGGTTCGGAATCCACTTTAAATTGTAGGTTCCATTTGCAATCATTGTCTCGAATCGGGTACTCCCGCCCCATGCCCCACAAGGGGTTACGGGAACCAGAGAGAGTACCTCCCAATATCCTTTTCATGATATTTTATTGATTTTACTCTTGCTTCGTATAATCCGCCGAAGTGAATAGATTAAAGTGCTTTATTCCGCGTCTCTCATTAGGCAGTTGGATAGCCCTTCGGTCCATCTCTAGGAATTCTAGGCAAGCATTCATAACTAAGCCTTTTATTGCCACTGCATCGGCCGTTATATTGCTGATATTTTAGTTCGGCCCGGGACCCAGCAGAGTTACCTCGCATCCCCAATGCGCAGAGGTTATCACGACAATAGGCCACTGACAGTCGGCATAAATTTTTATTTCACTACACTGCAGCAGTTCGATATCATATCCGATTCTCCTATCTGCTCAGGCATTCTGAGAAAATTCTGTTCATAATATCATTACAAAGTTCAAAGAGCCGTCAAGCAGGGCTAATTAATATATGTGGGTTTATAAATTGGAACAAGGACACAAGAGGTCAAGAAACTATAGAAAGAACTCCCTGCCTTGCTAATATTGGTCTCACCAAGAACACCACTCAGACAATGAGAGCCAGTTATTAATCACAGAGAAATCATTAAGTTCACAAGACAGTCCTTAGGACGCAGCGCTTAAGAACTGGAAAACTATTTAGGCCTACCCGCTTTTCCTTGATATGCTCTTTTGAATTGCATCGAAATTGCTAAACAATTTTTCAACTCAAAATCAACAATTAAGCTATCCTTACGGCTTTTTTTATTTTTATTTTTTTCATTTGATAAGGGTCTACCGAACATGAAAACCGCTTAGCCTCCGATTGTTGAACCACAGCCTACTCTAGATACAAGCCCGGAAGCTGACACGAACAGCTGAGCATTGGTGGTGTAAACAAACCAAAACTTGCTACAGTAAAGCATAGGAAAAAGTTGGGGAATTCTCCTTTTTCGTAGTATTTCTCGCAGAACTTTTAAGATCTCAACTTGGAATTTACTTGACGTGAACCTACAAATGTTCTGAACATTGTGGTTGCGATAAAAAATTTCTCATTTAAATGTTCATGTGTTGTAATGGGAAGACTCTCCTGAATTCGTTTTGTTGAAGTATTGAGATTAGAATGCGTCAATGACATCCGCATTTCTCTTTAGTTTTGGTTAAGACAGTGTGCAGTTTTATATTTGTGCAAGGATTGGTTAATCTGCCGTACAAAAATAAAAAAAGTAATGACGACACGCTTGGTGGTAATATGGCCGAACTGTCATGTCTTCCGGGCTTGTATCTAGATAAGGTTGAAGATGCGACGACTTTGCTTTATTAAACTTCGACATTTATATTTTCCCATGATTGGTGTTCTAGTAACCGTCTCCCTCTTAATGCGGACAAATGCACCGTAATGAAGTTTACCCGCAAAAGGAATCTTTGACTACTCTTTAGATGGAAGTACGCTGGGGAGGCTTAATCGGGTTAGGGACCTGGGGGTCATTCTTAATTCCCGTCTATCTTTCGAGGATCACGTGGACTTTGTTGCTTGGCTTTGTGAAAATATGGTCCAAATTGACGATCCCTACTTAACCAGACTTCTCTTTTGCACATTCGTTAGTACTCTTCTGGAACAAGCTTGTCTGGTATGGGATCCCTATTTCGCCGTCCACTTCAAACGGATCGAGGCTATTCAGCGCAAATTACTAGGTTCGCTCTCCGCGGACTTCCCTGGCGCGACCCTTTCTTCCTTTCATCCTATCCTGCTAGACTTGCTCTCATCTCTCTCGACTCCCTTGAAACGAGACGCAAGATTTATAAGATTGTTTTTTTTTGTATGATTTACTGCAGGGTATGATCAACTCGTCCGAACTACTGAACGACGTACGTATTTTCCTCCCGACGCGCCCATTGAGGAGCACCGAATTTTTCCATGTTCCACACCATTGATCGCTTTATGGAATGCATGAGCCGGTTACTTCTATGTCACGCCTTTCCAACGATTGCGCTGCCTAGATTGAGCTTGGGTGATCCAGACGGCAGCTGAAGCGCCAACTGAGGCTTCTTCTTTGATTAAGTTTTATATTTATATTTCTAGTGGCCAGTTTTGGCGAATCTGTTTCTTAAATAAATACTGTTTTGAATGGCACGTCTTCCTAGAGCAATTCTCACGATCTGTGAGATATATTGTGAGTGAATAATATACTACACTTTATATTGGGGATTTTTTGGTACTGTGATTGCGCTCAGTCTTTTTCTTCAATTGTCGATGCCGACTCTTTGCTTCTGAGTATATGGACGGCACCACCATCTTGCAACATTGTATTCTCCTATTTAAGGTGGACTGCTCTTTCCAATACGCCGTGATATTTCGTGTTTTATTGCTGAGCTACTAAATTCCGGCAAATGGGAAATTCTTTGTGCTACTCCTATGGCTACCACGTACATTTCTCCTTCCTGTCTATAACACTTTGCCACAACAAAATATTCTGACTAAACAACTATTCTACTTTCTTCTAATCATCCTGAAATATATTCAAATTAAATTTTTATTTTTAAAGGATCAACTAATAAAACCCTCTATCCCATTCAGGTTGAATCCGTGCAGTGGACATTTGACAAATTGACACCGGAAGATGGTGCTGGAGAGCTTCGACACTTGGCCGAATTCTTGGCAAACAAACAATTTGACATGGTCATTAACTTACCGATGAGAGGTGGTGGTGCACGGAGGTAATTCTCTCTATACAATCAAAATGATAAAAAAAATCAACGAACATTTAACACAGGGTATCATCGTTCATGACACATGGATATCGCACCAGACGTCTGGCTGTTGATTACTCAATTCCCCTTGTAACCGACGTTAAGTGCACAAAACTTTTAGTGGAAGCATTGCGTTTAATTGGTCTCTCACCTCCGCCAATGAAAACGCATACTGACTGCATTACATCCCGGCGAATAATCAAACTTCCTGGATTTATCGATGTTCATGTTCATTTACGAGAACCTGGAGCTACGCATAAAGAAGACTTTTCCAGTGGAACTGCAGCCGCATTGGCTGGTGGCGTGACATTAGTTTGTGCAATGCCAAACACAAATCCATCTGTCACTGATCGAAGCACATTTAATTTGGTTCAAGATCTGGCAAGAGCCGGGGCACGATGTGACTATGCGATATATGTTGGCGCTTCGGATACTAACTGGAGCCAAATATCAGAATTAGCTCCTCAAGCTGCTGGGCTCAAGTTGTATTTAAACGATACTTATTCTACCCTAAAAATGACAGATATGACAATTTGGGAGAAACATCTGTCCAACTGGCCGAAGAGGGCACCTGTTGTTTGTCATGCTGAAAGGCAAACACTGGGAGCAATTGTATTGATGGCTCACCTACTGGACAGGCCTGTTCACATTGCCCATGTGGCACGTCGTGAAGAAATCATGATTATTCGTCAAGCCAAGGATAGAGGAATTAAAGTTACCTGCGAAGTTTGTCCTCATCATCTTTTCTTGTCAACAGATGACATTGATTCTATAGGGAAAGGGCGGTCCGAGGTTAGACCATTACTCTGCAGCCCGGATGATCAGCAAGCTCTGTGGGACAATATGGAATACATAGACGTTTTTGCTACCGATCACGCACCCCATACGGTGGCGGAAAAAGATTCGAGCAATCCACCTCCTGGCTTTCCCGGTCTCGAAACTATTCTACCGCTTTTGCTAAATGCGGTCAACGAAGGTCGCCTGACGATAGACGACATTAAAAATAAATTCTACAAAAATCCAAAGAAGATTTTCAATCTGACTGAGCAGGCCAACACTTATGTTGAAGTAGATCTTGACGAGGAATGGGAAATATCCAAAGAAGTGTGTCATTCCAAAGCAAAATGGACTCCATTTGCTGGTAAGAAAATCAAGGGAAGAGTACATCGCGTTGTGCTGCGAGGAGAAGTAGCGTTTGTTGACGGAGAAGTCTTGGTACCTCCTGGCTATGGACAAAATGTAAGGACAACTGTATTCAGGAAAACAATGTTGCACCAGTCTCTTGAGAATTTGGGAAGCATACCTGATGGTATTGACGCAATACACAGAGTTGAGCTGGCTAGAGTCTCAGAATTAGCATCGGACGTCCAAACTAACGATGCTTTCTCAAAACTATTGCCAGAACCTATTCCTAAACTTGCTGTTCACTTTGCGGGAGACCCTGGTGCTATGCGCCCTATTTCACCTTTACCTAGAATAAGGTGTGATTCTACAGGAAATACTGCTTGGAAGGAACTAGTTCAGCAAGCGAATGTAGTAAACCCAAACGTTGTTCACGGCCTTATAGGTAAACATATTCTTACCGCGGATATGTTTACAAAAGAACAACTGAATGACATCTTCAATCTTGCACAAACTTTTAAGACTTACGTGACTAAAGATCGTCCACTGGATGACATACTTAGAGGAAAGGTTATGGCTTCGATCTTTTACGAAGTGAGTACACGAACTAGTAGCAGTTTTGCAGCGGCAATGAACCGTCTGGGTGGTCGCGTTATTGAAATGCATGAAAGTAGCTCTTCAGTGAAGAAAGGCGAAACCCTAGAAGACAGTATTCACGTAATGTCCGGATATGCTGATGTTATCGTACTACGCCATCCTGAACCGGGTGCTGTAGCTGTAAGAATCAATTAAATTTTTTAAACAAGCCACAAGTTTTGAATTGACGTTTATATTTACAGCGTGCAGCTCCACATTGCCGAAAGCCTTTAATAAACGCTGGTGATGGAGTTGGTGAACATCCAACACAAGCACTTTTGGATATCTTCACTATACGAGAGGAAAAGGGAACGGTAAACGGCTTGAATATAACAATGGTCGGAGATCTCAAGCATGGAAGGACTGTGCACTCATTGGCTAGACTTCTCACACTTTATAATGTTCAGCTTCAGTACGTTAGTCCGGATGGTCTCGGTATGCCCAAGCATATTACAGACTTCCTTGATAAGAAGGGAGTAAGTCAGAAGATATTCAGAACAATTGAAGAGGCTCTTCCCAACACAGATGTATTGTACATGACTAGAATTCAAAAGGAACGATTTCAAAATGAAGACGAGTACATAAAGGTAAATCGCTCTTGGGGTATATGTTCTTTTATTTAAAATTATTTTTTTTTACCAGGCTTGTGGACATTTTATCGTGACTCCTAAACTAATGACTGCAGCTCGCAGTCGTATGATTGTCATGCATCCTCTGCCAAGGATATCTGAGATCAGCACCGAATTTGACTCTGATCCTCGAGCTGCATACTTTAGACAGGCCGAATATGGAATGTACGTACGAATGGCGTTATTGGCAATGGTTCTTGGCAGGAAATAATTTACTTTTAACCAGAAAGCAACGAGTTAAAAGACACATCGCATATATTGCGGTTTTATGATTTAAAAATTTAGTTCTAATTGTAATGTTAGTTTTATTGCATCGAAGTAAATATTAATGTTTTGTACATAAATATAAATGGTTAAGAAAATTACGGTTTGTATTTGTTGTCAACAGATTATTTGCAAATAATTAGTTCGCCAAAGCCTAGCGGACAACCCTTTTCTGCGTTAGCATGGCTTTGGACGGAAAGGAATTAGGGTAAGGGGAGTGAAGAAACTTGAATGTCTTACTTTTTCATTGCTGCGAGCCTAGACAACAGCCCAGATGCGGAGAGGATTTTTTAAAAACCCACGGGGAGATGTTGTCTCGAACCCGGGAACCATGGCATGGTGATCAACCAATTGATCCAACTCCGTCTCCGTTATTTATTCAATCCTGATTTAGTTAAAGGTCAAATGATTATTCGTTAGTTAATGCTTAATTATCAAATAAGTGCTTATAATTTCAAGCTCGTTAATTGAATTTCAAATATATTGGTTTTTTCCGATTCCGTTTTAGTTGAAGATCAAATAATAAGACATTGACTAAAAAGTAATTGTTTGATTTTAAACTAACGCAGAACAAAATAAAACATAATTATATTAAATTCAACTAATGTCCCTCAAATTCAGTAGCACTAAAGTATATACAACACTGAAGCACAAAAAAGAACGGAGACCATAAAAGGCCAGGTAGGGCGAATCTAACGAATTTGCGCTGGATAGCCTCATTACGATCAATACATATGAACCAGATAGAAAGGAGCCCAAACTGGACTAGCATACTCAAGGATTGGTCTGACAAAGTGCAGTAAAGAAGCTTCGTAATATACGGGTCGTCAAACTCCTCTGACCATCTTTTAACGAAGCGCAGAAACGCATTGGCCTTAGTTATATTAGCACAAAAATGATCCTATAATGAAAATTTGGTATTTTACATGACCCCCATATCTATGGTTTTGTAAAATCTAATCAGTGGACTACCGCCAATAGTGAAATTGAAGTGCAGAGGATTCGTTTTTTGATAGTATGACATAACAGTCCATTTGCTACTATTTAGAGGAAGGAAATTAATAGAGCACCATCTACCGAAGACGTCTGAGTTAGAATTTAGAAGGTCACTATCATTTGAAACAACACGTAAAATTTTGGCTTCCTCAGCATAACAGAGGATTCTTAAGTCAATAAGAAGCCTAGATATATCATTTATATAGATGATTAAAAGCAATAGTTCTAGATGGCTACCCTGAGGTGCACCTGAGGAATTATTAATTTCATCAGTAAGTGCACCGCGAAATAAAACACATTGCGTACGACCAGACAAATAATAACACGACCAGTAAACTAAAGGAAACGTCAGAACTAAGGAAGACTAAGGGAAACCTCAGAACTGATAGTCTATGAATAAGAATCTTATGATTAATTCCTTCTAAAGCCTTACTGAATTTGGAGAACTATACTAAGTTGGTTGTAGTGGAAAAATGCTGAAAGGAACCCAAGAAAGGTTTGCAACGGAACAAAGCACATCAGAAACAATGGCCCTAAAAGCTTTGCCGATGCAATAGCAGGTACAAACCCTAAAGAAAAAAACCAATAGAATTGAATGTCTCTCTAATTCCCGTAACCCCTTGTGGGGCATGGAGCGGGAGAAAAATTTCACCCGATTCAAGCCAACGATTGCAAGTGGACTTACAATTTAAATTCCCATAGCCTTTTTATCGTACTCTGTTGTCAGCAGAAAACAACCATGGGTCGCCGCTGATGAGATTCGATCCTGGACCTCCGGGTTGTTAGTTCGACACCTTAGCACTTAACTGGATCAAAACAGTAAACGATGTGAAGCGCCGAATGATGGTGAGACTCAGGAACCAGGGGCGACGGACTATTAGATGATGTCTTCACTTGACTGAGTGTGATGAAATCTCCTCCACGCCTTATTTCTTGAGTTGGGTAAACGCTTAAGGTCAGCATTATACAAATGAGAACAACCCGAATTATTTTCAATACAGGATATAGGAGTACTATCCCTCCCTATGATGATAGATCCGATGGAACAGCAAGCGGTGGACATGATATGTAGTCACGGATGTAGTTACGAATGTAGTCAACCGAACGCCGCTACTAGGTGGACCGAGCACTCCGCTCATTCCGTTTACCCGGCGATAATGCTTTCTGCGCACTGATCACCGGCTGGTGTAGACGACTGAACGGCACCAAGAAAATCTATTCCTGCAACCATAGATGTTACAGTCAGCAGATACAGAAATCGGTGCAGCACCCAATTCATCCGAAGGAAAACTCTTAGATGAAACACAGTAGTATTGCTTTCAAATCCTGACGGCCGTAACAATGGAGTCAGATAGGCAGCCAAGTCTGAAGTAGAGTTCGAGAGATCTTTCGAGGAAGCAGCACGAATTCTCACCGAACAACTAAGATATATTAACAAGTTTATCTATTTTCACATTCAAAGTATTAAGGTCATCCGAAACTAGTTGAAGGCACATTTGCCCAAATATGCGCAAGTATTTTGTTTATTATAAATAAGCAAACGTCTGACCCTGATGAACTTTAAACGCGTTGACTTCTCGTGCATTGATGACTGGCTACTTTCTTGCGATTGGTCGGGCGTGCTGGGAGAGCGCGAAGTCGATCTGGCTGTGAGCGCTTTTTATGATGTTCTTTACGCCTGTTTTACCCGATATTATCCTATTAACATTTCGAGGGTCCAGATCTCCTCATCTGTCTCGTCCCTGGCTTGATATTGCCTCACGACAGCTGAGGAACTTGAGGAGTAAAGCTTGGAAGAGGTTTTGTGCCTCAGGAAGCCATGATGACTATTTGGCGTACTCTGACCTTTGCCACCGTTTCTCTGCTCGCCTGCAGGACTCCTTGCCGAGCACCTATCTAATATGAGAATTACGTTGCGAACCGACCCCAACTTGTTCTGGAGATTTATTAATTCGAAGCGTAAATGTGACGCCTATCCTTGCTCTTTGAGGTACGATGACTGCGAGAGTCACGATGCTCCCACAATTTCTAACTTTTTCGCGGATTTTTTCCGAACCTCTGTGATATTTCCATTTCTGATTTTACCCACTTGACGCGGCTCCTAAAGATTTAGTTTCAATGTTGCACACGTTGCTGAACACTTATCTAATTTGACGGAGGACTTCACGGGTGGTCCCGAAGGTTTACCCGCTTGATTTCTGAAGAAATGCCAATTATCTCTTGTTAGTGTTCTTTGTTACTTATTCAATCTGTCCCTGCAATCCGGCCGCTTTCTTGAACTTTGGAAGACTTCTATCTTGATACCTCTCCATACAAAAGGCAGCAGGTCAGACGTCTCCAACTACCGACCCGTTTCCAGCCTGTGCCATGCCGCGAAGGTTTTTGAGTCTCTCGTCAGTGACGTTCTTCGATTTCACTGCAGGCGTTTCATGGGGTCCTTCCAGCATGGCTTCCTCAGGGGAAAGTCTACTTGGTGGCCGTCGAAGCATGCAAATAGGTGGATTGTGTATTCACAGATTTCAGTAAGGCTTTCGATAAGATCGACTTCTTGGGTTTCCTTCCTGCTTCGTCAACTGTTTGTCCTCTTACCTGTCTGGTCGTACCCAGCGCGTCCTATTTCGGGGAGCTCTTTCTGACCAACACCTTGTCACCTCGGGGGTGCCACAGGGCAGCATCCTTGGCCCACTCCTCTTCATCCTATATAACAACGATGTTTCGCTTCTCCTGACTCGCAGTAAAATTCTGTGTTATACGGACGATGCTATGATTTTTCGCACTGCTTCCCACGAAGCAGACTGCTGTACCTTGCAAGTGCACCGTTATGACCTTCTCCCGTAAAAGAAGTCGCTTTTGGAATACGTCAGCCATGTACTCTCTATTTCGCCGTTCACGTCAACCGCGCCGAGGCAGTGCAGCGTAGATTCCGTAGGTTTGCTCTCCGAGGACTTCCCTGGATTGATCTCTGCTTACTTCCTTCTTATACTGATCGTTTGGGGCTGATTTCTCTTGACTCCCTTGAAAAGAGGCGTAACATCTCCAAACTCTTATCCTGCAACGCTCCTTGAGGAATCGCAACTTCCTGCACGTTTCTAGTCATCGAACTCGCCCATCACGTTGCTGCAGTTCAAAGGCATGCTTAGACAGTATCTCGGTTGACGCGGGGTCGTGGATGGTGTCAACCGCCGTCCTTCGATCGTTCTGATTTATTTTTTGACTGTTAATTTGTAGTTTAGTTTATAAGTCTTTATTGTACGCTGAAGTAATCTTTGTGGATGAATCTAAAGGAAATAAATAAATAAATAAACATTTACAATTGCGGATGTGCACGCAAATAGTACAAGTTAGTCGGTGTGATTACGTGTGCGGTTTAGAAGACGAAAAATATATAATCAAGTCGCAAACATGGAGGAATCGTTTTCAAAAACTTAAATTTAAAGTTTTCATTTATTGTCTACTGCTTAAAACAATCATAGTGTGTTTCCTAAAAATAAATAACATTATTCTAAATTCATTCTATTCTCACTCCAAAAGTCGTATCTAAACGCAGCAAAAAGCTAACATTTTAATAAAAAAAATGCTCAAACAGCGCCATTCTAAGAGATCAGTCTTCGCGAGTAACCTGAGTGCATCCTTTGCTAGGTACTTAGTAGTTTTGCCTGATATAATATAAAATCCGAATTACCCTAACATTTAACTGTATCTATATGGGGAAGACCGATCGATGTAAGAACAATTTCCTTCATTTCTGTAGGCGGTGTATCGCATGCTGGATTGTCGTAACCTTCGCAATCTACATTCGCTGATATTGTCGAAATAGACATCAATTGTGGCGATCCATCGACTTTGCCTTTGTTGAAGATTGGAATTATCACTCCTTTGGAATTAGCTATGTTAGCACTTGACTGCAGTTGTTGTTGCTCGTGTCCGTGTCGTCTTCTTTACAAATGAAAATAATTTGTTTCATAGATGTTGACATTATATTCAAAGCAAAGACGTACCTATTTGGATCTCGGCACCCAATCAACATTATTAAAATCACCAGAACTATTATGGCTGCAATTATTCCAGAAAATGCTGCCACCATGGTCATAACTTCATGAGGTTCGCCATCAGATGTCACTTTCGGTACTGAAAGTGCGAAACAAATCAAACATTTATTTTTGAAAAATTAATTAAAGATTGTTGGGAAGTGAAGGATTTATATTGTAACACAATATAAATGGAATAAGGCAATTGAACAATCGATATGACCTAGTTACTTACTTGAATCTTCATCAATGACGTATCTGTGGCTGTTACTGTATGAAGACTTAATAATACTGTCCATCTCCCCAGTATTGTTTCGCTCTTAACAACCTCAGTTTCTGTAGTTCTATTGGACTATATTCATCAGTGTACTGTGCTAAAATGAAAACAAGAACATATTTTTTTTAAAACATAAACATGTGATAGCATTTTTGTTTACATTTTTTAAGCGTCTGAACTTTCTGACAAAGGCCATAATTTTTAAAGATAAGTAAAATATTTCCAAATAAATTCAAATTACGTTTATTATCGCTTTAAGCATTTCTTGAAGAAAAACAAATAATATAGTGTGTAGTCGCCTCTATTCTCTATGTCATGTTTAAACTATTTAAATTTGAAGAGGCAGAGATTAGAACAACTAAATCTATATGCGAAGACATAGGGACCTAGTTAACAACAAAAGAATGATAATGTTACGACTGAGTAGTTTAGTTTTTTAATGTTTTAAGTTGTTTGCTAATTTTCCGCCGCAACCTAAATTCCTTTTATCTGTTCGACATATACAATCCGAAAAGATCCATTTAACCTTTCGAGACAGGACTGGTCCTGAAATGTATCACTGTGCAATTATTTGAAGAACGCGTCTCTTCTATTTGAAATAAAGACACGTTGTTAACATTGGCAGCATTCTCTCTCTCTCCCTCTCTCTCTGGTTCGCATTACCCCTTGTGGGGCATGGGGAGAGAGGAGCACTTCACCCGAATCGAGACAATGATTGCAAATGGACCAACAATTTAAAGTGGATTCCGAACCGCTGACATTTTCTCTGCCACCCCCATGGCCTTTATTTCGTAATCTGTTGTCAGCAGAAAATAACTATGGGCCGCCGACAGTGGGATTCGAACCCGGGACCTTCGGATTAGTAGGCCGACACGTTATCCCTTACTCCAGCGACGATCTAAATACTGAGCCATGATCAAACCTCATAATGCATTAAACGCTTAACAAGACATAGTACCAAACACACCACTATAAATAAATGGTATACTACATAACAGCAATATTTTTTGACTTTACATAGAACAGAATACGGTACTGTTACTGTTTCTCTTATGCATGGGCCGATTAGTAGAAACAGCACGCGACCATAGGTTAGGTTAGCTGGCGGCTTACTGGTAGTAAACCAGTCGACCTCAGATAGACCTTGATATGGTTCAGTGTGTTACCACTGCAAAAGGAACCTCAACCTGGATCACTCTAGCACTTACCATGCAGTGATTAATTGAACCAGCCACAACTATTGGTTAGATCCTGCAGCTCCACGCGGGCAAACTCATCTAGTCCCTTAAGGGAGTGCTTTCCAAAGGTGTGAAACCTTCTCCTGTGACTAGTCCAAGGCATTCGCAAAGCAAATGCTGAATGAAGTCATTGACAGTAATACGCATGCGGACTGCATGGCTACCAAAAAGGCAGTGACCTGTTATAACCGGAGCGATATTCCGGAGGTTCCGTCGGCTTCCCTTCAGTAGAAACGTCGTTCTCTTTTTATTCCACTCTGGCCACATCCTTCTTGACATGTCGCAGGTTGACAGACCGATGCACCTGCGCTCGGCGAGGTGAACAGATTTTAGGTCGATCTCTCTTTTAACTGAGATTAGAGGCCGTCCGATTGATTTGTGTATTTGTGAAGCATTTGATTTAATCCACGCGCTCAGAGCTACTCTAATACCCGTCAATTCTTGTAAGGTACAAGTGGACTATTACCATGTAATGTGGATTTCGAACCACTAACATTACAAATTGGCTTTCTTCATATATCATGCGTATGATTACATGTAGCAATGATTTCAGCGAAAGTTGCGCTCATAAGATTGTCGTTATCTCTCACTTGATAAAGTAGGGTTGAGTAATGGTTTAGTAGAATTATTCCCATACAACATTTTCTAGTAAATAGTGTGGTGATTACAATTTTGGGTTTTAAATTGGTGACTTAAAAATTTATAGTATGTTGCAAAATGTGGTAGAATTTTCCACAGTAGCTCCAAAAACAAAAGGAAAGTTGAATTCCAAATCCAGAAAACTTCAAGTGGGGGGAAATACAAATTTAAAGCTGTTCAGAAGCAGATCCGAGGTGATGCAAATGGGGCAATTGCTTCTTAAAACAACAATGGCGTCAACCAACAGGCACTTCTCTCACTTTGCGGTTGACGTTGCCGACACTATCATTTGAATTATGAGCGTAATTAAAAATACTCTATTTTCGTAAAAAATAACTTGCTTTAACTGAAAATGATTGAATATGAATATCTATTAAATTATGACGCGAAATAAGTGGGGTGATAGATCTCACCTAGCCGAACAGAAAATTGTTTGGCAAGGGGGGGGGGGGGGGGCAATCTCAATAGTTTGGTTGTCACAGGGTGAATTTATACAGATGGCTCTAAACTACAGGGTAGGGTGGGGGTTGGTGTTTTCTCAGAGGCACTGAATATTAGTTTATCCTTCCGTCTTCCAGACTAATGTAGTGTGTTTCAGGCGGAGGTCATGGCTATTCAGGAAGCTTTGAATTGGTTGAGGGTAAACGAAGCTCCAAAGGACATATGTATCCTTACAGATAGCCAGGCTGCTTTGATATCCCTGGATTCTGTCCTATCGACATCTAGGGCTGTTAATAGCTGTCGCTCTCACTTAAATGAGTTGGCTGAACGGTATCAAATTCACCTGTGCTGGGTCCTGGGGCACAGGGATATTCCAGGAAACTGCGTGGCGGACGAGCTTGCAAGACGTGGTACCACCCAGATGGGCAAACGGCACTACGTTCCAAACGTCCAGACAGATCTGGCCTAAGCTGGATCTTAGGCGCTCCCAATGTCTGCTTTCGATTAGCAGATCTGACCTTAGAATAGCTATTGGGGTAATCATAGGCCATTGCCCTATTGGCTTACACGCGAACCTAACCTAGAGGGTGATTGATAAATTTGCAAATTTCATGGTATGCATGGTATATTCACGACGGAGTAAATATACCCAATTCGCCCTCCCTAAAGATCTTTTGTATTGAGATATCCAGCAAACTTAGCTGGACTGATCATATATTTGCAATCGCTAAAAGTACGATGAAATGCTTGGGTTTGCTACAGAGAATATGTCACCTCATCTGCTGTGCTGCGAGAAATATGTCACCTCATCTGACTTAGCGCTGATCTAAAAGTCCAACATTAGGCCTAGACTTGAATATAATTCCCATATTTGAGCAGGAGTCGGACACACCGCATTGTCCGCATTAGACAAAGTCCAGCGTAAAGTTATTAAACTTATTGGAGATTCCTCAATCTCTAAGGGGCTTGACTCTCTAGAGCATCGACGGAATATCGGTTGTCTCCCACTCTTCTATCACTATTTCCATGGCAATTATTCCAACGAAATTGCTAGCCTGATCCCTTGTAGACGCATGACAACGCGCGATACAAGGAGCTACGAGTCTCTCCCACCCCTATACTTTACATGTAAAATTTGGACGAATCTTTTCTAAGCCGAATAACACGAATATGGAACAGTTTACCATCTTCTGTTTTTCCCTTCTCATATGAGTCCGATACTTTCAAACGGAGCGTACATCGACATCTTCTTCACTCAACCTCCTAACCCATTTCCCTCACCCTTAATTCCTTTCCTGCTAAGGCTGTGCTTTAGCTTCATAGGGCATCCCTTGAGCTTTGGCAACTTCATATATATAAAAAAAAAGTCACGAAGTCCCATGTCGATTGAATTTACATGGTCCTCGAAAGAAAGGAGAGATTTCAGAACTACACCTATATCTCTAAGCCAACTCTGCTCAAGGTGATACCAGTGACGGAGTAGTCGAAGAGGATAGGACGTCTTACACGGGAGAAATTCATGGCCGTACACTTGCCGGAATATAAGGGGAGGCGATTACGAGAATACCAATCACAAAACGTAGCTAAGTCTGCGTTCAAGAGACTACAATTATAGTCATGAGTGATAGTGCCAAATATTTTGGAATCGTACGCGTAACACCGAATTTTAGCGCTGGACAGAAGAAGCGAAACATCATTAATATACAGGATGAAAATGAGCGGGCCAAGGATTCTGCACTGATGACAAAGATATGGTTGGAAAGAACTCCCCGGAACACCCTGTGTTCGACCTGACACGTAGGAGGACAGCCAGTCGACGAAGCAAGAAGGAAAGCCAAGAAGAGACATCTTGTAAACCAGTATTTCCTGGTAAATACTATTGAAAGTTTACCTGCCCTAATGATCGGGAGTAATTAAAGAATTCAAGAAGGTTGGTGGACGTCGATTTACCCTTAGGAAGTCATGCTGGAAGGAACCACATAAAAGGCCTACAGTGAAAGCGAAGTACATCGCTAACAAGAGCCTCGAAAACCTTCGCGACATGACACAGGTTAGCAATCGATCGGACTTATTGGCCTACTTATGGAAAGGAATTATCACGAAAATCTTCCATAGCTTATGACATCAGCAGAAACGCAAGGGCAGGTTGAATAAATAACAGACAATACAAACAAGACATTTCTTCAGAAAGGCGGCTGGAATGTCATCGGGACCACTTGAGAGGCCGTTCGACAGATTAGACAAAAGTTTGGCAACGAGAACGTCATCAACTACAAAGTCACTAGATTCGAGGGAGGTAGGTAGAAGCCGCGTCAAATGGGTAAATTCGGAATAGTAAATATCACAGTTAGAAACACAGAAGGCAGTTCGGAAGAATACTGCGAAGAAGTCAGCAATTGTAAGAGGATCGTCAATCTCAGAATCACAATACCTGAAGGAGGAAGGACAAGCGTTACAGTTGAGCTTTGAGTTAAGGGATAACACCACTCTAGAGGCATAAAAAAAGGCAATACTTTGATAATTTATTTTGAGAAGATGAGAAAAGAGATCGGTTTGATTTTTTCAGGGACTATTAATGGTACATAGAAGTATGCCATTCTTGCAGAACGCCTTTTTTTGACTTACCCAAACGGGTGGACACGTACCTCGGGAACCATAGCACCTAGAAAAAAAATAAAATTTTTTCTTAAAGTCCTTTTAAAAAACTAGTGAAGTACATAATATTTTTTGTAAAATGATTTTTGCAAAAATGGTACGAGTTTGAAAAAAAGTTCGAATTTCGCAAAAAAAATCGACACTTAATCGTCTTTAAAAGAAAAAGTTTTTGATCAATCAAAAAATGGATATGTACTTCACTAGATAATCCGATTGTAAAGTTACAGTTAAATTTTCAAAGTAATCCATCCAGCGGTTTTTGAGCAGCGTGTCCGCCGGATTTTGAAAAAGTGATTTCGAGAAAAACGCGTTTAAAGTTTTATAACTTTGTATGCATACGCAAGATTATAACGGCTGCCTTTGCATGAGGCGCTTCCGGAAAATTTAAAATTGAACCACTTAACACTTTTTTCGACTATACATACAATTGCATTTCATTTTGATGACCCTAAAGTGTACTTTAAACAAAAAAAAATATTTCGAAAATTCAAAATCCTAGAGTGGTGTTACCCCTTCATAGATTTGGAAAACTGTTTGAAGTCTCATGTTAGACAAAAACTCAGAATAGCCAAGCGGAAAATTGAAGGCAGAGGTCGGAATACGCCCTCATGACTCCCGGAATGATATGAAAATTATAAGAAAGAAAAGAAAATTAAAAGATACCTTTATTATTATTAATGTTATTATATATGTTAAAATCCTGAATAGACTATGCGAACAGTTTTGCACTCTCTTCTGAATCACGAAATACATTATAAATTGTTGAAATTAGTCCTAGCCCTCCTGAATTTTTTAGTTCCTGTATACTTCTAGTAGTTCTAGACGTACTGCAATACAAATTTTCTATTAAACTACTAGGAATGTTATACCATCCTTCCTGTACCCTTTTCCATAGCTCATTTGCCCCACTTGGATATTCCGGATAATTTGCCAATGTCCTTTTTACTTAACCCTATAGCTTTTTTATGGAGTTTATATCAGAGCTTTGTGCTGGTAATTCTAAAGTAGAAAACTATTGATGTTGCAGCTATTCCTGAACTATTTCTGCTGTAGAATTAGGGTCCCCCTCTTGTTGAAATATCTTGTTGAAAAATCGCCACTTTTTTCTTTTATCCTTAAAATATAAAAGTATTCTTCCTTGTTCATAGTTCTTTCTATTTCCATGAAAGGACACACACCATTTTGGGTAAAACACCCCCATATCTCTGAGCTTAATGGTCTGTTTTACTTGCCTGCCTTGGATGCGGCTTGTCGTGCGTCCAACACAATGAGCGACTAAGTCCAACAAATTAACATTGGTTTCATCTAACCATGATGACCATGCAGAAAATGTGGTATCATATAAGCTGCTTCCAGTCGTCGCCGGTCCAGTAATGATGTCATACATGCTTTTGCTTTTTTTTCACCGCTTTGATGCCAATGTGATGGAGAGATCTCCGAGCAGTCTATGGGCTTCGACCTTTCTAATTGCAAGAGCAACTTCCTTAGGTGTTTTTATGGTGTAAAACAGCATCATTGCTCTGCCATCTCTTAATGTCAGTTTTTTGGTCGTCTCTATTTTCCACTAATATTTTTTTCCTTCTTTATTTTCCCAAATGAAGCAATTCGTATTACGCATTTTCTACAAATATCCCGTGCAGAAGGTCCTTGCTCTCTTTGGGAGACGGAGTTGAATCAATTCTTTGAGCGGCACGACCACCATGCCATGGGTCCCGGGTTCGAGACCAGGTCTCACCGTGAGCTCTTATTAAGAAATTAAAAATAATCCACTCCGTCTCTGGGCTGTTGTCTAGCTTGCTGCAATGTAAAAAACAAGACTCAAGTTTCGTCATTTCCCTTACCCTAATTCCCTTCCAACCAAAACCATGCTAACGCATCAAAGGGTTGTCCCCTAAGCTTTGGCCATATCGTATAAAAAAATATATATATATATTTTTGATATTACTGTTTTGATCCCAAATTATTTCAATAATTGTATTGCCAGAGAATTCTTTGGATACTTTTAAATTCCACACAAATATCGAATTTTAAAATTTGTAAACAGTTTTGCACTTCAGTGTAATTGTAATTGACAATGATCTCAAGTATCTAGCACGGTATTTGACGGTCTAAAGGACCATGTACGATTTCAATAAAATATTTTCTCCATGGTCAGGCAGAGATACCATCAGATTTCTTACAGGATGTTGAGATGGAATAAACCATCAAACATCCAACAATATGTATTACAATAATCGGTATGGTAAACGGCTTCTTATAATTAATGCAGTTTCACTAGAAGCAATACACTGTCGCCTTGGTTTTATTTAAATTGTTCGTGAGATAATTAACCTCAAAACTAGAGAAAAGTCACAGTGACATGTTCCAGTTAATAGACGCGTTCTTACTGATCAATCAATTAATAAATAGCGGAAATGTTTTTGAACCGTTTTAACTCTTCAATTAAGCTTAGAACGGAAGTGATTTATGATTTCATTTTGGTATTGAAACACGACAACACCTTAAAAAACTTCTCTTTAGTCCCACGTGAAATATTGCTTTGCATCTGTAAACAAATGACTCGTTCTGTTCATCTTAAGACCCAGGTGTTCTTTCTTAGTATGAATTATGAATTATGCAACAAATTAATATATTTATAAACTTTCGCTTGCTTGCTCCAATTAGCTCTTCTAATGGAGATAAGTGGGAGCATTAAACCAGTAACACCAGTCGGCAAAAAAAATTTATAACTTGAAAATGCTAATTTCGCTATCTCTTCAAGCTTGGATACAAAAACGACTGATAAATCCTAGTAGGACCATTAACTGGGATTAATTTGTTCCAGGGAATAATGATAATTTGGGGCAAAAAGTCCAAACCGCAGACTCCATTAATCTCGAAAAATGTTTGTGTTAATTTTCCCTCGTTTATCGGATATCGTTAATTATTTAAGTCAGTGTCAGTTCAGTGATCCTCGTGGTCAATTGATAAAGAACAATTTTTAAGCGGAACTAGAGCTCGTGTTGAATCCGACAGAACTTTTTAATTTACGGATTAAATTGGAGCAAATTGTTGACGGTTTTTTCGTAATTATTAACTTCCCATTTTAAAGAGAAGTTGTTGTAACTAACCCGAAAATAATAAAATCTAATTTTTTACAGATATAAATTTTTTTTGGGTCTTTAGACAATTATTCATGCATGCGTGTGTTACAATTTCGTATATGTAAGCAAAAAAGATGTGTCTGCTATCGCAAACAATAGCTGCCATCGAAATAGTTGACGGAAAAAACGAATCGTCTTAACACACCTTACGTTTGATTATATTTAGGACCTCTACTTCAAGCACACTGTAGTGGTCCCACAGTCGATACGAGTTGCGTATGTTAAGGCAGTTGGAGAATAGCCAGGCCTTTCCGCCTTTGAGACGTTCGTAAAGATCGGTATTCCTGGCATTGTCAACAACTGACAAGCCTTCCACTCCATTTTACGAGATATTCTAGTAGAGAAAGCTTTCTCGAAACTTATTGCAGGAACGGAAAATTCAGTGCTTTCCTGCTAATAATTTCGCAGGTAGGCCATTAGTATACTTCTGTGACCATACTCTGAAGTTTTCCAACTTTTCGTCCCTTCAGTCTAATAGCATTACGGGCAGTTATACTTTTATCGAATGGAGGGGGATAAATTATTATCTCCAACGCAGCAGTTGGCGTTATACTCACCGTCCCTGAGATGCCCAAGGACAATATGACAGTTCCTTTCCAAAGCGCCCCACCAAAATAAAATTCCGTAAATTAGGATTGGTCTCACTATTAAAGTATATCACCAGTGAACTATACGGGGTCTAATTCCCATCTATTTCCTAAAGTTTTCTTATTGGCATAAAACGCTATCGAAGCCTTCTTTACGCTCTCCTCAATGTTAATGCACCAGTCTCGTTAGGAGTCAAGAATAATACCCAATATTTCATTTGGATTTTGTTTCAGCTCAAAGGATACGATCCGCTTTTTACTTGTAAACAAAATCATTAAGGGTTTATTGGCATTATTTGCTAAGCCGCAATTGCTTGCCTATCTGTGTATTATGCCCATAGCTCCCTTTCCTGATATTAATAAGATCAATTCGTCCGCATATGTAAGCCATAACTTTTATTCCAATCCTTTCTAGCGAAACTAGAACTTTATGACCAACTGTTAGTTAGAACAATGGAGATAGAACGTCTCGTTATTTCTGTTGACTACTCAGCACTGTCTCGATCCATTAACAGACGTATGGGTCTGTTTCATGGGATGGGATCTTAATGGATCGTTGATTGCATCAGATTTTATGTTGTAAATGGCATCCTCTATATTCAGAAAAGTGCCAAATGTGAATTCTTTACATCTTAGTGTCTTTTCAGTGGTGCTTGCCAATGCAAGTGTAGGCGTGTTGAGCATTACTAACACCGCTAAGAAGGAGGCAGCGAGTAGATGCTCATCTATGAGTCTTTCCAAGGTTTTTTTTTTCATCTGTTTCTGGCGACTTTAACGGATCGAATGATTTTCAATAGCTCATTTTATTACTTACCCATACTTTCCCCCATAGGGATATCTATCCGCATCTGTTCATTAGCAATTCCAGTGTCTCCTCAGTCGACCTTCGCATCAAAAAGGAGGAACACCGAAGTTGCTAGCGAAAACTTTTCTAAGTCTGTCGGCACCATTTGTTCCATCAAGGGATTCACAACATTTCCGCCATGATGTACATTTGGCTATTCTGGGCGTTTTTTGAGGTCATTTTGGCTGCTTTAAATACAGCACAGTTATCTGTTAGTCTATTAGGTTTAGCCTTATTGAAAAACTTCCGTGAGTGCATCTCAGTGAGCTTATATTCTTGTCCCATCATGCAGGATAAGACTTCTAGGACAGTCTACGGATTATACAGCATTCCCTGAAGCCGTTTGGTTGGTCGGTTGGTTAGTTGGGCTGTTTATTGCTTAGAAGCACCAAGTTCACTCGGAGGCCATGAAGGCCCATTGTAAATACCCTTAAAAATAAGAAGCATGGTCAGAACTTAAAACCACCCAGATCTCTGTATGAATCTATTTAGGTCCACCAGTGCTATCTCAGCTAGGTCGTCCAAATTGTCAAAGAACCTTGCTCCTAAACAGGCGAGTCGTCGTTCTTTTAAAGCCGGACATTCGCAGAGCAGGTGCACTACGGACTCGATTTCTTCTTCATCTCTGCAGCTTCTATAGAACTCATTCCATGGTACGTCGAGACTAATGGCCGCAGCTCCTATGGGGCAGTCCCCGGTGATGACACCGACGAGTGTTCGAATGCGCTTTCTATCGAAGGATAAGACATTTGAAGTTCTGGTATGACTCAGCTCCAGCCAGATACTTCGTGTTGTGAAGCAGTAATTTATATTTTTCCATCGTTCCAAAGTCATGTTGGAGTAATGTCTATCAATTTGATTTTTTGCTGTGTTAAGGCGAGGGTATACCCTTTCCACGGGCATATCTATGTCTGTATTTGAACCATTTTTGGCCAGTTCGTCGGCTTTTTCTTTACCCTCTATGCGGACATGTCCTGGAACCCGGCAGAGCCTAACCGTATGGTGTGAAATATTTCTTAGGGCTCTGATACAGTCTTTCACACATTCTGACTTTATCACGTTGGAGTTCAGCGCCTTGAGTGCGCTTGATTGTCCACACAAATAGTGACTTGCTGACATCTGTTTTTCTTGGGCAGTAAGTGAAGCTTTCTTTATAGCGTATATTTTTGCTTGGAAAATGCTGCATTCGTTGGTATACGACCTACTTATTTGCAGCGCTCCTGCTCCAATCCCCTTTTCTGTTTTCGATTCATCTGTGAAGATGGCAGTTCCTTTAATTATGTTTTCAGGGTGCTTCCAATCTTCTCTGTTAGGTATGATAACGGAAAAGTGTTTTCTACAGTCATATTGTGGCTTCATATAATCCGTTGAGGGGTGCAACCCATTTTGATTAAAGAAGTTCAGTATGACTGCATGTCCAAAACTCTGTGGTGTCCATTGGCTGTTTTCTCTAAGTCTAAGAGCTGCCAAGGTTGCCATTCTTTTCGTGTGGAGTTCTATGGGTTGGCTGCCTGTCATTTGAGGAAAACCGCGTTCCTGCTAAACGGAAGCCGGATAAGCCTCCGAAACATTGTGGCAGTTATTACTGGCGTGTCGGGAGACACGCAGAACGTCTGCGCGTTCCCACGAATGACTTCTGCCGGAGCTGTATGGACGAGAATGAGGTGGAAAGCATTTAGCACTTACTCTGCGAATGCCCGGGCCTAGCAAAAAGAAGGTACAATGCAATGGGCGTGTACTTCTTAGGTGGCATGGGCGATAGCCGACATCGGGCTGAAGCAGCCCCTAAGGTTTATTAGCAGCTGCGGCTGGTTTAAGATAAACCCGACAATCAGGCACGGTTCCACGGATGTGGTAACACAACGGACCATTTATAGGTGTATGTTAGGCTGATCGGCTGTATGGCATCCCACGAAACAATTGACCCATAGGTAAGAATAGGCCTGACGATCGCTGTGTACATCCAGCGTATAATATGCGGTTTCAGGCCCCATTTCTTACCAAAGGTTTTCTTGCATGAATAGAATGCCATTAAGCCCTTTCTTCATCCTCTCTTCCATATTACCATCTTGATATTCGTTTTTCATCGCTTAAAATAGTTTTCTTACCACTTAGTCAGTGGATTCCACGCTTGCAAGAGAGTTTTCTTTTGTGTTATTCTAATAAGTTCGTTTAATTTGGCACTATCATTTCACTAATGACTATATAGGTTCTGCATCTTGATAATTATTATTTAAATTGTATTTTATTTACATTAACGTAATTTGCAGTTGACAAAAAACAATTAAAATGGCCACTTTTGTTTTCGATCCTCTTGGACCTGTAATTAATCTTTAACTGGAAATAGCCAATATAAATCGTATCGCATATGCAGAGCTCAGTGGTATAATGTACCATTAAATCCAACACTTAAAAGCTTCTTTTCGGTAGAGAATTCAAGGCAGATCAGGTTATGTGATCTGGGGAAATCCACCATAAGCTGCCTCATGGTGCACAAATTGACGTATGTTTTTTTTTAATTCTAAGTTTGAAAAAAGGAACGATATCAACTCTTTCTTTGTGATAAAAGCTCGGGTTTCAATAATTAGTCAATACCTTTTAAAGGCGAAGGACACTTTTAGAATTAGTTAGATCAATTGAGTGGCAAGACCAACATGCCATGGGTCCCGGGTTCGAGACCAGATGACCCCGTGAGCTTTTATTAAGAAATTAAAAAAATAATCCAATCCGTCTCTGGGCTGCTGTCTAGCTCACAGCAATGCAAAAACAAGACTCAAGTTTCCTCACCTCAAGTTTCCTCACTTCCCTTACCCTAATTCCCTTCCGGCCAAAACCATGCTAACGCATCAAAGGGTTGTCCCCTAGGATTTGGCCACATCGTATAAAAAAAACCTCAATGAATTGTGTTGAATAAGCAAACCAGTTTCTTTTTTGAAGATTGATACGATCGTTTCTTTATCACAATGGCCTTGCTATTTGAAAACTCACTTACCTAGCAATTTTAACTTATCAATTTTTGGATTTTCTGCTTTGCATCAAATTATTGATAAGATGACTATCAACTAGTGCGCGGTTATACAAATTTTATTTCGATTTGAAGCAAATACTGTTTATAAGTAAAAAGCACGATCAGAGATAAAAACATTGTTCATTGCAAATTTAACTTTTTTTGATTTGATTTTGATTATGCAGATATGTATGTGAATCTATTAGTTTGTTCGCAATAGGTTGCCTCCAGAGCTACTTTACTGACGTCAAAGAAAGTTTTGTTTTTGGTGTTGTTGATAATTATTTTTTACTTTATGACTGAAATAAAAAAAAAATAAGTAAGTATTAAGTGACCAATTGCAGTGGTCGTTTAAAATAACCGGTCACGCTGCGCAACTAGAAAAACACACATACATAATTAAAAGGCTCTGCTTGAGTAGTATTTGGACAGACAAGAAATTTGGAATTCTATGAAGGCTGTTCAAGAAGATCAATTTTGAGCAGGGTACGGAAATACCCGCTCATGATAGCTTATACCTTATTTAAACCTGCTCATAGCTCCAAAATGAATGAGCATGTATGTTTAAACGTATGACCAACTCAGAGCATGAGCAATCATAAAAAATAGAAATGATCGTACGCTGAGTTGCTCAAACGTTTGAACATAAATGCTCACTCATTTTAGAGCAATGAACAAGTTTGAGTAAGCTATACGCTCTCATGAGCAAGCATTTCCGTACTCTGATTGAAACCTTTGTTTTATAAAATTATTTGATTTCTCAATAAATCTTGCCTAAATTTCTAATATTTTGTTTAAATTAAAATTAAAACAAGGAAAAAAAATAAAATAACTCAAACAAAATCGGTTGTTTGATTCACAATTTGCAAAATGTGCGACTCTCAAAATGAGTAACGTTAACTGCTCATTGAATCGTAGACTCACCGAATTCAAGGAATTTCAAATGCTCACTCATGAGCATGAGCAGAAAAATTTTAATTTAGTTCGTGACTCCCGCGTGAGCAACACAACTAAATGAGTAAGTAAGAATCCTGACTCACGAGTAAGCATTTTCGAACCCTGATTTTGAGGTTTTCTTTTAAATTTAGTTTCGTTTCATCCAAAACGTTCGGTTTCTTTAATTAGTCTCACAAATCTGACATCTCCAATTATAGACCCATCGCCAACTTGTGCCATGTTGCGAAGGTGTTCGAGGCCTTGATCAGTGATGTCCTCCGTTTTCATTGTAAATCCTTTATTGGCTCATTTCAGCACGGCTTGATTAGGGGTAAATCTACAACCACCAACTTACTCGAGTTTGTGCATCATTGCCTGCCTCTAATTGAGTCTGGCTTGCAGGTTGATTGTATTTTCGACAGAATTGACCATGGGGTTCTTATTTATTAATTTTGTCTTCTCGGGTTCCCATCGCTTTTTGTTGACTGGCTGTCCACTTATCTCTCCGGGCGCACTCAGCGCGTCTTGTTCCTTGGTGCCCTATCCAACGAGTTCTCGGTTTCTTCTGGAGTGCCTCAGGGTAGCATTCTTGCTCCACTCCTCTTTATCATTTTTATTAATTATATCTAGTTGCTCCTTTCTAGTTCGAAAATCCTCTGTTATGCAGATGATACCAAAATATTCCAAGTCATCTCTTGTGACGATGACTGTGCTCTGTTGAGCTCTGACATTCGCGTTTTTCATGACTGGTGCTCCAGAAATCGTCTCCCTTTTAATACAAACAAATGCACCGTAATGACTTTTACCCGCGAAAACCGCCCCGTTCTCTTCGATTACTCTTTGGGTGGTATTGTCTTGAGTAGGCTTCATAGGGTCAAGTACTTGGGGGTGGTTCTTAATTCCCGCCTTTCCTTTGAGGACCACATTGACTTCCTGGTGGGTAGGGCCAATTCCACGCTGGGTTTTGTGAAAAGGTGGTCCAGGGAACTTGACGATCCCTATTTAACTAGGCTCCTCTTCTGCACATTCGTCAGACCCATTCTGGAATATGCTTGCCCGGTTTGGGATCCCTATTTCGCTGTCCACATCAACCGGATCGAGGCTGTTCAGCGCAGGTTCCTCAGGTTTGCTCTTTGTGGCCTTCCGTGGCGCGATCCTTTTTCTCTTCCATCCTATCATGCTATGCTCGGCATTTGCTGAGCGATGTAGGCATTTCCATCCCCGCCCGATCCCTGAGGATTTTCAACTTCTTCCACGTATCCCTTTCATCGCACGCTTTACGGTACGCACGACCCTGTCGCTCCTATGTCTCGCCTTTATAATGAATATGCTGCCTGCATCAAGCTAGGTTGCTCTAGGCAGCAACTGAAGAGCCATTTGAGGCTACTCATCTATTAAGTTAGGTATAATATTTTACTTTTAATGAATTGTAATTTTCGTAGGTTTGGCGAACCTGTTTTTAATAAATAAATATCAACACGACACATATATTTTTACATACGAAAAGAGTCTTGTCACTGACAGAAGTATATATATGGCAAATATCCAAAATAAGTCGTGTACCGCGAGTCCATAGTTTGGACTCTAAGAGTTTGACGTTTGCGGTCAAGCAAAACCACCTAAACTACAAACCATGAACTTACGAATTTCACGTACACACAATAGCGCCAAAGCGGGCTAAAATTTTGTCTAATTTTGTTCTCATTCCGGTATTTTGCGAAACATAATTGACATTTTTAGGTAAAAACAATCATCTGAGTGTTACGAAAGGGGGGGGGGAGAGGTGGTAACGCGAAACATTACGGCGCGGTACAAGGGGAGGACAGGGAGTCAGAAATCTTCAAAAACTGTGTTACGTACTATTTGAACGGCCCCTAAGGAATGTAAAAACTCGGAATTCTTATTATAAAGTAATTAACTTATTTGCCATCCAACCAACATGAATCAAACCGATCTGTTCAAGGGCGTAGCCGGGTTATTATATAGGGGTGGGCAAAATCTCAGATTTAATCTTTTGTTTATTACATTGTTTTTCCTTATCTATACAAACAGGGTGTAGAAGATCTCACCTAGACAAACAAAAAATTGTAAAGCAGGGAGGGTGGGGGCAATCTCACGCGTTTGGAAGTTACAGTTATGAAATTTGCAATTTTCATGGTATGTCCATCACTTTTTTATTTTTATTTTTTGATCATTTCAACGCAGCGATATCAAACAAACGTCAAAAAACTACTATGTCAATGAACTTTCAAAAATTCTCAACAATATTGATCTAACTCCTACCATTGCAGTTACTGTCGCTTCCAAAAGTGATAAAAATGTTTTATAATTACCAAAAATTCAGCATTTTCCTAAATTTTCTCCGAAGTTCCTGTAATTAGTACACCTCTTTTTTATTTTTATTAGTTTACTCATCTTATTACCTTTCCAAAAAAGTACAACATGTCTAGGTAGAGAAAGGATTAGAAAAACCGCATCCTGAGAAATCCCTGATTACCTAATTATTTTATTGCACTTTAGGTAGGAAATTCTTTAAACAAAATTTTAACTTGTGAAATACAACAACATACTAAAGGCAGAGGTGTAATTAAATTTTGCAAGAATTTAATAGATGAAATCTTTTTTATTGAACTGTTTACTGATTTCGAAATTAATTAGTTATTTCTCTTGTTTTAAAAATATCTTAATGTGCAGTAAAGAACTAATAAAAATTAAAAATGTAAATGGAAATTGCTGCTTTTAAATGGAACTTCAAAAATTGTACCAAAACGCCCCAATATAAATGTTCTTTCTTCAGCCTGTACTGTGTTGTTTTTGTTGTATTAACGTATATTATCTTACGCATCTTCGGTATTGGCACGAAAATCTTTACTGTTAGACAACTCCATTTAGTTTCTTACTCGTAGGCGTAAGCTAGCAGAATGAAACGATGTAAAATAGTTAAATTGAGTTTAAGCTTGAACTATCCCGAGTAAAAATAAGAGTCGCCAATTCCTAGTTTGAAACAGGCACACACAACGTCCAAACGACTAATTGGCACTCAAATGAGGCATGCTACGCCTGAGTAAAAATTATACTTTACCAGCTGTACAGCCTGCTACAGGCACGTATCAATAAAAGACGCACGAAATAGTCCAAACAAAGCACGGTACGTTCAAAATTTTTCTAGACTAAAATTTAAAATGAAAACAATTAAATTATTTTCGTTAATTAACTCATTCGGGACTTACGTCTAAAATAACCAAACTATCTCCGGAACAGCCGGCAACAGCCGGTCAGTTAAGTCTTATTTTTACTCGGGTTAAGGTACTACTACCGGAAACGGCACCACAAAATAATCACTTTTTTAATAATTTATTTCTCAGCCGCTTTATTAGGTATTATCATGATATTTTTTTATAACATTGTTACTCCTTAAAGTTAACAAACAAATTTTTTTTCACACTTTTTCTCTTGGAAAATTTTTTTTTTAATTTTTTGTCTAAAATGTGGTAAATTACAAAAGGGTATACCTTAACAAACAAAACGCACCTAGGTTTATTAAAATCGGTTCAGTAGATCCAGAAATTAACTCTCACTAAACACGTGTATGAGAAACAATATTATAAGTATAAAAGAAACCGGAATTTCAGAGAGTGGGGATAAAAACTGGAGCGTGCGAGGCAGCTGCGGAGAGTTGAAATCACGCTACGAAGGTGGTCGACTATAAAGTGTTGTAACTTTTTTTCTATTACGAATTTCTTTATAAAAATTACGTAGGTTATTCTTGATAGTATAAGGAATCGAAAAATGAAAAAAACAAAAAATAAATTTTTTGAAAATTGGGAATAATTTTAATATCAAGTACACGGTGAACACGCATGAGATATTACATAACCCACGCGGTGAGTCACCAGTCTCGAATGTGTTAAAGCCAGAACGCAGTAATAGAAGCGTGCATTTATGGCGGGGGTACTTTTAGATTTTTATGCCTATAGCGGGAGCGTGCATACCCGTGTGACGGGCGTATTTTTCAATTTTAGGGTATATAGCGGGAGCGCGCATAATACTACCCGGCGCATTTGTTCACTATGCGTTCTCGCAACTGGCGTATATATACTTTTAAAAAAAATTAAAATCTGTACTTGCTTTTGGCAAGAATAGAATATACCAACTCAATTATTTCTGCTCGGGATGGAACCGGCCCTTATTATTTTGATAATCCCAACGTGGCTTAAGCAATCAAGTAAAGTTAATTACGTCAAATCTAAGAAGAAAAGTTTGTTTGCCCGAAAAAATCTCGGAAAGTGAATAATTATTTAACAAAGAAAAATAGCAACTTAATTGCTTATGTTACAAAATTAAAAAAAGAAATTAACGTCTTTAATTATTAGTTGCCCTCCGCGTAGTATTTATAGAGTGTTTACAGAGTTCCTTACAGGAAAGTACGCGAACAGATTAGTGTCGAGCTTTAATTAAAAAGGTAAATATTGAAAGCTTGTTTGGTACATTTTATTTTTTTAACCGACTTCCCAAAAGGAGACGGAGTTGGATCAATTCATTGAGCCGCACGACCACCATGCCATGGGTCCCGGGTTCGAGACAAGGTCTCCCCGTGAGCTTTTATCACGAAATTAAAATTATCCACTCCGTCTCTGGGCTGTTGTCTAGCTCGCAGCAATCCAAAAACAAGTCTTTCAAGTTTCCTCACTTTCCTTCCGGCCAAAACCGTGCTAACGCATCAAAGGGTTGTCCCCTAGAATTTGGCCACATCGTATATAAAAAAAAAGTAAAAAGTAGCTTCAACAAAGTTGACTCCTCATATGATTACGCGATAGATGAAAATCAATGCGATCAAAAGAGGAATTAAAAATTCGCGACATTGATGTGATCTAAGTAGTGCGATGAAAAGGTAACAGAAGGAAATCGCGATTCCTCAGGTAGCGAGCCGAAACCGATATGCCAAAACAAGCTAAGAGAACAGAAGAGTCTATGGACCCGAGTGTATCCAAATGCAGCAGTCCAAGTCTATCAGATGAGGTGGTAATATAAGGGAGTTATTCCAAAGAAAGGCCTCAAAAAGCAAACCCAATGAACCTCCGCTGATCAGCTTCAATGCGATTGATATGTGTCGCATAGAGCGGTGACAGACTGGAGAGGCATATTCCAGAATAGGACTGACAAAAGTGCACTATAAAAGTTTTGTAATATAGTGGTCATCGAATTCCTTTGAACAGCTCTTCACGAAATCTATCAGTTATATTAGCCTTGGTGACTATGGCATCAAAATGATCCTCGAAAGAAAATTGTAAATTGAGCCAGACACGTAAATCCTTAGTCGTTGTAACTCTTGTTAAAGGACAACTCTCTATGATAAAGTTAAATTGAAAGAAAGATCTTTTTCGTGAGAAAGACATAGATGTACGCTTGCCGATATTAAGGTCGTTAATGGAACACCAATTCTCAAAGGCGTCCAAGTCAGAATTTAAAAGTAGGCAATGGGCAAAGAATATTTGAGTGAGACATAATCGCAGATACATCATTGATATAAATTATAAATAACAATGGCCCGAGGTGGGAGCTCTGCGGTACACCGGAAGTGTTGAAAATAACATCAGACAGGGCTCCACGAAAAGAAACTCGCTGAGTACGAATGAATCCAATTCACAAAAAACCCGCGGAAACCCGAGAAGCGAGAGTTTGAGAACAAGAATTCTATGATTTATTCTATCGAAAGCTTTGCTTTGCTTACCACCTTCAATTGCAGAAAAACAATAGTTTAAAAATTCTAATAAATTGGTGTTAGTTTATTTACAATTTATAAAGCCATATTGAAACAGCTTGCAGTAGAAGTGAAATGTGGGTTATACAGTATGTTGGCTTCAACTTTTGAAAGTTTTTTTTGCGCACTTAAAAAGTAATCCTCGTTTACGTATCGATCTATTTTTTTAAATTTGCTTGTTTCTTAATAGAAAAGACATCAATTTTAGTACGACAGTAGTGTTTCTGTTTGAACAACATTTTTAATGGGAGTGAGGGGTGAGTTGCTTGTGACAAAATTACAGAATCCTTTTAAATAATTATCCTCCAAACCAAATTTTCATGAACATCTATAGAATGGATTTATATTTAACTTCTTTATTTTTGTATAACTATCCTTGACAAATGCAGAAACTTTCAGACTATTAAAACTGATGTCGAAGGTAATGATCATGAAAATAACAAAACACATTTATGAATTAACCAATGTTACAAATTAGTATGCAAATATGTTATCTTATTAATAGCACACATTTATTCAGTTTACCAAAATTATTATTTTTTTAAATGCATCTGCTATTCTACCTATATGAAGGAATAAACTATCAAAAATAGTTATGTGACAAGTAAACCACTTAAAACTCGATTTTTATTAATTTTTGTGGAGCACTATATCACCCAAAGTCGAAAGATCACAGTTCACAATAAATAACTCTTTTAATTTTTTTTAGAGAATTAGAAAGTTCTTAAATATGCAGAATTACTGCAGCTACACCTTTAATAACAACAAATTCACTTTTTCAATTTACGTCTTAAGAAAAATATCACAGAATTGGTTAAAGCAGCTCGTAAACAAAATTGTGTTGTGATTTTAAAAATAAATCAGAAGCTCAAAGTTAATTTCTCAGAAAAGCACAATTTACAAGACTTTCTTCCTACATAAACTTAGTACATTTTTCTTGTTGAAAGAAACCTTTCTTTTCACTAGAAAATTAATAATAAATGTAACTGAAGAAGAATACTGCCAATCACTGCAAAACATATTCATCACAAGAAAAATTAATCGCAAATCTTAAAATACCCTTCGAGCACATTTTAAAAAAAATTAAACATAAACGCGCGAAGAACACTTGAATCTAGACCAGGCTAAGTATTTCTTTTTTGAATCATCGGAAACACGCCGCGAAAAGGTTATCAAAAGTTCAAATTTCTCTAAGCGGCGAATATCACAAAGAATTTTCAAAAAAACATTTTGTTTAGAATTTCTTCACGATTTTGATGAACTCACCAGAACTATAGTAGAAAGAGCACACAAACAAAATAAAATAAGTTTTCTGAAAATATCACCAGCGAAAGTATAATTTAAACAAAAGATACAAAAGAAAGCACTGTCAGTAAAGCTCAGTTGAACCGATCAGTTTTGCGTTAACGCTACAAGTGGCGTTCGACCAGGCTGGTGCAGGAGATGTATATCGAATCGCGACATGACGCGCGACAGAATAATTGTTATTGCCTTTTGCATTAGATAATAAAAAAAAAGCTGCGAACGGACCAGCGAAAGCTCCTCAACACCCGCGAAACGATCTCTGGGAAATCGCGAAACTTAATGAGATCTCAATTGTGAGACAGTGGAAAATTTGCTTGTCTTGCTCGATCAGCGTCAGGGGATCGTGCAAATTTCGGAGAGAATTAGCTTACTCGAGGCGGGGGAGTCAATTACTGTATGTAGCCCTCCCCAAATATGATCTTCTATACTAGAGAGAGTCCAAGAGGCAGATGAATTACTACTGAGTATGCCGTGATCAGTTGAGCACTGGTGTTCGGAACATACTTTGCAAAAATTAAATTTTTTGGCGATCGCGCTAATGGAGAACCCCAAAAAATCAAACGGAATGAAATCTAACCTACTTAATTAAATAAGTGATTCAAGAGATATCAACCGGAAGATCTACACGTGGGCGAGTTAAACAAGCCGACAATATTCCTTTCGTTCTCAAATTAAATTGAATTAAATAATCTTATCTGAGCTTTATGTCTTCCAAACAATAATTTAAAATTGATCTTATTTATATTATTAAAATTTCATAGAAATAGCGCTCTTATTCATATATTAAGAGGAGAGCCTTCATTGGGGTTGTTTGCAGCGCCCCGGTAGCCCCAATGCAAGCGGTTCTATGCAGCTTGTTTAACTCTTTAATTCCCTAGTAACGATCTATGAAAAAAATATTCTTATTTTGTGCTAGTACTTGCATTTATGCAATCAAAACATGAAAAAAAATGTTCACCCCCTAGTTTTTTTTAATGGTGTGTCACCTACAGGTGACACTGGGTGTAATTTATACCACCAACTTCGTATCATAGTAAAATATACACATTATATTATTATTATTTTTTAATTATTGTCAAAAGACATTGTGTTGGCTAAATTAGCTAAAGACGATTTTTTTTACTTGTTGCACTTGGTACTCATTTTTCTCCTGCGTTGATGGTACAGCCCGCAGCGGCGTTGCGAACAGTACTTCCCTATGTGATCAGCTGAAGTGCCTCCCAGTCCAGTTTCATTTGAAACTCTTGATTCAATAGGCACTCCGCAATTGCTATTTTTATCTCATATTTTTGTAAAGACGATATTACGACAACCCTGCGAATCTCGCAGTAGGTCCAGTTGCTACCAAAATTTATTTTGATTATCCAAGCATTTTGGCAAGCAGCATCTACTCCGAAGGCAAAAAGTTGAAACCATCATTTGTTTCCGCGTAAACCTACTCTCATAGATTAGGTTAGGTTAGGTTAAAGTGGCTGCCTAAGAAAGCACACTTAGGCCTAAGAGGCCCTTTGTGCTACCACGTTGAGGCTTCAATTTAACAACCCCATAGAATTACCTAAGGAATAAGAGGGTTAACATGTTGTCCCTTCTGCACCGAACCAGTTTTTTGTATCCAGTGGAACCAGTTCACGGGAAGTCAAAATAATTTTGACTGGGCTGTGAATTATGTTCATCCTTAATTCGTCGTCGGGAACCAATTTGAACTCCTCATAAATCGAGTCAGGTCTCTGACATCCGTGGAGCCTAGCTCGGTTAACTCTTCAAAGAAGGGGGAGCCCAAAAACCGGTTCCTACGGTTGGCTAGGGCCGGGCAGTTACCGAGGAGGTGAAGTATAGTTTCCTCTTCCTCTTCGTCGTGGCAACTCCTATAGAAGTCGTTTGAAGGCACGCCCAGCCTATCGGCGTGTCTACCTATGAGGCAGTGACCCGTGATTACGGCTACTGTGTGCTAATTTTTTTGCGTCCGAGTAGGATGAGCCCTCTTGACCGCTTAAGGTCAAGCTTTGGCCATATCTGTCGGGTAATCAGGCAGGTGAGTTCCTCTTGCCAGTTAGTGTTAGTAATCTTGAGAGCCTCCTGTGAGAGTTCCAGTTTTCATGTAGTTAGCGGTTTACCCGGCTGGTGGTTAATGTCCGAAAGAGGACGTGTGGTACCGTTTCTCGCTAGTTCGTCGGCCCTGCAATTGCCCGAAATATCACTATGTCCAGGCACCCAGATGAGCCGTACTTTCAGATGCTCAGCTATGTCATTTAGTGTTGAGCGACATGTTATAACCGTTTTGGAGGTTGTGTATACTCCCGAAAGGGATTAAATAGCGGCCTGACTATCTGTGAAAATACATACGCTGTCTGTAGGTAGCGTTAGTTTATTCAGGCAGTCCGCAGCTACCTTTATAGCCACATTTCTGCCTGAAACACGCTGCAGTAGTCAGGTAAGCGGAATGAGGTCCAAATGTTCCGAGAATATTCCTCCACCCACTTTGCCTTCCAATTTGGAGCCGTCAGTGTAGAGATGCACTGAGTTCCTTCAGTGGGGAGGACCTTTCTCCCATTCCGATCTGGTGGGAAGGAATCGAATTTTGCTCCAAAGAAAGGCTTGGGCGAGGTGTAGTCGATATTGCTGGCAGTTCTACTGTGCAATATTTTGGAGTGACCGAAATCAGTTCGCTTCCAGGTCTGGATTGAGTTAAGCCTAATGGCGGCTGATGATGCGGTTTGCTTACCAAAGAGATCCAACGGTAGAAGGTGGAGAATAGTGTTCAGGGCTTTAGGAGGTGTGGTTCTCAGGGCACCTGTTATCAGCAATGCTGCCTACCTTGGAACTTTGTCCATTGCTTTGAGATGGGTTGCTATATTTAGTGCCGGCCACCAGACAATCACCCTATACATGAGTATAGGCCGTATGACACTTGTATAGAGCCAATTCACAATGAGTGATTCCATACCCCACCTTTTTCCTATAGCCTTCTTCCACGAGTACAGCGCTACTGTAGGTTTCCGTACTCTTTCTTGGATGTTAGGCTTCCAGGTAAGTTTTCTATCTAGGAATAAACCTAGATACTTAACCTGATTACACAGTTCCAGCCTAACCCCGTCTAATGTAGGGCAATTAATAGGAGGTCTTTTATGCCTCCGAGAGAAGAGTATTAACTCTGTTTTGTTAGGGTTTTTACCTAGACCACACCCATCACTCCATGATGAAGTTTTGGAGAGGGCGTGTTGTAACACCTCAGCCAGTGTATTGGGGTGCTTACCTGAACATATCAGGACAATATCATCGGCATAGGCAATAACCTTGTGACCGGACAACTCCAGGTCTATGAATAACTTATTCAGAGTTAAGTTCCATAAGAGTGGTGAAAGGATTCCTCCCTGAGGGGTACCTCTAGTTACCACTCTTTGGATATTGGATCCTCCTAAGCTGGAGATAATGACCCTGCTTTTAGCATGAGTTCAATCAGTTTGATGAGAGGATCGTCGATTTCAAGCCTCCTCAAGGATGCCATTATCGCCTCAGATCTAATATTGTTAAAAGCACCCTCAATATCAAGGAAGGCTACAAGTGAATATTCTTTCTGTAGTAGCGAATGCTCTATGATTGTGGTAAGTTCATGTAGGGCTGTCTCTACGTACTTACCTTTAGTCTAAGTATTTTGCGAGAGAGACAACTTGGAATGATTGATTGTCTCTTTAATGTAGATATCTAAGAGTCTCTCCAAGGTTTTGAGCAGGAAGGAGGAGAGACTAATGGGCCTAAAATCATTGGGCTTATACTGTGAGGCTTTTCCTACTTTAGGGATAAAGACCACCTTCACCTTTGTCCATGAGGATTGAATATAGGTGAAGTTAAGGCAAGCCTCGTATATGACCATTAGCCACGGAATAAGTACCTCGAAAGCTAGTTGTAGTTCAGCTGGGATGATATTATCTAATCCCGGTGATTTATAGGGCTTGAAACTTCGTATCGCCCATTTCAGTTTTCTTACATCAAGTATCTTGTGGACCAGTTCATGGTCGCTTGGAGTATATTATGTATGTTAATAAAAAGGGCCATAAGAATATAATAACTAATTATAGACGCGAAGCAGGATAACTTTCCCAAGTTATTTGAATTGATAGTGTATGCGCAGCTTATTGAGCGCTGTCAAGGTATAATATCCCCCAATCAGCATAGGTTTTTGCCCGGTAGACCAACGACTACTAATTTGCTACCTCCCACGTTATTTCAGGTTTCCAACGAAGCTTGCGATAAACTCCCTCACTCCGTGATTATATTTAAACTCAAGAGGCTGCCCCCCCCCCTTTCTCGACTGGATTTCTTCCTACCTTAGAGCCAGGACATATCGTGTGTCGCTCCGTAGCTCTACCTCAAAAATTTTCAGAGCTTCATCTGATGTACCACAAGGTAATCATCTCGGCCCTCTACAATTCGTTTTCACCATCGATGACATTGTCCTTCTAATCTCGCACTCTAATGTTCTGTCCTACGCTGACGACATGAAGATCTTCTCCTATGTTATGTCTTACCGCCACAGTATCTAATGGTGTCTTACACCCACAATATCTACCATCATCAATATCGGCCTTTCAAGATTAGATTAAATCTCCATTGTTTCCCATCCAACCGCTGGGGTGCTGGGATGTCCTACACCCACATAATTTTTTTTTGTAAGATTGTAATTGATATGTGTACCGATTTTGATGTTTAGTGCTTCAGGTATTCCACAGCTACACTGGAACATACATTCATCCGTAGATATAAGAATGAGAGATAGTAAAAGATTTTTGTACGCTTCAAGTTTCCATCGAAAGAGAATACATTACAAACATTAATCCAAAAATAATAAAATAGTTTAAAAAAAAAACATTTAACCGATTTCACAAAAAGCTCAAAAAAGCATAAAATATTTTTTCATTTTATATCTATTACGACATTTTTAAGTCGGTGTAAATTAAACAAACAAAACGAAATTAGTCACGGTCACCCTTTTATACCCTTTTCTTAAATATAAAATTTTTACCATCTACACTCTAGGTAGAAAATTGTTATCATTTACTAATCTACGCCTTAAGAAGGCAGCCGGCGCCGCTCCTGCAACTCTCACCACTAGCCACAGTTTTTGTCATGACACAAAAGATACTCTATGCATTCAGAATCACCTAAATCAGTCCACGCGTTACAAAGTTAGACTACCTCCACCACAACCCTCGATCAACAATTTTCCTAATAGTTAAAATGTATACAACAAAAAAGAATCATACAAATTGGTCTTTGTCATTATAGCAATGGAACAACATATTCTACAATCAAAAGAAGAGTCATCCAAATGGGTCACGTTAAAATGTTGACATGCACCCTCTCCTTCACCCCAACCCCGTCTTCCGTTTAAAATTTTGTCACGATTGCAATAGGGTAACATACTCTATACATTAGAAAAAGAATCAACCAAATCGATCAACGCGTTACGAAGTTGGACTACCATCTCCCCCTTCCCCGCCCCACAACAGAAGATTTTTTCTCCATTATTAACAATAGGTAATCGTATTCAATACAACAACAATAAACAGGCAGGCATGGGGACTGCCGACAAAAGTGAAAACTTAAAACTATCAAATAACAGTGGCTTTTTTTTCAATTTTCAAATTAATTGTAGTATAAAAAATTAAAATTTCATAATTTTTAAAATAAAATTATTAACATTAGTCTGGTTTTCACATCTATCGGCGCTCAGAGCATTAATTATATAAATTTTATACACTTAATGGAAATAATAATTAATATACACAACAATGCACAGAATACATACATTGAACTTTCCACGCAGTCAATTTAACTTTATTTTATACCAGATATACACTGCAGTAAGGTTGAACAACACGTCACCGTTATAGCTACAGGTAATACTGCTATTACAGCATGTCGGTGACGCGAACTCACAAAATTTTACCCATCTAAAAAGTGTCCAACGCGGACATCATACAATGTGTTCCTACAGATATACTGTTAACATTAGCATGTCGGTGGCGCGAACTCATAAGATTTTCCCCTACCAAAAATCGCTCAATGCTGCTAAAGAAGTTTTCACTTAAAAAAAAGAACGATTCCACCAATGGAATGATATGGTACCAATCGGTGAACATACTTTACCTACCAAAAAAAGAATCATCAAATTATGCCCGGTCATACATTAAAAAAAACTTTAAAAAAATTAAATACGTGTCGAACTTAGAACCTCTTTGTTTTTCGAAAGTCGGTTAAAAACATAGTGCAGTTTTCCAAGATTTTTCCCTTTGATATGAAAAAATTAATTATTTTTCCGAAAATTTAAGTTTTAATTCAATTTTTTTTAAACTATAAGCAGTAAAAAAAATACGCAGTCTTTAGCATCACTGTGTTACCTGTCAACTGAGATATTTTTTTTTTTGCGGGAGAGGTGAAAATCTTCCAAAAGACACCAGACAGCCCGTGCCCTCCGGTAGTGTCAGATTCTTACTCACTAAAACACCTCTCTGGGGATTAGCCAAAACAGACCACATACCGGGTCCCTTTTCGTCCCCTCCCAGTCTCCCTTAGTGGGGGCAACTGAGTATCCAGTTATCCCACTGCCGCCACTAACCTCGGTTTCCTGGGTCACTGCTAGAATCCTAGCCTATCTGCAATAATCCATGTTTTCCTACCGTCTCCAGTGTTCTTTCTTGGTCCATGCGTTAGTTACATCACTCACCCCTTCACTGTCTACGACATTACGCCTTAGTCCTGAGCCAGGACAAATAACCCCCTCCGGATTAACCGCAGCTAACCCTACGGAAGGCAGATTTGCATCTTATACTGGTGTGCGTATCGCGAAGATAACCAACTCGTTAGAGCCTCCCGTCTCTGCACCGCCGCACCTGAGGAAGTGCTAGTTATTATTATTCCAATGGCACCCTCTTCCAGGACTACTACAGCAGTTTCAGCCGGTGGAAGCGAGCCAGCCTCTATAGCCGCCACAGTTCCTTCGAAAGGTAATTCTCCCAAAGCTGCTACTGTTGTGTTGTGGGTACCGTGGGTATAGCCAACCTGTTGGGTTCTCCCATACAATCCACCTCCACTACGACAGAAGCGCCCGAGGAAAACGCCATCCGCGACCCAATTACCCCTGGGTCCTGAAGAGGGGACGATGACACTGCAGACTCCCTTGGAGTTAGGGGGATTTTTCAAGAGGTTATCTCCTCCCGCATTAGTTACTTGGCTACATTCTAGGATGCATTGCCCGGTTGCTACCACTTGGAGGTGTAACTAACACTTGAGAATATCCAGATGAGGATCACCGTATCCTAGAAGGCTTCAACTCGTCCGTCCATTCTCCAGCAACCCAACTGAGATATTAATAACGTCTCTAGCACTAAAACTTTAGAAGATATACATCTAAATGTAAGACTGGTTTTCATCTAAAAAAAATTTTAAACCACTATATCTGGGGGGGGGGAGATAGATCCCCCCTCCCATACAATTTTTTCGTTTCTCACCTAGATCTAGCAGATCTTCATTTTTGTACACTCGCTGTAAAACACCCTGTATGTACATATATATACATACATACCCACATTCATATTGATGTATATCGATTACCGCGAAATCCAGACTACTAGCGTCCTATAAGCCTGGAGTTGGTATCGTAAGGGATGATTTTTATCCACATTAACTTTTCAAAAAATTTCGAGATGGAGTTGGATCAATTCGTTGAGCGGCACGACCACCATGCCATGAGTCCCGGGTTCGAGAACAGGTCTCCCCGTGGGATTTTATTTAGAAATTAAAATAATCCATTCGGTCTCTGGGCTGTTGTCTAGCTCGAAGCAATGCAAAAACAAGACATTCAAATTTCCTCACTTCCCTTACCATAATTCCCTTTCGGCCAAAGCCATGCTATCGCACGCGTCAAAGGCTTGTCCCCTAGGCTTTGGTCAGATCGTACAAAAAAATTTTTTTTTAAAAGCAGGCACAATAATTAGGCATTCAAACTGAAATTTTCTCTAAATTGCGTAGTTTCATCAGGCTCAGTAGAAGGTTTGTATATTCGAGCCCCCCCCCCCCCCTCCCCCTCCCCCACTTTCCAACCAAATCCGTTCAAATCAGTTTTTTCAATGTTCCGAAAATTCTAATTGCGATGCTTTCTGAAATGCTACAGCCTGTATGTTATCCAAACAGTTCAAAAATAATAACTGAAAGCTATCCATGGCAATACGGAACGGATTAAAGTTACATGGAAGCTATAATTTCAATATTTTTTGAATGATATAAACGTGAAAAAATGTTGGCAGAGGTGAGAAAAGTCAATAGGTGTGATTATGCAAAGAAAAAACAATGACAAATTAACGCAGGACTGCAGAATTCCATAGCTTCTTTTTCTATTTTATTTTTGTATTATTATACTATTTCACAATTTACAATAGGCTTATAGGCTGCAATTAATTCATCTAAACGTATAATCGCTGGTTTTTCTGTTTATCGTATTTAGTTTCTGAATTGATAATGCAGTCCTGTGCTTGCAATTCACGTGACAAACGACATTCATTAGTCGACAAGCTTCCTTCAAATTAACACTTTCAATTAGCATCTTTACGTCAAATACAAATTGCCGGCCCATTCGGCTTTCCAAGTTTATGAGTAAAACTAATGAGCTACGCGTCATAAATAATTTATTAGACAATAACGGCTACAGAATCCAGAACAAAAAAATTCAATTTCTTAACAAAACATTTGAACTGATGTGAAACTGCAACTTACCGGTCACGGCGACACACCTAAGAAATAGCGTCAAAACTTGTTTCCACGTGAGCTCCAGTCAACCGAGCGGCCAAGTTCAATGATGCAATAATGCCGGTCATCCAATTGAGTCGTCGACATGGAAAGTCGGAGCCATATGAGATTCAATCGACAGCTCGCAGTATGTAGAAAATGCAACTATTATGCAAGTTATAGGTATTATGAATGCAATTGACTTGATCGCATAAGACATTAAGTGCCTATTATTTCCCATCACTTCGGCTGAATGTCATACTGGGCGATTTCGAACTACTGGAATGGTCTAGAAATTGATACCGCGGTTCGAGTAGGTATAATTCCCTCCGAACAGAAACTCGCAAACAATTTAATTGTTTACATTGTTCGCGGTTTTAGAATTCTAAAATAGCACCAAATGCACTAGACAATAAGCAATTATTAGCAAAATATTACATGAATTAGTAAATTGCTACTTTGTAAGAACGTCTGCTCAGAATATCTATGATATTTCGTACATCACTTAAGATTATTTTAGGCAGATGCTACATCGGTTTAATTTCGTTGAGAGCACACAGATTTTAAGGATTTTTCGGTAAATGTAAAATCCTTATAAATTTAGCTTTTGGAAGATAACCGAATCACTTTAGTTTTAAATGCAGCCTACAGAATCAAGAGTAATGTCAGAACCGAAATTATGCTTCATGGTTTTCAAATTTATAATACCGGGTCTTAGACACTATCCTCGATTACTCACTCGGTTACAATATTACACCATAAACATTCATTTTGCCATTTTATAATTGGATTAATGCATTAATACGTAGGTACATATGTAGTCGTTCAAAAGAAACAAGTTTTAGAAAATAATACTACCGGCCGGCGAGACTATAAATATCAGTCTCTGCTAAATTTTCTGTCTACAGTTTCTGAATTTCTTGACATGCTAATAAGATCTCTACTATATAACAACTCCATTAACGTTCAGAAATATAAGTTAGAATTCGAATTTGTATTCACTCAGAACAAATGTTTTCAAAGAGCTCAATTTGGTAGTAAAATCTGAATGAAATAGAAAATGCAACAACACGAATAATTATTTCATCAAATTAGTAAAGATGTAAAAAGAAATGTTAGAAGTTGTAGACTTCGGCAGTTTCTCAATTCAATACAAATTTTGAGTCCTCCTGAACCTGCGCCAGTAAGAAAATTTCATAGGTCTACGGAAAAAATTGGGTAATTATACACTTTAAGGTACAACTCTCAACATGTTCTATCCTTTTTGGATACCTGCGCCTCGGTTGGTCTCACGTAGTGTAACGATGTCGCGAATGACTCGGGAAGGCTGCTGAACCTTGTTTTCTGGACCAGCCCTGAAGGCTCGCTGGTGAGTAGGTGCCAGTATCCCTTAGTCCCGTTGTCCTGCACACCAGGTTCTCCTCTGTTTCGAGACCCCTGACTGCTCCTCTCCTTCGCTTGGCGGATGCTCTTTTCTCTTCAAGGCTTCTTTTCTCTTCAAGGCTTCCTTAATGACTGGCTTCTGTGCTCTGACTAGACAAATGTTTTCGCCGAGTCCGACATCAACCAGGCTGTTTGCTCATTTTATAATTTCCTCTATACATGCTTTATCCAATGTGTACCGGTCTCCTCTTCTGGTTTCCCCCATTCGTTTGAGCCCTGAATGGACGGACCCTTATGACATCTTAAAAACCTAAAGAGTAAGGCCTCGAAAAGATACTGCTCCTCTAAGTGCGACGTGGACTACCAGGCCTACCACAACCTTTATCTTCGGTACTCTCGCGAATTGCAGACATCCTACAATCGATTTCTGTCGAGCATGCGATAAACTCTGCAGCCTAGCCCCAAACAGTTTTGGAGTTTTATCAACCCTAAGCGATACTCTGACGGCTACTCTTCCTTTTTCAGGCTCGACGCTATTGAAAGCAACGACCCCAATTTTGTAGTCAATTTTTTAGCCGATTTCTTTCTTACATCGTTCTTTGATACTGTTTTATCGGATTTTACCAATTTGACCAGGCTTCCTCACACCTCCCTTGAACCCAAGGACTTAGTCTTCGACGACGCCACGTTTGCTGAATTTGCCCGACGGATTTTCTCCAATGGTATCCCTTCGTCTTTCTTGAAAAAGTGCTGTCTTTCGATTTCTCCTCTTCTCTGTTTTATCTGTTTACCATGTTTCAACGCTGCGGCCATTCTGTGATAAACCCTCTTCACAAGAAGGGCGACATCTTTGACATCTCCAATTATAGACCCATTCCTAACTTGTGCCATGTTGCGAAGGTTTTCGAGGCCTTAGTCAGTAATGGTTCTCCGCTTTCACTGCAGACCCTTTATTGGCTCTTTTCAGCATGGCTTCATCAAGGATAAGTCTACTAACCAATTTGCTCGAATTCGTACATTACTGTCATTACTGATTGAGTCAGGCTTTCAGGTTAACTGCATCTTCACTGACTTCAGCAAGACCTTTGACAGAATTGACCACAAGATACTCCTTTGCAAGCTTCATCTTCTTGGTTTTTCATCCACTTTTCGTCGATTGGCTGTCTTCCTTTCTTAATGACCAAATTTTTACTAAAGTTGCGGGGGAGAGAGTATTGATATTACTCTCTCCCCCGCAACTGACTTTGCAATTTAATTAGAGGACAGAGAGGCCCCCCGTGTGTATATATGTAACGCACGCTCGGAATTTGAATTTTCGATATATATGAAATAAAGTTATTTCAACGAAAAAGCATAAAAGTTACATACCACTCTATAGAGGTACATACCGCTATATACCGTGTATATATTACTCACGCTCAGAATGCGATTTTCAAGGTCAAAAATAAAATATGAAGGAGTACAGCGATATGAACCCCAATAGAGCGGTATGTACCTCTATAGATCGGAATGTATCATTCATGTTTTTCCGTTTCATTTAACTTCATTTCATACATCAAAAATTCAAATTCCGAGCGTGTGCAGGGGGGGGGGGGCGCCCCCACCTTCTCTTCTAATTAAATTACAAAGTCAAGATCCCGCTGCAGTTTTAATAAAAATGTGGTCATTAAGAAAAGTATTTCAAAATTTGAAAAATGCGATTTTTCCGATTTTCAAAGTAAAGAAAAATATGAAGAAGGTCCCAGCGCGACCTATATGTATATGTTAGTGCAGCATTCCCAGTATCTTTGTTAGGGTAAACCCGCTTTTTTATGGTAAAATTCAGTTTCAAAAAATCTTTTTAGAAACCTTACGTACCTCTCTCTTTGTCTTCCGCTCCTTCATCCTCTTGTGGGGCATAGGTCTACTACACCGATTTTCACTAGGTCCGGGTTTTCGCTAACGCCTTCAATTTTTGATCTGGGTACCTTCATAATCGACGAACGTTAGAGGTAAAGGACCTCCATTAGACGGATTACTCGCTGTTAAGTCGTAGGTTGTTGGCATGATCGCTGCAGGAGAAACCCTCACGAAAGCCTGCCTGTTCATCGTTAAAAGTGCGGTCTATTACTTACTTCATTTGTGTTAAGATCATTTTTACCATCAATTTGGAGACTCCCGACGTCGCGTTTTTGGAAATATTCACAATTACACCTGTTTTCCATTCAGTGGAATAAGTCACGGTTTCCCAACATTCCTGGATTACGGAAAGCAATATATCCGCCGCAGCAAAGGGATCCACCTTAATAATTGCGTTCGCCACCTCCAATCTAGTAGGAGGTCTGATGTTAATGTTGATCACAGCAAGCAATTCTTCAGGCTCGGATAAAGAGGTATTCGACTATACAAAGGTGTTTTTAAAACTTCAACAAAATATTCTATCCACCTCCGCAGTTGATGCTCCTCGGTAACAAGTAGGATGTTCAGTTGCAAGAGTCTTTAGTGCCAGTTTCTTGGCAATCTTGTATAGATCTCCACTGTCATCGCGGTATTCCGCTTATTCTGACTTTTATCGAGTGTTGCACTTCTTTAGACACCTTTCTGTAGAGATCAGTAACAATTCCGAGTTGTTGTTTGACTGCAACATTGGCAAGAGAATTAATGCTGTTTTTAATCTGTTTACGTTTTTGTATTTTGCACCATGTGGCGTCGATGATCTTCCGCTCTTTAACTATCCCAAATGTTCTGTACTACAGCCCGCAAAGCATTCCGCCGCCCTTTTCCATTTTTGGTCGATGGAGTCGTCGGTGTTACGACGCAGTTCAATAGCTTTTTGGCGCAATGCGATGGAATTAGCATTCGATCTTTCAAGCCACTGCATATTGAGCCATGGCATATCAGAAGTTGTGTTGGCGTCGGGGTACTGCTGCCATCAATAAGTGTGACCGTTGCTGATCGTTGCTAAAATCAGCGCCGCGCTTAGACCTCACATTGAGAAGACAGTTTCTCCAGCTTTTTGAAACAAATATATGGTCAATCTAATTGTCAGTTCAACCGTCTGGGAAAACTGAGTATGTTGGATGGCATTTTTGTGTTTAACTAAGAATCCAAATTGAAAACTCGAGCAACGTAAGAAATATAAAAATTTCTTCATGACTATCGAAGACATCATTGATATATAAACTGAATAACAAAGGACTGAATTCTGATCCTTGAGGAACACAAAGAACAAATTTCCCTTAACCTACTACAAAAGATTGGCGAGTAAATTCTAAATTCTTTTAACCGATGCGGACGATGAAAATACCAAGTAAGAAAACAATTTGTAATTTAAAGGGTTAATGCTGTTGAAAGCTATGGAAAAATTTAACATCAAAAGAATACCCACATCGTATTTATCCATGCAACAGTTCACATGTCTTTTAAGAGAGTAAGTTCACACTCACATATCAGGGTATGCTTTCCCTCCACATAAATAAAAATATTCTGATGCCGAAATCCAATTGAATATGTAAAAGAAATTACTAAAATGAGCAAAAATAAATGCTATTAGGTGTTAATTGGTGGGAAAGGTAGTACGGGTGGCTTCCTTGTACTACCGCGGTAATTGCATGCGATAACGACGAAAGATGGATGAGATAAGATGAAAGAGAGAGGAATAAAAAATTATTGTTAGAAAATAAAAAAGTAATTTATTTATTGTTCATCAATTGTATTTACAGAAAGTACAAAAATACAGAGAAGAAAAAAAATAGGAGGAAGATAAGTAGTGGTGGACTGTCACTTCAGAGGAAAGATGGAAGCAATAAAGAAGGGATTTATTATTATACCAAACTAAAAACTAAACTAAAGCTAAACCTTTGAGAAATACCAAAAGATTGCAAACAATTAATGAAGTAATGAAGTCATAACAGCAAAAAAAAGGAATTCTTGTAATGCTGAGATAAGATACTAACGTGGCTAAAGGCACTTTCTTACAAGCAATTGGATCGGCTTATCTGCACTGAACCCAATAAGTCATCCGAGCTTTTACCATACATACACTATATAGCATCAGCACTATATAAAGCATATACAGAATTCGTTTTTAGGTATAAGAGTGTTTCTCAGGTCGTGCGCAAAAATGAAGAACTAGACGAGAAGTGAATAAAATTTCTGGAAGGGGAGTGTATAAGAGTTTGAAATTCTTTTTACGATGACATTAACCAGTCTTACATTTTAACGCATATTTTTTAAAGTTTTAGTGTTTAGTTGACAGGTAACACAATGGTTTTAAAGACTGTGTAATTTTTTTTCTGTTTTGTAACTGCTGATGGATTTAAAAAAATTTGCTTTTCAAACTTAAATATTATAAAAAAATCATTTTTTGCATTTCAAACGAAAATATTTTGAAAATTTCCTCTATAATTTTTTTTTATTTTTAGGTTTAAAATAGTGGCAAATGTGTTCCCTTGCAAAATAAATTTAAAACACACAAAAATCTTTTACCTTTCTCAAGTGGCATGACCAAACCTACAGATTATACCTCCACTTCTAAGAAAAATGTCTACCTGGATTCTAAATTGTTGCTTTTTATATATATATTTATAAAGCTATATATGAAGCCCAGGGGACGACCCTATGATGCGTTTAACATGGCTTTAGCCGGAAGGAAATTAGGGTATGGTTTTTGTATTCCTGCGAGCTAGTCAACAGCTCAGAGACGGAGTGGATTTTTTTAATATTTTTATTAAAAACTTACGAGGAGACCTAGTCTCGAACCCTGAAACCATGGCGTGGTGATCTTGCCACTCATCCATCGATCCAACTCCAACAAATTTACGAATCCCCAAAAGGACTGGGTTTTAATAGTGTTAAAAAGGAACGAAAACTGGCTTCATTGCGGTTTTAATGATGCAGAAATGCTTGACGAGTCCTATTAGATTTTTCGTAAGGATACTCTGACTCCATGGCTCGTGGTGGTGGCGTGTTGGTTGCATGCAAATCGCACTTGGATTGCAGTATGGTTGATATCCCTGTTTTATCCGTCACGCTCACAATCGAGCTCTTAGCTCTTAAGATAGCTCTGGGGAAGATGCATATATTCCTGCTATGTTGTTATATCCCTCCAAACTTGACAAACCTTGCTGATGCAGATGGTCGAAGTCTCTACGATATTTTAATTCTCATCCTAGATTATATTAATGGGTTTGTCATATACCCAGAGGACGAAATAGTCCTTCTTGGTGACTTTAACTTACCCAGCGTTCAATGGGTACTCAACGCTGATGACAATGACTACCTTCCTTCAAATTGTCTTACTGCTAAAGACTCGCATTTTCTTGACGCCATCTCCTCCTCTGGTTTACACCAAATGAGTGATGTAAAGAACTCTATTGGAAGGCAGTTAGATCTTATATTTTCTTCTGATTCGAGTAACACTATAGTCGAACCAACTTCTCGTAACTTATCCGCTATCCACAATTTACATCCACCCATTTCCATCTCTCTTTGCTAAGATGGTTCTAATATTGTTGACCCCAACGTAGATCGATACGTTCTTGATTTTAAAAGGGCGGACTTCTCTGTTCTTTCAAACATGATCCTCTCAATCGATTTCTCATCTCTTTTTTATGATAACGATACCGACGATTGTGTTTCTGTGTTTTACGATAGGATTTATGATCTGTTTAATTCGTGTGTACCACTCAAGCGGTCCAGATCATCCTGTCATTCTCCTCCGTGGTATACTAGGGAACTACGGAGTCTTAAGAATAAGAAAAAATCGGTTATGGAAAACCTACTTACGCTGCAGAAGCACGTCAGCTTATTCTGAATTCGTTTATTGTCATGAATGCCTCTTAGCGTTATCTTCATCCTTATACAGGGTATACCTTGATAATATTCGCAATAACTTGCATAATGATCCTCGTACCTTTTTTAAATTTGTAAATCTGAAGAAGAAAACTGATAATTATCCATCTACAATGTGGTATAATGGATCCTCTAGTTGTAGCGCTCCTGATATAGCCGATAACTTTGCATTGTTTTTTGAGGGTGCCTTTTCATCAGGCAACTTTGTGCCTTCCCTGGAAGAGTTTGGTCATATCTAAAATCGTCGCGCTACCTCCATTGCTTTACCCATCATATCTCGTGATATTATCATGAATAGTATCAAGGAGCTTAAACTGGACTTTTCTTCTGGTCCTGATGGTGTTCCACCTGCATTCTTGAAATCCTGCTCTGACGCCTTACTGACTCTATTGGAACTCATCTTCAACAAATCTCTTCAGGCCGGCAGATTTCCTACGTTATGGAAGAACTCCTTTATAATTCCTGTTTATAAAAAGGGGCATAAAAACACAATAACAAATTATAGGCCAATCGCGAAGCTTTCCTGCATACCCAAGTTGTTTGAATCTGTTATATAATAATAATATGTTGTAAGGGGTTAATGTCATCTAATCAACATGGCTTTCTGCCTGGTAGATCGACAACAACCAACCTTCTTGAAATTTACCTCCCATATTATCTCTGCCTTCCAACAAGGACTCCAGACTGACTGTGTCTACATCGACTTTAGCAAGGCATTTAATAAGCTCCCACACCCCGTGATTATGCTTAAGCTTGAGAGGTTGAGTTTTCCGCCTTTATTGCTCGACTGGATCTGCTCTTACTTAAAAAATAGGACTTACCGTGTCTCTTTCCATAATACTTTATCTAGAGTCGTTAGGGATTCTTCTGGTGTACTGCAGGGTAGCCATCTGGGACCGCTGCTGTTTATTCTTGCCATTGACGACATTGTCCCTCTGATTAAGCACTCCAAAGTCTTAATCTACGCAGACGATATGAAGATTTTCTCATGCGTTAGAACCAGTTGCTGCATTCAGGATGGTTTGAATACCTTCAGGGGTTGGTGTGCCACAAAAGGACTGCAACTTAACCTGGATAAATGTGAAGTTATGTCATTTTCTAGGAACATCAATTAGCTCGTCTTTGATTATACCTTTGCGGAAACTAATATCCGTCGTGTGGCGTCCGTTACTGACCTCGGTGTAATGCTAGACAAAAAACTCGATTTCACTCTGCACATAAACCATATCGTATCTCGGAGTAATTCAGTCCTTGGTTTTGTTAAGCGGTGGTCAAGGGAGTTTTCTGATCGACAGACCCTAATTCACTTATTTTTTTCTTTAGTTAGACCAATTCTTGAGTATGCATCTCAGGTTTGGTCTCGTTGCTATGCTGTTCATTCTAGACGCATTGAATCGGTGCAGCGGAACTTTGTTAGGTTCGCACTAAGGGACTTCCCGTGGAATGATCCATTAAGGCTTCCTCCTTATGAGAATCGCCTCCGATTGCTTAATATGCACTCGTTGGAGGAACGACGTAGAATTGCTGACCTGGTATTTATTCACCAGCTTTTGAACTTGAATATAGATTCTCGCACTCTAGCAAGTTTGGTTACTTATAGGCAAACCCCGTATAGCTTAAGGAGATTGCCTTTACGTAATAGCTTGCATTAAGCTTAAATAAATAAATTTACTACATGTTATCCATTCTTGGTCTAACTATGGTATGCATGAGCCTATTAATCGCATGTGTAGAGCCTTGAATATGTGTCCTATTTTTGACCTGGCTCTCACTAAGGATTTGCTTAAACGATCTCTGTTGTCCGTGCACCCCTGAATGTAGTGTTTGGGCGTGTTTTGATTTTTTGGTTACTAATATTCTTTTTTGCATGTTGGCGTGGGAGCCTCATTCACCTCAATATACATATGTTACATTCTGGTGGATAGGTCAATCCATTCCAGGCTTCTGCCTGTGAAGTGCGCCTTCTGAGTTAGAAGGGTTGATTCTGTAGTTAAAATGTTTTCAAAATGTCCTCAATCATTTTGAATGTACAGAAAAGCTTTTTTCTCATGCTAGACTTTATTTTATTTTATTTCCGGCTTCTTAGGTTCTTGTTATGAGTTCATCTCTTGAGAACTTATAATGCTATTGTAAAAGTTAATAAATCATTACTGTACACTCCTATCAAAGTAATGTATTCATTTATAATCGCTCCAGTCCTTACAATGGTGCACAATTATTTACACAGCATTAATGTCTACATTTTCTAACTTATTATTTCTATAATGTGATGGGGAAACAATATGGCGTAATAGGTCAGTATTTAAACATGGATTGTTTTTAATTATTAATTTCATGGTCTTATGGTCTTTATAATTCCTCCGTCGCAATAGAGAAAAACGTCGTTTTTTGAGCACCAATTACTTCGTTTTTGTTTCATATTCAAAAAATAATAACTCGACCAGAACTGACAGTTGCTGGCTAGTGACAAAGCTCACTTAATTTTCCTTTTCCTATAAAATTTGCGATTAGACAAAGATTCACCAGCACCGTACAGATAAGCGGCAAAAATATTTCTGCGAGCATCTCTTCAGCTTCGTCACGTGTCTAAACGAGAGATAATAACTGACTTATTATCGCGTTAGAGCAATTTTCCAATTGTACTCATGAATTAACCATCGCGTGACAATCGACTTTTCTAGCAGCTAAGATGACACCAGGAAATTGTTATAAAAAATAAACAACATATTCACATAGCTTACAAACCAGACTCCGCCGAACAGATTTTCAATTAAATTTCTTAAGAAGCAAGCAGGAAAAAAAACAAAGAAGATTTAGTGGAGATGTTTTCTTTAATTATAGAAATTAGCCAAGAAATTAGCCAGGCATAAGTCGTGCGAACGGATACCGCAATGGGGAATTTCGCTTTTTACCAATTCATTACTATTACTCACTTGACGTAATAACAATAAAGAGCAATTTTATTATGTCAGGTATTATGAGAAAACTTACATTACACATTCAATTGTCTAATGAGGATAACAACCTGATTGCGTTTAGTTTATTCTACAAAATTGCATAAGTAACAAAATAATTAAAAGGGATTAATTACAAGATCGCAATCGGTATGCGATATAATTCCAATCAACTTTAGATTGACCTTTGGATAGTACTGAAAGGTGTTTCATTCTCATAAGTAATGACAATTTTATATAATCTGCCATCGGCAGACCAATAACAACGACGTCCGCCAGTGAGATCGAACCCACGGCTCTCATCATGAATATCCAGATCTTTATTAGCTATCATCACTGACATTTACATTACTGACATTTACTTTACGGTGGTGATTTAATAACTAATATTTTATGAAAAAGATGTAGTCGCTATTTATCTTCTGCATTAACAATTGTTTTTATTAGATCTTTAAGTCAGCTATTTTTTAAATGAATGGCAATTTTTCTACATTAAACCTTTATATAAGACTGCGTCATATGATTAATGATTATAGATTTGCCTATCCCTAAGTGCTTCGAAGGTTTAGTTAAAGAAAAGCTCTATTTTCAAATTAAGAAAGCGATTTCACTTCAGCAAGTTGAAAGTGGTGCACAGGTCGACTGCATTTATACATTATTTGTTAAAGCCTTTGATCGAGTTAATTTATCTTTACTTATAGGCAGCTTTATGCATTTGGGTTTCCCTCATCATTGCTAAAATGGATTTCGTCCTATCTGAGTGACCGTTCTCAATGTTTAGTGATTGATTCTCTAGAATCGCGTATTTTAAAGACATTGTCTGGTGTTCCACAAGGCAGTCATTTAGGTCCAGTTCTATTCATAATTTTTATCAATGGCGTAGCCAGAATCTTCTCTTTTGCCCAATTCTTGTTATCTGTTGATGATCTTAAGGCGGGAACCTCCTCCAGAAATTAAACTATCTAAAAAATATATTTTCAATGTTTTAAGCTCAATAGAAAGTCTAAAAACTCCGTAAATAGTCACCGAAGTGATGCGTTCCGAAAGTACCGAGAGTACGTCTATTGTATGGTAACCCTTACACACAGAACCTCATTAGCAGGATTGAATTGATTCAAAAATATTTCACTTGTTATTATTCCAGTTGTAATATGTCTTCATACATTTCTAGATGTAAACTGCTTGGGCTGCAATTATTGGAGGATCACAGGATAATGCTTTTAAGAGACGTTCTCTGTTATAAAATTCGTTGGCCAGAATTGGTTTCATTGTTTTATATTTATGTGCCTGATAGCTCACGTAGGTCTCGAAATTTATTATATATTCCACCACATCGTACATGTTATGGCCAGCACGAACCTATAACGTACTGTTCCAGGAAATTCAATTAAACTTTTAATGAAATGGATTAAGATTTCGATCGTCAGAAATTTAAGGACATTGTTGCTACCAGCTTCAAATCTAATTACATTATTTTGATTCGTTATTGCTTCTATTTTAAGTGATTTAAACATAGTATTGAATTGCAAATTTATAAATTTAATTTTGAATGATTTGTATGGTATAGTTTGAAAGAGTCCTATCTGTAGACTAATTAATTAATTAAATAAATAAATAAATTTACCACATATTATCAGCTTTATTTGTATTCTGATCTTTTGTATCTTTTTGGGAAATCGGGCTTCTTTCTCATGCTAAAATCAGGGCTTTATAATCATCTACTTAGCAAGCAAAATTCCGATCCTCGTACTTGCTCCATTACACATTGCCTCATCTGTCATTATTCCTTACGTCAGGCAATTGGGTCAAGAATTTTCGGCAGCGATTTCCACCATTCAACTAAGCTAGGCCTCGTTGTCAAGCTGGTAAGAAATTGATAAACGAGTGCTTCTTCAGTAGAAACCACAAAAAGTAGATGTCTACATTAGGCAAGCGTAGACGAAAACTGACAAACAACAACAACCATTAGGTATTAAACAAAAAATAAATACTAACAATTGATTGACTTTTTAAACCGTTAGATTTTTAGACTCAAATCAATACCGATACCGCTATGAAACGCGCACTTAGGAGTAGTAAGGATGAATTTCTTTCCTATAATTAATACATAGTATTAACTCTTCTCACACAGAAGGCACACTAATTGGAGCTAAGAATCAATCATCAATTATCATTCCATCAATCATCAATTCCATGAAAACAGCGAAATGTGGGAGCCTCACAAACATGCATAGGAAAAAAGACAACGAAAAGGAAAGAATAGGAAGAAAACAAGTAAGGAAACCCAGCACACAACATGCATTACAGATAGTCATGGAAGCACAGAGAATAGATAGTTCTTAAACGACACCTTGCTAAGATTTAAATCAAAATTAGGACATGCATTAAAAGCCCTACATAAAAGGTTAATTGGTTCACGTATGAAATAATTTAATCTGGATGGTTCAACATGCAATAAAAGTAGTCTTCGAAGGTTATGTTGTGACTGTCTGAAGGAAACCTTGCTAACAAGCAAACCCGAGTCTATATTTGAGTTCAAGAGCTGGTGAATAAAGACCAAGTCAGCGACTTTTGCGGATCAATTCGAGCCATCTGTGAAATTAGGTTGCACCCAAGCGACGCGACCAGACCTGAGATGCATATTCCTTCTCTTCAGAGCTACACTTTACAAAGCCCAAGATTAAACTGCCTTTAGACACAATATAATTAATCTGCAGAGTAAAGTCAAGTTTCCATTCAAGTTTTACTCTAAGGTCAGTTACGGACAGCACGCGACTGAGGTCACTCCTCACAAAGCTGCAGTGAAAAATTTGAGGATTAAGTCTCCTGGATAAGGACAGCCTCACATTTCTCAAAGTTGAGATGTAAGCCATTGTGGTCTCACTACTCCAGTAACGTGTCTAAGTCCTTTTGAATGCGGGCAGCGTCACCACCTCCTTTAACATAGGAGAAGATCTTCATGTCGTTAGCATCGAATAGAACACAAACGAATTGTAGAGGGCCGAGATGACTACCTTGTGATATACCAGATTAAACTCTGAAAATTCTTGAGGTAGAGCTATGGAGCGATACAGGATATGTCCTGCCTCTCAGTTAGGAAGAAATCCAGACAAGAAGAAGGAATTGGGGGCAGCCTCTTGAGTTTAAATAAAAAAAATTTTATACGATGTGGCCAAAGACTAGGGGACAACCCTTTGATATACGTTAGCATTGCTTTTTCCGGAAGGGAATTAGGGTAAGGGAAGTGAGGAAGCTTGAATGCCTTGTTTTGCATTGCTCCCACTTAGAGATCTGGTCTCGAACCCGGGCACCATGGCATGGTGGTCGTACCGCTTAACCAATTGATCCAACTCCGTTTTCTATCAAAAGCTTTACTGAAATCCGTGTATATACAGACTGTCTGCATGCCTCGTTGGAAACCTGAAATAACGTGGAAGGTGAACTCTAGCAAGTTAGGAGTCGTTGATCTACCGGGCTAAAACCCATGCTGATTGAGGCAGATTAAACTTTGAATACCCTAAACCAACACTTGAAGGTTTAAATAAAAGAGTTACAGTTCAGAGATATGACGCAAGCAACGAACAGAGTGAGGGCAATCATTATTTAATACGGCAAAGTAAATTATATGTTAAGGTAAAACAATACCATCATTTAGGTTGTGTTCACGATTTACTTGTTGCACTGCTTATCTATGTAGGTCGGAACAATTTTGTTTTTAAAATAAGTGTATGAAAGTCAAGAAAAATATTTCCGTCGTTTTGTTGACTACAGGGTATCAGGCTAATTGTAACCTTTAATTTAAATAAAATAATATTCAAAATTTATTCGTTTTCTTGTCTTGTACAAATTTTGGCCGCATATTTTTTGTACATTTATTTAATTGAAAAACCTTGAAAAAATGGCAAAGTTTTCGAGGGAATTGCAGATCCAGGAAATGAAGTGCCGAAAACCACATTGGCTGAAATCATGACGCATAACAGAATGAGATGCTAGTGGGCTACTACAATTGAACACCATAACCATTTCCCAGTCCCCCCCCCCCCCCCACAAAATTGACCTTCATTGATATATTTTTATTGAAAAAAAATTGCACTTTATCGTAATTTTATTTACATGAGTCATTAGAGCATCTTCATCACATTTTTTAAATATTTAATTTTTGTTATGTTTTGACGTTTTATGTGGCTGAGTTGGTATTAAAATAAGCGAGTTACATGCCTACCTAAACTATCCCAAAACCAGGGCTGTGTCTTGGAAATCACCAAGAGTGTATTTTTATAGCGCATAGACTCTATACTGAGATGTTTTGGCTGGCGCACCCTATGCGCCACAATGGATTAAAAGAACCAGAGAGGTTAAGTACACTGTACTGTACAGCTAGAAAATTTTTTTAACAAACAATTGCGAACAAATAACATATTTAAAGTCGTCGGTGAAGTAAGTGATAACGTGTCGGCCTACCAACCAGGAGGTCCCAGGTCCGAATCCCACTTACGGCGACTGATGGTTATTTTTTACTGACAATAGATCACGATTAAAAGACCATGGGGATTGCAGAGAAAATGTCAGTGATTCGGAATCCACCTTACATTGTAGGTTTACTAGCAAGCATTGTCTCGAATCGGGTGAAGTTCTTTTCCCGCCCTATGCCTCGTTGTACACGGCTTATTGTAGTTATTTGCCATATATGTATATACTTCTGTTACTCAAGGACGCCACTCTTTTTGTATGTAAAAAAATATATGAAGTGTAGATAATTTATTTATTTAAGCTTAATACAAGCTATAACATAAAAAAACATATATGAAGTGTAGATAAACCATATGTATAAACTAAGCCATGAGTCACGAGTTAAGAGTTAGGACTTTTAATTAAAAAAAAACTTAAGGTTACGTAACGCGTTTCTTGACCAACTCCCCCCCTATAACGCACCGTAACGTTTCAGAAGACCGCCCCCCCCCCCTAACTGTGTTACGTAATACTTGAACGGCCCCTTACGAAATATATACTAAGTATGTATATATTTTCAAAAAGGGAATAATTTTAATTATTTTATCTGCCACTGTGTCTGGAGAGATAAAATTTCAGCAGAACTGAGAGTCAAACATATTTTGTAATCACCGCAATTGCTTCTTCGGCATTTTTTTAAATATTTTGAAAGCGGAGAATGTGTAACACCTTTCCTTGTGCGATAAGTAAAATAACAGCAACATCTCTTTATCGTAATCATTTCAAAAGATGCAATCTTTACACTCTTACTTTTCGCATTTATCTGCTAAAATTATGCCGCTCTTTTCACACCAATGATTATTTTTATCTTCATGTAAACATGTCCAGATACGATTAAAGTAAACAAATTTTTTCTCAATCTCGTGATGCAAGTGCAAAAACACACATTTTCCTGAATATATTTTCATATAAAAAACAGAAATAATATTAATTGCAGGTGTTGTTTAACAGCTGATAATATTTATAACCTATAGAAATTGGAGCATTAAAAAAACTGTTTGCTCATATTACTTGCTCTTTGTGGCAATAAAAAAGTTGATGATTTCAGAAAATTTATATAATTTGAAAACAAATCAGAGTGTAAAGATTTCTATGAAAAGTTCAGTTAATATCAACACAAACGTGATAAATTTGCACCAAATTATAGTACGTAGTTATCGAAATTTTATCTTTTCTAACTTACACAACACAATTTTTTACAAAGATGCATAATGGAGAAGCCATAAGTTTCCTTTTTGACAATAATGGCCAATAAATCAACCTATTTATGTAGATGCTTACAAATATGAGGAAAATGGCAAGCTTATCTCAGTAAAACCTTAACCAGTAACCATTGCCAGACTGAACAAGGGTACTAGGAATCCACAGACTTCGGGGCCCATCTTTGAGATACGGCCCACTAGTTTTTATGTCTTAAACCTCGTTTCTAATCATGTAAATTTTTAAAGGCAACGAGTTAGTAATCAATGTGGCAACAACTTATTTTTACCAGCAAAATTTTATGAATGGAAACCAGGTTTAGGAAATATATGTTAAATTCTTTTGGTGAATTGAATAAAAAAATAAACGAGAGTGGATTGAAAAGTTGAAGGCTCAAGTAGAAATGACTTAAAACTTTATTTTCTACTATCCTCTTTCTAATTATATGGTTTTAATCAATCAAATGTTCATTATTAAGTAGTTTTCATTAACTTTATTATTTACTACTTATGATCTTATTGCATTTACAAATTTACACCTTTTGTATTTCTGTCACTGAGTACTAAAACACAACGCGCATTAGCTAATTTCAAAGACTGTGATGTGCAAATATTGCGGCGCCCTTTGCTGTTGGTTTCTTCAAGGCAGTGCGCCGTAGACAAAGGGTTTATTTCCTCATTAGGAAAGATCTAAAGCAAAGGTTATGTAATCAACATTAGGAGAATCCCTCCTGCCCTATCTAGCAGTAAATAAAAATAAATGTTGACGTGTCCGAGAAAACTTCAAAAATGAGTCTCGATCTATGTAGCATAAAGTTCAAGGAGATAGCACAGATTCTCTTATGAACCTATGCAAAATATGATCATAAACGAATAAAAGTGTTCGAAAGTATAAGCGAGATAGGTTCCCGGACTTCCTTCAATGATTTCAAGCGATGTTTAGTCCTCTTTGAAGCCGACCCAAATGGCTTCATGAACAGATTTAAGAGGAATTTTTATTTTTAAAAAATTCAAAATATTCGATTTTATTTTTTTTACATAAAAGTGTTCCTTAACATCACAGAAATACTGTCGTAAAACCCTTTTAAGGAATTCGTATAGGAAAAAAAAGTTATACATATACTTGTAAATTTGTTATGAAGTTAATACTCTTATCTCGGAGACATAAAACACCTCCTATGAATTGCCCTACACTTTATGGGGTTAGGCTGAAACTGTGTAATCAGGTTAAATATCTAGGTCTAGTCCTAGATAGAAAACTTACCTGGAAGCCTAACATCCTAGAAAGAGAACGGAAGGCTACAGTAGCGCTGTACTCGTGTAAGAAGGCAAGATGGGGTATGGAGCCACGCATTGTGCATTGGCTCTACACAAGTGTCATACGACCTATACTTATGTATGGCCCGGCAGGGTGGCCGGCACTAAATATCTCGACCTATTACAAAGCAATGGATAAAGTTCAGAGCATGGCAACACTGCTAATAACAGGTGCCATTAGAACCACACCTTCTAAAGCCCTGAACACTATTGTCCACCTTCTACCATTAGATCTCTTTGGTAAGCATACCGCAGCCTCATCCGCCATTAGGCATAACTCAATCCAGACCTGGAAACGAACTGATTTCGGTCACTCCAAAATCTTGGACAGAAGAACCGCTAGTAATATTGACTATACCTCGTCCAAGCCTTTCTTTGAGACTGAATTCGGCTCCTTCTTTCCCACCAAATCGGAATGGGAGGAGGGTCCTCCTCAATGGGGGGAGCAGGTGCCTCTTTACACTGACGGTTCCAAATTAGAAGGCAAAGTAGGTGGAGGTATCTTCTCGGAACATTTAGACCTCGATGTATCATTCCGCTTGTCTGACTACTGCAGCGTGTTTCAAGTGGAGATCATGGCTATAAAGGTAGCTGCGGACCGCCTGAATCATCTAACGCTACCTACAGACAGCATATGTATTTTCACAGATAGTCAGGCCGCTATTAAATCCCTCGCGGAAGTATACACCACCTCCAAAACGGTTGTAACATGTCGCTCAACACTAAACGACATAGCTGAGCATCTGAAAGTATGGCTGCCTCGACATAGTGATATTCCGGGCAACTGCAGAGCCGACGAACTAGCGGGAATCCAGCTGGCACATGCAAACTGGACCTCTTACAGGAGTCTCTCAGGATTGCAAACATTAATTGGCAGAAGGAACACACCTGCCTGATTACCCGATAGATATGGCCAAAGCTTGACCCTAAACGGTCAAGAGAGCTCATTCTACTCGGACGCAAAACAATTAGCAGTACGGGAGCCATTATCAAGGGCCACTGCCTCATAGGTAGACACGCCGGTAGACTGGGCGCGCCTTCAAACGACTTCTGTAGGAGTTGCCATGACAAAGAGGAAGAGGAAACCATACTTCATCTCCTCGGTAACTGCCCAGCCCTAGCCAACCGCAGAAACCGGTTTTTGTCCTCCTCCTTCTTTAAAGAGCTAACCGAATTAGGATCCACTGATGTTAGAGACCTGGCTCGATTTAGCAAGAGTTCAAAATGGTTCCCGACGACGTGTTAAGGCTGAACACCCTTCCCATCCCAGCCAAATTCATTTTGACTTCCTATGAACTGGTTCCACTGAAGACACTGGCTCGGTGTACAGAAGGTAACAGGTTTGCCCTCTTATTTCTTAGGTATTGTTATGGGGTTTGTAAACTTTTTATAACCTCAATGTGGTTTCACAATGGGCCTCCTTGGCCTAAGTGTGCCTTCTTAGACAACCACTTTAACTTAACCTAACCTACAATTGTTCGTAAATTCCGAGCCTTTTGTATATGATAATATTAAAAAATTGGCTTAATTTCCTCTGAATTAGAAATAAATTCAATATAATTTTATTGTAGTCGGTAACATCTATAATCGGGATTTATTCTTTTTGGGGTTTTTGCAATTACATGAAGTCGGGCATATTCCTAATTTTAGGTCATTCCGGATTTTAAAAGTCGGAATTTCATTTTTTACATCATTGCTTTACAGTAGCTAAATAAATGCTTGTCTACTTGTCATATACGTGATTTCATTTTAGTACTTACCTTCTTCTACGATTTCTAAACGACATTTTTTATTACTATGCAGTTTAAGTCTTTTGTCCTATCATGTAAGGATTCTTTTTACAGATTATTAAGTCAGGCGAATATGGTGCTTGCTCGATGATATTGGTGAAGATTTTCGACAAAAATCTGCCAACTAATAATGAAAAAATTAATATTTTTGCAACAAATCAAGTTGAGATGCGTTCCATTTCCAAAATCTCCGTCATAAGAAGATGACAACAACGTCTTCAGCAAACCAATTTCTTGTGCTAACTCCCAGGAAGCACGCAGCAATTTTGACCACCAATTTCTTCGTTTTTGTTAGGTATTCCTCATCCGTTAATTCCTATTACTTTCGGTTATGCCATATGTGACAATCCCATCATGACTAATTTTGTGTTCTTCAACCAGGTGCTTGGCTAAGCAAGCACTACCTCTTTCCTTAAAATCGTTATGTGAATGAAGGTTCAATAACTTAGTTGATAGAAATGAATGAATTGAACTCCAAAATAAGGAAATAGTACATGATCTTAGTTTGTTTGTTGGACACACACGCGTCAACCTTGAGCTCGGCTTCCGAGCTGATTATTCGTTTAAATTCAATATGGTATTTCCTCCATTTCCAGCAAGAGTTTAGAAAGGCTTGACATTGACAGATAATTCCAGTCATGGCGTGCTGACATCTTTCCTCCCACGAGTCTGGTTATCACAAATCGATATTCAATCCGGATCCGAAGTATGCAATTCTCGAAGACACTAATTAACTTCTGCAGAGTTATCATTACCGAGACTCGATTGAGTTTCTTCGATGCAATCATTACAATAGCTTACTCAGCGAAATGAGTGGTTCTTTCTTTCTTTCCAGAATTTACTCTGACTTAACCTTCCCGTGATCGTGTCTAATCAACACGCGGTAATCACGTTTTTTGTGCGATCTCTACGCAAGATATCTGCACTGATGAAATCGTTACGCTTTAGTGCAATCTACACTCTATTGAGCTTGCACTTTTTTTTCATTACGAAAGTATTCAAAATGCAAACAAAATCTACAACTTCGGCCCCATTGATAACTAAACTTCGCGTAGCTTTTGCCTACCTGAAATTTGCATTTTTTTCAGTTTGCGCAAATTTTGTAAGAACTTTTGAGGGTATCGAATCGTTTTAGTTCAGGTCTTGCAATTTAGTTTAGTTCGAGTTGAATGATTAATTGTGTAGTAGTGTAAGGACTGCGTTAAAAATCCTTGCGACATTTACATATCATTATAGGAAAATCCTAAATGAAAGAACATAAGGTGAAGAAAACAAATAAACGATTTACATTTATTGTAACTAACTAACTAGAAAAATACGATGACTATCTTTAGATGATAATATTACGTAAATACAGTGGAACTTTCAAATCAATTTCAGTTTTGTTCTTCCTACTCGTATAGCAATGAAAAGTTAAATAACACATTTAAGCGTAGAATATTTATTAAATTGAAAAAAAATTTATGCTCAATAAGCAGCATATTTGTATTAAGTAATTATGTAAACAAATATGATCCAAAAGTTGATCACACTTCGACGAATTCAGATCAACGAACCAGAACGATCGAAATTAGATACAATAATTCCAGTTCCGAAAGTACCTCTAATTTTCACACCTGCGACGGTAGTACATTTTAAAAAAAAAGCTAGCTATTAAATTTAGCTGTACTTGCCTAAAGCATTACACACCTCTTTAACACCGTAAAGTCTATAATTTAATGTCATGTTTTTTTTTCAGATAGAAAAATTAAATTCCAGTCAATTTCGCGGTCAATGTCAATGTCAAAACATTTCATTCAACGACCGGAGAAAAGTAAAATTATGAGGAAATTTTAATTACGAGTTAATGTTAGTTCGATAATTTGATGACTGCGCAAAAATTAGCATGTCATAATCCGTGCGTTGTGGTTACGAGTGAAGCGTTAATTTTTAATTAAATTCATTTAATTGATGTTATTGTCCATATTAGCTGTAACAATAAAGTTATAGTATAATGGATTGGTGCAAACATTAATTCGTTTTTCCATGGGGTATCTATGACACTTATTTTCAGTCACTCTGGAGATAATCTGTGAAGAAAGAGTTTACGTATCACAATGTCTATTGTATTACGAGATAAATTTCATAATCAAATCGATGTATATCTGTCTGCTGGTTGCTGGAGAGTGGATGGATGAGTTGAAGCCTTCTAGGATACGGCAATCCTCATCTGGACATTGTTAAGTGTTAGTTACACCTCCAAGATAACTTCTTGAAAAATCCCCCTAACTCCAAGGCTGTAGTAGGCCATGCCAAGGGAGTCTGCAGTGGTGTTCTCTGCAGGACCCAGGGTGGTCGCGAATGGTGTTTCCTCAGGCACTTCTGTAGAAGTGGAGGTGGAGGAAATGGTAGACCCTAAAGGTTGGCTACACTCACGGTACCCACAACTCAACTGAAGCAGCTTTGGGAAAGTTACCTTTCGAAGGTTCTGCGGTGGCTATGGAGGCCACCTATGGAGGCTGGCTTGTGCTAACAGTGCTGTAGTAGTCCTGGAAGAAGGTGCCATTGGCAAAATAATAACTAGCACTTCCTCAGGTGCAGCGGTGGCAGAGATGGTAGACTCTAACGACCTGATTTTCGAAGGATTAACTGCGGTCAATCCGGAGGAGGTTACTTGTCCTGGCTGTGGGTAAAGCTTTATGGCTTGGAACCATTCAGTGCCGTAGGCAGAGAAGGGATGAAGGTAATAATTAACGCATGGACCAAGAAGGAACAATGGAGACGGTGGGACAACATGGATTCCTGCAGATAGGCTATGATTCTAGCAGTGACCCAGAAAACTGAGGTTAATGGCGACAGTGGGATAACTGGATACACAGTTGCGCCCACTGGGAGGGGTTGCGGGAAACTGGGAGGGGACGAAAAGGGAGCCGTTCTATGTGGTCTGTTTCGGGAAATCCCCAGAGAGGTGTTTTTAGTGAGTAAGAATCTCACACTACCGGAGGGCACGAGCTGTCCGGTGTATTTTGGAAGATTTTCACCTCACCCGCTAAAACAAAAAAATATCTGTCTGCTACAGACATTTGACTCAATGATTGTTACAATTACATAAGTTAAGAACTAGGTCGACCGATTCACACTCTATTCGAGGGTTGTTAAGTTTTGAGATAGCCAAGTAAAAGTAAATATTTATAATCGAAGGCAGTGTCTATTTACCACCCTCAAATTATCCTGTAATTTCCGTGTACACAGAAATACACGGAAAGTACGTCAAATTTTTATTAGACTTTCTGGGAGTAAGAAGTGTATTAATCAGGCTTTTAGTTGCTTTATTAACTGCTTTGTATCTAGAACAGGCTGTGATAAACTTTTACCAGTAATATGAATATGGAAGTGACTATTTGCACTTATCGTTTACTTACGTGTAGTTCCGTGTATTTCCGTGTACACGGAAATTACGTGGCAATTTAAGAGTGGTAAATAGACACTTCCTAATCGAAAATGGCTTTATTGTTTTTCAAAATATTCTCCATGAAAATCAAGCAACTTTTGCATGCGTTTGAAGCAATTTTCGAAACACTTTTTCCACTCCGATTGAGGTACGTCCGAAACATGTGATTTGAACGCATCAACTGCTTCTTCAGGCATCGAAAAACTTTGACTTCGCATTTTATTTTTGATTTGCGGGAATAAGAAAAAATCAGCTGGTGCCAAACGGCGGACACTGGGGACTGTACGGCGGATAACCCATCAATTCGAATGCTCAAAAATTCACTTGTTTGAGCCGATGTGTGAGAGCTTGCATTGTCGTGTTGCAGAATGATTCGTCTCCTGCTATTGGTTTCCCTTATTTTTTCAAACACTTCTGGAAAACCAATAGTGGTGTAACATTCCGAATTGACTGTTCTACATTGCTGTAATGTCACGGTGACATGTCCAATTATCCAGAAAAAACAGGCGACCATTTGCTTCGAAGTGATTCGTGCGCGAACAACTTTTGTTGGATTTGGCTGATCTGGAAAGACCCATACAGTCGACTGTTGCTTAGTTTCGGATTCATATGCATAGATCCATGTTTCGTCGCCTGTCACGATTTTATAGACGTCTTTTGAGACAACGCGATTGAATTTTTGCAACATTTCTTTGCACCAATCGAAACGAGCCTTTTTTGAGCCATTGTCAAAATATGTGGTATCCAACGCGAACAAATCTTTTGACGGTTAAATGGTCATGCAATATTAAATGGAACTAATGCCCAAGCTTGCCTCACGCACAGCATCGATTTTTTCTGGCGCAACAACAGAATTAGGACGACCTTCACGAAATTCATCCTGTAGCGAAGTGCGATCACGATTGAATTCGGAAAACCAGCGAAACACGGTGGATTGAGATGGTGCTTTCTTACCAAAAGTCGCAGCGAGTTGAACGGCACACTGTTGTAGGTTTAATCCTCATCGAAAGTCATAGAAAATCATCGCACGAATATGTTCACGATTTAATTCCATTTTTTGACCAAGATGAATGTTTCAAGTAAACAACACAAATAGCACTCGTATGACAAAACGTTCTGAGTACGATTACCATTGCAATATCTCAAAACCTAAGCAACAACCTACGTACCAGTGGGACAACATATTCTACAGATCAAAAGAAGGAGCATCCAAATCGGTCCACACGTTATGAAGTTAGTCTACCCCTCTCCCCACTACCACCCTAGACCAAAATTTATGCTCATATTAGCAATGACGGATTTATATAATATAAAAAGAATAATCCAAATCGGTCTACGCGTTAAGAAGTTGACAGCCACCCCTTACCCCACTTCAACCCCACCGTTTAAAATTTGGTCGCGGTACCAACAGATCAACATACAGAAAAGGAATTATCCAAATTGTTCCATACGTTACGAAGTTAGACTACCCCTCCCTCTGCCCACTCCACCATAAAACCATATAACCCCCACCACAACAACATTATACAAATTGGTCTACGAATTACTAAGTTACATTTCACCCCCACCCCTGGATGCTAAGGAAGCTGAATAAAGTCTAAATACTTTAAAAGTCATTAAGAATTTTCTTAGCAATAGCTTGTTAGAAGACCTTGCGAATACGGAATCAAGAAAATTTCGTGGACATCCTATGACTATGACCGCAAACGGCTAACTGCCTACGTACACTAGTTCAAATAGAACGCACAGGAACATGATTTGGAAAAAAATTTTGTTAGGGCAGTCCTAAATAATATGCCATTGGTTGAAGAACGAATTACTTGCTAATATTACATCACAATGTCGCAGGTTAGAATCCCACTGTCGTCGGTGACCTATGGTTGTTTTCTATTGACAACAGATTACGCAAAAAGAGCCTTGTCGTTGCAGAATAATGTCAGTGGTTCCGAACCCACCTTATATTTGTGCTCCACTTAGAATAGCTGTGACTGCATCGGGTGGAGATCTTCTCCTGCTTGAATACACTTAGAAAGGTAATAGACTTGGAAATGTCCCTTTTTTCAGTTATTTCAAATTCAAAAAGCATTCTCAATTAGTTTCAGATTTATCGAGCGTCCACCAGCTTTCGGTACGGTTCGTCGTATTTATTATGATTTCGTCGTAATATTATGTCTAACTTAAACGAGGGGTAGGGTTAATTTTCAATATTTTAAAGAAAATTTTAAATAAACAAACAAAAATTTTTAAGTTAAGAACATAATAGTACAACATTTCAAGAATCTTCTGTTAAATTTTTGGGTAAAAAAAATTGTGAATTGAGCGACTGACAGGAAATATTCGTATAGAAAAAAAAAGATACTTTGCAGTGATCATCATAACTCATTACTGGAACATATGTTGACAAAAAACCAAAAAAATTTCATTAGTTTATGAGTTTCTCGAGGTAACAACGTCGAGATTTTGTTTATTTTATTGATTTGTCAATTTTTAGAAGTAAAAAAAGAAGAATTTTTTGAATTTATGAAAATTTATTGATAGGAATCAACGAATTTGTTGTTGTAAAATTAATTATAATAATAAAAAATACAAAATCTCGACGTTGTTACCTCGTAATTTATGTATAAAAGAAGTGTACAAAATTTGAAAAGGATCGAATGAGTAGTTTTTGAGTTACAGTGATCACCGACTTTGAAAAAACTAATTCTGAGAAAAACGCGTTTAAAATTTTAACACTCTTTTTTGTAAATGGAATGGATCGAATGGAGGAGATTCGAGGCACTGTATCTCCGGCAGTTTTATTCCAATCGACCTAAAATCTTAACTGGATACTTTTGAGGAGCTGTACTATAGGATGAAACAATAAAAAAAAAATTTAAAAAAAATACCCTACCCCCCACCTTAAAGACTTTTGTTGGATACCCTATTCAATTGTATTCTTTTCAATCAGATCAGAACCAATTTTGGGAGGAATTCGGTAGAGGTTGTAGCTTAATTTTGGAGCGTCTGAAAAAAATGCAAATAATAAAAAAACATTTGTAATTGAGCATTGACGTGGCTCGATTTCAAAATTTTTGATCTGGGGGCAAATGCCGCTAATTTAAAAATAGCCTAAAAATTGAAGTGAAAATCGCGTCCAAATTTTTTTTAGGCCCAAAATTTGAAATATGGCCACGTCAGTGCTCAATTACAAGTGTTTTTTATCATTTGCATTTTTTTTTCAGACGCTCCTAAATTGAGCTACAACCTCCATAGATTTCCTCCTAAATTTTTTACGTTCAACTTTCAGCGCCATCTGTGCAGAACCAGGAGGTAAAGAAAAAAAAATTTTTTTTATTGCAAATACTTAAATTAAAAAATTTAAAAAAAATTTAGAAATATCATTTAGACTTTTTTCGCAGTCCCTTTAGAAAAATTTGTTTAGGGTCTAATAAGAAATATTATCGAGGCCATATAAGGTAGCCTTGAGGGCCGAACTCAATCAGGCTGCCAGGCTTAACTAAAAGTACGCCGGATCTGAACTTTTGTCCAGCTCTAACGAAATTTCTGATCAGGATATTACCGCAATTAACATAATGTATTAAAATGCTCTAACAATGGCTGTTTAAGATCCGGTAACTTAAATCACTGAAAATTATCTTTGAAAAAACTTATAATAACATTATTGCAGACGGACTCCTAAGTAAATATTGATTGGCAGGGCGATACTTATATCTGTCGACTTTATTACCAATTTAACACTGTCCTACTTCTAAAGATAATCTGAATTCTACCTGAATTTATCGTCTAAAAATTGGCTTACATAATGTTTACTTCTATCTGACCAGGTAAACAACTATCACTTGGAATCCATCCAGAAACTCCTAAAGAATAAATAAACATCTTCGGATAGACCTCACGACTTTAGACAATCAACATTTTTTGCTTGACATTTCGATTAGCTTAATACCATCATCACGAGTTAGATAAATGCGTTTCAATTGGTACAGTTTGTTTCTTTTACTTTGAATAGATTAAAGATTTTATTTGTTTTTTTTTAATGTGCAAAGTGATTCGAAATTTTTAAAAATGTAGGAAGGGCAAAGTCTCTAGTTCATTACTTGAAATATATTTATCTAAAAGTGAAACATTGTCTGCACAATTTCTTCAATTTTCACCTTAATTTTTCTCCGTCTCCATGTAATTTGTAAAACCATTATAAGCAAATGTAAATGTCAGAAAAAACTTGTATTTTGCACTAATTGCTTTCAATTACTCTTGTTTGTGAGGTTAACAAAACTCACCTGGAAAAACCGCTCAGAAGTTAGTCGGAAGTTCGCCTTAACACCTTTGTATCAACTGTGATCGATTCATGATCCGGAAAAAAATTAACCTCTTGCTGGTTTCAATTATCAATTAATTTGTTATAATCACATAAATGCAAATAAGTCTGTTGTAAAAAGCTAATCAAATCAAAAAGGGGCACTTATTGCTAAAAGCGACACAATAATTTTTGCATTTAAATTAAGATTTGAAAAAAAACAGAAGAAACATTTTACATAAGTCGTAGTGGCGCAAAAGGCTACTTTTCCTCTGTTGATAGGCCTGAATTCTATGTAATAGTAGTCCCACATTTGTATAAAAGTTAACATTTTCAAACTTATTTGAGCCCAAACTGGACTTGTCGCATAAGATATCATAGAATGCATCAAAAAGACACAATTTCAGGAGAATACTTCTTTTATAGACCACATCAAAATTTAGCATTTTCAAACTACCGGAACAAAACGTTCCGCACATCTCTATTTTTATTATTTATCAAAAACTTTAACTGCTATTAACGCCACAACTTACTTTTAATGTATGCAAATGAAATTTTCAAAACAGCTGTTTATAATTATTGTAAAATATTAAAAAGTGGTAAAGCAACTTTTATACCGCCACTCTTCATTTAAAAAAAAAACAACAACAGAATCACGTCACTTATTCCATCAAAACGATGAAATGAGGCTCCCACACCAACATGCAAAGGAAAAAATAACAAGCAAAAGAAAGTATCAGGAAGAAAACAAGTAAGGAAACCCAGCACACACCATGCATAACAGAGAGCCACGGAAGCACAGAAACTAGATAGTTCTTAAACGACACCTTGCTTGAAGTCTTCGAAGTTTATGTTGGGACTGTCTGAAGGAAACCCGGCTAAGCGAACCTAAGTCTACATTAGAGTTCAAGAGCTGGTGAATAAAGATTAAATCAGCGACTTTGCGCTTTTTCTTAAGCGAGGGAAAACTGAGCAACTGGAGGTGGTCGGTGTAGGGCAGGAGCCTAAGCGGATCGTCCCATGGGACCCCTCTTAGCGCAAATCTAAGAAAGTTACGCTGCACCGTATATGAATGAATAGCGTAGTAGGGCGACCAGACCTGAGATACATACTCTAGAATAGGTCTAACTAAGGAGCAGTAAAAATGAATCAATGTTGGTATATCAGAGAAGTCTCTAGACCAACGCTTAACAAAGCCCAAGATTAAACAGTTAATATGCAGAGTAAAGTCAAGATTCCTATCAACTTTTACCCCTAGGTCGGTTACGGACAGCACGCGACGGAGGCCATTCCCCACAAAGTTGTAATACCAAGCTTGTGGATTAGGGTTCCTGGAAAAGGTCATAGCCTCACATTTCTCAAAATTGAGGTGTAAGCCATTATGCTCGCACCACTCCAGAAATGTATCTAAGTCCTTTTGAATAACCGCGGCGTCACCACCATCCTTAACATAAGAGAAGATCTTCCTGTCATCAGCGTAGATTAGAACATTAGAGAGATCAGATGGACAATATGATCAATGGCAAGAACGAATACACCAGATGAAGCCCTGAAGATTCTAGAGGTAGAGCCACGGAGCAACACACGATATTTCCTGTCTTTTAGATAGGAAGAAATCCAGTCGAGAAGAACAGGGGGGGGGGGGGGGAACCCAGCCACCCGAGTTTAAATATAATTACGGAGTGAGGAAGTTTATCAAAGGCTTTACTGAAATCCGTGTGTATACAGTCAGTTTGCATGCCTCGCTGGAAGCCAAAAATAACGTGGGAGGTAAATTCAAGTAAGTTAGTAGTCGTTCATCTACCGGGCAAGAACCCAACGCTCTATGGCTGCGAATACACTATTGATTCAAATAATTTGGGTATGCAAGATAAATTCGCGATTGATCTATAATTAGTTATAATATTCTGATGGCCCTTTTTATGAACAGGGACTATTAAAGAGCACTTCCACAATGCAGCTTAAATTTACCAGCTTGAAGGGACCTATTGAAGAGAATCGCTAATGGAGTAAGAAGGGCCGTTGCCCTAAACTTAACTTAAATCGGACTTTCCTCCGGTCCTGACGGTCTCCCTCTAGCCTTCTTCAAGTTCTGTTCCGTTGAACAGAACTTGAAGAAGGCTGGAGGGAGACCGTCAGGACCGGAGGAAAGGTCCGATTTAAGTTCAATGATTTTTTGCAAAATAAGATCCCGTGATATAAGCGGCAAAAAATCGGATGAGGCGGGACGATCCAGAATATGATCAGAATTATTCACACAAAGAAAAGGAACTCTCAAAAAATTAAAAAAAATTGTTCGCTATGCTTGACAGGTTATTACTAGAAGACCCCTCATGCCACATCGTAGATGGATAGTTGTTCGATTTCTTTTTCATGTTGACGAATTTAAAGAAATTTCGAGGGTTATTATGCATATTATCGCAAACACTAACAAGGTATTCCTTATAGAGCGAGGAGGATAGCGCCTTAAAGCTTTCATAACAGGTCAAAAAGTCAGAACACGCTATGAATACGCTATTACAACGCAAGTAATTTTTCCAGAGTTTGTTCTTCCTGTTCCTAAGACTGCGGAGTTCGGCATTGTACCATGGCGGAGACCCATAGAACATTTAGTGTTGTTTCATATTCCCAACCTAATGGCGGACCTAAAATCCTTTTCTAGGTTTCCTTGATTGTATAGCTTTTTCAAATGTTTTTATCGAATCTATAGAAAAGCCTCAAGTTACTCCTAGCTTTTCGAAATAGTATTTTAGAGGGCGAGGTATCTTTGGGATTTATTATTGTTATTTTTTATGTATGCATTTTAATGAAATGCATAATTTGAACATGTCATTAAAATGACAGTCTGATGATGTCTACAGAAAACCTTTTTTCATAATTGTCGTTTATTTGAGCTCGTTTTCTGACAATTTCAGAGTCTGCCTGATGCTAGTAGAATTTATTTACCTACCATGATAAAGATTTTTTCGTAAATGCTTCGAGCGGAAAGTTTAGTTTTGTTAATCCACCCATGGAAGATAATGAAATTCCTGGAATTTTTGTAAATAATTAAGGCCCCAATTTCACTGACATTATTGTAAATTTAAGATGCATTAGTTCACCAACTAAAGCTTCGTTATTTATAATTCAGACTTAGTTATCCGTCAGGATCATGTTAAACAGGAAATCAAAGTCTCCTATTTTCTGAGCTCAATTCAAGCTCTTAACATTATTATTAAATTTTCTAAGCGATGGCTCCTACTTAATTAGTATTTAAGTACGAACAAGTCTAATATTATTTATACAGGATGTCTGATATCAGAAACGCTGATCGTGTTGAGAAATTTTATTATATTTCTCACGCCGCTCGAGTTTTTTAAAAAGTTTATTTTGTAATTTTTTCGCAAATTCACTCGGTTCAAGTGTACATTTCGTGTATATTTTATGCATATATTCCAAAATTATTAAGTTTAATTTTTATCCCTTTTTTTCTTATGAAATAGGACGTACAGTGGGAGGAACGAGTACTGCAATTAATTAGAGAAGATCCAACTCTCAGCACCAGACGTATTGGATTGATGCTAAATTTTGCCCACCTCAGAGTGTGGCGAAACAAACACAGGAATGCACAGCATCCCTACTCCCTGTACAAGAGCTTCTACTAGAAGATATACATCAAAGAGTCCAATTATGCCAATACATTTTAAGAAATTTGCATGAATGGTCAAAAACCTTCACAAGAGGCATATACATATGTCGGTCGCAGCACAGATTTACAGTAAATGTATGGGCAGGAATCATAGGGTCAACTTTTATTGATCCTCTCTTTCTTCCCGGCAGATTAAATGGAGAAACCTATATTCAATTTATCGAACGTTCTCTGGATGAGGTACCCTTCTCTCTAATAAACCAAATTCTTTTTCAGCAAGATGGAGCCCCAGCTCACTATAGTCGAAATGTTCGCGAATGATTCAATGGACATTTCGAAGGACGCTGAATAGGTCGCGGTGGTCCTATTCCGTGGCCACCTCGGTCAGCTGACCTTACCTCATAAAATTTCTGTTTTTTTTTTATACGATGTGGCCAAATCCTAGGGGACAACCCTTTGATGCGTTAGCATGCTTTTGACCGGAAGGGAATTTAGCGTAAGGGAAGTGAGGAAACTTGAGTCTTGTTTGCATTGCTGCGAGCTAGACAACAGCCCAGAGACGGAGTGGATTATTTTTATTTCTTAATAAAAGCTCACGGTCATCTGGTCTCGAACCCGGGACCCATGGCATGTTGGTCTTGCCGCTCAACTTATTGATCCAACTCCGTCCAACTCTGTTTGGGAATTTATGAAGAACTATGCGTACCAAGTGGAAATTTCATCAATGGATCAGTTTGTGAGCCGAATTGAGGAAGCTAGGAATAACATTAAAGAAAATATCGCCAGAATAAGGATCGCCAACGCTATTAAAAGGAGAGCACAGCTTTGCATCATGCAAAATGGAGACCATTTTGAAAACTTTTTATAGTATTAAATCTTTTATTATTTTTGTTAATTTTATTAAACATTTAGTCAATTTATTTTTCTTCTTAACACTGGATACGCTTCGAAAAAACCATTAGTTGTTTTGCAGAACTGGATAGTAGTTCGTAATTCTTGGAAAACGAGGAGTTTCCGAGAAATCCTTTGAGGCAAACTTAAAGATTAAATCTATCAAGTTCTTCATTACAATAATGCGCAATATTCCAACACAAATTCGGATTTCTAATTGATTTTAACCAATCAATTTTGTAAACAAAATATATTTTTATTGTATGCTTGACAGTCTCTGCACGTACCAAGGTCAATTTATTACGTTAAGAACACCAACAGGTCATTAGTCCTTTACTTGAATTTGAATAAAAAGTCATAAATAATTCATTTTCTTTCAAATTGTATCATTGTATCAAGATCAATTTATTCGTGACCAGAATAAAATTGTGTTAAAAAGATTCGCGACAAATCTCGGGAGATATTGAATTGTAAACACCGCAAATACAATCTATTACGATTATTAATTAATGCATGCCTTAAGATTTTTAAATAAGCTCACTAGACATTTTCTTTCCAAATTTTACTATAACTACATTTATCATTATTTATTATTTTAACCATTCATTTTCTCGAAGGTGTCTGCTTTTAATTTTTCTTACTGTTTGCTTGATTGGAGCATGATAGTGAATTATTAATACGTTAGACACTCTAGCCCGGGATCTGGCGATGATAATTCGGGAGTATATCGGTAAGCAGCTCAGAAGGGTTGGGCGAGTAAGCCTAGTGTTCATTCTCTGCTTCTTCTCCATCTAGCTTAACCCTAAAACTTTTATCACAATAAAGTTTCCGATAAAAAAACATAATTCGCTTCTAAAAAAAGAAAGGATAGAACTGAATTTTGGCATCTTAGTCATCGGAATGTCGGTCGTGTTAAATTTTCCATAGATATTAAGACAAAAGAGCAAATATTGAGGTAAAACAACATCGATAATTTCAGGAATCTTTTCAGGACTACTAGTAGTTAAAATCAATAAAACCGTGAAATGAATGTTTTTGTCTGAAACTCCTTCGAAAAACTTAATCGAAAATTTCTTGTTCCTTTAAATCTGGTACTATTATTACTACTAGAGAACAGCAACGGGGCTCCCTAGCGGGGGCGCCTGCTAACTTGTCGGGGGCAGCGAGGGAGCAGGGGCTCCCGTTAGGGGGCCCGGTTGGCTCGCGGGCCTCGTAGGAGGCTGTACTATAGGACTCCACCGCGAGGTAATGTCTCCTAGACGGTTCCGTGGTGGTCCTCCTGGAGGAGGGAGTGGGTTTTGGCCGGTACGACTGGTCGTTGGCCAGGTGAGTCTTGCACACGGGTGGCTTTGGCCACCTAGGTGCGTAAACGCATTTCCCCGCTCCCAAAAAAAAAATTAAAAATTAAAAAAATACTACTAGAGAACCTAGCACTGAATCGACCGCCGCACACAACTTTCAGTACATTCACTTCACTTCGGATACAGAGTCATTATGTCGAAACTAAAAGGACAAAAATCTCCCCAGATTCCATGCCCAATAATGCTGAGAGAAATCATAACGACGCTTTTCCCACAGCGTCCAACGACTGCTCCTGCTGTCGTAGAAGAAAGTAATATAGAGGAAATCCTGACAGTTACGGCGGAAGAACTTCAGTCAGTGCTCAAATAAATAGGAGACAGCAAACTGCCGGGGCCGTACGGAATCTCAAACAAAGCTCTGTAAACTGCGATTCCCAAAAGACCTGACATTTTCGTAGAAGTTATAAAAAGATACCTAATAGAAGGCGTGTTTCCGGAACAATGGAAGCTCCAACACCTGGTACCGCCACCACCTGGAGAACCTTCATCTTACCGTTCAATTTGCCTCCTCGGCACAATGGGAAAATATTTAAGTGAATAATATACAACAGGTTACTCCGGATAGCTGAGAAAAAAGGTGCTTTATCACAGTACCAATTTGGATTTCGAAAAGCGTGCTCCACCGTAGATGCAATCAAAATGGTAGTGAACATCGCTGTTTCTGCCATAGAAGATAAAAGGTGGAGATGGGGAACCAAGGAATACTGCGCAGTGGCTACATTAGGCGTCAAGAACGCCTTTAACTCGGCCAACTCGTTAGAATGGAACTCCCGACAGACATACATCTGCAAGATCATATCAAGTTACATCAGGAACAGGAAACTTAGATATAATAGTGATGCAGGAACAGGATACTATTACGTTTCCGCAGGGGTACCACATGGATCTGTTCTAGGTCCCCTCCTTCGGAACGTTATGTACGATGAAGTTCTCAGACTACAGATCCGAGATGAAAATAATAGGCTTCGCAGACGACATTGCGATCGTTACAACAGCGAAATACAGACTACAGATCCGAGATGAAAATAATAGGCTTCGCTGACGACATTGCGATCGTTACAACAGCGAAATACACTCACCAATGAAGCTATCGCCAAGGTTAAGAACTGGCTGGAGTCTGCGGGTCTTGAACTAGCAGAACAGAAGACGGAGGTGATCTTAGTCACAAGCCGGAAAACGGTAGAATACTTCAATGTCAAGGTGGACAATCAAACAATCAGGTCTAAACAATCACTGAAATACCTAGAAGTAATGCTGGACAATAGACTAAACTTCAAATCGCATCTGGAATATGTGAGCAAAAATGCTCCGAACATACAAGCAGCTCTTTCCAGGATGCTGCCAAGTATTGGTGGTCTAAAACAGTGATGTCCAAACCTATGCCCGCGGCAAATGAGCTTTTGAGCTTTTAAATTCATATATGCAGTTGTTTGGCTATGTTCGGTTTCCTGTTTTTGCATTTTTTAATCGTTAAAGCATACAAAAGTTAAATAAAATCGTCATATTTAAGTAGTTTTGTAAGCAATTATACAATGTCTTAAAATATACAATCTTTTTCAAACATTTTAAGGATCTAAATTAAAGAAACAGTACGAATTGCTTTTAAAGCTTTTAAGCATTCCTCATATTAAGTAGTGTGAGTTTGGCCATCACTGGTCTAAAACCAGATAAAAGAGCTCAACTATTGAGGCATTATCGGTGCAAAAGCCAGGAAGGAAACTCTCAACAGTATACAGACTGTGTGATTTAAGAGCTACTAGTGCCTATAGAACGGTATCTGACGAAGCAGCTTGTGTCATCGCTAGTATGATCCCGATCGACATCCTCTCGGACGAGCAAGGAAAATCTCAAAAAAAAAAAGGATATCAAAAGGGACGAGAGACAGATCTCGATGTTAATGTGGCAAAACCGATGGGACAACGCCACAAAATAAAGATGGACGCATCAACTGATTCCATGTATCGAAACTTGGGTCAACCGCAAGCTTGGAGAAAACAACTACCACCTGACGCAATTCTTGACTGGCCATGGTGGATACCGCAAGTATCTGCACAGATTTGGACATGACAGCTCCCCGATGTGTACGAACTGCTTAGATCAGGAGGAAGATGCTGAACACGTACTATTACGTTGCCCACGTTTCCAGGCATGGCGTGTAAATATACAGAGTTCATCGGTAATAATTGAATATATGCTCCAAAGTGACGAAAATTGCAGCGAAGTGACGGAGTTTATAATAAACGTCCAAAAGAAATTGAGAAGACTGGAATGTCTTAGACACCAGATTAATATGATAGCATGATGGCTAACCAGCTCCACGAAGTAATACCTAACGGCAGTTGTATGTTGTATTGTTGAAGAAAATGGGGGACATAGGCACTGCATCGGCGGTGAATCGTGCATGCCAGTAGCACGAGCTATTGGTGTCTTTGAAAGATTCCTCACCTCCTGGTCGCACAAAAAAAAAAACTTCACGTCGGCTGCGCGAGCTCTTCGCAGGAGTAAATCAATCCTACGGTTCACTTAAGTGTTAATATCACATTTTGGGGTAGATATGGGAGTAATGGGCACCATAATTAGTAGACCCTGATTACAGAGACCCTGATGTGGCATTCAAACTTCTCCATCATAGCCTCGTGCTTACAAACCAGCTGTCACATATCAATTGACGAATTCAAAGAGCCTGTACAGTTTGTGGTGGTAAAGGAACCCTGTTCCACAGATACTTCACATGCCCAACCTTGTGCGACGTTAATAATCTTGTTCGCGATATGTGCCAGCTTATCCGCCCGACATTCGGCATAACAGACTGTCATTTTTACTGATACCAAGAACATGTAACCATGTGAATTACTTGATAAGCTTTATCCTTACACTTGCTAAGTCAACAATTCCTGGGCAACAGCGCACTGACCCACATGACATGATGACATGTTTTGATGACTGCTACCGGAGGACTAGACAAGTGTCGAACGGAGAGGGCATATGTTTAGGAGCAGCGGTTCCCGAAGTAGGAACTTCGCCCGGTGCTGCATCTACCCTCTGGGAACACTCAGACAATCATATTCTAGTTTAGTTTTTTTTTCGTTTTGGTTTAGCTCTAGGATTTGTTTCGGAATTTGTTCAAAATTTTTGGGAAATTTTCTTAGAGTTAGACTCTTCTTGTATTTTTTTATAGGTTTTTTACTATTTTTTCTCTTCAAGTTTTAGAGTCGTTTTTACGTAATATTTTTAAAGTAACGTACCTTGTAATTTTTTATGTTCAGTTTGATCGTTAACCATTGTCTTTTTTGTTTTGATTAAAAAAAGGGACTTCTTATAAAATACGACTATAATTTATTACAAATACAAATATAATTTGTACATTTTCAATTTTGTTCAAACGTGTATATTTTCATAGTTTTTACTTTTTTCCGACGAATGTAAATATGTACGTTTTAAAAACTATCTTCAAGGGCTAAATACAATTATGATTTTGCAAATTTAACACTCGGCGGCAATTTGCGTCTTATAGCAATCAATGTCATCCCATGCACTACGCTAGCAATTAGGCTAAATGCGGCTCCAATTGAAAAATATATTTGGGCATTGTTACCACAGAATGTCAGCCCTATACAAAGTGTCACGCATGCTATTAAACATGTTACACCCGCAATACAGTGGTACACTATGCCCTAAGAAGTTAATTTAATATTGAGAAAGTGCTTAAGATTTGGAAATTGTTACCTTACAAATGGTCTGATTGATACTTTAGTAGTGAGAGATGTTAAAGCAAACATTAGAAGATCTGGTAGCACAAAGCTATGAACTAATATTAGAAATATATGAGTGTACGTGGAAATCTCGCGGGCCTGAACACAAATACTATAATGTTGCGATGCAACTAGGATAAGTGCCATTATCTCAAAAAACTGAAAAAAAAGAAACTGAAAGACTGTTGTACTTTCAAAATTTATTGGGACTTACGAAAGATATGGCAGGCAAAAATCCAGAGGGATCGCTTAGTCGTTCCTTTGCTGTCATCTTTTAAACAATCGATGAAAATTATTACTTTATTTGAGGACAATAAGGGCAATTGTCAGTCTATTGTCATAAACATAAAGTATATTTGCCGCCATCTCTGATGAATTATTATGGTTGTGTTCATCATTGGTAATAGTGCAATAGCGTGTCACTACAATTTTCACATTAAGTTGAGAATATCCCAAATTGAATTGCAAAATTTCCGAAAAAGATAGAAACTTCCGAATGCAATTGTCTCGATAGAATTGAGATTTGTCCCGATTGAATTGGGTATTCTCTCTCTAAATTCCATTTGAACGTGTAACATTTTTTGCCGGTCTAGTGAGCTAGGTGCAACCCCGGTGCATAATGTAGCTATTAATTTAAATTTAATTTAAACTAACTCCGCCAGAGCCGGTCCCAAGCCCGGTTGAGAAAGGCGGAGAAAAACCCACGCGACCGTCAGAACACCTCGGATTAGAAAATACCTACGCGCTATACAAATACATTCTCGGTTACTCTTAGGACACCTTAAGGAGTATCCCTCCTTCTGGGATAGGATAGATAGGTTTGTAACCCGCTAACACACACGAAACGTCTAGTACGCCTCGGATACCTGGGACTGATTTTGTGCTGAAGACCTTTGGCTATAAGTAACGGACTACGATCGGGCTATGGAACGTAAGAACTCTATGGGACGAGTGTGGATACGCAAAGATCATAGAGGTGGAGCGCGAAATGGCCCATTATATATATATAAATATATTGGGATTAAGCGAAACTAGATAGGGAGGAAGTGGAGGGTTCACATCACTCTCATCTGAAACCGTGCTTCTTCACTCTGGCCAATAAGAATTAGATGGGAGACGCATGGCAGGTGTAGGCTTGTTGCTAACTAAGCTTGCCCGCCAATCACTACTAGTGGTCACCAATATCCGGCCGCATTATCACCGCCAGATTCCCTACCAGGGTACGTAACATCTCAATAATGCAATGCTATGCGTCGAACAAGCGTATATAACAACTAAGGAGACCTTCTGCCAGCTCCTTGGCGATACCTTTAATAAGGCTCCTAAAAGTGATATCAAAATAGTCATGGGGGATCTCAATGCTAAGATTGGCTGTAACAACATCCGCCTGAACCATGTAATGGGGAAGTCGGGGACTCGGAAATAGGAACGCAAATAAGTTGTTTGTTGAATTTTGTAATTCAAATTTTTCTAATGTTCATCGATTTTATTTTATAGGCAGCTTTACATAGGAGAGGCATACCAGAAAAAATTATCACCATCAAAAAGGAGTCCTACTCAGGAGCCCAATGTCACGAAGCCCAGAGCAGAGAAGGTCGCAGAGCGGAGCTTAAGAGCAATGGTGCTAAAACCAAACTTATGAGCTTGGACTCCAGAAGACAACATGAAATTTATCTGGAAGAGCAGCGAATAGAGCAAGTGGATAAATTTTTCCGAGCGAATAAACCTACGCTGGACAGATTCAATCCTATTATTGTGAGTTGTTTGTGTAGGTGAACATACCTGGCTGGCATATTCAAGGATAGGTCTAACGAAGGAGACGTAGAGAGATTTGGAAACATAAGGATTGGAGAACTCTCTAGACCAGCGCTTCACAAACCCTAGCGCGGAGTTAGCTCTGTTAATTATGCTGTCAATGTGGGAACGGAAATTGAGTTCACTATCACAGATTATTCCTAAGTCACACAAAGAGGTAACGATAGGGACTGGTACGTCGGTTAACATATAGACTCTCGCTTGCGGGAATAAGAGATGGACTGGCATTTAGAGACATTGAGCTCTAGAAAGTTTTTCATGCACCATGTGGTGAATGAATCGAGATCTTTTTGCAGGAGAAGAGAGTCGGTTGTGGAGGAGATATGTTTGATTATTTTCATGTCATCAGATAAATGGACGGTTCTGAGTGTTTGATGACACATTCAACATTATTTATTGTAAGGATAAAAAATCAATGGACCGAGGTGGCTGCCCTGAGGGACGCCAGAACTAGCGACAATAGGGTTAGAAATGGATGAGCTGAAAAGAATATTGTACTGACGGTTGTTGAGGTAGGATCGAATCCAGGAGATGAATCTGGGGGGGGGGGGGGTGGGGGGGGGGTAGCCGAGGCGATAATTCGGTAAGTTTGGTGGTTATAGATCTTCCTTTGAGGAAGCCATGCTGGGAGAGGGAGAAAATAGACTTATAGTGGAAGAACATGGAACCATAGACCAATTTTTCGAATAGTATAGGTATAGCCCGACTATTCGGCGGGCAGATTCGACTTGCAAAATAACCTTAGACAGAAAGTTTTTGATAGCCAAAATGGTAGTAGGGCTTCTAGTCTACTGAACCTGATAGGATTTAGTCCCCGCGCTTCTTTCTTAGCACAATTTTTTTACCTATATTATATATTCAGCAAATACTCAAAACTAACGAACACTCTACAGCTTTGGTGAGATTATAATTATTGCTTTGAATATTTCACAGCTTTTAAAAAGGATACAATTTTGAAATGAGTCGAAAGTTTTTCTTTTATCTTACGTTCAAAACGAGGAACACTTAACGAAATAAGATGATTCTTGTTTAATTATAAAACATTCTTAGATAAATTTTTAAACTAATTCTAACTTCTTCTATAGGTTTCCATTTATAGAGCACATTTATACGATGCGGCAATGATTTTATGCTCAAGCTAAACTATCACAGATTCTATTACCTTTTGAAATCTTCGATGCCCTGTACTTTGTGTATAACAAGGAGTCGTCCACTCTTCTCTTGATTTCTTTAATTTCTTAACTGCAATTTTATTCAATTTTTTAACTGTCCGCTTACTCACTGAAAATTGAAACAAATGTCGGAAAAGCTAGAGTTTAGAGCTTTTCATTAGTAAGAGCTTACCAAAAACAACAAATTAGTGGACCGATGAAGTTGGCTCCAGTTCAATTTAAACGTAAACTTTATTTGATTTATTTATGATATTTTTACAGCACTGTATGCTTAAAATGAAATCAGTAAGCAACCGCATCATGTACGAAGAGGTGGACTACATGCGCCCAAATGTATTTCCTTCAATTAATGCGAATTTCATATTAAATATATCATATGATTAAAATGACGGTTAATTTTAAGTGAACTGGAGCTAACTTCATCGGTCCACTAATTTGTTATTGTTGTAAGAAAATCCAAGGAACTTTGATGCCTAACGAAACCTTCGTTAAATGTTAAATCTAAATTCTAATGTGCTGAAACAAAAAAGAAGAAGATTGGGCGACGAAGGAAAGACAGAGATCAATACATTATAAATATATTGCTTTCTAGCTCGTTTTCGTTACCTGTCAGATGAGCCGTCAAAGTTTGTGTCAAGATTTTTTTCTAATCGAAGGTGTAAAAGGAACGCGAAGATTTTCAATAAAATTGTGCATTATTTCAGTTTATGTTTAGTGTTTTGTGGGACTAAAAGGATATTTAAAAGTGTTTAGATTGTTTGGTATTAAATTGAATACAATATAAAACGTTTTCAGTGATTTATGTTGATATTGATTTGTGATACGAAAAGACAGTGGACCACAACTTTCTCACTTTGGGCCAATTTACTTTTGCTTTTGCTAATGAAATTGCGGCTGTTGTGTTTTGAAAACGTTTCTCTGCTGTGATACCGAGTTGATTTATTTATCGAAACACATGGAATGAAATGTAGAAATTGTGGGGGTAGTTGCGGGCCAGGCTTAAAAAACTTAGGGTACAGGTTTTTGTGTTTTTTTGTGCACTTTTTGTTTCCATGCAAGGGAGAATGTGGGTGTTTTCGGGGTTCAGACGCAGAACGCATGCAGCTTGCGTCAAGCTACTTGATGATTCTATACAAAATTTAATATGTATTCAAGCAATGCAACAAGGGAACAAAGCCTTTTTCTATGAAATTAAAATCCATAAAGTGCCCTGCGCTTTTGGCAGTACAAGGGCATTTAGTGTTATTTGACGAGATCCCGGTATGTTGCAATTAATGCTATTGTTTCTGCCCAACTTTTACCATTACTCTTATTCTGCGCACAATTCATTTTTATTTTCAACGCCACATAGATTGCATTTTTAATTTTTTTGACTAAATTTAAAAATAGAGTTTTAATTAAAGCTGTGAAAAGTCTGAAATTACATCATACGTCTTTAAGCGTGGCTAATGTGATTTGTTGGGTAGTTTATTAATTTAATAGTTTTCCCCATTCGGTTTTTATAAGCCAATCACTATCCGAAAAGTGCATATAAATTGCAATGAGATTGTTAGAAAGTTCATCGACAAATTCTTACTATCTTAGATTTTTGGAAATATTGAATTTAGTGACAAAATTTGATGTAGCATAGGTTTTAGTTACAATATGGCGGAATAGTTGTGGAAAATTATTTTATTTTATGACCTGTGACATCAGTAAGTTATCGGTCTTATTACTCAAAGTAGGCCACCATTTCCCTAGGAGCAGGAGTCTTAAGTAACCTAGTACAATTGAAACGTGTGAGAATGTGTAAAACATCTGTAACTGTTCAAATTGTTTTTATGATTTTTTTTTTTGTGAAACTTTGATTTATGTTGGGTTCCTCTAGAAAAATATAGAACCACTTTTAAGGGGATTTATGTTCGAAATGCACTCTTATATAATGAAAAAAAAATAGATAATTTACCCGATCAGTACATGCTACCCACATTTCCCAAATTTTGTCCAGCCATTTTACCTTCAAACCTAAGAATACTTTATAAACCCTCTACCGAAATGTTACGATTATCTATTTCTGGATACAATTGATAAATTATTAGAAAAACAATGTTTAAGAAAGTGAGTTCTGTTGAAATGCTTTTTTTTTGTGTTTTTTGACAAAAGTTAAGCTTCAATTGTTTTCTGATTATCTATTCCTTTTAGCAAGGTAAAAAATTGTTTAAAAGCATTATAATTTGGTAATAGAATATTGTTGACTAGAAATAAGAGGTACATATGTAGTTTCCAAATGATTTAGTTGTGTATTTATCAGAAAAGTGCTAAGTTTGTTCTAAGCATCTTCGTGCGCCATTTTGACGTATCTTTAGTAGATACACAGGTAGTTTAAATAAGTCTGAATTTCTACGTTTTCCCAATTATATTGTTTAATATTAAAAATTTTCTTAATTAGTATTCAATTTTCTTAAAAAGTTTAAAAGTCTATCTATTAATTATATTTAGAAAAACAACCAAGAAAATACATCAAGTGCATACTAGGTACACAGTGTGAAAGCAGAGAAATCTTTAAAAAATATACTTTAAATACGAATTGGTTAGTGAATAAGGATGATTTATTGGACAACTTCGACCTTTATCCTTTGAGAATGTTTCAATAGCACAGGGTGTCTTTACATGAGTTTAAAATGAAGGTTCAACTCAATATAAAAGTTTAATTCAATTCTTGCGGTGTAAGAGCACTACTCTTTTCGTTTTTAGTTAATTCTGAGGACAATTCAGAGAGTAGTGTCTCCATTGACGTTATTAAAAATAATAGAAACTCTTAGCACATTAAATTAGACGATAATCACAAAAAATTTCTTTTTTTCTGTCTGCAAGAAATAAAATAGATTCTGGTATTGAATAATCTCAAACTTTGTGGGTGAAGGTGTCCCTTAAAATATAATAATGGTAATTGTGCATTAGTGGGCCCCAGCCCAATTTTAATAAAAAAATTTTTAACGATCCGGACATTTTACTACCTACAAATAGAAAATAAAGGGTGGGGGAAGCAATTTTTTATAATTATTTATGGTGTGAAAATAGTGTGTAATCACTAAAGAGAAGCAGCTGTCCCAAGTCATTTTTCAGTAAATGAACTGTCATCTTGGAAATTTTTCGATTATTTAAGGTTAAGTTCTGCTCTTTAGTGCCACAAGTCGCATACAATTTTTGCATTTTTTTAAACTTTCTACAATAAAAACTTTGCTCCCCCGACTTTAAATCGCTTTTTATAATAAAGTCAACGAATTTAGTAAAAAAATCCAATTTAACTTTGGCCATTTTGACTGGATCCCCACTATTGCACAATTACCATAATAATAAAATATAAGGTGACTTTCTTGAAGTCACGGGCTTGACTCACCTTGCGGACCCCAGTTAAATCCAGGAAGCGTCTGCTCCCATATTGGTCGGCGTCTGTTCCCCATGTTTCAACCCTGCTCAAAGTGAACACATTCATCATGCGCACATGTACCTACGAAGTCTGCGGTAAACCCGACGTAGGGGAAAACCATCGCCGAGAGACAAAGATCTAAACCCAAAATAATAATAATACAGTACCCACTTGATTATATGAACTAATTATTACAAGTGCTGAATAAAAAACGATACATGTAAGAAAGACAAAACAATAACAAAATTTTTTTTCCACTTTAAATAAACATTAATATAAAGGGATGGAATTTATTACACTTATTACATATGTACAGTCAGTCAAGAAAAATATTTCTTTTTTTCTAAAGTAAATTAATATTTTGTCGGTCCATCATGTAAATCGATGACTGCTTGCAGCCTCCTTGGCATTGATAATACCAGATTTTCTGTTATGTCTGGAGATATTTCAACCCACACCTTTGTTAAAGCGATCTGCAAAGAATCGCGATTAGTTATGCGGTCCTTTCTGATCCTTCTTTCAAGCTCATCCCAAATATGCTCAATAGGGGTTAGATCCGGCGACTGGAGAGAAGGAGCCATTGCTGTATGCTTCGGATCATTGTCCTGTTGGAAGACCCATTTATTTCCAATGCCTAAGGATTGGACAGATAATCGTAGATTGTCACGCAATATGTTCAAATATTTCCTGTTATCAATTATACCTTCTATAAAAACCAAGTTTCCTACCCCAGCCGCCGCCATTGACCCCCAAACAATAACGTTACCACCGCCATGTTTCACTGTCGGGAGCAAATTTTCCTTACGCATTTCCTGATTCACTTTCGGCCATATTTTCCCTTATCGACTGGATCCGACAACATTATATTTGCTCTCGTCCGTGAAAAGAATTGTTTTCCAGAAATCTTTGTCTTCGTCAACGTATCGTCTTGCAAAATCCAGTCTCTTGTGTTCATTCGCCTTACTTATCAGCGGCTTCTTTCTCGGTACTCTTCCATGGAATCCTTCTGATCTCTCTACGAACAGCTTCGGGATGAACTTGTTTATCGGAAGTATTTCCTACTTCCTGTGCTAATTTCGGGGCAGTAATTTTAGGATTAGCTTTCACGTTCTTTATAATAGTCCGAACATCTCGTGCACTTAATTTTCTAAGACGCCCAGTTCGACTTTTATTAAACAAGTTACCTCTGTGTTTAAAATTTCTTATCACAGCTTGCACCGCAGCACGACTTTTTCCAAGAATTTTCGATATTTCGCAAGAACTTTTTTTCTTCCCACAAATTCGCACTTCCAAAGAAATTTCTTTTCTACCCGCCATTTTCAATACTGTGATTTGCGAAATTTTAACTGGACTACCTGCAATGTAAGTTAAGACAAAAATATACCGAGGTCGAAATGATAACGAGACCAAAATTAAAATGTTCGTTCCAAAAATTAACGGTACTTCACTTCAAATGGTTTCATGCATTTCTCAATCTGTATGTAGACTTTTGTGATATGGATTTTTCTGTTTATTTCGTTTTTATTTCGAAATCGTTATGGTATTTGTAATTTTTTGCTTAAATATTTGTTTTTGTAACATAATGGAATATTTAATGAAAGTAAAAAAGAATTACTCGTTTTGTTTTTCTTTATTTTTTAATTTTGAGGGATGTATGTAGACTTTCGTGACTGACTGTATGTACTATAAAACGTAAGAAATCTAAACATCATATTTGAGATTTTTTCTACGATTTTAAATTGCGTACATAGTCCGAATTTACCCAAAATATAAGTGTGGATGCATAGTATTAGGGTACATTTTACCATTTTGAACGACTTCGGTAGGCGGTGGTGTTCTCTGCGCTGTCCGCCGTGATATTCCTTGGCCGTTGGTTTGGGGATTCGATTCCCCCAAATTCCTTTGGCTCCCACATAAAAACGTATGCACTGCCATGGTCTCTATTCCACCTGGGTCGCCCTCTGATTGTTATGAGTTGAAGTCTTGTGTCGAAGGACCGGCTGATTTGCTGTTTCCGTCGGATGACCTTATGCTACTTGGAGATTTTAATATACCCTGGGTTGGCTGCTAGCGCTCCTTGGACAAGGATTGCCTACTACCATCTTTTTCGGCTGCTCCACAGTACATTATGGCCTGTACAGATTCCACTGCCTCTTGCGGTTTATCACAGGCCTCTGATGTGATGAATGACTCTGGCAAGTTTCTGGATTTGGTGTTCTCATCTGACTTCTCGAATACTTTCGCACTATCTATCTCCCTTGGTTCCTGAATCTTGTCATCATCCGGCATTGCATATCATTCTAGATTTTGATTCTGTATTGACGGCATCTGCTATAACTTAAGCAAGGCTGATTATTCTAAACTTAATAATTGGCTCTTTGCCTGTGATTAGACGAATGTTCTGAATCAGGGTGAAATCGATAATGCTGTAAAACTATTTTACGACTTTTGTGACTATTTGTAGAGAATTAAATCAGCTTTGCATGTTGAGCCTAAACATTTCTGGAGGTTCGTAAATTCTAAGCGTAATTGTGATTTCTACATTTTTCTGTTAAGTTTTGGTGACGTCGAGAGTGACGATCCCCTGATGACTTCCAACCTATTTGGCGAATTTTTTTGGCACACTGACGAGGATACTGTCCTATATTTCTTGGTTTGGCTGATAGTTTCTCGTGTGGCACTGATGGTATCCCTGCATGCTTTTCTTTGTAAAAAACTGTAGCATGTCCCTAGTTACTATACTTTGTCACTTAAATAACCTTATTTGTGTAGTGTCTTTCCGAAATCCTGGAAAGTATCTGTCATCATTCCCCTACATAAGAAGGGAAGAAAATATGAGATATCAAACTAACTAATGTTGTATTGGTAAAATTTTTGGCTAACGCATCAAAGGGTTGTCCCCTAGGCTATGGTCACATCGTATAAAAAATACAGACCTGTTTCATTTGCATTATATACCTGTTCGGGCCTTTATCTTTTTTTTTTTGCCGAACCTTTAATTGAAACGGTACAACGAGTTCCTATTGAGAAGACAGTTTTTCATCACATATCCTTCTAAAACGATTCCCAAATATTTTTTTTTAATTTTGCAAATATCCCTTATAGAGTTTTTTCTCCATTTCTGGGTATTCGCCAACTCTAAGATTTTTTTCTTCGCAGGCCCAATCAAAAGTTAAGACGCTGCTTGTTTTATTTTTCCTCGGAGAATCATAATCCGCGATAAAAAATGGGGGTTGCCATTTGAAATTTCAAAGTCACCTCCACGAGGGGTGTGGAGAGGGTAGTTTTGTGGTCAAACGATTTCGTTCTCAAAGCCAAATAACTTTTGTCTGACCCCTTTTTCACGAAAACCTACCCTTGGGGAAATTTTGGACCGTTGCCGGACTTTTGCCGCACGCTGTATATAATAAACAGCAATGTCGGTAGTGTATAACTGCTTCCAAAATCTTTTCACCAATTAGTAGAACATTTATTGGTCTGAAATCTTCACAATTGTTCGAATTTGTTACTTTTCTAATTGGCGTCACCATAGATTTCTTCCATATTTCTGGGAATTTTCCAGTCCGAAGAGATTCATTGATTATTGTAAGTAGTTTAGTTTCTATCTTGAGTAGCGCGTCTATTACTATTCTTTTATTTACTAATCGAAGGTCCTTTTTATTATTCATATTCCTTAAGATTATCTCTAAGTCTTTTAGACTTATACCTTCAAATCTAAATCTGCATTCGATTCCCTTAATTAAATTTATATACTGCACTGGGGTAATATCAAGATTTATCTTTTCAATGCTCTTTATGAAATACTCATTGAACTTTTCTGCAAGCAGTGGACCCTTTTCTATTATGAGATTATCGAATTTTATATTACGTAAGTCACTTCCTTTTGCCTTAGATACCATGGACTTCAATACTCTCCACATTGCTTTTTGGTCTGTGCACTAGTTTAGTTTATTTTGAGTATAAATATTTCTTGCATTCACTAACTTTCGTTTATGTACATTTCTCAGAAAACGATAATTACTCGAATCTTCTTCGTTATTTATGATTATTACTCTCTTCATTTCCTTGATTTTCTCATTTTTCACTCTCATTAGTTCCGCGTCAAACCATTCATTACCTATATAGATCCAATTTTTATTAATGATTAACTTATCAACTGCTCTGCTCTATCAACCTCGTTTTGCAAGCTCTCAGTCAGTCGGTCGACCGTAAATATAGAATTGTGACCAAATTGTTCCATCTTAATTTCCTGTACAAACTCATCTTTACTTTATTTGAGCCCCTTGACGTTTTGTTCGTCCCTTCCAATATGTTGAATAGATGGTACTGCTGACCATCTGGTTTATCTACTAGCTGGAAAAATATTGTCATTTTTAGAGTTTAATTTTATGGCTGCTATAATCCCTTAATCTATCGGTGTACCAAAGCGATAGTATTATCGTACAAATAAATAACTTCATATGTTCGCACAAATCAGCCATAAACTGACAATAAAACGTTGCCCAGTAAAGGCAGCATTTTTAAATTGTCTCGCAGTGAAATTTTTACGTAGAAATTGCATAGCGCAAAAAAATGCACTCAGGAATTGCATAGCACTTAGTTCATATTACAGTACGCTCGCGATAATTGAAACTTATTAAAACCAGCCCTGAAGGTCGGTGCCATGTACATGTTTTCGTCTAACCATAATATGTACTTCAATTTGAAAGTGTTTGTAAATAAAACAAAATATAAATTTATATTTTATTACAAACGTAAATAGAAACAAACAATCCAGTTACTTAAAATAAAGTGTAAATATCTCCTGATGACGTGTAAAATAAAACAAAAAAATATTAAAATACATAAATAGTTAAAGTTTTGCAAAGTAATCGTTTCGTTGACACACGTGAGTGGGTTTCTCATAGTTACAGCCTTTTCTCGCAACTGCTGAAGAACGGCCAGTTCATGTTAGGGGACGTTATTTTGGACAGCCCATTCCAAGCAAACACCAAAACTCCTAATTGCTTCCTCTAAAATAAAACTTTAGGTGTGCTTTGTATTATATTTCAATCTCAAGTATATTATTTTCCTCGTCAGAAACTTCTTCAATCCATTGTGACAAATCAAATTGAGATATTTGTGAGCTCCGGCAAACTCCCTGAAACATATTTTGGATATCTTTCTGGTCTAAAATTTATGCGCGAATTTGGCTTAATGGAAGGGTATCACCATCATCCCATTCCTTTTCAGATCGAAGCATCAATTTTTTCCAACAGTTCTTAATGCAGCTAGCGCTTACCTTATTTCAGGCGTTAATAAATAAGTGGATAACGTGTTCAAATTCAACTCTTTTAGTGGCTTTTCGTAGTCAGAAGAGACAACCAAATGGATAAACAAACTTATTTTATAATAAAGTTTGGTCATGTTTAGCACATTTTGATCCATTGACTGCAGTATTGCGGTACAACAGGTAGAAGCATTAGGATAAGAACCAATCCATCAATCTCTATTTGGCGTTCCTTGGGATGACACTAGGCGTTGTCTAATAGTAACAATACCTTTTTTGGCAAGGTTTTTGTGTGGTATTGTAGGAAACTACCTAAAGCGACAATTACCATTTAATGCACAAAATATAAAAAATTAATTTAAAAAATATTTACTTCAAGTATAAAATACTTTTCGATTCAAGTAATAGAGTCATCCATGCATTTTTATTAGCTTTGTAGATACAAGGCATGTTACTCATGTTACGAAACACCCTTGGCTCTTGTGCTTTACCAATCATGAGTGGTGTAAGTTTTCGTGAACCTGTTGCATTGGTACAAGCAAGAAATGTTATTCGTTGCTTATTAACTTTTCGTCCTGGCGCAGATATTTACTTCGAGCATACAAAAGTTTTGTCTGGGAGAAGTTCCCAGAAAAGACCTGATTCGTCCGCATTATGTATTCGTTCAGGACTCAGATTATCTTCCGTGACAGTTTTTTGAAGTTTTGTTATGAAAGGATTTACTGACTCAGATGCATTTGACAGTTTTTCACCACTGATTTTTAAAATCCGAATGCCGTGACGTTTCTTAAAATTATTTAACCAGCCATCACCAGCCATAAATTCTGGACGTTCTTTAAATTTGCTTTGCTTTCATGAACCATTTTTGGTAGTTCCGGCTTTTACAGAATTGATGAAAATAAAATAGTGATGGACTCTTGAAATATGTGCATTTTATAAAGGGACTATCCGTAGCAACACCATAAAAGGTGGATAGTTGCAGTTAGCGATTGTGTAATCGGGGTTGTTGCGATTACCAAACCTTTCTGAACTAAAAGCCCTTGTTGTAATTACCGCAAGTTTGCAATTATCAAGAGTTGCAAATATCGCGAACGTACTGTATATGTTTAATAATTTGTGATTTCAAAAAAATTTTAGATTTTTTTTTTCATACAGAAGTATGCACACAAGTTTTCTATGGAAAAAGTGAACAAAAGCAAAGTGGAGTCTTTAAAATTATGCTGCATGTTGAGAAAATTGTCAGAAACCTATTTCCTGCTTTATTAAACTGATGTACATACTGCTGCAGGAACATCGTGAAAAGACTAAACGGTCTCAACTGCATGAGGAGAATAAAGTGAGGAAGTCGTGTTGAGTATATGCATTTTTTTTAGAAAATGTAACTTATTCCCTTCATGCATCAAGGTGTTTGTAGATTTTGTCTCAAATATTTTAGATTGACATTCCAAAAAATTCAGCCTTTTCATTCCGTATGATTTAGCGTAGTAGGGAGGACTTTGGAGGCGACGTAATACAAAATCACTTTCCACACTTTAATTTGTTACTATTAGTAAGTACTGGCTGCAGATAAAATATCAGTAGCTTTGGAATCCACTTTTAAATTGTAGGTCCACTAGCAGTTATTGTCTCGAATCGGGTGAAGTTGTTCTCTCGCCCCATGCCGCAAGAGAGTACTGAAAGCATACTTTCGTTGCAGAGAAAATATAAAATTGTTTATATGCACATTCAAATTATTCATCGAAGGTGGATGAAATCTATAAAGCGAAATATAGGCAAAAAATAAGGTGCATTTTTGTGTCAATCATTTTTGTCTAAAATGATATTTTCAATCGAACTTTGAGGCACAACTTTAGAAACTTAATTGAAGGATTAAGTGGATGAACGTGTTAAGCAACATTTTTAAAGTTTCGAGAAAATCACAATTATATGTTTAAAAAGTATTTTAATGCTCTTTTGGTATCTCCAGTAATAATCTCTATCTATGAAAGGATTTGAAATATTGAAAGTGTTAAATACAATTCATTATAATTTTTTTTTATAAAGTTTTTATTAAATATTGGAAAAATCGTCAAATTACCTTCTTCTTTTTTTCTTTGAAATTTCTGATGTAACAAAAGATTTGAGTAAATCTTGATAAAAGCATTTTTGCTCTTGAGGATCGACCACATCAACTTTTTTCTACTTAACTGTTATAACAAAGAAAGAGCAGTTTTACAGATCCTTTTTCTTATAAAACAACAAATTATTGATAAGAATTATAACAGTAACAAATTATTGATAAGAATGAAGACGATGTTTTGTTGTACCAGTTTTGGTACTATTTGGAGATTTCAATACAATAATTTTGAATAAAAGTGCATTTTTTGCATCAATATTTAGACTAAAAATTGTTACACCTGTCTTATCGACTCTTCTATGATCACAGAACAGCGATAGCGACAATTAATGTTACATAAATTCGAGAAACAATTGATTTTTCCTTAATAATCTTACGCTTTTGGAAGTTGTAGCGGTTGCAATTATATTATATTATTCTAGTTCTGTTTATGCACACTTTCAGGAAAATCTTCGTTAGTACTATCACTAAATTTGTAACTATTTGCATTGTAGCTTGATACGCATTCGTATAAAAAATCCTCAGTTTGTGTAGCAATTGCAAATGACTTCACATTAAGGGATTTTCGTAAAAACTTAAAAAATCAACGAAATATTCCCAAAAAATTTTAAAGAAACATTTGGATAGTTTCTATGAAATATAAATTTAAGCTGCTTTTCTCACATTAAATTAATTTTTTTAATAGAAATTCTTCATCATAATAGGTTTGTTTACATAATTTGTGAAAGCAAAAAACGAAAATCGACAAAATTATCTAGATTGAATGTTGATAATGGTGTTAAGTGCGCACTTAAAACTTTCTTCCACAATACGATAACCACATAAAATTCCAATTTAAAAATTTACTACCAAGGAATCTTAACACCTTTATCCACTAGAACGGACAACCGATAGAGAAATTTCATATTACAGTGAAACTTCCCTAACTCGGATCTCAAGGGGTAGGAAAAAAACCAGTTAGGGAAATTTCGAGTTACAGAAAATTCACAAAAATGCTTGGAAAAACATTTATTTGAATTAAGGTGGCAAAAAATACAACAAAAAAAGTATACAAAAAACTATTTCTTTTCTTTAAAATATTTAGTAATCTTTTTTTTTTGTGCTATGAGTTCCACAAATCTTTTAACTTTGCAAGAGGTAGCAAATTGTCTTCATCCCAATATTCACAGGCTGGTAACATTATTTTTTGTAATGTTATTTAGGATTTTTGATGATACCCAGGTCCAGTGGTTGTAAAACGGAGGTCATGTTGTGAGGAAAATATTCAAGTTTAATGTTTTTTTAGTTTTCATTTTACATTCTTCGGATGTGCAGAACAGTTATCGACAAAGAGCAAAATTTTTTCTTTTTTGAGAAACAAACTTTTTGTCTAAGTTCAATAGCCATTTTGTCATTCACGCTATTCTGTTATGTTCGTAATCCACGTCAAGTGATTTAATACCTTTGAACCAGCGTGGATTTTTTGATTTCCCAATGACGAGCAATTTCAGCCTTACCAATCCGGTCATATTGCAACAAACCCAAACGATTATTCTGTCTTTGCGCTTTTGCCCCCAAAACATTTTTCATTTTTTGTTTTGTTGGGTAAACATTTGAAAGAAATCCCGGTCTCGTCAGCATTGAAAATCTATTGCTAATCATATTGTCTTATCAAATTAGGTAAGGAATTCTTCTGCTAGTCGTTACAAGTACGCGAATCTACTAAACCACTTTCACCGCACATAGTTTTTTGGACATTATTACACTTTTTCTTAAACTTATCTAGTCATCCTACACTAGCCGTAAAATCAAGGTTCTCAAAAGCATCTGCAAATTCTTTATCCTTTTCAATAAGCCAAAAGTGGCAGATTTTTATTGCGTGTCACAGTTAGCAATTAATCATAAACCTTTTCCGCTTACTGCTAGGACCATATTCATTGGCTCTTTCGAAAAGTGAATCCCGGTTTTTCAAAATGGTCGATAAAGTGTTAGGCGGAATAAGAAATTGTTCAGCAACATCCTGTTTTTTCTTACCACCTTTTTCTACTTCGGCAATCACAGAAATTTGTTCTTCGAGGGATAAACACTTCAAGTTTCGCTTTGACGTTTTTTCTACATTTTGGAAACATTTAAATGCGAATTCCTATGTGGCTCACAAAATAATGACATTTTACTGTCATCGGCATCCTTGAAAAATTAGACTTGACTGAATTATGTATTTCCCCGATAATTCAAGTGAGCTATCGGTTTTAGTTATGGAAATATCTCATTTTGATTCCGCTCAAATTTTGATCGATCTTTCAGCGATCAAAATTTGAGCGGACTCAAATTTGAGTCCGCTCAAATTTTTATCGCTAAAGAATGAGTTGATTCGAAAAATGAGTTTTTTACAATTCTGGTTGTTAGTTCTTGTTACTAGTTATTACTATTTTGTCGTCCAAAACTTCTAGTGTAGAACCCTATTTTTAATTCCTAATTTCGTAAATTTTTTCTGGGAATAGTAAGGGAAATACAATTAAGAGACTTTTTCCGTCTTTTTATTTAAGATAGAAGGTGCAAAATTTTTTTCCAAAAACCCCTTACATAAGAGTGCCGAATCTGCTCCCATAAAAAAACCTGACTGCAATGTTTGCCGTGTGTAACTATCTGAAATCAAAAAATCAGTCAAATTTTAGCCTGTGGCTACTTTCTGGCCTAATTCAAGTCGAAATTCCAAAAACTCTGCAAATTGCGCGAAATTCAAAAAGGTCAACACATTTTTTTTCGTCTTTGCGAGGCCGCAACCAAAGATTAGGTACTTACTACTAGATAACCGAATCTCTAAATTACCCAGCTAATTTGAAAAAGTAACACTGGCACCACAGAAAAACGAAATATATCCAGCTTTTAAGGTCATAAGAATATACATGTAAATAAAGAGTACAGGTAGTGTGCAGTCATTTACTCGTGTCAAAATTATTTGAGAGAATCACTTACTCCTGTCAAAATTCTGTTCTCATCCGGAGAGAATCACAGCGTTCTCTCAAAAAAGTACCGCCGAATCTTGTCGAAGAGAAAAATGTACCAAAAAGTACCACCAATAAAAAGAATTCATGTGAATCACATGACTGATATAGTTACTTATGTGCGTAAGAAACTTTCAAACTGTCAATGTGTTGTAATCTTTTAATGAGTGGAGTACATTTGACATTTGTAAAAGCACATAAGAAAAGTATACTTGTCTCCTACCCACAACTCTCGAGGAAAACAAATTTTTAATTCTGACTGCAGGGTTGCCCGATGCGGGAAATATATAAAAGCAACCAAAAAAATTTCAATACTTTTTCGAAGCCATTTATCTAGTAATAGTAATCTTTGCCGCAACTTTGTCCGTAATATCGCAAAAAATCGGAATCAGATCACGACAAAAATCACATGTATGCTGAACATTTTAAGTCCGAGCTTGTTCTATTCTAACAATTTTTACATATCAAACCAACGCATGCTAACTCAAAAATCATGGTTTTGAGAAAAACTCTTTTAAAATTTTGAAAATGGCTTGGCGCGACCCGACCGGCTGTCGTGAAATTGCAAACAAATCATTTTCTGGGCAGATATGATAAAAATATTGACATAGCACTATTCTGGAGGCTTCGGAATATCGAAAAATACAAAAAAAGAAAAAATCGATTTTTTGAAGCCAGCAAAAAGAAATCCCCCATAATAAAAATGTATTCCTTTTAAAAATGGATCCACCGATGACAATTTGCCTCGAGTTACAAAATTCAACAACCAACTCCTTATTTACGTTCCTGTTTCCGAGTCCAAACTCCCCATTACATAAAAAAATTAAAAATTAACTGTTCAACCGATGTAAGAATATAAAAATTTAATTTCTTGACTATCAAAAACATCATTGAAATGAAAACTGAATAATAAAGGAATTTTAAATTTTGTGACTGAGTTTTGATCCTTGAGGAACAAATTTAATTTAATTTCACCCAGTAGTTTGATTTTTATGTCTCTTTTATTTTGACATTTCTAAACAAATGGGTGAAACTTATAGCGGAATTGTTATTTCGAGAGGAGCAATAGAGATTTAGTTGGTAATGCTCATAATCGTCTGCTTAAGCAAACACCTACACAACACACCCACAACATTATAATCCTCTAAATGATAAAATTTGATCAAACCCGGCGTATAAAAGTTGTTAAACAACATTTCGAAATAAAACGAAACCATTTAACCGCAAACAAAATAACTAATATTCAAAATTTTTTAAAACACAGTCGACGTTTCTTATAACTAAAAACTAGAATTTCCTCAGATTTCTTTTTTGGCCCTCTAGGCTGTCACGTTTGTGTGTCCCAATTTAAAACATATCTCTACTATATCTTTAAAGCTCAATATTATGGCCGTCCAAGTCAAATAATGTTTTTAAGTCTGTGGACATTTTATTTTCTATTAAGAGTTAATGTCCATGGACTTCATTACCCATCAGAGCGGGAAATAATATTGATAGACATTTCACTGAACACTGTATTAAAACACACTTTTTGGTGTTTGCCGAAAACCCGGTTTTCTTGTTCGAATCTACAGAACGTACATGCAAAGTACCCTTTATCGAAGGAAATTATATGGTGTATATTTTAAATAACATTGTTAAAATTACTCTTTAGAAGTGTTTCACTTATACTTAATATTAGCAACCATCATTACCTTCGCAAAAATTTTTACAAACTCTCCTTAGAATATAATCTTGATCTAGTTTTCTCTGGAACGTTAGGTCGCTTCAACTTAGCTTTTATAATAATAAACAAACATATTAGACACTATCCGAAAAAATATCATCGCAAATTACCACGCGAAAGCAGAGAAACTATCGTAGGAACTTCAAATTTAGTATATATTCTGTTTAGGGAAACGATATCCAGCCAATACGCAATCTCATTACTCAACAATTAATATTAGCATACATTTAAAAAAAAGTAATTCATATTTGCACAACTTTTTTTTTAAGCAGATGAATGGTGGTTTGAAATTAAACTTATTTTGAAATGGCCCAAAGTGAGAAAGACTGTTAAAATATTAAAATCAAATTAATACCAAGACTAATTTTCAGTACAGCAAGTAATGGCACAACAATTAGAAGTGAAAGTGATGTCCAAACCACGTAAAAGTAAATAAGACTTTAATTCAATTAGTAAAATATTGAAGAAATGTATTAAAAGACAAATATATTTGAAAATATAGTTATATAGTGAAAATAATAAATGTAGTGAAAGATATCAGTCAGAAATGATTATGTCCGGTATAATGAGACCCAATGAAGTAAATAACAATTCTAGCGGCAGAGTATCGCCACAAAATGCAAGCTCATATCAAGCTGTTTCAAATTCACAATCATCGGAACCAATTAGTGCATCTACAAATAATATTGAAAATGGTAAAGGGATTGGTGGAGCATCATTTAACGAAAATTCTAATAATCGTGCAGCATCAACAACTTTTTCGTTAGACAAAAATGAAGAATTCCATTTTCTAAAGCCATCAGAAGTACCAGTATTCAAGCCAAATGAAGAAGAGTTCAAAAATCCTTTAGGGTACATCAGCAAAATCAGACCAGTCGCTGAAAAATTTGGAATTGTAAAAATAAAACCGCCAAAAACATGGACTCCCCCATTTGCAGTAGACGTGGACAAACTTCGTTTCACTCCACGCGTCCAAAGATTGAATGAATTGGAAGCCAAGACACGTGTTAAGCTTAATTTCTTGGACCAGATTGCGAAATTTTGGGAATTGCAGGGATCTTCCTTAAAGATTCCTCAGGTTGAACGAAAAATACTCGATTTATATACTCTCCATCGCTTAGTTCAGGAAGAAGGTGGCATGGAACAAGTTACAAGAGAGAGGAGATGGTCAAAAATATCACTTAGGATGGGTTATCCGTCAGGGAAAAATGTGGGAGCCACTCTAAGAGTTCATTATGAGAGAATTTTACACCCTTACAATATTTTTACATCCGGTAAGGTAGTAGATTTAAAACTTGAATCGGACGCTGATGACAAAAGTTATAGACCACATCGAATTATTTCCCGCCAGCAAATCACCCCACCTAATGAGTCGACTGCACGACGGTCTAAACGTTTCGCTAATAGCACCGCAACATGTGGTCTAGGTCTTGGAAATACTGTTAAAGACGAATTTGATAAAGACGATCAAAAACCAGAAATTGTTGATAGGGATACTAAAGCGAAGGAACTACGGCGGCTTCAATTTTATGGCGCCGGTCCAAAAATGGCTGGATATACGATGAAAAATAAAATGGCTGGAGGAATAAATGGCAAGAAAAAATCGAAAATAGTCGACCCGCTGGCAAAGTACATCTGTTATATTTGCAATCGAGGCGATGCTGAGGAATCTATGCTTTTGTGCGACGGTTGTGACGACAGCTACCACATGTTTTGCTTAATGCCACCCCTAACAGAGATTCCCAAGGGCGACTGGAGGTGTCCAAAATGCATCGTAGAGGAAGTAAGTAAACCGCAGGAGGCGTTTGGTTTTGAACAAGCATCCCGTGAATATACACTACAGCAGTTTGGCGAAATGGCAGATCAGTTTAAGGCAGACTATTTCAATATGGCTGTCCACTTGGTCCCAACTGATCTAGTGGAGCGGGAATTTTGGCGAATCGTTTCTTCGATTGATGAGGACGTGACTGTAGAATATGGAGCCGATCTACACACATTGGATCATGGGTCTGGCTTTCCAACAAAAGATTCCATTAATCTTCTCCCTGGCGATAAAGAATACGCTGAATCACGCTGGAATTTAAATAATCTTCCATTGTTAGAGGAGTCCATTTTAGGGCACATAAATGCTGATATAAGTGGCATGAAAATTCCTTGGATGTATGTTGGAATGTGCTTTGCCACATTTTGCTGGCACAACGAAGACCACTGGAGCTACTCTATAAATTATTTGCACTGGGGTGAGCCGAAGACTTGGTATGGTGTCCCTGGAAGTAGTGCCGAAGCATTTGAGGAAACAATGAAAAGTGCTGCCCCGGAACTTTTCCATTCACAACCTGATTTACTTCATCAATTGGTTACAATTATGAACCCTAACATTTTAATAAAAGCTGGTGTTCCTGTCTACCGAGCTGATCAACATGCTGGAGAATTTGTTGTTACGTTTCCCAGAGCTTATCATGCCGGCTTTAATCAAGGCTACAATTTTGCTGAAGCCGTAAATTTTGCTCCTGCAGATTGGCTTAAAATGGGACGAGAATGTATTAATCACTACTCAACGTTGCGGCGGTTCTGTGTCTTCTCACATGATGAACTAGTTTGCAAAATGGCGCTCGATCCAGACAAGTTGAATTTAGGCATAGCTACCGCCTGCTACCTAGATATGACAGAAATGGTGGAATCAGAGAAAAAACTACGTAAATCATTACTAGAATGGGGAGTTACTAAAGCAGAACGTCAACCGTTCGAGCTGATTCCAGACGACGAGCGCCAATGTGAATGTTGCAAAACCACAATATTTCTATCGGCGGTTGCCTGCACCTGCGCAAAAGCTATAGTATGTCTTCGACACTACACGGAGCTATGTGACTGTTCTCCCGAAAATCATACTCTGAAGTATCGATATACATTGGACGAACTTCCACTTATGCTAAAGAAACTTAAAGTAAAAGCGGAGAGCTTTGAAAATTGGCTTTCAAAGATTCGTAACATTCTCGATCCGAATACAGCTACCAACATCACTCTGGAACAACTACAAGAATTAGCTCAGGAAGCGGAGGAGAAAAAATTTCCGAATTCCGTGCTTCTGGAAAGGCTGAAATCAGCTGTCCTTGAAGCTGAGAAATGTGTGATTGTAATTCAGCAGTTGGATATAAACAAGGTCCGTACACGAAGTCGAAATTCAGGTGAGTCGGCCAAGTACAAGCTTTCTTTAGAAGAACTGGAAATGTTTGTGCAAGAAATTGATAATCTTTGCTGTATCATTAAGGAAGGGCAAAGCGTGCGTGAACTTCTGGCATTAGGCAAGGAATTCGTTGAATCAGCCAAAATACAATTGGCAAAGCCAGTAATCAAGGCCGAAGAGAAAGTAATTGAACGGCTAATAGATGATGGAACTTCACTGTGCATAGAGCTTCATGAAATAAAAGCTTTGAGAGATCGCCTCCGACAAGTCAATTGGTACAATCGCGTCAAACTGTTCCGCGATAGCGGTGAAAAGAAGTCTGTTTCCGATATCGACGCTCTTATTAAGGAAGGATTGTTAATAACTCCCGATGCAACCATTGAAAAACAACTTGTTATTTTACAAGATATAATTTCATCCGTTGAAGATTGGGAACTGTTAGCTTCTAGATGCCTTCAAACAAGTTCTCAGCAGGACTTACCACAAATGGAGATATTACTAGAACGAGCCGAAGAAATACAAGGCTCTTTATCCTCGCTCGCCGCTTTGAAAGATGCCGTAAAAAAAGCCAAAGAATGGCTCACGATTGTAGAAATTTTGCAAGCAAATGTAAACTATCCTTACTTTCACACATTGGAGAATGTTGTCAACCGTGGCAAAAACATACCATTTCAACTGGAAGAATTAAAAACCATGGAAGAGCATTTGAAAAGTGCACGTCACTGGAAAGAACGCGCTGCAAAAAAATTTCTTAAAAAGGATCATATCCTTTCACTTATCGACGTACTGACACCCCGTTCTGATATCCTTAATCCTTCTCCTAAAGGGAAACGAAGAATCTTGGAACATCATTTTAAGGAAGAAATGGATATTGCGCAAATAGCAAACTTTTTTAAAACCGCAGCTGAAAAAGAATTAGAAGATATGCGAGAAGTTCGAAAAATCAACACTGGAAAGAACTTAGAAGATGACAAATTTTGTATCTGCAAACGAAAAATTCAAGCACAAATGTATCAATGCCAGTTATGCAAGGATTTGTTCCATAAGGGATGTGTTACCCCACCTAGAAATCTTTCGCGAGCCCGTTCTTCCAATACAATTTCCCAATCTGGTGGACCAGGAGAGCAAATTCTTTATCCCGAAAAGGAATCAAAATACTTGTGTGAGCCGTGCACGCGGTCTCGGCGACCGCACTTGCAAACAGTACTTTCTTTGCTTGTAACTTTGCAACGTGTACCAATACGACTTCCAGAAGGCGAAGCCTTACAGCACCTGACAGAACGTGCAATGCAATGGCAGGATCGCGCACGGCAGGCAATTGAAAAAGAAGACATAGCCGTAGCATTTAGAACGTTATCTTCTCTTTCTCAAAAGGTAATTGATTCTACAACGGACAACAAAAGATCTCAGAAAAAGCATCCTGAGACACATCTAACCAAAGGTGACGGTGAAATCTCTAGTAGTTCAGAAGATGAAGAACTTTCTGCTGATAGTTCAATGGAACCACCTCCTAATTCATCAATGGATTCAAGTTTTGACAATTTGTCAGGAAAGGTTGAGCCACCTTTAATTCAATTAAGTAAGGAGACAATACAAATTCTAGAAGATCTCATGCTGGAGGGGGATTTGTTGGAAGTATCTCTTGATGAAACGTCACATATTTGGCGGATATTAAGTGCTGCCAGACCATCTTCCAATTTATTTCAAGGCCAGTCCAAAAAACGTAGATTAGATGACAATGTTGAAAGCTCATCAGCTAAACGTGCAGTTAAAGTATCATCGACAAAACCGAAAGCGACTACAAAGGATATAAAAAGTACCGGTGCAAACAGAAAAAGAAGACGCGGCAGAAAAGCACAAAAAGAGCAACAAGAAACATTAACCTCAGACGAAGACGATGAATGTAGCGCGGCCACTTGCGAGAAGCCAACCGGCCGGGAAGTCGATTGGATCCAGTGTGATGGTGAATGCAATCAATGGTTTCATATGTTCTGTGTTGGTCTTGACAAAAACCAAGTCAAACCAGAAGACGACTACGTGTGCAAGGGATGTGAAAATGTGAGCCCCAAACCCCAAATAGCAGTTTCAGAGGTGACATCAACAACATCTTTAGCATCAACATCATCAACACAACCCCCCTTGTCAGCAGCGGCAACTTGAAGACTACCCCGGAATTGCACAGTTGGAAACATGGCAACCATCTCCAGTTCTGAGCTAGCAGACTCAGCAGCTTTTAATTAACTGTAAATATATATTCATAACTTTTTACCCCTAGAAACTTTAAGAAATGAATGTTTTTTTTTCTCTAGCGTCAGCTGCAAGATTAGGAAGAAACTTAGACCGTATAAGACGCGTCATACTGTATAAAGTAAAATTTAGTCCCAGGACAAAGTACTTTTTTAGATTTAAACGATCAGAAAAGGCGAAATGCTGCTATTTTGAAATGTAAAAAATATTTAGTGTAGTGTAATTTAAGATCTTAGCGTTTGTTAAGAAGTCACTTTATTTTTGCAAAGTATTTTGTAATCGTTTTAGTTTTACCCTGACGAGAAGTTCCGAGTTGTGTTATACACCGTACTCCGGCTTGCAGTTCCTCCAGGTTATCATTTTTTTTATCTTTGTATATAGAATTAAATGAATATTCCATTAATATGTATTTATAATTTTCTGTGAATTTTCTTCTTGGACTAAAATGTTAAGATAAATGCACTAAAATAATTCATTTCTCCTTGTTTTAATTGCGAAATTTCCTCCAGGTTTCTTCAGTAAAATAAATTTTCTATTGTTGTATAGTTGTATTTCAGTTTTTATTTTTTTGTAGGATTGTTCAATGCTCTAAATTTCAGAAGAAAAGCGATTCTTACGTCGGCTGGTCTTCTTTGAAAGTTTAGGTCAACAAATATATTTATTACCAGGAAATATAAATGTTAAAAAAATGCATCTTCTACAGTAAAATGCAGGGACCTCTTTTAGGACGAGCAACATAATGCGTGTCTTAAGGAATGGTGATTTTTTTTTTTTAAACTGAAGCTTAAACTAAGTGTCTAGACTATGTAAAGTAAAGAAAATGTGCTGCAGTAAGCCTAACTAACTTGGGATGGGACTCCTTACAACAATTTTCTAGCGATGTACCGAAGACGTCTCTTTAAGGGTAAGTCATATATTTCCTCTACACTTACGGTCAAAAAAACTGCACCACTTCAGATTGATCGAAATAAGAGTAGACTTTCGGAAGTCCATTTTTCACAGTTTACTTATCCCGATTTTGCTCGATGACAACGTGCAGTCAGTTATCTTGAAAAATTACATAGCGACCGGCCCGTTCATAAACGCAGGTTTGCGCATCAGCTGCACAATTCAGCCGCGATTTTTATGACCGCAAGTGTATATTGCTACAAAAACAAAATATAAATATCTTAAGAAAACTAAATTATAGAATATTCACTTTGCTATTTATTTTTAACACACAATTATACATCAATGCTGAATTAGTTCAAAAATATTTTTAGGATTTACTGAACGTCGTAAGTACGCAAATATTTTATTTATATTTTATATTTCTTTGCTTACTTTTTAATAAAAAAAATTTCGTTTAATAATATTTAGACGTTCCTTACTATTAGTTTCGCTAAAGAACACAATTTTAGTGTCACATACAATAAGTTGACTGTTAAAACTCATTGCTACTGATTTTAAAACGACATTAATAACACAGGCCTGCAAAATTGAAGTTTTTGACAAATACAAGAGACCTTTTCGTTGATTTTTACGATATTTGATGTGCTCATTTCGAAAATGACCTCCATTTTTTCCATAATGTAAGTATTTTTTGTAAAAGCGATATCGATATTTTTCCTAAAATCCTATTTAAAAAGGAATTCTCGCGAACAATTTTGCATGTACGAGGTATGTCCAGAAAGTAAGTGGACTAGATTTTTGTAGGATTCAAAAAATTTAGTTAAAAAAAATTTAACATGGTTACATCAGTACATATGTGAACTATTTTTCCACGCCATCCCCCTCGATGCACGTAATCAGAGGAGGGATCATTTTTTTTATGCCTTGGTCAAAAAACTCTGCCGTTAACTCCTTTGCCCACTCGTTCACCTCCCCCTTCACTTCCTCGTCAGTTGAATTTTTTTTTTTTCACCCATGTGCATCTTCAAGGAGGTGAACTGATGATAATCTGAAGGTGTCATGTCAGGGGAATACGCGGGGTGGTTCAAAACATCCCACCCGAACGACTCCAAAAGTTGCTTTTTTGCCGAAATCGTGATTTGAGGGTGATGAGGTGTAACGCCATTGAAGGGGTTGTCTTTTGGTTTCAGAGGTATAGTGGGCAACCCAAGTTTCGTCCTTGGTAACAATAGAGTGCAGAAAATCATCACCTGCAAGTTCATGCCGCTCCAAAAACTCTTTGGAGCTTTCCACTCGATTCAATTTTTGCTGCTCCGTCTGCTGTTTTTGGACCCACCTTGCACACAGTTTACAAAATCCAAGTCTTTCTGTGATTGTTTCGTGCAGCAGAGATCTGTAGATTTGTGGAAACATCATCGAAAGGTCATCCAAAGTCAATCTGCGGTCGCCACGAATATCTTCCTCTATTTTTTGAACAAGTGAATCAGTCAAAATCGACAGTCTTCCACTCCTTTGCTCGTCGTGCACATCAGTACGACCGTTATTAAATTCACGACACCATTAAACACACTCATACGATTCATTACTCCTTCGCCATAATCCGATTTCATCTCGTTAAAACTTCAGACGGAAATTTTCCCTTAACAACGAGATAACGCTGCGAACTTAGCGGCAAATTCTATCGACATGGTTTACGAGACACGTTGCTATGACCCCAGTTTTAGTCGTACTGACGTGTTTTTGGGCTCGATGGAAATGGAGGAGCTAAGCTATACGCCAGTCTGACCAACATATGTAGCAAAAAAAACTCCCTCTGCCCATGAGGGCCCTAATACATTTACTTTCTGGGCATGCCTCGTACTGTCTTGCAACTGTAGTTTTTAAATCTATGTAAAATAATCGATTCTTAGTGAGGCAAATTGATTTTTCAGACCAACAAAGATTCCCTCTTTTAACTTGGCTTCGGATAAACCTGTAAACTTTTTGCACAGGTATACTGAAACAATCGCCATCTTTTGGAATAGCCTTAACAAATTGTTTCATTACACCTAATTTTATATGCAGAGGGGGTAACAATACTTTTTTTGGATCAACTAAACTGTTAGGAATCTTTCTTGGTGCATGGTTCAAGATTTTGTCTTTTCGGCCATTATTTTTTGACCCAATTTGAGTCTTATCACGGCTTATCCCACTCACAAATGAAATATGGGTACTTTGTATATCTTTGCTGACCAAGAAGCATGGAGATAACTTCCAAATCACTGCAAATGGTCCAACCGTGGTCGGCATATTTTATTTTGTTGAGGACGAGAGCCAGGTTTTCATAGCGTTCTTTTAAATGCACTGAGTGTCCAACTGGTACTGATGCATACTGGCTTCCGTGATGAAGGACAGCTATAAGGTTCCTTTTCGATGACTCTATAAACAGCCTCCATTCGTCTTGATCGTGGGTGATATTAAATTTGCTCATCAATCCGAGAACATCAGAACAACAGACCAGGTTCTCCTCTTCCTCAAAGTACTTAACAAATTTCTTTTCTCGATTCCTGTACCGATAAAAAGATATTCCTTTAGCCAATACATTTTTTTCAATCTGGAGCTGTATCTTTCGAAAGGCCCAGATCTCTAGTCAGATAATTAAGTTCAACCTGAGAGGCTGAGGGCTGAGGTGAATGGCCTCCAGAGGGCTTATATTCGGAGCATTAAACTTCTGGATGTTCGGAGTCTGAAGAGATCACTGGCAATTTAGTTGCAGGTAAAGTCACTGGCACATCACGACCATGAGGAACGGGGCGTATAGCCGATGGAATGTTATCAGGATAAGAGATTAGCTTGTGATTTTTGCGATTATAGCCACCCTCGAACATGGCAGGAACAAAAGTAACAATCATCAGAGTGGTTTTTCGGCTCCGTTCGTGTCATAGGAATTCCAAATCGTAAAGCAGTCTTCTTTCCTTTGAGTTTCGTAGATCATTGAGACATTGCACACAAACTTTATGAGGAGCCGACGATTTGTCCTGGTTTCCGAGTGAAACTCCAAATTAAAGTTGTCTTACATAGTATGTAATGCTCCTAATGCGAATTTTAATAACACATATTCGCCGCATATGGCACAAAAGCCGACTCGAACCCATGTTTCACGAAACGCACAGAGAAAAGCAACCGTTAAAATTGTTTCTGTGATGAAGTTTTTACTCGTCACTGTATCATTGCACGTACGACACTACACATGATTACAATCCTGCGAGATCAGCGAACCAAGATATTTTACATGAATAAAATAGTTAAAAAAAAAAGTTTAACCGACTTCACAAAAAGCGCTAAAAAGCATAAAATAATTTTTAATTTTAGGCTAAGCCTCTCCCCACCCTAGGCCAATTTTTTTTCTTCTATTAGCAATAGGGCATCATACTCTGTACAACAAAAAAAGAACCATCCAAATCGGTCCACGCGTTACAAAGTTAGGTTTCACCCCTACCCCACCAAAAATGTTTTTGACATGGTACCAATCGGTGAACATACTCTATCCAACAAAAAAAGAATCATCAAAATCGGTCAACGCGTTACGACGTTATGCCCGGTCAAACATAAAAAAAATACGCGCCGAACTTAGAACCTCTTTGTTTTTGGGAAGCCGGTTAAAAAGTGAGATTGATCTCGAGGCGAATCTCACCGGACAGAAGTTAAGCAACTTAGCCAAGAATATCAAAACAATTATTACAAATATTTTTCAGATAATGTTTTTTCATGGCTTGACAAATAATAAAGCAAAATATTTTTAACAATTCACAACTTAAATTTTTTTTTGAATAAATCGTTTCAGTATCAAGGACAAAGTTTAAGCAACTTCGCATATTGAAAAAAAATAGTTTAAAATAGTATTTCAAGAAAGATATAATGTAATAGTTAGTTAGTACTTAGTACCGTAACTTTTATTTTTTATCACTTCAGCACATCTTCGAGGCATAGAGACTACTAAATTGTTCCTGAGAAGCTCTGTTGTTAGCGAAACTTCCTTTTGATGATTTTCCGCAAATCCCCAATTGGATTGAGTTCAGGCAAATGTGTTGGCCATAATAGGACGCCTATTTTATTTTAATTACTCTTGCAGTAGTTTCGGGTCATTATCGTGTTGAAATAGCCAGATCAGTGACATTACGCCCTCGGCGAATGACAGCATAACCAGTATTCTTTTGTAGGCAAAGCTATCCATTATACCTTGAATACGATGATGCCGTCCAAATCCATGACCAGATAAGCACAATTTTGACAATACTTTGGTGTCTAATTTTTTACCAATTGGACGTCGTACGAAGCGTATTCCATCCGTATTAAAGATTCATCACTAAATACGTTTTTCCTTTGTGGCCGGTCTTCTGCAGATGCCATCCGTCTCAAAAGACGTAGTCCATGAATCTTTCTTAATTTCTCATAAAATTAAGTTATCGTCACAAGAACTTGTTTGTTGAGGTCGTACGCTTCCGGCACTGAAAACGCTCACTAGTTCCGTTTTGATAAAAACTAATAATAATAAAAAAGATTATTCTGTTGTTAAATTTATTTATTCAAAGAAAACTGAACTTTATGGGACCCATTCCGCCATATTTTGATCCCTGTCGGATTCTAAAAAAAAGAGATAAAGCAATTGTAAATATATCTGAATATTCAGTAAAAGGTAAACGAGTAGTTTTGTAATCTAGTCAAAGTTCTACAGATGGAAACAACCAGTCACATAGGCTCTTATACATTGTCACATATACCCAGTTAACTCAGTTACATGTTCACATAGCCCAGGCCAAACGGTCACAAAGCCTTGAACACACAATCCTTAGTTTAAAAAACTTATATTCAGGATGTTTCGCAGCGCGTGTGCAAAAATTAAGGATCTGATAGATCTAGGTGAGAAACGAAAAAATAGTATGGGAGGGAAAGGGGGGGGGTATATCTACCTGCCCAGCTATAGGGGTTTTTTACGATGGAAAAAAACCAGTCACATTCGGACGTACGAATCTACTGGACCGATTAAGTTGAAATTTGGTACACATATGAATTTCTGTGACCCAAACGCGGACGTGTAACCGAAACTTATGAGCCTAACATTTTTAACAAAATAGTTCTTTGCTTATAGATTACAGGAAAACCTGTAAGAAGTCTTAAAGTAACATAGTAAATCTCTCAATATTGTGCGTACAAATTTACATTTGCAGTTGGTGTGTATGGAAGAACATTTTTTTCAACTACAATGTTAAGTTTGTTCCTAGGATAAATTATTGTTACTACTCGTTCGTCTTAACTAGGCCAGGCATCCGTCACTCCTCGTACCTACCGCTACGAACCCTCTTCACGCGAGTTCAACTCGCACTTGTCCGGTTTTTTTACTGCTAATACTTTTAAAAAACTTGATTTTAAAACTTAAATTTTCGGAAACAAACCAATTTTTTCATTTCAAAGGGATCTTGAAAAATTGCCCTATTTTTTCGGTTTAGTGGCTAATGTTTTCTCTTTCAAATGAAATTTAAAGCGAAGAAAAATCTTTTACCATTCTCAAGTTACGTGACCAAACCATCCAAAATTTTAATAGAGTAAAAGAGATCAATAATTTAGGAGGCAGGACGTTGAAATGAAAAAAATTGCAATTATTACCAGTAAAAAAAATACACAGTCCTTAGCACCATTGTGTTACTTATCAATTGGGATATTAATAATGTCTCTAGTGCTAAATCTTTAAAAGATATAAGTTAAAATGTAAGACTGGATTTTTCATCGTAAAAAAATTTCAAACCCCTATAGCTGAGTGTTGATAGACCCCCACCCTCCCATACAATTGTTTTCGTTTCTCACCTAAACCTACCAGATTCTTAATTTCTGCACACGTGCTGTGAAACACACTGTATACAGTTTTGGTCACCATGCCACCCTTACTTCGTCATAGGGTTTGCCATGTGCTCAACATTTCAATAGTAGTCTGCTGATCTAAAGCAGTCTCGCAGACTTACTTGACTTATTAAACCTGGAATACTTACCCAAAATAGTAAATATATCTCAATAATTTTGTTATCCTGCTCTTTAATTTAATATTTATTACTCTAATTGTGCGTGGGCATGTATATCTCAGTTGGAAAGGAAAACAGATAAGTGCTCGCAGGGCAGTGATACGTGACAGTAAGAAATTGCTAATATTTCCCCTAGCAATTTTTGATGCAAAAATTAAAAATAACAAATATTTAAAAAATGTATGTATGCAATCTTGCTTCATTTAATTTCCTTGATGAGGCAGCGTCTAATTTTATGCATATTTCTCCACTATCTTCAAAATCCTATGTAAAAGTTGCTTAACATTTGTTCACTGCAAATTTGTCATTCAGATGGAAATTTCCATTTTTTTTCGCTAAGTACGCAAGACATTCTCTCTCGGGTTCCTTTAACGCCTTGTGGGGCATAGGGCATCTATTACACCAACTCTCCACGTATCTATTACTCCGACTCTGGTTCTGCGCAAACGCCTTCAACTGTGGCCACGATTTGCTGATCTGGGTCCCTCTCAACGAGTCTTCTCCATGTGTTGCGCGGTCGTCCATTTCGGCGTCTTCCTTTGATTCCGTGGGGATTCCAATAGAGAGCCTGCTCTGCGATGCTGTTTGGCTCTTTTGTTAGTGTGTGGCCTATCCAATTGCTGTTTTGCATTGATCTTAAGCCCTTCTCTGCTCAGGGCTTCAGACATTTAGGCTACATTGTTGAATAGGAGACATACATCGTCGGTATAGTCCAGGTACGTAAGGTGCATAAAGAGTTTCCATCTAATCCCTCGATATGAAGTATGCATTCTTGTTTCACTCTATTCAGCACTTGGAAGGGCTCCCACAGATTTCCCTTGTGTAGGACGTGACATTGGTCTCCTGAATAGGATAGAAGTATTTTTATAATTTTTTTACTCAATATAATTTTTGAGATAATACATGCCACGTAACCTAAATAGACAACTACCAACATATGTTTCAAAGATTTCTTTGTTTGAACTAAGTCTGTGCAGAAAAGGCAGCAGTCAAATTTTTGCGCAAAAATAAGTTGTTTTTATTTATACACCCATCCAAGAAAAATTGGGGTTTTATGCCCTCTCTGAACTCATTCGTTAGATTTTTTATGATGCCCCAAATTTGCTTTAGTTTGCGACATATAACCGTTTTATTTATTTGTTAACTTGGCGGTTTCCGATTTACTAATATTAGTACTCGTTATGAAATAAATTTAATATTGATTTGCTACACATAAAATTAAAGTTTACTTTGAATTAAAGTATACTTTTAATAACATTTAAGGGTAGGATCTAGTCGGGCGGCCTAAAAAATGGCTGAAGTTTATGAATTTTTTTTCTCACGGAAGAAGGTTAATAATGTATAATTCGACTTTTTCAGCTATTATTTACTTAAATTCACAAAAAAAAATCTTTTAATTCCTTAAATTGTAAAATTTGCGAGATATCCATGCGCTTCTAGAGCCGTGTAGCACGTACAACCCGTTGCGCCGTGCAGGATTCCGCACGGCGCAACGGGAAACATATAATTTTTGTTTCTTACAGCTAGTCAGCTGTTCCTGGACCTTGTGAAACTGATTTTGACTATTATATTCAAGGAACATTATTTTGTCCAAACAAAACATATAAAAGATTTTTATACCTGCTGAGCAAACAATACGGCTCGCGGGCATCTGCATTTAGACCGAACGTAGGCATGATTTTCGGCCGGTACGCGTTCGAACTAAATCGGCTGTAACTTTTACATTTTTCCGAACTTCGTGAAATCGTCTTAGAGGCTTATTCTAGACACTATAAGGATTAAAATATGCAAAAAAAGAAAAATTAATTTTTTGAAATTGCTCGACCAGAAGTAAACTTTACTGCTCACAGTGTAAATTAAATTTTACTTAACTTTAATTTACTTTAAGTATAAGTTACAATTTCTTGTGTATTTCAAATAGTATTATTTTACAAAGTTAGAATAGAATAGAATATTTATTGATATAATTTAGAAAAAAAATTCATGAATACCTGAATCTAGCACATTCGGATACAGCCATATAATACGTCTAGAAAAGTGTATAAATTTATTATCATCTAATTTTTTTCAGTTTTTTTTTACTTTCCCTAAAATATTATTTGACTGGCTTGTGATCATTACTCATCATTTTAAATTATTTAATTTTAATTTTGTGAATTACAAACAGTTCTTTAATAATATCAAATATCCAGCTTTAAGTTTTTATTTTTTTATTTTATCAATTAATTTGACGGCAAACAATTATTTTGTGGCGCATATCTCTAATATAATGTTTTAAATAGAGTGCAGATCTATTCGTAAACAGAGATTTGCACAGCAGCTGCAAGATTCAGTTTAACAATGTGAATTGCTGTATCATGCAGCTGTTTCGCATATTTGCGTTTACGAACAAATCTTGCTCTTGCTAAAAAATTCAGTCGAAACCTTGGGTGGAATAAAATTTTAATTTTATAACCGGAAAAATTTAGACCGATAACCCGAGAAAACAGAAAACTTAACAGAAGTGTAAGAATCGATCGGGAATATACAAATATTGATACCTTAAATATAAACTTGTATAATATTATTAATGAAATATTATACATGGGGTGCTATTTTAATCTTTTGTTTTTTTATTTATTTCAAGATTCATCAAACTTCATAATAATGGTAGTAAAATCATCACTTACATTATAAATTACAAAGTAATAAAAGAATAGTCACGAAAGTTTAACCTTTACACAAAATTAAGTTAGATTAAAGTCGATGCTGTAACAATGCAAATTAAAATAACAGGACATCGACGTGGTTGAGTCGTGAAAACCATAATTAGTAATTGTGAAGTAAGAAAATCGCGATTTCTAAGGGTGCAAAATGAGTGGGGAATTTCCTGAACCAGGCCTATATAATCGCAATAAAATGAGGACGAAACACAGCAAGCGTACTCCAGAACTGGTCTAACAAATGCAAATTCCTTTGCCTATGACTGCTGAGCCAGAGGGCCCGGCCCATTCATAAACGCAGGTTTCCGCATCATTTGCACAATTCAGCTGAACACAGTGTATTTTTGTAGAAAAAATATCTTAATTTTAATTGCTAATAAAATGCCATAAATTGAATTCTTATTAAAAACTTCATTTGTTGACTATTTAAAAAAACAAAACATTAAAACTACTTACACTTAAAAATCACTTGCTTATTATTAATAAAAAAAACTGGAGTAAAAGTTATTGAACGAGTGGGTAACTAGCTGATGTTACAATACCGCAATGGTTTTGCTTATTTCTAGCCATTTTAATGTAACCTTGATCACCCCATGTAGTTCCCCAAGAATTCTTTACTGACCAGTAGTCCTGTCCGCCTTTATCTGTTCCATAACCAACAATCAAGACTCCATCATCGAGTTGTTCAGAATTACAATCAGGATCGTAGTAAACTCCTTCGGTATAAAATTGGAATGATTCATGTGAAGCATCTATCGCTATGATACGCGTCCCATTGTGGCTACAGCTTCCATCAATTTTTTTTCATTACCCTCGGGAATGTCAATAAATCCTTTATCGGTAGCTCCAATGTCGGTTGGTATAAAGTGACACGAGTCATCGGTTCCTTCATATGGATATGATTTTTCTGTATCAATTCTGCCGTTGTCTTTTATATAATTAAACACCATTGCAACCATTGTTTCCATAAGATGCAGAACAGTCTACGAGATTCTGTTCAGACAAAGAGATAAGAACTCCAGTACGACGGAAATGTTGGCCTTCTAGTGATCCAGTAGTGGAAAACGCCCAGCAAGAGCCACAGTGCCCTTGATCTTTAACTGGTGTAACGGCTCCTTTAGTTCCCCAGTCTACAACTTTGGGCAACTGAACATTAGCAGGACTAATGAAAGCTGCTCCTGTTTCTTTTTTAGCTCCTGATACTTTTTTTAATCCAGGAATAGTCCTATTGTAGCCGTTCATTGTTCTTACGAATTCATGGTGAAGCAGATCAGCGTATTTGTTCAGACCTAACCGGTAGGATACGAGTCCTTGTTCATATCTCTGATTATGTTTGGCAATTTTATTTTTGTTCTCCATACATATCTTCATTCGGAAAGACTCTTCCGTCTCACTTTTATAGTCCTTGCGATGTCGGAGCTTAAATGTATGCCATTCTTCCTTTCCAGGAAGGAAACCGCATTTGCTGCAGCAATTATTTCAAATAAGAATACTATTATCTTCTTTTTGGATCAGCTTAAACTTATTTTATTACCACTAAACTTAAAATGCACTAAACCGTTCTCCTAGTCCACTATCTGCTGTGTAATGACGTGTATTGCTGAATTATGCAGCTGCAGAGCAAACCTGCGTTTATGAATGGGCCCAGAGTCCCCGGTCCGTATTCTTATTAATTTTTGTTAATAAACAACCATGCATTGCAATGCAACTGAGTCAAGAGAATTTTTTTTTACGAGTAAACGACATATCGACGAGCAATCCGAAGATTCCAGGTTCGATTCCCACCGGCGGCGACCTATGCTTTTTTCTGCTGGCAACAGATTGCACGATAAAAATGCCATGGGGGTTGCAGAGAAAATGCCAGTGGTTCAGAATCCACTTTAAATTGTAGATTCACTTGCAATCGTTATCTCGAATCGGGTGAAGTTCTTCTCCCGTCCTGTGCTCCACAAGAGGTTACAGAAACTAGAGAGAGAGAGAGAGAGAAACGACATAGTAGTGTAATTTTGTTCCCTCTGAGAATTCTAATTGTTAAAACTTTTCCGAAAATGTAAATTTGGATTTGACTCCACTTCGTCCCCGGACCAAAAGAATTGATAGTAAGGCGGAACAAAGCGAACTCTATAAAAGAAGTTAACTTAAAGACGAATAAACCAAGAGAGCTAGAAAATCGAATTCATTTTGGATATAATTTACTTTACAGCATCAATCAAACAAACTAGTTTGATTTGGTTTTTTTTATTTATCAAAAAAGCAAGGCATAGGTATTTAAAACTTTGAAATTTATCAGAATAGACAAAACGCAAATTGCGATTAAAGAGATTGCTTTGATTTGGCACACTTTGGTATGCCAGGCTGTTTCGTAAACGTTACGATTCGAATTCGACCAAAAAGCTTAGAGGGAAACAATACGACGCATTTTGGAAACGTGGCAGAACATAGAATTAGTTATTAGTTAGTCTTAAGATAAAGTTTTTATATATATGTATATATGATGTTGCCCAAGATCAGGGGATGACCTAAGGCTACAGCACAGCCTTGGATGAAAGGGAATTAAGTGTGAAGGAAATCGGTGAAGAGGTTGAATGAGGTGTTGATGTACGCCTCGTTTGAAAGTTTCGAGCTCATAAGATGAGGTAAAACAGCAAACTGGTAAACTGTTACACATTCGTGTTGTTCTGCTTAGAAAAGATTCCCGAAATTTAACGGTACGTCCAAATTTCACCTGTTTAAACGTCAATTAAACTTCAAAGAGCTGCCGCTGCGCTGCTTCCTGATCTGTTTGACAATCCTTGCGCTGCCGAGATTGAACATTTGAGCTGCTACTTCCGCCTGCTCTGTTTCAGCATTAAACATGATTTCGGGACAGATGAAAATCAGTGCGATCAAAAGAGGAATTAAAAAATCGCGATATCGATGTGATCGGTTCGTTTATCCCATAACACAGGCCTGCGAGGTTTTTTCCCCTGGACAATGAATAGTTGTTTCCGAAATAATTTCTCCCGCTGAGACCGAATCCGGGCTCAGAATTGCTCTATCACGTCAGGTTTTTGAGATATTCTAACCTAAAAGTCCAAAAACTCTGCTTTTTTGAGGTTATGTAGCACCGCGATGTTTTCTTTTTTCAAAAAACTATGTGTAAGATCTTATAGTACAAGTCTTCCTTTTTCAAATGCTATTTTTTTCGCATTTTGAAATTGTCATGTTCATAAATTTCTCGGTATATGAAAAGTATATTCAAGTTAGAAGACTTGTACTATAAGATATAAGGGAGTTATTCCAAGGAAGGCCTCGAAGAGCGAACCCAACAAAGCTCCGTTGAACGGCTTCAATGCGATTGATATGTGTAGCATAGAGCGGTGGCCAGACTGGAGAGGCATATTCCAGAATAACCCTGACAAAAGTGCAATATAGAAGTTTTGTAATGTAGGGGTCATCAAATTCACTGACCATCTTTTCATATCATATTAGTCATATTAGCCTTGGTAACGATGGCATCAAAATGATCCTCGAAAGAAAATTGGGAATTGAGCCAGGCAAAGTTAAATTGAAAGGGAGTTCTTCTTCGTGAGGAAGACAGATGTACACTTGCCGATATTTAGGGGAAGGTCCTTAATGGAACACTAATTCTGAAAGGCGTCCAAGTCAGAATTTAAAAGTAGGCAATCGGCATTGTCTGACACAGTGCGAAATATCTTATCGTCGTCGGCATAACAAAGAATATTTGAGTGAGACAGAATCGCAGATACATCATTGATAAAAATTATAAATAACAATGGCCCGAGGTGGGAGCCCTGCGGTACACCGGAAGTATTGAAAATAACATGAGACAGAGCTCCACGAAAAGAAACCTGTTGAGTGCGTTCAGATAAGTGCGAATGAATTCAATTTACGAAAACCCGCGGAAACCCAAGAAAGGAGAGTTTGAGAACAAGAATTCTATTTCTGTCAAAAGCTTTGCTGAAGTCAGTAAAAATACAGTCAACTTGCTTACCACCTTCAATTGCAGAAATACTAACTAACTAAGTTTGAAAATTCCAAGAAATTGCTGGTAGGTGATTTACCCCTTATGAAGCCATGTTAAAACGGCTGCAAGAACGGCTGGCAGTGGAAGTATAGAACATCGCAAATAAATGCCTCAAAAATCTTGGATATACAGCAAAGATTAGCAATTGGTCTATAGTTCGAAATTTCGCATTTATCAGCTTTTTTGTGAAGAGGAATAATTAGGTTTTCCAAGCTTTCGGACTTGCAGCTCTTGTATCGCGCGTTGTCATGTGTCGACAATGAATCAGACTAGCAATTTCATTAGAAATTCCAGTCGTGGAAATAGCGATAGAAGAGTTAGAGTCAACCGACATTCCGTCGATGTCCCAGGGAGTCAATGCTCTCTCTTAATAGCCTTACGCTGGACTTTGGCGAACAATCCCCAAATATGGGAATTATATTCAAGTCTAGGCCTAATGTGGGGCTTGTCGATCAGCGCTAGGTCAGGTGGGGTGAAATATTTCTTACATCTCTGTAGAAGACCCAAGCATTTCATCACGCTTTTAGCGATTACAAATATTATGATCAGTCCAGCTAAGATTGCTGGATATCTCAATACACAATATGTTGAGAGAGGGCGAATCGAGTATATTAACTCCGTCGACTGAAATAGGTTGAGGGGATGAGCTGGGCGTTTTTTAAAGGACATTAAACAGTATTGATTTTAGAGAAAATACGATTTGCTCTGCCCCAAGCGAGGAAATAAAGGATGTTGTCGTCGGCGAAACTAGGATTGAGAGTAAGGGATAAAAATTCATTACTGAATAGAATAACGTACATTATCGATGATGCCATTATTCGTTTTATTCTAGCCTATTGTCTTTTCCAGGCTCTTGATATTACTTGGCGTAATTTTCATATTCAAATTAATTTCTTTTTTTTTTAATGTGTTCCCAACCGACTCCTCTGTACTTACAGTGGGCAAATCTAAATTATTCGAGCTGAAATCGTAATTCGCTTTTAATTTATCTCAAAGGCCTTATTATGAAAGACGAAATTTTATCGACTGGAGCACGTATAAGGAAAACATAAAACCGTGTTTTGATTTCCTCCAAACAACCTCGTTGTTTCCATGTAATTAATCGAGCTTTCGCTCGGCACTGGTGGAAAATATTTTTATTATTCCTTTTAGGGTCTTTTATTAAAACATACTTGTTTTTAAATTTTCCACAATTATTTATTTAAATCATCTACTTTATTTATTTATAAATTCGTTAACGCGTTTCGTGATCTTTCACATCATCAAAGCGTTTAACTAACAATAATAAACTACTTCCTAGGTGAACTTTTTCCACATTCAAAATAGCGACTTTGAGAACCTCTTGGATAATTTTAAAACGTGAAATAAAGATATTTGTAGCTGTCTAGGAGTTTAAAAACACAATTAGGGTTTCTTTAAAGAAAGCGGCAATACCTTTAGCTCATTTAACTCATTAATTCATTTTAATTAACACTTAATTAATTCATTTTAATTAACACTTAATTAGATATTGTATTTTAAAAATTTATTCCATTCATAACTATACTAGATATAACCCGAAACTATCATATATTATCGGTATCCTCTATACTGTTTGAAAGCCAAATACGCATCCAATCCGTGGGTGATCGCAGCAACGTATCCCATCCACTGTAAAACAAGAAATTTTATCCATAATACATTATAATTTACTTTTTGGTTTGCTTACATAAACAGCTGACATTGCAGGATATGCCCAAAATCCAGGAGTAATTAAAAATTGTGGATGTAACCAGATTACGGTAGCAAATCCCATATAGCTGGATGAGCTGAGATACATGAAACAAGCGACTGCGTTGAAAAGTATTTCCTGTTAAAACGGTTCGATTTAAATCACAAATTAAAATTAACTCCAAACTTACAAAAAGTGACTGTCTAATTTGATTAAATGATCTCTCCGAAAAACAATAACAAACTAACAAAATTGCGGTCGTTGTAAAGCAGCAAGCTGTTGTTGTAAGGAAGCTTGTTAGGGCTTGTCCTATGTTCGAAGCGTAAGGTAAACCATATCGAATCAACAAACTTTCACACAAACTAGCTAAAATTATTTCAATTATCTTCATCCATCCGAATTTGGAGGACAAAATCCCAAAATTTACACAAGTACAGATGCGACAACAACAAATATTTATTCCGCCGTTTGAATTACTTTTACTCTGAGGACGAATTCCTAAAGATGCCATGATAGTGAAAATTTGCTTAGTTCCTCGAATCTGATCTGATCTTTGGATCCACTGCACTGTGTAAAGTAACGCGAGAAATTAGTTTGACAATTCTGTATCAGAGGGTTCATCCCAGTATGGGACCTTAGTCTGGAAACGCGTGTTATCTAAAAATAGATTCAATTCAAATAGAAATTGCAGCGAACAGAGAACGCCCCTTTTTTGAGGATGCGTAAGCATCCGTCTATTTCCTGCTTAGTGTAAATGAACTCCATTGAAAAATATCTTAAGTTTTCGTATTTAGCGGCATTCTTAGTAGGTCAGTGGTTTCTGGACTTTTAAAACAAGGTCAAGTCCAGATCATTATTTCCAAGTTCCATAAGAGTTTGATCGCTGATCGAAAGGTGTCCAAGTGGTAAATTTTTTTTTGTACGATCCGAATTACCCTGGCATTTCTCGAGCGTATCGCCCACACTCACCGAAAATGTAAACAAGCAATAAATTATCACGACTGATCCAACAGTGGATCAATTCCGACGCAAATAAGGTCGGACATGAAATGTTTCAATGAACAAGTACCTAGATGATACTCCTTCTTTATTGAAGAGCGTTCAAGTGGCCCTGATAGAAACCTCGTCGACATAAGAAAAATTTATCTAGTCGCACAGGTACTAAGAATAGTCTAATTCATTCTGTCCTTAATAGGTGGTTTACGTCCATCCGTCAGCATCAAGTCGTATAAGATCAGTCGCTCCACGCAGTGCGAGTGTAATGACCATTCGAGTTATTTAGGGAAGTAAGAGGCAAAAGAAGACCTTGACTTGGAGCCAATTGTGAAGGTTGCAATGCATTTCAATAAGCATAAAGTAATCAACCAAGTTAAGAACTAACTATCGAATATCTATCAGAAAATATAATATATTCTTTCTTATTTATTAATACCTATCTTTTGTAGTAGTAGTAGTAGTAATTTGTTTTATACCCCAAACGAATTTTAATTTAATAATAGAAAAACTTTCTGTCTAAATTTATTTTCGGGTGTTTGTTGTTCCTACATACTGTTTACCCGGAGAGAAAGGTAGACTAAGTAGACTCATGCCGAAACGAACTGTTTAAAATAAAGAATTATGTATGCGTCTATATAATATTTATTTCTAAAAATTTAAAGCTCTCCTTGATACAAGATGCGTCAAGACATTACATAGTTGATGCAAGCATAAAAGCACTATAAAAGTCTACTGATTAGACCTTTATTAGATCGAAAGTTGACTACGAAAATTATGAAAGTGAAAGTTAAGAATTCAGTTATGACGTTGGATGAGATTTAATTTATGTTGTAATATTCAACAGCATATTTTCAATTGCTTTAGAGAAATGATCGGTGCTTATTAGATGGTATTGCATTTAAGTAATTTAAGTTGATAAAGTACGCGTGAATTTATCTTTTCGAAGTTATAATAATGTTTTTATGGATAGATCGCATTTTTTCTGATACCTTTTGTGAATTTCCAATAGTTGCCTTAGAAAAGTTTGATCAAATCATTTCTTTATTCAAATCGGAATGCTCAAACATCGTATGCAAGCGTTGACAACCAGAGTGGGCTATCCCATCCATGAAGATTTGAGTTATTAGGCATTGAAAATTCTCACAAATTTCAATAATTTTTTCCTCTTTTGTTATTTGCTGAATTCCTTAACAGATTTGCTACATACTTAATGCCATTTTTTAATTAGAATTCCGTAACGATTTTTCAAATATAATGTACCTAATAAAAAAAATTAATGTGGGATGATCCACTTTGGCTTTTTGATATTGTAGGGAAAATTATAAGTAATGGTTGGATATCCCGCATTTTTACTGATCAAAAACTTTTATTGGAATAAAATACATTTTCATTCTATACTACAAAATTTTTCTTAACACATATCCCTCCGGCATTATTTGTATCGCCATTGACCAAATGCCGGCATTTTTTGAAAAGAAAGTTGAACCGACTTCACAAAAAGCGCTAAAAAGCATAAAATATTTTTTCATTTAATATCTATTACGACATTTTGAACTCGGTGCAAGTCAGGCAAACAAAACAACTGAAGATACTATATAAAATTACCTGAACGTTTCAGCTCATTGGATCATAAGGAAATGATTAAATACTTTTGTTATAGTTGTTTGGTTTGTTCGACTTCAAAATGTCGTGATAGATATAAAATTTAAAATTATTTTATGCTTTGTAGCTCTTTTTGTGAAGTCGGTTCAACTTTTTTTTTTAAACTATTTTATTTTTCACTTTTCAGTGTCTTCTACTCTGTACAACAAAAAATAGAACCTTCCAAATTGATCCAAGCGTTAAAAAGTTTGGTTCAACCCCCTACCCCCATCCCACCAAAAATTTTTTTCTCGTCGTATCAATCAGGGAACATACTCTACCCAACAGAAAATAATCATCGAAATCGGTCTACGCGTTACGAAGTTAGACTACTCCTCCCCCTCTCCCACCACATTAGCAATAGGTGATAACACTCTATACAGCAGCAAAAGAACCATTAAAATCGCTTCACGCGTTACAAAGTTAGGTTTCACCCCCACCCCACCAAAAATTTTTTTGACATGGTACCAATCCGGAACTGTTTCACCGATTTGTTTAGATGTTTTTAGTGACATGTAGAATTCATGGTGAATATGTGGGATGAATTCCAGTAATTTCAGCAAATATCTTTTTTCATCTCGCTTATAAACTTTCCTTCTGGAAGAGCAAAGGAAGCTTTATTAAAAACTGTTGTTGTGTAATATTCCTTTTTGAACTATCAATGGAATGCAATGTTTATTCACTTATTTCACATTTGAAGTTTTGCTTGCTTATAATAATTTTCAAAATTGTCGAATAGTTGCGGGAAACGCAACGATAAGTTTTTCGCTAAAAGTGTTGGTTGCTTCTTGTGCTTGTTGAGAACAATAATTGCAATATTTTCTGAAAGTGCAGTGCCATATGAAGCCTTACTGAATGAAATATCTGCTGTTTCTTCTGAAATTGTATCTTTAAAAAATGAGTTCTTAAAGTATGTTTCTTCAATTAAAATGCCACTTTCTCGGTGCTATCATCTGTAAACCGTCGGAGTACATTTATTTATTATATTCAAAGATACTTCAAATATCTGATTTCTACAAATTACCATAAAGTCAATATCAATGAAAAGTAACCTTAACTAAGCCGATCCTTTATCAAATTTCTCGAGAGATGAAAGTAATATAATCAAACATGTCGTTAAAAAGACGCGAAATCGATGTCAGCGGCTCATTCATACCATATTTACAATTTTTCAAGCCCAGCCTGTAAGCTTGTGGCATCCTATTTATGCGGCAGATGGCAAATGGTGAAGTGTAATAACTTGACATCGGGTTTTCTTGGAACTAACTGTGCTGTTCCACAGGGATCCATCTTGGGGCCACTATTTTTTCAGTTTTTATTAATGATTTGCCTAATACTATTAAATTTTCGAAATTTCATCTCTATGCTGATGATTTACAGTTATATATCTCAATGCCTCTGGGGCTCATTGATGATGGTATGGATAAGCTTAATGAGGATCTCTCCGCTGTCTCTACCTGGACCGAGGATAATAACCTAGTCCTAAATCCTTCTAAATGTAATGCGATTATGATATATAAATATGCATTGCACTTCCTGTTTTCCGCAAATTACTCTTAATCAGTCCCCTATTACGTACAGCAGTAGCGTTAAGAATCTCGGTGTTATATTTAATAAAACTTAGACTTGGAATAATTATATCAGTACTATTGTTTCTAAAATATACAGCACCCTTCGCATGCTCTCTGCCTCATCATCGTATACCCCTATTTCCACTAAACTGATGCTCGTTCGGACGTTAATTCTTCCGCTAATTACGTACAGTTGTGAGATATATGCTGGAAGGATGGATTCGGCCTCTTCACGTAAACTAAATGTAGCCTTTAATTCGGCTGTACGGTATATTTATGGGCTTATGTCCTATCGCATCTTATCTGAATCAACGAATCTTAATACTAGTTTACAATTTTCAAAATTCCACGGTTTACCTGTGTGGTAGCTGAGCGTCAGTTTTATGTCCAGGCGGCCAGACTCCCACCTTCTCTCTGGGGAGCAATTTCAATTCAAATTCAGGCTTGAACTGTTCACTCACTTATCTCAGACATTGTAATTTATAAAATTTTTGGAAATTGGCTTTTTGTTATATAACGTCTATTTTAATTATCTTATTCTTTCTAAGTACGTTTACTGCTTTCTTTTTTTGCAATAGTCATGCCAGCTTATATTTATATGGATAATGCTAAAGTTTAGATTCTAATTTTCTATATAACGTATTTATTTTTTACAATATGTATTTTTACAATGAATTATTATTATTTTTTTATATTACTTAAATAAGCTATTTAAGCTAATTTTTTAATTGTGTAGAGGTAAGAATAAATGAATTGAATTGAATTGAATATTTAGTGCGATGATAAGGAACTTGGAAGAAACTGTAAGTCGGCAGGGTACGAGCCGAGATATTCAGAGACCTTAGCAGCTCCGGACAATTAATTGTGTGCCCTGCAAACAATTGAAAGCAACAATAATTTTTGACCTGTTACGCCTGTCTTCAAAAGAATCCAATCAGAATAATTTGAGTCTGTCCGAATATGGAGGCATAATATAAGGATTGTTCCAGGGAAGACCTCATCATCAAAAATTTACGCTTGATGGCCTCGATACGGTTTATATGGACCGCATTAAAGGAGGCCCAAACTTAAATAGCATATTCTAGAATAGATCTAACAAAACTACAATAGAGTTTTGTTATATAAGGGTCGTCGAAGTCTTTGGACCAGCGTTTAATAAAACCTAGGGACCAGATAATCTATTTATCTATGTGGTCCTCAAAGGAAAAGTGAGTATCAAGTATGACACCTTGGGCAGAGGAGTTCTTTTGGGTAAAGAGGGCATAAAGGTACATTTGAGGATGTTGAGAAGGAGGTAGTTAATAGAATTTAAAAGTAAGCAATTCTGTTCATTAGCAACAGTACGAAAAATTTTAGCATCGTCAGCATAGCAAAGAATTCTCGAGTGATGGAGGATCTTTGATTTAAATTACAAAAAGCAACGGTCCAAGATGGCTATCCTGTGGCATCCCTGATATGTTAGGTATTTCATTAGAAAGCGCAACACGAAACAAAACACGCTGTTTACGATCAGATAGATACGAAAACACCTAATTTACAAAAACCGAAAGAAAATTTAAAGCGCCCATCTTATGAATGAGAATCATTTGGCAGTAAGGAAATCAGTAAAGCAGCAATCAACTTGGCGGAAATGCAGTACTTGGAGTTCTAATAAGTTGATTGTCGTGGATTTGCCCAACATAAAACCGTGTTGAAACGAGCCCAGAAAGTGCTTACAGCGGAATTGAAACACACCACAAACTTAAAATTCAAAATCCTTCGCAATGCAACATAAATTAGCGATCGGTCGATAATGCATTATGTTGGCATTACTGAAATTTTGATATAGGGAATAATAACAGAATACTTCCAGGGTAAAGGAAAGATACCACAACAAATAGATAAGTTAAATTAATAACAAATAACAGACACAAGAGACGAGCTTGTGTTTTGAGAGGAGGCTGCAACTTCTTGTCGATATCAAGAACTATTGATACTTTCGCGGTCACCTGGTTTTTTGGCGATAAAAAATACAAAACTACACCAATCTTCATGATTTTTTTTATGTTCGTTTGTACGGCGGATTTACTTTAAAAATCTCAGAAATTAAAAAAAATTTATGTTTTTTAAACAGCGTCTATTCTCATCGCGGAGTATACGGAGTACACGGATCCGTGTACGCAACACGTCCGTTCGCCCGCCAGGTTTGAATGCTTTAAAAGATCTACTTTTTACAAATAATCGTTAAGAAAAAATTTGTTTGCTGAATTTAGTCGTTTTGTCGATTATATTACGTAAAAAAAAATATAAAAAGTAAGACTTACATATTTGTAAAAAGTCGTTTTCCTAAACATTTAAAACTCTGAAACTATTAGAAACATTGAATTGAAATCATTTTCGTATTTCTTATAGTAAATCCGCCGTAAAAACAAATATTAAAAAAATAAATCATGAAGATCGGTGTAGTTTGTTATCGCCAAAAAAACAGGTGACTGCGAAAGTGTATAATTACTTATCCTTTTATTCCAACTACCACACAATCTCATATCTACTCCCTGAGCGAAACCGGGTACCCCAGCTTGTTCATCATAATAACTTTATATTGTTCTGAAAAATTACATATGTGTAACTACTGAAGATCTAGGTAGCAATACACCTTAGTTTCTTAAATTTTTTATATTATCAGTTATGACTTTGACAGGAAAGAAATCCGAAATAAATCAAGACAATAATAACAGTCGAATTATAATTTTATTAGTCACAGCATAACAATCACATACTTCAAACAACACAAATTTTATTAATAGAACACAAATTTGTATCTTCCAATTAACATAAATATAAATTTTAAATATTTGAGCACTTGAAATTCTTAGAAAATAAGTCTGTTTTAACCAGTTCTCTTGGGAACCTTTAGTTTCCCTTTTTAATAATTTTCTCAGTCGCTTTAACTTTTCTAAAAATCAAGATAAACCTATATTGGTGAAACATTCAAAATTATCGGCAAAACAATTTTACCTTAAATGTTTAAGGGCTTGACTTGATTCGTAATCGCCTTTGGCTACAGCAATTCGAACCCATCGAGGTTTATCATGGATTGCTTTATGCATGAGGTACTTAAGAGCAAGAAGGATATGCTCGAATGCCACAAAAAAGAAAGTTGGAATACTGGGAAACCAGTGAGCCACAAGTTCTCTGTAATAGAAGAAAGAAATTAGAAAGTATTACATGATTTTCAATTTATAAATTGTTACCTAATATCAGGCTGTAAATATAACAGGCCAACATTGCTAAAGATGGCCATTACCGATAGAAGCTCTAAAGCTGACTGCCAAGCACCAATATTTTTAGCTCGTCTGGCAAACGGTCTTTTGTAGATATTTGTCAACTAAATGTTACATATTAAAAATAGTAATCGACAAATAAATCAAATATAAAACCTTAAATAAATCGATTGACATGGCGAAAGTATTATTAATTAAAGCTCCAAACGCTGCAAAAGGCGCAACGGCAGCAAACAGTACAACGTACCCGAATTGTGTACAAATTTGTAAATAATCTTCATAGGTGCTATTATATTTATCAAGACCACTTTCATAAAATGCCTGTTCATAGCGGGAAACATCTATCATCAGTTTCTTTTTTTCCTCATCCAATCCTTCTTTCATGTGTTGAGTAAATTTCTGTCTAAAAACAGCAATCAAAGGGAATCCGACTTCTTGAGCTATTTGAACTATCTACAAGGAAATAAAAATGCTAACAGAATGTACTGAAATTTAAATGTACCCTCGCCCTTTAACCAGATTTCAAAACTTACTTGAAATATCATTAATTGCATCATTAGCTGATACTTGAGCTGATTCAGGTCCTGAAATACGAAAGCAATGTAGAAGAGAGGAAAAAAGTTATTAACAATTTCAAAAAGCATCAGCTTGTTCACTCGATGCCTATCGTATTGGCTTCTAGTACGATGATTCTCTTGGTCAGTAAGAAATGTAGCTAGTTTTTCATAAGCCCACGAAAATATTGCAATAAGAATTGACTGAACCACAACTGGTATATAGAGTAACTTGGAATCAGCACCTAAATTAATTTCACAGAACTAAGAATAAGTAACCCGAAAATGTAGGTTCACACATACCAAAATCTTGTATAACTTCCGCTTCAATTTGAAACTGGTATAAAGCGAAGTAAGCAGCTGCGAGGATAGACATCAGGACGACCGGATAGGAAACACAATACATCTGAAAATACGTATAACCCATAGGATATTGCAGTGTCATTTTCCCTAAAAATTAAATACCATATATTATCATTTCCTGAAAATAGGTCGAGCATTAGTAAAACCTGTTACAGGATCTGGTTTTAGAACTCCATAGTAGGCAGTACGAGGTGTATCTAAACTAGTCATTTCTATTGTGCCCCATTTGTAAGAAAGGCCCGAACATTTTCTTTTCCACGTTTCTAAAAGTACCTTAAAGGGAAACTGTTTGTAGCCTTAAGAAATAAATTGTTTTTTTTTCACATACTGTAGTCCAGACGACATAAAACAGACACACTATAGCTAAATTTACATCTAATATATACTGAAGAATACCGAATATTGAAGGCACAATTAAGGCAATAGTATAAAATTGAATAAATGCAAAATACAATCCTACGCTAGTTCCAAAATAATTTCTGATGTCTTCAATTGGCAGTTTCCTACCTACACGAACAGTGAATTTTTCTAAATAATCCTAAAAATTGATAAGATGTTAAAGATGGATTTGCGAAAGAATACATAAAGTTTTTACATAGTCATGTAAGGGAAAGAAGTCTTGAATGATTCCTTTGCGTAAATAGGATAAAAGTGACGGTTTTATTGCATCTTTAATTAAAACTGGCCGCTCGCTATTACGTAAAATATCCTCCTCGGTCATGTCTCCAATGAGGTAGTCCCCTTTACTAAAGTAATTGAATTTTTGCATACTTCCGGTAATAGTCATTTTACTGAGCTGAAATTCATCTGCTAATTTCAGAAGAGTGTCTGTGCTTGCTGATATATATAAATGTTTTTCTGTTTTACTGAAAAAATAAAACAAGTTAATCAAGGTTAATTTTCGAGGTATTACAAGTTGTTTAATTAAGGACAGTAATTGAAAATAATAATATTTATTAGCAGCAGTACTTTATAATCTTTCTTACAATCTAAGTCTAAGTAGAAATTTAAGTTCAGATCGGTTAACTACTTTTTAGAAATTTCACATTCTTTTTGGAAGCGTTAAAGGCCCTGCTCGTACGGTACCGACTAAATCTAAAATCCCTTTCCTTTGTTTCAACCACCTAGGCTAGGGCATGTCTCTAGAGTAGGCTGTGGCAATATTCAAATTGAGGCCTGATTATGCTGTTATGATTTCTAATGTTTTCGTTCTTTTAAAATAGCTTTTAGTTTTTTGTCAACTGTAGTAACATTTCATTTCATCTATTTGTTCAATTACATCATTATCCATACACACATAAGTACTCTCACAGCAATTCAATACCATACATTTCGTCTTTGCTATATTAAGTTTTAATTTATTCTTTTTAAACAACTTATTCACTCTTTTTAAATCCTTCTTCAGTTTTATTGTACACTCATTCAAGTTCTTTCCCGATATAAATCTTAACGCATCATCCGCTTCCAACATCATTTATATATATAAAAAGAAGTGTTGCCAGTACTGACCCCTGCGGTACTCCAGACTGGATCTCTATACGACTAGATAACTCGTTCTTTACTTTAGTCCGTTGAACTCGTCCGCTCCAAAAACTGTCGAACCAATTTAATCCTTTTCCTCGTACACCATATTACACCATATTTACTTCTATTAACGGGAGGTTACCGTTCATGACGTTCAAAAAATCTATTTTGTTTACATATTTTTAATCCTTATAGTGTCTAGTATATGTAGTTAAAAGAATTTTGTAAAATCTGAAGTAGTTTAGAAGTTGCAGCGCATTGAGCGGAACCGCGCGCCGGCTGGAAAACAGGTAGTTAAGGCGCTCTGGGCGCGCCTTGCGAGAGGGGATTTCTCCGCTACCTTAAATACCGGCATCCATTCCAATGAATCGGTATCGCATAGTTGACCTCTCCTTGGCTATAGATGGCGTTAGTTAGTTTAACTGACTAGATATAAGTTGTCAAAAACAAACATTAAAAATGATTTTTGTAACTTAAAACTGAATTTTTCTCGAAACAGCATTTGTCAGCGCGCGGGCGCTCTACGGCTTCAACGGATGAACCGATTGACTTGCAATTCGTTTAACCGTAATGGAAATTTAATTTCGGGGCCTTATCGAGGCGATTTTCTTCCGACTTAAACTATTTTTTGCGTCCATTGAAGCTAAAAAAACAGTGAAAATATGACGTCTTTTTTCAATATCCGGGGGTTTTCAGAAAATGTAAAAACGATAAGACCCCCAAATTTAATGTAGATTAATAATTGTTTACCCGTTTTTGTTTCAGATTAACTGACAAGGGGGTGGAAAGCCGCGCGCAGACCAATGCACAATACAGTCATCATTTTGGATGTTTTTTTAATGACAAAATTTTAAAGTATTCTTTATTTATGGGGAAATAAATTATCTTAACCGCCGTTTCATTATACACCCGAAAAAAAAACCCAAAGTTGACGCATTTTTCATGCCTATGAACGATAACCTCCCCTTAACCGTTTCAGATTATCAGCACTACTTTTCGAGCATCTATTTCTTATTTTCACTCCACCATCATTCAGTTGATTGCTGTTTCGCATGAATTCCCACCTCTAAAAACGGATTGGTACTCCACCAACAAGTTCGTTGACTCGAAATTAGAGCTGGGTCGTTCGCGAATGGTCAGTTCTTACAGAACGAATCAGTTACATGAGCCCGATGAAAGGTGCAGAGCTTAATTAATGATCCGTTCTCACTTCAATTTCTAAATGCAGCGATCCATCAACTAAGCAAATCCTGAACTATTTATCTATTTTAAAAGAGTACGACTCTTAAATCTGCTGTGTTGTTCCAAGTCCTATTTGGTACATACATGCTTATATGAGCATACGAATGTGTGTGCTATTGGACTGGCTGGCCTGGCTCGTTGGCCCAAACATGCTCAAATCTTGTGAGCTAAGTGGGAGATGTGGGAGAAAAAGAACACAAATGCAAGCAAATGACCACAATTCTTGTATGTACATACGAATATGTGTCCTATTGGGTTGGCCCGGTGGCCTCAGATGAGCTTAACTTGGCATACATACTTTCCCACTTTCACAACTTGCTCTAGTGCTACTCTACTGGTGTAGCATATTATTATTATAAAATCAGTTCTAGTATGGTGGCAATGTAATCCAATTGAACGGATCACGTGAATGGATCTTCTATATGTACTGATCCAAATGATTCGGTTTATTAACAATTGCCCACCTTTACTCGAAATATTTCATCAATTCTGTTTGTACAACTTTTCCTAATACTCTCTTCAGTACTCAACATATTAATTGATCTAAATTCCTCGCTATTCTTTGTGTTTTTTACTTTTCAATAGACACAATTAGACTCTTTCCAGAAAAACACCACTCATGAAGGAAACTGAACAGTGCGGGGTACTCCGGCACCTGCTACCATTCTTTAATAAAAACAATAAAACTGAATGGGTATTCCAGCAAGACAACGCTTCCGTACATGGCAGTCGCAAAACTAAGACTTGGTTGAATCTCAAACCGGCTGCGTTAATGGCATGCATGCTCTCCTGACCAAAATCCAATGGAGAATCCTTAAGCTGTCATTGTTCGTAAATTAAAAAACCGCAAAAGTGCGAGTTGAACTCTAGAAGGTATTCTGATATTTAATTTTTTGATTTGTCACTCCCACCACACTCGCAGCGTAGCGCGCATCGGAATAATACGTGCGCTCGCCAGGCGTGCGGCGTCCATGACCGATTTGCCACTTGACGGAGCATCGAGCTGTAGGTACTTAGCCTAGGCCTAGTTAAGTCAAACGAGTAGTACCAATAGTTTATCCTAAGAACAAAGTTAACGTAGTTTAAAAACATGTTCTCCCATACATTCCAACTGCTAATGTAAGTTTGCACGAACAATATTGACAGATTTGCCAAGTTATTTTAAGAGCATAGACTTCTTATAGGCTTTCCTGTAATCATCTATAAGTAAAGAACTATTTTCTGTATTTTTTTCTAAATTTTAGGCTCAGTAGTTTCGGAGATAAGGGGGATGGTCAATTTTCATCTATTTTCTTAAATAACTTTAGAACTATTTATTTTAAAATTATAAAACCTCACAAGCCCTTTTATTTGATATGTCACACGGTACAGTTTGCAAAACTTTTTTTTAATTTTCTAATTTGCCATGAATAATTCATTTTCAGTTACTTTTCATTCCTTTGCCAATCTCGGTGGAATATATGAGGAATTCTAATTACATACATCATTATATTAATATTAATTCTATTTGTTTATTCCATTCCTAATTGAAAAGTAATGGAATTAAAAAATTGTAATTCAAAGGAATGGGAATTAAGTTGGAATTAATTCCACAAAAAATGATTACTTTACAGCTCTGCTGTTTAGTGTACTGTATATAATGAATGCATTGGATATCAAAAGTGCTCATCAATAAGAAAAAACACGAGCATAGCTAAAATTATCGTAAACTACAAGCCATGCACCTACGAGGAAGTAACTAAAGGAGGAGATATAAGAAAAATCTTGGTAATTTTAAACTTGTGTGTGGTTCCCATGCATACAATCTCATAAGCGCAAGGCAGGCGATTAGAAAAGTATTTTTAAATTCTGGCAAAACTATACTCGGCTAAATATTATCTGCCGAACGTGATAGAAATTAGATGTATTCACAAATTTAATTAACATTTTGATTTAAAGTTTATTAATAAAATAATTCGAATTTTTACAAAAACCAGCCACAGAACGAAAACTTGCCATTCTCACACACACAACACATATACGCGATAGGGCTTCTCTTTTAGTTACATCCTCGTAGGTTTAAAATTTTTGATAGGATGTGCAACGTAAAAAAAACTAAAAAGAGGAATTTTCGTTTTCTTAAAGGGGCCTCCACCAATTTTCGGCCTATTCGCCCCAAAAATGTAAATCCAGCACTGAAACTAATAGGTCTACATAGTGATGCTTTACCCTTTAAAATCATATAAGTGGTTCCTAGTAACAGCCAATTGAAGTAAAGAAAAATTCCAATACAAAATTTTGGATTATTCCGTAGTAACTGATAAATTATTTTTTATATTTGTAATCATGTACGGAACTTACTACTGCACAAGAATGCAAGAATTTAGTAGAAAGGATTTACGCAGTCATTTAAGCAAGAGAGCTACACTAAATATTAACTCTGCCACAAAAACACAATAGAGCAAAAAATTACAAAATTGTGTTTTGGAGAGATTTTTATATTGTACTATATAATATTAGTGTTAATTTTTTTCTAATATTCGTTATATTTTTTAATAAAAAAAAACCGTTTACATAAAATGCAAATTACAAAACTGAAGTAAATATAGAAAATTAGAGACGAAAAATAAGTTCTTTTGGCACGTTTTGCAAACTTGTGACGCATACTGCATGTACGAATCACAAATAGATGGTGAGCATATTAAAATGTATCAAAAAATTACAGAATATAATATAAAAAGCCATACCTCAAGACCTCTAAGGTAGTAAGCATTCCAAATTCCTGAATGATTTTTTCAACATCTTGCACTGTTGCAAGAGTTGCCTTTTCTGAGAATATTATGACTAGGTATGTCTACAAATAACGAATTACAATCAATATAATTGAAATATGTACTAGTTTTAACCTTATTTAAGGGTACTGGATGTTCCGGTGAGCTAAACCGTGCACTCATTTGGCGCCGAAACGACCCAGTCATATTACGGAGACCTGGGTTTTCGTGAGGAAATCTCACACCTGCAACAAATTAAATTAAAGTGTGATATTTTATAACAGTACGTACTTTTGCTTCGCTCAATCATTTCTTTGGCAATTTAAAAAATCGTTGAAACAATATCTTTTTATTTACGAAAACAAGTATGTAATCACCCTGGGTGAGACAGAAAAAAGACTTGTTTCCAAAATGAAAAACTCACTACTGCGCGCTGTCAAGAGGTCATGGAGTTCGCGGTTCCTAGTGGTTCCGGTGTGATAATTACGTGCGTGTAGAAAACATTGTTGATGCTGCCATATACAGCCAACGAAAACGCTCTTAAACTCAGGAAAAGCAATCGTTAAATTAATGGAATTCAGCAAAATTAATTAAAATAAAAATATTTGCAAATATAATCAGTTGCCAAAAGCATTTATGGAACTGGCTTATCTAACAATCCTAGCTTTAGGAGCTTAGCTTACTAGATAAAGAACAAGAAGAAGTAAATAAAACAAAAATGTCACTAGCAATATGCAGAGTTTGTGAAGGAAATGAAGAATTGGAATTTATTTTTAATAATGAAAACCCAAGTGTAGCTTACAAATTAATGATTTGTTCGGACATAGAGGTATTTAATAATTTAACATGATGTGCATGTATTGTATGAAATTCTTCCAGATTGAATATGACGATCCCTTGCCGAAGTACATTTGTTTAAAGTGCCAACAAAATTTAGATTTATCGTATCTTTTTCGAATACAATGTGAGACAACTGACAGAAAACTAAGGAAAATTTACACCTCTGCTGAAAACATTTCAGAAACAGATGAAAAATCTAAAGAGTTAGAATATAAAAACAATGAAGACTACTTATTGGTATCTGACCAAAAGGAGGAAGAGGAAGAATATCTTTTAGAAGAATACGAGGATGTAGAAGAGCTTGCCGATGAGGAAGCCTCTATAACTGAAAGTGTAAATTCCAATACGGAAGAAGCTATTTTGTATGAAGAACTTGAGACTACCCAGCTTGTAGATGCAGACTGTAGTAGTAGCGTTGTGAAAATTATAAGGGTAAAAGATGACCCTGAATCATATTCTTCGAGCGGAACATTTGATGATGAGGATGGGGTTGAAGAGTCTTTCAATGGATCAGGTAATACAGATAATGAAACAATTGTCGTAGAATATGATATTGAAGCCAGTAGCAAGGTAAAATATTTGATACTTTTAATTAAAGCAAAACAATTCAATTCATTTAATTTAGAAAAAGGAAATTAATGATACAAAAGAATGTAAAAGAGCAAAATCACCGGTACGGGAAAAATTTTTTCGTTGCGATACATGTGGGGAATCATGTGCAACATTTGTAGAATTCAACTTACATAAGAAAAGTCACGGCGAATATCGATATCAATGTCCAGTTTGCAAGAAATGGTTTTCAAAGCGATACCGTCTTAAAAATCACATGGCAGTGCATGAACAAACAAAGTCTTATTGTTGTGAGATCTGTGGAAATAAATACACAAATCAAGGCAATCTCGATCGACATATTCGACATTTTCACAAGAAAGAACGACCGTATATGTGCTCCGAATGTGGATTAAGTTTTTCTAGATCGAATATTTTGAAATTACACTATACTGTTCATATTAATGAGAGGAATCATGAATGTGAAATATGCAACAAGAGGTAAGTTGTGTTAATTGAAAGAAACAGAATTTCTCAATGATTTACACTTTGTAGATTTAAAGCAGAGTACTATTTAAATTTGCATAAAAAATCGCATTTACCCGTAGAGGAGCGACGTCCACGGCAACGCAAAAGCAAGACAGTTCCCACTCAACCAAAGACAATGTTATCTTGTTCATTTTGTGGTAAGAAATTTGCAACTAAAACACTTTATACAACTCACATTCGCATCCACACGGGCGAAAAACCGTTCGAATGCAAAACCTGCAATAGGAAATTCGCTTTCCGTCAATCATTGAAATCGCATGAACTATTACATACTGGCGAGAAACCGTATCGCTGCGAGGTATGTGGCTTCACTTTTAGACAAATTGGTCATCTAAAAGGACACATGTTAGTCCATTCTGGAGTTAAACAACACAAGTGTCAGTTTTGCGACAAAGCGTTCAGTCTTAAGAGCAATTTAGTGGTACATCAAAGGCTTCATACAGGTGAAACTCCTTATCACTGCAATCTGTGCAACAAAAAATTTTACGACTCAAACGGCTTGAAAAGACACAAACATTCTCACCTAAAACGGAAAAAGGAAATGCAAGAAATGCAGGAGATACAAAACCTCGTCGGTCTGGAACCCATAAAGAACTATTTCGAGGAGAAAGAAGAGTATGCCGAAATAACTGAAATGCAGACTGATGAGGAGATTAGATTAGTAGATTTAGGGGAATGTCAGTAGAATGATTGTGAATTTGTAATTAAACGGCTCTTAAAATATATTTGTATTTCGTTGATAATAAAGACCCTTGTTACAGTTCCAAATGTTTTAATTTAAATATTATATCGAAATCCGCCGAAATGAACGTAGAAAGCGAGTTGGGATCGATAGGATCGCTATACTCACTGGGGAAACCGGAAGATCTAGAGGAGGTGACATCGGAGGGTTTGTCGGATATCTCACAAGAGATGGATGATGCAAATCAAACGATGAACCGGAACGTAAGGGCCCCCAGTCAGGAAGAGATCCTTGCGATAATTGGAGTGAAGGAACCCAGGACCTCCACCCCAAAAAAGATGGAACCATCATCATGACGTGGTTGGTTCAAGCCAACTTACACAGGAGTAGTGTGGCTCCGGCCGCACTAGCCGAGATGATGGTGAATAATTATGTGAAAATCGCCCCGATCCAGGAACCATCCACTTTTGAGTGAAAAGTCACGAACTGGAACTCAAAAGTGTTTAATTGTTTGTATACAATGAACAAAGGTCCTGCGGCTTGCGTAATTGTAAAAAAAGAGATACACGCTATTTCTATTCCACAGATTAGCGACCGTGATTGTGTTGCTGTGCAATGGGAAGTCGGCAAAGGACGGGACCAAAAGAAGCTGCTACTAGCATCGGCACACCTTCCATATGAAGAGAATCCACCTCCCACCGAAACTCTTAAGAATATTTTAAGGTATGCAAAGGATAGATTAAGATTAGTAATAGGCTGTGACACGAACGCACACCATACTGTGTGGGGCAGCAAGGATAACAATGACAGGGGTAAGTCCTTAATTGAATGACTAGTAAAATCGGAACTTCTTATTTATAAATAGGGGCAATAATGCAATATGTTTAGCAATATGTTTATTAATAAAAACAGAAAACAAGTTATAGACTTTACACTTGCGAACGGGAGGACTGTTGATGAGATTGAGAATTGGTATGTAGCTGACGAGGTATCATTCTCGGACCATCGATGGATACTCTTTGAGTTAAGTGTCAATGTCAGAAATAATCCTCTATCAAATTGGGATAAATATAGGGAAGTCTTAAACACAAAATTGTGTACAAGAAATGCTCCTTTGGAATCAATACAGGGAATGGATGATGAGACTGCTAACATTGAAGATGTTATCAGACTCGCATTCGAGGAAGCGTGTCCAAAGAAACAACTGAAAACAGTATGGAAACAGAGATGGATGAATTCCTGCCTCATGGAAATGAGAAAAGGAACCAGAAAGCTATTCAATAAAGCTAATAAACACCAAAGGGAGGAACTCTGGGAAGAATATAAAATGGCACTTAGGCAATTCAAGTCCGAGTGCCAAAAAGCCCAGAGGGAAAGTTTTTACTAGCCAAATTGAAAGCACGGGTGAGGCAGGTAGACTGAGGAAAGTATTATCTACATCGAAAAGCCAATTAGAACTCATCGAATATGAGGGAATCTCTTGAGAGGCTGATTACAAATAGCTTCCCGGGGAGTACTCTGGGGGAGGGGGAATCGATGAGGGAAGACGCTACTTCTTGGAGATCCCTAGTTGAAATGGAAGAGGAGCAAGCGAAGAGGCTGTGTACTTTAAACAAGGTAAGATGGGCAATAAAATCCTTCAGCCCATATAAATCACCGGGAAGAGATGGGATATATCTCATCATACTATAGAAGCGAGGTAACAAACTCGTCCTACTTTTTAGAGCGTGTCTATAGTTCAGTTACACTCCTAAAAACTGGAAAGTGGCAAAGGTAGTATTTCTACCCAAACCAAACAAAACGGACTATAGCACACCTAATGCTTATAGACCAATCAGTCTTACCTCATTCCTACTGAAAAGTCTAGAAAGACTTCTAGAATGGGAAGTAAGGAACCAGATAGGCATAAACCAACTATCAAGTTGTCAACATGCGTATATGAAGGCTCTACATAGCCTAGTACATCAAGTGGAAAAAGCATTGATGTACAAGGAAGTAGCGTTAGGCTGTTTCATTGACATAGAAGGGGCCTTCAACAATGTCAGAATCGATAAGATTTTCAATAGTTTGAGGGAGAAGGGGACTGATCACAGTACAATCAAATGGATCAAGTTCATGCTGGAAGACCGAATCATAATTACAAGTTTCGGTAATGAACAACTGATGGCGATGGTAACTAGAGGAATTCCGCAAGGAGGGATTCTTTCACCTTTCTTATAGCTGATAGTGATTGATGAATTACTTGAAGCCCTATTGGATAAAGGTCTCTTCGTAACTTATTATGCGGACGACCTAGCGATAGTAGTCAGAGGTAAGTGTAAGAAAACTTAGAACACATACTTCAAGAAGCAATCGACACGGCAACCTCTTGGGCGCAGGATTGCGGAGTGAAGATACACCCAAGTAAAACGAAACTCTGCTACTTCACTAAAAGACATAAATTAAGAAAGATAGTTCTCCCGTGCATCGGAAACACTAGATTAACCTTAAAGAATGAGGCCTAATTTCTGGCTGCGCTGATGAACGGGAAACTAAATTGGGCTAGACACCTACACGAGAAGAAAGGCAAAGCGGTAAGAGCTTTCTGTACGTGTAGAAATGCTATAGGTAAGGTATGGAGCCTATCACTCTATATTATAAAATGGATATACACATGTGTAATCAGACCCATGATAACACATGGAGCGATAGTCTGGTGGAAAGCTATGGAAGTGGGCAGAAACCAGAAGATTTGGGGCCAGGTCAATACCGACAATGGCCTTGGAGGTCATTCTAAATATAACTCCACTGGAATTCTACGTTAAACAAGTAGCACTAAACTCGGCTATACGTTTGCGAATGCAACTATGAAAGGTAAGGGGAATGCAAACCCAACATGAGAAGATCGTCCGAGTATCAAGAGATTCTTTGAGGAAGAAGATTGCTGGGACTTCAAAACGGGTAATCCAAATTTGGAGGCAATCTTCAAAACTCAGTTCCCGACAAAAAGTGAATGGATCAACAATAGGGTGATTCAATAAAACACTTTAGTGATTTACACAGACGGCTCAAAATGCGAGCGTGGCTGTGGCTTTGGAATATCGTGCGAGGGACTAAACCTAGATTTATGGGGAGGGATTAACGACTCCTCTTCGGTTCTTCAATGTAAAATCGCAGCGATAGAGATAGGAGCTAAACAGCTAATAAAACGAGGAATAACATCCTCCAGGATCGTAATATACACGGATAGCCAGGCAACCATTAATTCTTTAAATAACGCCGTGGTAAAATCCAAAACGATAGAGGGATGTAAACAGAGCCTAACGGTGCTAGGGAGACAAAACGATGTCACCCTAATATACGTGCCAGGGCACTGTGGCATCCCAGGTAATGAAAAAGCAAATGAGCTCAACCTGAGCATACCCATCAATGAAATCAGAAAAGAGATCATGGAATGGATAACGAGGAGGCAGAAAGAAAACTGGGAGGGATCCGACATCGCCAGACATACAAAGGCGTTTTGTTTTAAATCTGAAAAGATCATTAAGCTTGACAAAGCCAAACTGGAACTTCTTGTTGGGCTCGTTAGAGGACATACAAGCCTAAGGGCTCATGCCCTTACGTTATCGGCCAATGCCCAGCCCTAACGCAAAAAAGGTATAGTCGAATTATCCAATTCGTTAAGGAGGTAAGTTGGATCGGCAGTGGACGTACAACGGGCCACTAAAGGCCTCAGTGCACGGAAGATACACTTCTTTCCCCCCTTGAAAACCAACCAACCAAGCACAGCTTCAGCTATATATATAAAACGTCATTTTTTATGGCTTTATTGCAGTTGGATCCTTGGTAAACATTACTTTTGCTGGTTGCAGGAGTATTTTTAGTTAAGTAACTTACTTTTTCACTGTTTTAACATATCTTCCGAGTCCTTGGGAGGAAAAGAATTGAAAATTTAACTAATGGGAAAGGGGAATTTATATGTCAGTCTATCATTTCTCTTTCCAGACCTCAGTTGTTCAGCCTTAAAGGATTTTAAATTACTAACCTTGAGGCAAAGCAAAAACCATTTTATCTAAAAATGCTTGAAACGACTTCTTTCACTCAGCGCAAACTACTTTGAAAATATTTTTTAGCTTACTTAAATTCTTTGCAAATCTTTGCCTTTTTTCGTTGCCTATCAGTTTTCTTCTCTTCATGTGTTTTCTTTAACGCTAATTCAATTTTTTAACTACTTTTTCTTTACAACCCCAACTCGGCGGAAGGAAAGCCTCACAATCTCCATTCACTAACCGTCAACCGATTCAAATGCTTTGGAAGAGCTTTGCATCAGGAGCTTTTCATTAGTGGGCCGATAAAGTTGGCTTGAGTTGGTTAAGTTTATTTAAATTATTTATGATTGTTTTTGCAGCACTATGTATTATTCAAAAAGTAACCAAACGAAGAAGAGGTGGTCTACTACACGCACACTAATGCATTTCTTTTAATTAATGCGAATTTCGTTTAGTATTTCCTATAAATATCGAATAGCTTGAGCTTTACAACAACAACTGCCATAGTAGGCAGATTAAGTTGGCAACAGTTCAATTTAAACGTTGCAGCACTATATATTTAAAATGAAATTGATATATGAAGAGGAGGACTACATGTATTTCCTTCAACTAATGCGAATTTTATTTTAAATATATTATATAAAACAAATAACGGTTAATTGATTAATGCAAAGCTCTTCCATCACTGTGTAAAGTTGCCCTTACCAATAAACAGATGTCACTATTAGAATTTATATTCGGGAGGTATGTAATTACGCGACATGACATAAAATACAACCCTAAACAACAGCTGATTTGTTACGTTTTGGAGCGTTGCATTTGACAGCAAGTTTTCTCATTGGTCCCCCGTTTGGATTTTTCTTTAAGAAGTTTGTGTAATGGAAGAAGACGAGAATGTGCACCGTTTGGAAGGCATAACAGAAACTAAAGGCGGGTTGGTAATAAAAAAACCAAAATGTGAAAATGCATTTAAAGTGCCGAAGTTCTCACTTTTGGGGCTTGATAAATTAGCAGCACAGAGGCGTAAAGAGAGAGAAGATGCCAATCGTTTAATTTCCTTCAAGGATAATGAATATGACGACAAAGATGGTGGTGGAACTCCTAAGGAAGCTGTTTTTAAAACCCCAAGTACGAGTAGCGCGCATATGCTTACTCGACAAATTCGAGAATCGAAGGATGAAACCCCGACATACACTGGCGGAGTGTCAGATAAAGCCCGGACTCGGTTATTAGAACATTTGAGTAAGGAAAAAAATAAAGGAGTGTATGCCTCATCTAAAGAAAAGAAACGTTCGCCTGATAATCGAGAAAGCCGAGATTATGATAGGGATAGAAACAGAGACAAAAAACATCGTGAACACAGGTATAAACAAGAACCAGATTCGTCCAGAAGCATAAACACGCCCAGATTTAAGGATGAACCTAGAACTCCGAAATTTTCGAGCAAGGAAGTAGCAAACTCTTCATGGGATGACGACGACGATAGGCCCCCGGCCTATAAAAAGTCATCTTGGGATTTTCCAACACCCAAGAGTTATTCTGACGAAAGAATAGATTCGTCCTCGAGAAGCAACCGAAAAGAAAGGCGTTCTCGTCGGGATAAACTTGATGATACTCCTCGCCCAACACCTGCTTACAAATTTAATGCTTGGGCAAACGACCGCAAAAGATCGGGAGCTACTCCAATGGTTAGCAGAGAAGAACGCCTGCCGTGGGGAGAAAGCGAGGAAGATCGCGATTTGTGGGAAGAGGAACAAAAACGAATTGACCGCGAATGGTATAATTTGGATGATGGTTATGATGACGAGAATAATCCTTTTAATGGTCCGAGCGCGGAATATTTCCGCAAACGCGAAGAACTGATCGAGCAGAAGCGCACAAAGCGTCTAAGCGCACAGCAACGGCAAATTAACAAAGATAATGAACTCTGGGAAAGAAACAGAATGCTTACCTCTGGGGTTGTTATGTCAATAAATGTTAACGAGGATTTCGATGAAGAAGCAACCGAACGGGTACATCTTTTGGTACATCATATTGTTCCACCCTTTTTAGATGGACGTATTGTATTCACCAAGCAACCAGAGCCAGTAATTCCGGTGAAAGATCCAACCTCTGATATGGCTCTTATAGCTCGTAAAGGTAGTGCTCTCGTCAGGGCTTTCCGGGAACAGAAAGAACGCCGAAAAGCACAGAAGAAGCATTGGGAATTGGGAGGAACTAAACTTGGTAATATTATGGGAATCGAAAAAAAGAAGGATGACGAAGATGAAAAATATGACCAGGATACCGACACTGCTGACTATAAAAAAGATCAGAAGTTTGCTGAGCACATGAAAGATACAGATAGTGGGGGGAAAAGCGACTTTTCGAAAAAGAAGACTATAGTGGAGCAGAGAAGATACTTACCAGTTTTTGCCGTCCGACAAGAATTACTCAATGTTATTCGCGAAAACTCGGTTGTCATTATTGTAGGAGAAACAGGAAGTGGAAAAACTACGCAACTAACACAGTACTTGCATGAAGACGGTTATAGTCATTTTGGGATGATTGGCTGCACTCAGCCAAGAAGAGTTGCTGCGATGTCGGTGGCTAAACGTGTATCCGATGAAATGAACACTAAACTAGGTATACAAACTTTTTTTTATAAAATTTTTTAAACTAAGTAATCTTTGTTGTATTCAGGCGAGGAGGTAGGATACGCCATTCGTTTTGAAGACTGCACTTCGGAGAAAACTGTTATTAAGTATATGACTGATGGTATCCTTCTTAGGGAAAGTCTAAGAGAGCCTGATTTGGACAATTACTCTGCAATAATTATGGACGAAGCTCACGAACGTTCCCTATCAACTGATGTTCTATTTGGTTTATTAAGAGAGGTAAGGACTAATTTTAAAACAGAATCTTAGGAGAGGGGTACTAGGCGATGTGCTCTTCATTCGATATAATTCTTATTAGCTACAACAATATTTCAATCCTGAAAAAGAAAAAAGAAAGTTTACATTGAAATCTCCGCTCAATATAATTGGTATTTTATCCCAACTTCACAAGTGCTCACGTCTGGGCCATTGAATTTAACACCGCAATCAAAACTAGACACATCCCTTTGCTCATTTTGCACTAAAGTTTATAAAAGAACCATTGTTATGAGCGTTTCACTTTTTGTGACGCTCCTATTTTCTAACATGCAAACTAACCCTAACGTGACAAAAGAGTTTCACTTCAAAAAGATGTAATAAGATGAAAATATTGATTTTTTACAAGAAAATGGATTTCGGGTCCTATCATTTGTGGATCATAAGAATTCCATTAAGTCTGCTCCTTCATCTCATTATCCACATGTTCTCCAGAACGAACTTACCCACACCTTTTAGCTACTGCATTTTTTTAGCGGGAAAGGTGACTATTTTCAGGAATACACCGAACGGCCCATGCTCTCCGTTAATGAGTGATTGTTACCAAAAACACCTCCGGGGATTAGCCGAAACAGACCGGTCCCCATATAAGAGGCCAACTAAGTTACCTACAGTCGCCCTACTCTAATATCGATTCCCTGGGTCGATGTTAACATCTTAGCCTTACTGCAGGAATCCATGTTATTCTTCCGTTTCCGTTCCTTCTTGACTAATGTATCAATCATAACCTTCACCCCACCCCTCATCCCTCATGCTAACATCTTAGCCTTTCTGTAGGAATCCATGTTATTCCTCCGTCTCCAATGTTCCTTCTTTCCCAATGCGTTAATCATAACCTTTACAACGCCCCTCATACCCTTTCCAAGGCAATGAAGGGTTCTGGCCCATAAAGATTCGAGGCCAAGTCCTGGCGTCTACCTCATTACTAAGCTTGGTTGCCAGTAACTCTATCGCAAGGTTTCTTCAGCTGATCCCGACTAATCAACTGGATCTTAACGAAAGCCGTTAAAATAGCTTAGCCTTTGGAGGGTAAGTTTGGATCTTCTACTGGTGCGTGTACCGCGGAGATAGCCAACTCGTTAGCATCTGCCACCTCTGCCACCATCGCAATGTAGTCTAAAAAAACGAAAACGTGGTCAGAACCCAAGAAATGACCATTTTTGGAGTGTTAGCTTTTCAGACATATTCCTAAATTCCCCTAGTATCTTTTCATTTCAAATGCAACCTTTGATCACAACGCATTTGTAGCTCATTGCTGTTAGTTTTCAAACATAAAAGAAGAAGAAGACTTCTGCCGAAATTTTGTCCACACTCATCAGCGTGTGTAAAATTTGGACAAAATGGGAAATTACTCGACTGTCAAATTTCTTAAAGTACAGACGCAGTGTGGACGAAAAATTTCGGTTTTGTGTAAAAACTTTCGACTAAACATATAGACCTAATATCATGTAGTACACTTTAGGGTAGGAATTCTCGCAAAACTGGTTGCTTTCAGCCAACCAGGTTGCCTTGTACGCAAAAATTCATAAATGTGTAGGAGATGTCGTTAATATATGTGGGGGAATACCAACCGTTTTACAAAAGTTTTACTCATGGCAGTCCAAGCGCTATGAAATGTCAAAATCACACGCCAGCCTCCAACCAGGCGACTGAGGATTTAGATGAAAGTTCCGGGGAACGACATGGGAGAATTACAGATCATGCGCATAAACCTGACACATTTATTCTGTTGACACAACACTTTTTGGACATGCGCTTAATTTATTGAAACGGTTTGGTTGCCTGGAGGTCTGTTCCCGTACTTCTACCGCTGCAGCTGGCTGTATTTTACTTATTTATGTGGTGGGGGTGAATTCACTTCAGTACGTGAACGACCAGCTGTAATTTTCTGAAAAAGCAGAAGATTTGTTTTGAGTGACAGCTGCGAAAAAAATCTTTTCCTATATATGGAAACTATACAATCACAGTTCTTCCTTGTAGGCTACTTCACTTCCTTAAACCGACGCTTAACTTTTAGGATATAAAACTTTATAAAAGTTGGATTCACAAAATTTCAATTTCACTCAATTGACGTTTGGACAGTTGTCACTTTGACAGAAAGCAGATTTAAGCATACTGCAGCTGGTCAAAGCTGCTGCAGAGTTCTTAAAGGCCATTCTACATCCAAAAGTTCGGCTTGGTCGTGGGCTTCACAGCTCAATTCAACGCTCATATTTCTAGATTGGAAAAGTTCAGCGTGATTTTTGACAGGAAACATATGATTGGAACGTCATTTAAAGTCACTTCATTTTGTGTTTGAAATTCGTTTATTTGTGAATGTATAGTAATAATATGGAATATCATATCAGTTTTTCTTCCATCTCAATTTCTACTTTGTTTTCACATGAAACACTTGTCAAAACAATTTTCAAGTGAAGGAATTGGTAACATTGATTTAGGTTGGCTCGCCTGCTTTTTCAGCGTCGGCTTTGAAATTTCTCAAAGCTGGAACTGACGACCACGCCGACGCCCACGACCAAGCCGGGATGTAGAGGAACAATTCATTTAACACGTAGTCAAAGCCCACGACCAAGCCGAACTTTTGGATGTAGAATGGCCTTAAATCTTCTGCAGGAGGGGAAGTTGTGACGTAGGCATAATCTTCTTGTAGAAGAACACTTTTCGCAGTTTTTTTTAAGCGCTTATAATCTCTGCAGGTACGGGAACAGACCTATTCAAAAAATTAGCCAGAATCCAGTTGCTTTTAATTGCCATTTTGGTTTCTGTCCAAGATATTAGACGGAAATGTACAAACACAACTTTGAAAATCAAATCTTGTGTAGTTTGTCTGAATATATTGGTTTGTTTATCGTAATAATAACTAATATTCCTAAATTAACATTTTAATTGTTAAATAAACAATTTTCATAATCTTTATTTCTCTTGATTGAGTAGTACCTTCAAAAAATCGATTTTCGGCTTTTTCGCTTTTTTAATTCTCTGATCTTTCCTGATTACAAAAATGTATGATATTAAGCAAAATTCACAATGGTTTTTTTAGAGCTTGCTCGCATGTTTCTTGGAAACCGTTCAAATCACAGAGTTCAGGAGACGGAATTGAATCAATTCGTTGAGCCGCACGACCACCATGCCATGGGTCCCGGGTTTGAGACCAGATCTCCCCGGGAGCTTTTATTAAGAAATTAAAATAATCCATTCCGTCTCTGGGCTAATGTCTAGCTCACAGCAATGCAAACAAGACATTCAAGTTTTCTCACTTCCTTTACCCTAATTCCCTTCCGGCCAAAACCATGCTAACGCATCAAAGGGTTGTCCCCTAGGATTTGGCCACATCGTATATAAGAAAACAAGTTCTTATTTGGCACAAAGTGTTTAAGTGTTTTCTTCAAATTGCCATAGGGGATTTTCAAAATTTTAACCCTGGCATATTAACTTTTTAAAGGCGTAAAAATGGCATAATTTTTTCCATAATTCTTTAAGATAAAGTAACTTTTTTCAGAAAATTAAAAAAAAAATTCTATGACAATTTATAGCTTTTAAAAAGACCTATACAATGAAGTTTGTTTTATTTTTTCATGTTGAAGGGTTCATGAGAAATCATGCGCGCAAGCTTTTTACTTTTACTATATACCAAAGAAAAAATCCTCAAGTACAAGGGTCATCATGAAAAAAATTAATTAAAAACTAATAAAAAACATGCAATTTTAGGTACTTTTAAAAACTCCATTTTCTAAGGCGAGCATAGAAACCCGTAAGCATACATTTTGTTGTGATTTTTTCCATTTTTTAGTGAAAATGTCTGCCATTTTGTTTTTTAAAATGTAACCAACAATTTAAAATCAGCGATCCTAAAAACCCCTGTTCCAATTTTTATTTCAATCAGACAACGTTTTTATTTTTTTGGCCACGTTTTCGGGTTTCTAGACCACTGTGCCGCATCTTAGGAAGTGCTAGTTATAATTTGGCCAAATGGCACTTTCTTTCAGTACTGCTACAGCATTTTTGGCCGACGCAAGTCCAGCTTTCATCATAGCCGCCGCAGAATCTTCGAAAGGCAATTTATCCAGAGCTAATTCTGTTGTGGGTACCATGGAGATAGCTAAACTGATAGGGTCTACCATCCCCTACACGTTCACTCCTACAGAAGTGCCCGAATTTCCTGGAATTATTTTGAATTTTCCCATTTCTGTTCCCACATTTTGGAGGAAAAATAATAGGACCACATAGGCAGAGATCTCCCGTCCCATCCTACTCAGCTATAGTACAACAGGAGATTGAGCTACTCCTGAGGAGACCCCATTCGCGACCTCTGGTTTCTGTATAGGGGGATTTTTTAAGAGGTTTACCCTCTTCTCTAGGGATTTTCATGTGGTCTAATTGCAGCCTCAATTGTGGTATCACAATGGTTGTTGCAAAAGTGCAAATAGCTGTTGAGGAAGTGCTTGGTGTTTTTTTTTAAAAATTTTCTTTCTCTTCTGTGATTGTAAATAACCCAAACTGATTTAAAGCTTTAACCTCAACAACCTTCAATAAATTACAGACTTTTCTTCTTCTTGTTTCTCGGGAGTTTGCATTTAAACACGTTACTTCGCTGTTCTGGTTTTTGGCAAATTTTTCCCCCACTATATGAGTATGTCTTTGCACGGAAGGTTTTTACCCGATGAATGAGGGATAAATTGATTTGCTCGCGTGCTCTATGACATTTTTATTTTGCGCGTAATCAATAATCAATACTTTGCCTTCTCGATCAAATCGAAAATGTCGAATTATTGAAAGAAAAATTAGAAAACAAATAAACGAGAATTCAAAGGAATAGATTAGACTAAAAATATTTTTATTGGACTCTTTAAATATATATGTACATATAAAAAATTCTTAGAAGTATACTCTTAATAGTAAAATAAGTCTTTTCACATAATATGCCTTAAAAATAAGACAATTTTAATATAAAAGTGTCAAGTTTTTTTAAAAAGCGTATTTACATTTGAAAAAAAGCGAGTAGCAATGCAGTGTTTATTTTGACGTTGAGAGTGATTTCTGTCTGTTATTCATTAGAAGGAGCATTCCCGCATTCATACCAATGCTGCCCCACTTCACGCATTCCGACATCTGAAATTAAATTGAGAAAAATTATATATCTAGAAGTAAAAACCTTGCGTTAATATTGACTGAAGGCAGATTGATTTTCAAACCAGATAACATTGTCTTGCAAATTTCGCAAGAATCTGAAAAATTAAGGGTTAACGCTTGGAGAATCGTAATTCTTAGGGTACTTAGGGTGTTGATTGTCGTCCTCTTGATTGCCTCAATATTTTAAATTTTAAAGGAATTTAATCCCACTTGCATCACCTTAACATAAAAAATGTGAGCAAAATTATTTAATATCTGAAATATATATATGAAAGTACGGACGAAAATTTAATAAACAAATTTATAATATTTGTTAAAACCCTGTGAAGGAAATACAAATAGAATTTATTGTTCATTCTGATCTTTGTAAAGATTAACTGCTCGTAATAAACATTTTGTATTAATATGCAAAATTCTGAAAAATGAATCATCAGAAATGGAAATGTTTATTTAAAGATGAAGCAGACATAATAGATATAGTTTCAATTAGATCTATATATCGATTGAGAAATTAAAACGAAATTTAAATTCAATTGCGCATTTGGCAATACATTGAATATTGAAAGGAAACTTTCACGTTATCGTTTTGATATTCTCCCCTTTTATCTATGATCTAAATTTGGCCTACGCTGATAGTGCATTTGATTAATTATATTAAACACGTTTGTTTTTATTTCGTCTTGCATTTCTTGTGTTATAGTTGATAAAGTAAATTTAATTGGTATCACTTACTTGACGCCTTCTGATATCTTGCTGTCTGCTGCCATATCTGCACCAATACGCAAAATGTTTTGAATTGTTCCAAAGATTTTGCTTTACTTTGCGAGCAAAGGACACCTGCAGTACAAAGACAAGTCCTGATTTATGCTTCCAATAATATATCATATTAGAGTTAAATCTTACCTGTGCTTTAATGTCCTTCTCGGAATGTGGTTGCTTTTCTTTATCTGCAAAATTATTGATGCGAATGGTCCATTCGTGTTTCCAAATCTCATTAAGAGTAATTTTGAACACCCTTAATCCATTCTCACGCGTCTTTACTGAAAATATTTCTATTGATTCGGCGCTGGGTTTCTTGTCTGCAAAATTTATAAATTAAATATATTTTTTAAAACTTAGATAATTACAGAATTTCTTATTATGTTCGTTCAAGAACGTGATGAAATGTATCTGCTGATCGCTTACATTTTATTTCTATTCTGTCTATCTGAAAAACCGGGAGGATTTATTATCGATTTTAAAATAAATTTATTGTGTTGATAAGAGTTTCTTGAAATTTCTAAATAAAGAAAGATCTGATAGTAGGTTGAAAAGGGTCGTTATCTAAAACACGTTTGAAAATGTGCACACAGTTTCACTACCTGAACGTTGTGTAATAAAATTATGATTTACCTTTTGTAAAGTAATTAAACATCTAGAAGTGTGATTTATAAGAAAACAAGGACTACTCTAATATGCATTATTTGTTAGTTACCAGCCATCTACTTTTAACTTTAGTTGGGCTCAATTATAAGTAAATCCGTAATTACTACAATTATCTATTGTTAATATATTACGTTGATTCATAATATTTTTGCATGCATTTTCATTCTATTTGACATTTTTCATGTTATTCCGTGATATTTTCTAAACTTTTAGTAAAGGATGATCAATGACATTTTAACACAAACTTTGTTGATGATTAAACATTTTGTTTTGTTTGTTTGCTAAAATATTTTTTATAAAATCAATTGTGTTTCGGAATTTGTGATGAATTTTCGTTTAGCTTGTAAAGATATAGTTTTTTTTTTTTTTTTTTTTTTTTTATATATGATGTTGCCAAAGCTCAGGGGATGCCCTATGATGCTAAAGCACAGCCTTGGCAGGAAAGGAATTAAGGATGAGGGAAATGGGTTAGGAGGTTGAGTGAAGGAGGTGTCGATGTACGCCCCGTTTGAAAGTTTCAGGCTCATAAGACGAGGGAAAAACAGAAGATGGTAAACTGTTCCACATTCGTGTTGTTCTGCTAAGAAAAGATTCCCGAAATTTGACGGTACGTCCAAATTTGACCCGGAGAGTAAAGGGGTGGGAGCGACTTGTAGATCTTGTATCGCGCGTTGTAATGAGTCTACAAGGAATGAGGCTAGCGATTTCGTTAGAACAATGGCCATGGAAATAGCGATAAAAGACTGAGAGACAACCGACATTCCGTCGATGCTCAAGAGAGTCAAGGCCCTCAGAGATTGAGGAATCGCCAATAAGTTTAACAGCCTTACGCTGAACTTTGTCTAACGCGGACAATGCGGTGTGTCCTGCCCCTGCCCAAATATGGGAATTATATTCAAGTCTAGGCCTAATGTGGGACTTGTAGATCAACGCTAAGTCGGGTGGGGTGAAATATTTCTTACATCTCTGTAGAAAACCCAAACATTTCATCGCACTTTTAGCGATTGCAAATATATGATCAGTCCAGCTAAGATTGCTGGATATCTCAATACCCAAGATCTTTAGGGAGGGTGAATTGGGTATATTCACTCCGTCGACTGAAATGGGTTGGGGGTGGACTGGGCGTTTTTTAAGGGACATTAAACAGCATTGAGTTTTGGATGCATTAAACGTAACACGATTTGCTCTGCCCCAAGCGAGGACCTTAGAAGTGTCGTTGTTTAATGATCTAAACATGCGTTCCCGATTGACTTCTGTAGCATTTCCACGTGAATTCATTACAGAATCAAATGAGTACGCGAAATCAAGGGTGCTGTCGTCGGCAAAACTATGAATAGGATTGAGAGTAAGGGATAAGAGATCATTGATGAAAAGAAGAAATAAAGTTGGTGAAAGAACTGAACCCTGAGGTACACCGGCATTTATTTCGTGGGATGCAGATGTAACGCCGTCAATAACTACACGGATTGAACGGCCTGACAAAAAGCTCTCTATCCATTTAACGAGGGTAGGATGCAGACCAAATGTTTGAAGTTTGGCTAAAAGGGCAGCATGCCAGACTCTATCAAAAGCCTTTGAAATATCAAGAGCGACGATTTCGGACTCACCGAAATTATGGAGACAATGATTCCAACGCTCCGTTAGAGCCGTTAGTAAGTCTCCGGTTGAGCGGCCAGCGCGGAAACCGTACTGGCAATCGTTGATAAGATGGTTATTTTCTAGATATGTCAACAACTGAGAGTTGATGAGTGATTCAAAAACTTTGGATATGATCGAGGTTAGTGCAATTGGTCTGTAGTTAGAGGGGTCGCATGCCTCTCCTTTTTTAAGTATCGGCTGGACATGAGCAAGTTTCCATACACTTGGAAATATTCCTGTTGAATATGACAGGTGAAAAAGTTTGCGCAGAGGTTTAGCCAAAGCAGAGGCGCAGCATTTTAAAACAAGGGGCGAGAAACCATCAGGCCCAGTAGCTTTGGACACGTCGAGTTTCGAAAGTACTCTAAAAACTTCCCGAGTGCGAAAGTGTAGCGGCTTTTGCCTACTAATGCACTGTGATAGAGATGGAAGTGGCTGCGATGATGGTGGCAAGTACGAGTTAGCAGCAAAATTAGCAGCAAACAGGTTGGCCTTGTCCAATGAGTCAGTAAAAACATTCCCATTATAAATGAGTGGTGGTGTTGACGAACAGGTGAAATTGTTCTTTACGGTTTTTACTAGAGACCAGAAGCCCTTACTACCCTTTTGAGTAGAAAATACCTTCCGTCTGATGCTCTGGTCGAAATTGAACTTAGCCCGGCTAATTGCTGAATTGCAAATATTCCGCGCATCTCTATAGATACGTCTCAATTCCTCTGAAGGGCACAATTTATATGCCTGGAAGGCTGCTTCCTTCTTTTTAATGGCTGCGAAACAGTCATTATTGAACCAATTGGTGTTAGTTGGTTTGATGTTTTTGAAGCTATGAGGAATAAAGCGATGCATTCCAAACCATAGGATGTTCAAGATATAATCGGTGCTTCTGTTAACGTCCTTCATAGAAAAGCAATCAGACCAGTCCAGCTCTCTGAGATATTTATTAAGTCCCGCCCAATCAGCATTTTTATAATGCCACACTAATCTTTTGGTGGAGTTTAGATTAGTGGTTGTCAGAGAGGAGATGGACAATTGGGCGGAGATTAGACAATGGTCCGAATTACCCAAGGGAGACGTCACCGAAACCGAGTATTTTTCTGGATGCGATGTTAGAAATAGATCTAAAAGGTGCGCGTTGTGCCCCGAAGTATCAGGAACACGAGTCGGACACTCAACCAGTTGCTGTAAATTAAAAGACTCACTAAATAACTCGACGTGTCTTCCAGACGGGCTTGTGGTAGAAGAATGCCTGAGCCACTGTGTGTTGTGGACGTTGAAATCTCCAGCAAGAACGATTTCAGAAGAGGGGGATAATTCCAAAATCTTATCGATATCGGAAGACAGTTTATCGAAGGAGCACACAGTGTCAGTGTCAGACATATTCGGGCTGCGGTATAAAAAGCAGAAGTGAATAATGTGCCGATAGAGTTTAAATCTAATCCAGACATAATTAAATTCTGGATTAGTAGAAGAGAATTGAGGGAGATGGGAGAATGGCACATCATTTCTAATATAAACCGCGATTCCCCTCTGAGGAGAGAAGAGCGGCACTAAGTGATAACCAGGGATGTGATACTGATTAATATCAGAATCGGAAACAACCTTGGTTTCGCTTAGTGCAAAAACTGCCGGATTTTCCGCGATCAAGTGGCAGTAAACCGAAAAATGGTTACTTTTTAAGCCACGAATGTTGCAAAAATTAAATAAAAATTTTTGCATAGTCCCGGTCTTAATTTGCCCAAAACAAAACAAACGAAAACGTACACAAACACAAAGACTGACGAACGGGATCCACAGATGCAAAGCAAAGCCTCCTCTGTGAAAACAAAGCCAGCAGCAGTGTTATGCCTGCTGTGCTGAACTTTGATCTCGACGAAGGCAGCTAAATGCTCAGCAGTGGAGACCCGTTAAACGCATTCAATGCAGCACGATTGTACTACATTGAATGTTGGATGGAAGAAAATAAAAAATAGATAGGAACGGACTCACCAGACTGTGCTTTCAAATAGAGCATAAAAGCCCTTCACTCCGGCAAGATGGCACTAGCACTTTGATTTGTTAAAATTCGAGTGAGTCAATCTTCAATATTTTATGAGTGGTATTAATATTATGGGAATTTTCCATTGAGATATCAGGACAGTATGATTTATTGCTTTTTCACTGTTGCAATATCAATTGGCAAGCCGGATGTGCCTTGATAACCAACAATCAATTAAAATTTTGATCCACAAGAGGGCGCCATACTTAAACAATTTATGAAGCACATTTTAAAATTAGTAATTTCTAACCATAGATGGTTTTACTTAGTTGTATAAATATGTCATCGGAACTATAGAAAATGGGAAATTTACGATTATGTACATTAGACATCAGAAGTGTTTGCTTGGCAGGAAAAGAGCAAAAAAAAAAAGATTGATAGAATGGCGGCAAATACATTAAAGAATCCCTCTTAAAAACCAAAATTATAAAGCGATATTGAAAACAATCAATAAAAGTGTGACTAATCTTTTACAGAACTCGTCGTAACCCTTCAGCGCCTAATAGGAAACATTCTTTAAGGTTTCTGGAAGAAACCACGTAGATGTGGCTATAATAAGACCGCTAACTAGAAAAATCAAGAACATTATTAATGGGAGAATTTTCATCAAGAACCAAACTCTCATCTAAAACTTGTTCGTGAGGTTGAGAGTTTGAAAAAGAGAGACATATGATATGGCAATATAAAAGGAATGTCGCCATTAAATCCGAATATTCAATAATAATATAATAATATACTGGGACTACTCGATTGAAAAAAGAGGGAATTGGTTAATTGGAAAGTTAAACACAAAATTCAAATAATGAAGGAAAAAGGATGGTTGTCAAAGTACAAGCTCAGGGAAAAACGTTTCATAAATTCTCTCTCTCTCTAGTTGCCCTTACCCCTTGTTTAGCATGGGACGGTGAGAAGAACTTCACCAGATTCGAGGCAACGATTGCCAATGGATCTACAATTTAAATTGGTTTCCGAACCACTGAAATTTTCTCTGCAACTCCCATGGCCTTTATATCGTGATCAGTTTTCAGCAGAAAACAACAATGGGTCGCCCCCGGTGAAATTGGAATCTGGAACTTTCGAGATGGTAGGCCAACACGGTAACACTAACTCCACCGACGACTTCATAAATTGGTAAATAACAATATTGAAAGACACAAGTGAGATGCATACTACATTGAAGAAGACAAAGGTTTGTTCCCTTTTTGACACTGAAAAGCACTCTATGTTCCGATGGGTCTTTTCCCGCACGAGGAAACGTTATGTCAGATACAGTTTCCCTCAAGCATTTTTTGGCACTGAAAATTGTCTCAGTGCTCTCAGTGCCATTTGTTTTTGAATTGTCAGTTTAATTCAATTCACAGCATACTCTAGATACATGCCCGAAAGCTGACATTAACAGTGATGGTGTAAACAAACCAAAACTTGCCACAGTAGACATAAGGAAAAGTTTGATGAATTGTACTTTTTGGTAGTATTTCTCGCAATTTATTTAAAGTCTTAAATTGGATTTTACTTGAGGTTAAGCTACAAATGTTCTGTTCATGTGTTTTAAAGGAAAAACGTTCTTGTGCTCGTTTTGTTGAAGTATTGAGCTTAAAATGCGCCAATGACATTAGCGTTACTCTTTGGTTTTGGTTACGACAGGGTTTAGTTTTATTTGTGCGTGCAAGGATTGGTTAATCTGTGGTACAACAAAAATGAAATAATGACGAAACGCTTGGTGGTTAAATGGCCGAACTGTCATGTTTTCCGGGCTTGTACCTAGAATAGGCTGTATTCAATTGTCAGTTGACATTTCTTATATTTGGCCCCAAAAAGCACTCGACGTTCCACTATATCAGCGCAGTGATACCCCCCCTATTCAACACTGAATTTTGCGCCCTAAAATTAAGGGAAGAGACCTAATGTTACAACCAGCAACCAGTAATTTTTAACATCGCTCTTTCTTTCCGATGAGAATTAAATTACTTAACAAAAGGAGGAAACGATACGAAACATGCGGATAATTATACCTCATTGAGAGAGTCAATAACAAAAGTTTAGGCAAACTAAAAGTTGATAATAATGTTATCACAGAGAAATAAGAAATTATGACTCACTTAAACAAGCATTTCATAAATATTATACCCACGCTTGTGAAGAGATTAGAAGAAAGGAGGGGCACTCTAATTAATTGAGACAATTAAAATTCAAACCAGGGTTATTTAAATATTTGTATGTTGAACAAGTAACGAAGAAATAGCAGAATGTTTACACAAAAGCGTGATATTGCCCTCACAACGAAAGTGCTAATATGTATATAATGACGTATATGAAAGTAACCGTAACTAAAGCAATAAAAGCTGTTTTACCTAAAATAGCCTTGCTCTTACCGGCATGTTTCATGGATTGATCAGCTTCTTAAGTTGAATTTATGTTAAGAATGAATTTATTTCTTTATTTATACTACTTTTTTCAAGGAAATTATTTTTCGGGTACCTTGTTCTATATATGATTGGTTATTTATTTAATGTAGTAAGAAAACCGTAGCGTATACCATAAAAACAGTCGAAAAAATATGGACGGGAAATTTGACTTTACATTAAATTTTAGCTTAAAATGATTAAGTTAAGAAACACAAGTGTCATAAAATCAATACTCACTGTAGGCGAAAAATATTTACACTTGAGCGGGTCAAAGCATTATTTCCCAACAGGATATTTCCTTTTGTACTCTAAACACTTTTTGAATTATTGGTCTAGCAGATGCAATTAAAGTGACTTCCAAGATGTTAAACAGGAGTGGTAAAAAATTCCGAAAGGAAAGATAATCCATTTTATTTCACTACACTAATATAATATTCCCAAAAATAACCATCTGTTTTGAAAACAGCTAGATATATTTTAAAATGCCCAAAGTCTAAAAGTCTTGTCCACGTCAATTTTGTATTTCATCTATTTTTTTGAGCCAGCGAACTATGAAAATTTGTTGAATTCACGTGTCCCTATTAAATTAAATTGACAAAACTTAATTCTTTCACCAGAAAAAAATGTGAATTCTTGGTTAAGTGAATCATTAATAGTTTACAAAAGTTCGCTAAAAAATGCGTTCATCTAAAGCTTACTCGCGCCACAAAAACAAGTTTAGTTACTCGCCAAAATTTAAAGATTTACATCAAACTTCACAAGTTGCTCGGATCATTTTGGCGACTTGACCGTGACCACTTTTTCATGTTTTACATAGATTTACTAGTACTTATCATTTGGGCTAAGTTTGGTCAAATATTTAGTTAGTACTACAGTAAGGTAATTTCGCAGCGATAAATTTAAGATGAGAGCTTTGGTGTAATGATAAAGAAGCAGACACGAAATATCTCAAGAGCAATAATTATTATAACTAACAGTTGGTTTTACCACCTCCGGCTGAGAATTATTCAAATTCCTTTACGCATAGTTGGAAGTCTTTTAATAGCAGGGTAGATTCAATTGATAAATTGCTAGCTTTCATGCAGATAACACATTCTTTAGTTCTAGGCGTATATCTAGTTAAGACTAAATTTATTTAAATATTAATTAGTAATGCTATACTTGCTCCTAAATTAGTTCTTAAAGAGGGAATTGAGGAGCAATTTAGATTAAGGAAGTGTTTTAAACGACTACACTTAAATATGCATAAAAAATTACTGAAAATGAAATGAAAAAGTTATAAATATTTCAATTTATGCCAATTTAGTCTTGCATAAAGTTGCTCAATTCGCTATACATAGTCAGAAATGTAAGTAAAAGTCTTACCTTTGGCTGTTTTGCATATGACAACTCCGAACCAGTTATCGTTCTCTTGTTCTCCACGCACCTCTACGATAAATCCGCATTCTACGACAGCACAAAATATTCTCTGCTCCTCCGGTACAAACCATTTCGATTCCCGTAATTTCTGCACAGCGACTGTACTCCCAAAAGTGGTTTTGCTGTTTTGGATCGGCCACCATTTCAGTGCACTTACAAAGCTATTGGAGCGATTCATATTTTGTTGTTGGAATTTTAAATTAAAACGAAAAAAATTACTTGGGCCCCCACTAGTGGGTTAAGCAACTGCGGAATGTGTGGAAGAGATAGTGAATAATGTACACTTGAACGAATCTGGCGTTGCTAAATTCTTATCCACTTAGAGATTCCTCACTTTCTAACACTGACAATATAGCTCCTGGACTGGAGGTCGTTAACATTTATTTTTTCAGCTTGAAAACTAAAATCTTCAAATTATAGTATCTCCTCTTTTGGTCTTGTTAAAGTTTTTGCAACAATTAACTTTCACAACTCGTCAAAAGCTTTGATTTCTTCTTCACACTAAATTCAAGATCCACCTCGATTGAACACATCAAACACCTCTGAGCAAATGGCAGCAGCGTAAACATTACAGTATTTTTAAGCCGGCTCTCTGTTCTTGTAGTCGATATCGACCAATACTGAGCCAAACACAAGCGATATCTAAGTGGTTTTGATACGTGTAAACGTGAGCCAAGGACAGTCTTGCTTTCTGGTCGGATTAGTCTAACTTTTACGCTAGCTTGCTCTGTACTATGCAATCAATTGAGTTTGCGCCTCACTCTTTAAGCGAGTTTCTGTGATTATTTTCTTTGAGACTTGAGCCGAGCTTTAAGAGATAAATTTGTACATTGTAACCTACATATATGAATATATATTATATAGCTTTTCTTATTTACTATTGCGTGCCTCCTTTACCTTGTATCTAAAGTGTCGGTCTAGGTCTAAAAATATACCGCAAGCTTTTGCGACGTTTTTATATTGCAATTTTATTGTTTGACAACTTGTTATCGCTTTCTTGTTGCAATGATTTATTTACATTATGTAAAGGCGCCGTAATTGTTGTATGAAAATGAAAATTGTCAGCTCTTTTTAGTAATACACAAACGGTTGAAAATTATGCATAGGCGACGACTTCTTAATAGATTAAGTGACCCCGACTTGCTCCTAAGATTTAGACACAGTTTCGTGTAGTAATTAGAGTTTTAAAAAATGTAATTAATTTGACCTACAGAACAACAAATTTAATAGAGTTCGGGGAGTCTATTTATTTTGTTGAGGTAGTCCCAGAACGGGTTTATCTTCAAGGTAGTTTGTGAAAAAACTTTGTTTTGCTTTTATGCTTCTAAAAAAAGTATTCTCATTGTCACAAGTGTATATGTCGACTTTGTTTTGTAAAAAAAAAAATTTCTATACCTCGTATTTCGTAAATTAGCCTAAAGTTGGTATAATTTTACCTAGGTGTCGATCGAAGTCTAATATTTGTTTTAACTTTAAAGTCTTTACTATTGGTCTCGAGGCCACGTTATGTTGAGTTCGACGTTTATATAGCAATTAAATTTTGGTTCTTATGCGAATTGGTTTCCAAAGGGGGAAAGGACAACGAAGGTTTCAGGGCGAACTTCTTAAAATATGGAAAGGAGTTTTAACCCCTTTCATCATTTGAGCTACATGATCGAAAATTTTAAAAAATAATAATAAGAAAAAATTCATTTAATAGTTTGTCTTAGTTGTAGAAAGATAATGAAAAAGGAATTCCTTAAAACCGCCGATGAGCACGTACAATCGTATGTATAATTGAGTCCGCGAGAACCAGAATGACCTAACTAGCAAAATATCAAAATTGATTCTTTTGCGGGATGAGATTCGTAAAATAAAATTTGTTGATATCAGAGTGGCCTTAAATTGTTTACTTTCTTTATTTGTTTCGAATTTTTTTGTAATTCAATTTAATGTAAGTGGCACAGTAGCCTACGGATAGTAGGCCAGATAGGATACTCTGGTTCTCGTCGCCTCAATTGTAACTAGGTATTAAGTAATTCAAATTCAAACAAGTCCGCAATATATGAGTTCTTTAAATAAATATTAAGGTTTATTTTATAATTGATGAGTTTTTGCAAAAAAAAATTATATCTACAAATCAAATAAGGATTTAATGTACAATCTAGCAGGATCTTTATTAAGAATTGTGGCCAAATAGACTCAGCCCAAAAATAAACTTCGTATAATTGCTAAAAGCAACGTTTAACCGAATTCAAATGCAGGAAAATCAAATTATGATTGGTAGTGTAGAATGAGAAATGTTTACCAGCCTTGCTCGCAACTGTCGCACATAAGTTTTAAAAATGAATTATTTTTTTAATGAGTCTTCAAATATTGCGATTTTTCGAAAATGTCGCATTTTTAATCTGAAATATCTCAGAAGGGACACAATTAAAAAATTTAAAATTTTCAGGAAACATTCCTTCTTTATATTGTAATAAGTATTTAAAATTTCATCACTGAGACTTTATTAGTTTTTTAGTTATAAATTTTTAAATATAGCAAATTTTAATTTTTAATTTTTTTATAATTAAAAAAATAATAAAGTCTCAGTGATGAAATTTCAAATACTTATTACAATATAAAGAAGGAATGTTTCCTGATTTTGGATTTTTTAATTGTTTAATATTTGAAGACTCATTAAACAAAACGGATGTAACTGTAACGCCTGAAACTTTTAAGAGAAGTAGTATACATACTATAAAGACATTATTGAGTAAAAAAATGTAAGGTGAGTCTTAGTTCTATCCTTAACATTTTTAATTTTAAAAGAGCAGGTTTTTAGTTTGAAAACGTTAATATTTACCGATTTTTTGTCGTATTTACCGTTAAGTTGGCCCAAATATATACCAAACAGAAAATATTGTACATTTTATGCTCTTTAACATGGTTTTTGTTTGAACTGAATATCTTTAAAAACCAAGAAGTTACAGCGTTTAACACAAACCTCTGTAAAATGCAAAATAGGCTGAAGCGCCAATACAAAATGACCGCTCCATAAAAAGCTAAACATCTAAAAAAATTTATGACTACCTCTTTTCAACTCTCTAAGTATAGTACAAATGACGGGCTGAGAGTAAAAGTGACTTGTTTATAAGGTTCGGGCAAAAGTGGCTTAGAAAATGTTCCGCGCAAAAACGAATCGCGTGAGATTCCGGGCAAAAACGAATCGTAGAAAATTTCCGGACAAAAACGACGTAACTACTTAACTGCATTAACTTTGCATTACTTTTTGTAGTTAAATCGTTTTTGCCCGGAAGTTTTCTATGATTCGTTTTTGCCCGGAATCTCACGCGATTCGTTTTTGCGCGGAACATTTTCTAAGCCACTTTTGCCGAACCTCTAAATAGGTCACTTTTACTCTCAGCCCGTCAAATATAGGTAAAAAAAAATATAAATAAATTTTGTCAGCGACCATCATTGGTCGATTTGATATGGAAGGTGAATCAAATGAGATACATTGATTTGTTTACAAAAATTAGGTGCGACAGTTATTATTTTATACCCTATGTACAACAAACGTGTAGATAACCAAAAATGAGGAAGGCATGTCTTGTTAATGAATTCACAACAACTAATGGACTCGTCAAATTTGAGACCAGAGCCAGCGTTTGATACATACGAAGATTTAATTGCCCTTTAACCCTTTCGACAGCTAGGTTTGCACAGGCAATAAAATTTTTTACGAGGAAATAGGTCTATTTGAATATAGTTGAACACCATCTGCGTTAATTTTACAATCCCGAGCCACCTGAGAAAGGTTATTTACATTAATATTACGTAGCAGCGGACCCAGAATAAAATCCTGAAAAAATCACGATGCAAAAGCAACATTCCCTGCAGCAAACTTTCAACCTTGCGATCTATTTAACAAAAATACGGAAGCTGTAGAATACATGACGCTCTCACCAACGCCCTTGACCCTAAACATTACACATCCTGATTCTACATTGCTCGCTTTTTCTTCCTGTTTACGTTTTCTATAATTTTTCTGGAATTTATTATTTTATTATTATTTATTCATACATATATTTGAACACATTATTATTTTTATGAAAAATTCTTAAATATTGTAATTTTATTTCTAATCAATTAAAACAGCTGAAGCTTGATCTAGACTAAATTAAAGTACACCGCTGGGCATATTTTCGTAACTCAACTATGCGCTGCGATTATAGTAGAAGAATCCTAAAATTTTTTTTTTAATCTCATGAGGTCCCACTACTTCAGATTTAATAGAATAAAATGTCCTGGCTACCTCGTTCACAAGAAAATCCGGATTCATCAGCTGATACGACAGTAGCCTACGAAGGAGAAAAATGCGCAGTGTCACATACTAAAGTGTCCTCTCCAAAACTACCAGAATTTTTAAGATTTCTCAAAAGTTTTCGTAAAGACAAATTTGGATCGAATTCAGAATAAAAGCACATCTTATTCTTCATATTTTTGTAACAATCGAGGCTTTAAGGCATTTATACCTACCTGGTTCGATTCTTCCGAATGTACTTCACTCACAGCCTACTCTAGATACAAGCCCAGAAGATGACATTAACAGCTGAGCATTGGTGGTGTAAACTAACCAAAAATTGCCACAGTAGGCATAAGGAAAAGTTTGGGGAATTGTACTTCTGTAATTACTTTTTAAAGTCTTAAATTGGATTTTACTAGAGGTTAACCTACAAATGTTCTGAACATGTGAAGACGATAAAAAGTGCCTCACTTATACAATTTTCATGTGTTTTAAAGGGAAAACTCTCTCGTGCTCGTTTTGTTGAAGCATTGAGCTTAAAATAACATTAGCGTTTCTCTTTGGTTTTGGTTACGAGAGTGTGCAATTTTATTTATGCGGGCAAGGATTGGTTCATCAACAGAATTTTGACAGGAGTAAATGATTCTCTCAAATAATTTTGATAGGAGTAAATGACTGCATACTACCTGTACTCTTTATTTGCATGCATATTCTTATGACTTTAAAAGCTGGATATATTTTACTGTGGTGCCAGAGTTACTTTTTGAAGACTAGCTTTGTAATTTAGGGAGCCGGTTATCTAGTAGTAAGTAATAAGTGTAGGTCTTCATTAGTAATGACCTCCAGCCAATGGATGTTAAGCCTGCGCCGGAGACATCGGTTCACAAAAGCCTTTAGCTTAGAGGTAATTTGACAGGTCAGAAGAGATTTTACGTTCGATTCAAAAATTCGAAGTTTTGTGCGTCTGTATATGTCATATCTCAGCAAGAGCATTAATTACTACGAAGTACTTACGGTATATAGATATTTACGTCAATAGTAATTTAATTGATATAAAGTAATTAATTTCTATCTACAATTTGCAGAAAGTGTTAATGAAAGGATTTGTATGCTTATAGAATCTTTCTTTTAATTTCGGACACCACAGAAGTCAGGAAAATACTTATTGCTGTATAAAATTTACGAATTTAAAATACAACTGCCAGCAATTTGAAAATTTGACAAAATTAATTGATTTGCGTATTTGCTTCTGACATGTACCTAGGCGCAGATTATTATTTAGAAAATAAGTTCCAACGTGGTTGTTATAAATTTTCAACGGGAAAGATTTACATAAGCAAACGAATTGAAACAAGCTGGCATAAAGTATGGAAAAACATATTCCAGAAAACCAAGACTAATGGCTCTTATTTTTTTTCCGATTAATTTTCTAATTCCATTCACCTGATTATTCCTTGAATGATTCCTTCTACATTCACATAGTGTCAAATTCCTCTCAATATTCAAATTTAGTTTATTTTAATATTTTTGATATACTACACACCGCTCTAACGACAATATTGAAAACAGATTTTTACAAACCATAAATAATTTGGTAATCAGAATTCCAATACACCTCCATTTTTTGAATAGTCTAACAGGTATTAATCTAGGTAAGCACAATTAATTTAAAAGCACGTGTTTCATTATTTATTATAGTTAATTCCATCGAACAATGAATTTTAATGTTATTGTTTTTTAATTGCCATACTAGCCTGTAGCCTTAATAATTTCTAATTGTTCCGTCACGATGCAGTATGTAAGTATCGTACTGCAAATGCTCTTAATGCTTATAATCACTTTTAAAACAACACGAAATTAACAGACTTAGATAATAAGACCACGAGAAAAGCTATAATTTAATCTATTTATAGCAAATATGGCTTTAAAAACGCGGTAGTGTGCTCATAATCACATTGCCGGAATATAGAACGTAAATAGAATTTCAGCGACTTGCCACTTGCACTTTCAGTTGAGTTAAAATTTGGCGACGTGATATTACGCACGTGAGCTCCCTATTCTCAAAACAAGCATTCTTGTCTGATTCATTTCAACGAGAGCTTTCAGTACTCTACGGCGCACACCCACTTTTCCGAACTAAACATGCCGGTGCCATATCTTTAATTTATGGATTTTATTTATATTTTCTTACGTTGATTTGTTGAAGAGCATGAAGCGGATAAGAATGAGAAATAATAATTTTTAATAATGATTTCCTTATCTTTACTTCAGTAGTCGCCAATCTTATTAAATTGCGCAGAAAGTTTCACTGAAAGGTAAAGTTGTAAATATTAACTCTATTTACAATTTTCAATATTGCGATTTACTTCAAATCCATACATGATTGATTTATTATTAGTTTGTCGTTACGAAAATACGATAATGAAATCATGTACCGTCGTAAGATTTATGTAGCACAAAGTAAATAAATTATTGTAAAGTCGAGGTAGTAAATGCAGGAAACCTGTTCATATGAGTATGTGTAGACGCTGGGAAAAGCTTTGTTAGCTTTTAAGTTTCGCCTTTCCCTTAGGGAAAGCGTAGCGTCATATCCTTTACGTTTACCATTCATTTCCTGCCTAGCCTATGCCATAGAATCATAGAACAGCCTCTGAATTTTGGCATCATCGTAGGAAAAAGTACCGCTGTTGATAATTCTTTATTTGTCGTCGTCTAGTCCGTCCGGGATTTTTTTTTAAATAGACGTAAATATGAAATAGTATTATAAATAGAGTACTAATCTGATGCGCATTTGCCTTCTTTCCTTTTCGTATTGTTTCTTGCTGGTTGCTCTTGACTATATATTCAAAACCGGAGCGAAGGCAACATGCAAACCAGAGGAAACTAAGGGAAAACTAATCTAAAAGTCCACTTAACCGGGGTTTTCGCCATGTTTTTGTGTTTAGATTTTAAATATATTCCCTATTTACAAATTGTTAGAATTAAATTTAAATTATTTTATTTGTTGATAAATAACTTTCGCATTAGAAAAAACTCTCACTTTGTACTCAGGTGTAATAATAAATTAGCAGAAGATGAACTGTCGCATATATGTATTTAAGTCCACTTATATCGTTTTCCATCCGACATCATGTTCATGAGGCTTACAAAAAACTGTAGCCACTCTGGATCTTAAATAAACGTTTACTCCCGCCCCCTCCCCCCTACAACTATAAACAATGAGTGATGATTTTTGATCTTCATTACAAGATGAAATTCTTTCTCAATTTGTTCGAAGCCTGATCCAGTTTAGAGCCATCGCAATTCGCTATCTTACACAGATGTCTCTCTCTTTTTAGACAGGAAACTTGCATGTTTTTTGATAGGTCATTTTCCATGTAAGGCAACCGTACATTAGATCTACTGTTATTTATTTTATTATTAGAATTAACCCTTCTAACTCAGAAGGCGCACTTCACAGGCAGAAGCCAGGAATCAATTGACCTGACCAGCAGAATATAACAAAATATTGAGGTGAATGAGGCTCCCACACCAACATGCAAAAAAAACGTTAGTAACCCAAAAACCAAAATACTTTTCTAATCGCCTGCCTTTCGCTTATGATATTGCATGCATGGGAATCTCATACAAGCTTAAAATTGCCACGATTTCTCCTTTAGTTACTTCCTCGTAGAAATTGATATATCGTCGCTTAAGTTCTAACACCACGTAAGTCATTTTTGGCTGTTTTGGTATTTTGATGCCATTCACTAGAGAATCGAAATACTCGTTGTTCCGGTCAATCAGAAACAAGAAATGTCCAATAGAAACTCGTAAGAGGAGTAGAAAGTAACACTAACAGCAATGGTATCAGTGCAAAATTATGCAGCCTCTTCGCTCTCCTGTAAAGTTGCTAATTTTGACTTACGTGGTGTGACGATGTACCTGAATAATTTTAATAAAACTATTAATGATATTCAGCAATTAAATTACGAAAAATATGACATAACATACAGGGTTTACTCTGTAATTTTACATGAATTTTATTTCAAAATATTTTTTACAGTATATGGGAAGAAAATTAATTGAAGATTTTCTTAGCGAGGATGATATAATAGCAGTCTATTTCTCAACAAGAACGACATCTGAACTATGTCGGTGCCCTTGTATTATTTACAAGTTCAAGTTTATTCCTAAAGAAAAACTTAAAAATGTTTTATATTAGGATTTGCGAATTTACGAAGATATAATTTATATTCTGTTGATAGCTAGCTCGCTTCCTATGTTTTCTTCTTTTGTTGATTATAAATAGACGAGTATTTCTATTCATGTTTTGACCTAACTCAAGGTTGCATCGCTCTGACCTAATAAATGTGCACGAATTTGTGCGCATAACAACTCATAATATAAAATTCAAATTAATCGAAATCCATCGAGATATTTTTTTCATTTAATTGCATGAATTTTATAATTTATCTATTTAGAAGGGGAAATTGAAGTAAATTAATAATATTTTTACAACAAAACCTATAAGAAAATTTATTAATTATAATAAAAGTAATAAACCGCTGGAGGCGTGAAACTGGTACTAGTTTTTCGTTAACGTTTTATATTTACAAAAAGCCGTGAGCTCTGCTTCGCCATCCCAGCAAAAGTCCACGTAATACATTTCTGGGCCACTCTGTACGTGACTACATTTGATATCACTTTTGATGACTTGATTAATTTTGGTCATCATTCGGTAAGATTTACTCTTTAGCGATAATTAATTTTGAAGTATTAGATATTTTACATATGATGTGAATAAGTACATATCGCGTCAGTACAACTACATATATGTGAGTTTTTTAAGAGTTATCTGAGTATTTTTAAAATATATTATTATTGTATAGGTCACATGCTACAGAAAAAAAATTTGCAAAATATTTGGACTTAAGCCAAATTTTTGTTGTAAATCGAGGAAATTATTTTTGTCGTTGAAGTGTCCGAAAGGCTGTGATGGCGCCAAAGAATTTTTTTTTTTACAAAAAGCCTAGGTAAATAAATAATTAAAGTTTTTTGTTTTTATTGTCTAAAAATAAATTGTTTTTGCATGTAAAGTTAAATAATTTGAGTCATCAAGGTTGATACAGGAAAATTCGAGACTTGAACATTTTCGCAAAGTTTTCTCTTCTGCATTTAAATAATAAACAGGATGCCACTTAAATATTTAGCAATTATTATGAAAATTTTGCATTGCAAATAGATGTAAATTTTAAATCAACTTGTATGTGCTCTTTTCTCCACTAGATATAGTTTATCGTTTATTAAAAAAATTAATGAATGTAACATGCGTACAAGGACACGACTTCCCACAAAGAGAAGGATAGATGATGTATAAAAATGAGTTTAGTCGGCACTTGGTCCGTGTTGGCCTTTATGAGGCTATCATGAGGGTCCAATTTCGAACCCCATTGGTGGCGAGTCATAGCTATTGTCTGCTGATAACAAATTAATCTAAAAAAGGCCATTGGTTATTGTAGAGTATGTAGGTGGTTCGGAATCCACGTTAAATTAAAGGCGTTACGGGGACTAACAAAAAGAAGATTCCTAAATATAAAAGATTAATCGAGTACTTAGACCAGATGGTCTTACAAATAGAAGGGCCCGTTCAAGTATTACGTAACGCAGTTTTTGAAGATTTCTGCCCCCCCCCCCCCTCTTGTAACGCGTCATAACGTTTCGCGTTACCCCCCACCACTAAACGTTATGTAACACTCAGATGATTATTTTTACCCGAAAATGTCAATTATGTTGCGCGAAATACCGGAATAAGAAGCAATGGAAATTAAACGGTAACGACAATTGGATTACGGATTTGGTTTTCGACTTTGGATACGGATTACGAATTTGAATTTAACATAATGGATAACAATTCCTTCAAAAATGAAGAATATGTGGACATGCTGCTCATTTATGGTGAGGCTGGAAGGAGTATTTCTTTAGCCCGACAATTGTATCGAGAAAGATACCCCGGCAGACACGTTCCACATAGCTCAACATTTAGGGCTATCCGCTGAAGGTTAGCAGAAACTGGGTCTTTTCGTGTCCGTTCTTATGACAGAGGCAGGCGGCAATACCTGGGGGAGGGGAAGACCGTGTATTAGGGTTAGGTGCTGACAATCCCCGCATAAGCACAAGAAAAATTGCCGTTAGGATTGGTGTATCAAACAGCACAGTTCATAATGTTTTGCGAAGACACCAGTATCACCCATACCATTTCCAACCGGTGCAGGGGCTTGAGCAAAGAGATTATACAAGTAGAAATCTCTTTTGTGAATGGTTGCTAAATCGCCAAGAAAGTGATAGAGAATTTATCTCAAAAATTCTTTTCACAGACGAAGTAACATTTACAAATGATAGGGTTGTCAACTTCCATAATCTCCATTTTGGGACCAGTTCAGTTACGAATTAGGCGAGCATATTCCACTAGCCTTGCGAAGAAATATGAGGTTAATTCACGATAGCGCTACTGCCCATTTCTCGGTTCAGGTGCGACAGTATCTAAACGAAGCTTATGGAACTAGATGAATTGGTCGCGGCCGACCCTGTGTTTAGCCAGCAAGATCTCCTGATCTGAATCCATTAGACTTTTATCTATGGGGTCATTTAAAAGACCTTATCTATGGTTTAGAAATAAGATCAGTAGATCAATTGTGGCAAAAAATCTGTACAGCTTGCGACCAAATCAGAAATAAACCTAGACTTGGAGATGTCATCAAAAGGTCTCTTATTTCGAGAGCTTAAATGTATGTTCTGCAGGACCCGCCACGTAGAACACTCAATTTAAAAATAGTATTTCTCGAGCAGCATAAAAATGTCAATAACTTTTGAATGGCTTTTTTGTTGTAAAGAGCTTCCTGAGAGCCTCTTAAGGATAAAAAAAGTTATATCCTTGGTGTAAAAATTTTACAGGATTAAGGATAACATACCAAAAATATGTGTAAAATTTTCCCAATATTCATGTTTGAGGTCCAATAACTCGAAAATTTAAGTGGATTATGGCAACTTGGGTACCATTAAAAAGGATAAAGTGTCCTCTTTCAAAAATGCTTTCAATGTTGGTCTTGCGATGTCCTTGAAACGACTTACAAGCATTTAAGTGAGCACACCTTTGAAGGAACCGATTTTGATGGGAAAGGGTTCACTTTGTGGGGGGTATAGACGAAAATTTTGATCAGGACACTTCAAAGAATCCATTGGTATAACGTTTCCTACACATTTTCCGAACACCCTGTATATCAAGATAAATAGAGTGCTTAGGCCAGATGGTCTTACATCCTAAATAAAAGTAATATATAAATGTAAATATAATAAATTTGAAACAAATAAAATTAATATTACTTATTCAAATTGATTTCAATTTTATTTCCAGATTGTTGCTCGCAGACATGATTTAAAGTTAATTGTCACATCGGCCACTATGGATTCGACTAAATTTGCAACATTCTTTGGTAACGTTCCAACGTTTACCATTCCTGGACGAACATTTCCAGTTGAGACTTTTTTCAGTAAAAATACTTGCGAAGATTACGTTGAATCAGCTGTAAAACAAGCTCTACAAATTCACCTACAACCTGCTGATGGTGACATATTAATTTTTATGCCTGGTCAGGAGGATATCGAGGTGACATGTGAAGTCATTGCTGAACGATTATCGGAAATTGATAACTCACCTAAGCTGTCAATTTTACCAATTTACTCGCAACTGCCATCAGACTTACAGGCAAAAATATTTCAAAAGTCCCAAGATGGCATACGAAAATGTGTTGTAGCTACAAATATTGCAGAGACATCTCTAACAGTTGACGGAATTATATTTGTTATCGATTCGGGTTATTGCAAATTAAAAGTATATAATCCACGAATTGGTATGGATGCTTTGCAAATTTATCCAATATCACAAGCAAATGGAAATCAGAGAGCTGGTCGTGCAGGAAGAACTGGTCCCGGACAAGCGTTCAGGTTATATACCGAAAGACAGTACAAAGATGAACTGTTGCCCTTAACAGTGCCCGAGATACAAAGAACAAATCTCGCCAATACAGTTCTACTATTAAAGTCACTTGGAGTTGTAGATTTGCTTCAGTTTCATTTTATGGACCCTCCTCCTCAAGACAATATTTTAAACTCTCTTTATCAATTGTGGATTTTGGGAGCTCTAGATCATACAGGGGCTTTAACACCTCTTGGTAGACAAATGGCAGAATTTCCGCTTGATCCTCCACAATGTCAAATGCTTATTGTATCCTGTCAAATGTCATGCAGCTCAGAAGTTCTAATTATAGGTATATTTTGCTTCCTTCAAGTAATGTGTATAATTTATACAGTATAATTTTGTTTCAGTTTCAATGCTTTCGGTTCCGTCGATATTTTATCGACCAAAGGGTCGAGAAGAGGAAGCTGATGGAGTTCGCGAAAAGTTTCAAGTACCTGAATCTGATCACTTAACCTACTTGAACGTTTACCTTCAATGGAAGCAAAATAATTATTCATCGAACTGGTGCAATGAACATTTTATTCATATAAAAGCTATGCGAAAAGTGCGTGAGGTACGTCAACAATTGAAGGACATTTTAGTTCAGCAAAAGTTACCTGTTAAATCGTGTGGATCAGATTGGGATATTGTTCGAAAATGTATATGCTCAGGTAAGACGGATAATTGTTTACTAATTTTTGTAAGTGACATATATGATTATACGCAGCGTTAAAAACTTTGTACTTTGTTCCTAGCATTGGTACTGCAATTTTTGTAATGAAATTGCTAGCCTGATACCTTGTAGAGACCTCATAACGCATATTAGAAGAGTTTCAAGTCGCTCCCACCCCTATTCTCTCCAGATCAAATTTAGCCGTCCATCAAATATCAGGAATCTTTTCTAAGCAGAACAACACGAATGTAAAACAGTTTACCATATTCTGTTTTTCGCTCGTCTTATGAGCCCGAAACGTTAAAGTGAGACATTCATCGGCATCTCCTTCACGCTGTGCTTTAGCATCACAGGGCATCCCCTGAACTTTGGCATTATGATATAAACAATATTTTCTTGTGTAGGCTCCTACCTTGTCTAAACAAATTCAGAAATATTCAAATTTTATAAAACCAAATACATCGGCGTAAAAATCTGGACCCATGGTTGTTTTCTGCTGACAACATATTAAAAAAGAACACGGAAGTTGCAGAGAAAATGTCTGTGGTTCGGAATCCACTTTAAATTGTAGATCCACTTGCATCGGGTGAAGTTGTTTTCCCGCCTCATATTACAGGAACTAGAGAGAGAGAAATACATGCTAATTTTTCGGAATATAGTTCAGATTATCCGTTTAAGGCTTAACACACAATGCAGCGCTGGTAATAGTTGCTGGCCTGCGGTAATCAATTCCATCTACTATATATTTTATTTATGTCTAGAAATATATACCTCTTTATCATTACTTGTGCGTCCACGTGGACGATGCCTTTACTTAAACTTCCTAGAAAAGACTCAGTTCCCAACCTAAGAAAGTATTTGACAGTAACAATTCAGAAGAAAAATTTCCACAAATTGTTGAAAAAGTTCTGATTAACATGTGTACACCTTATGAATAACCCAAAATCAAATGCACGTTAAGTTAAAATGCTAATACTAAAAACAATAAGAATAAAGCCATACATTTTATCTTTCAGCTTACTTCTACCAAGCAGCTAGACTTAAAGGCATAGGGGAGTATGTAAACTTACGTACCGGAATGCCATGTCATTTGCATCCCACTTCAGCTCTTTATGGCCTCGGTACAACGCCCGATTATGTCGTTTATCATGAATTAGTTATGACAGCTAAGGAATATATGCAATGTGCTACAGCAGTCGATGGATATTGGTTGGCAGAATTGGGACCAATGTTCTTTTCTGTAAAAGAAACGGGTAGAAGTGGTCGCGAAAAAAAGAAGCAAGCTGCTGAGCATCTAAAGGAAATGGAACAACAAATGCAGAAAGCACAAGAGCAAATGGAAGAGGAAAAAATGCAAGCAGCTCAAAGAGAAGAAGCTTTAATGCCAAAGCAAGAAATTTTGACTCCTGGAGCTACTCCAAGACGCACGCCTGCTAGAATAGGCTTATAATTAATTGACATGTATTTCAATGTTTACGGTAAGAAGTTAATAAAAGTGTTTGATGCTTTTCTTTCTCGAGTGTTAGTTTTTGTAGAGACGATGAACTACAAGTATGCTAGTTCGAGCTTCACGAGAAACTGATGTAAACTTTTTTGGAATTGTTTTAAAGTAGACAATTGCAGAAAGTGATTATTGCAAGCCTGTGACAAATGTAAGCTGAATTTATACTTTTCAGCTCTTGGTATATAAATTCATGAGCGATTAAAGTCGCACTTCGGTAGATTTACAACAGACATTTGGCTTGCCTTTTTTGTAGCCATTTCTGAGCATTCGTAAATATGTTATATATCTAACGTAAAGTAGATATAAGATTCTTAATTTAAATACATTTAGATTCCCGTTTTAATATCATCTAGACTCTACTTTCTTGGCTTCCTAGGTAACTTACCAAAATCTGCTAATGACTATTTATTTAACTTAATCGCTACAATTCTGATAGGTCGATTTTAAGATTTTGCGTAAACGAGTATAATCGATTTAGAAGTGATTATGTCAAATTGCGTTTTATTTAAGAAACTTATTTACACACCCGTGGATTATCTGGAAATATTTTCGGTGCAAAACCTATTTCTCGAAAATTAGTGGATTTGTAAAGCTTAAAGCTTAAAGTTTTGTCTTGGGAATCTGTGAAAGTATTAGCGAATTATTTTATTTTGAGCTTATCGTATTTAAAGTTAATTTAAAAATAGAAATGTTCCTATTAAAATTAGATTTTCAAAGGGGGAAAAATCTTTAAATATTTTTAATCGAAAATCTGCTTCTATTTTTATCCGACTGCAGACCCTTTGCCATGTTTTTCGCACGTATTTGACTATTTGTGATTCTTTATTTCCAAGCGATGCAGTGAATTTTAATAAATGAGGTGCCATTAGATTGGTCTTGATTCCGAGAGTGACATAGGATATATAAAGTGTCCACAAAGCAAATATTGCAGCCATTGTCTCGTATGTGTAATTTTACTCCCAAATTCATAGCTACATATGTGTAAAAAAACAAGACATTGCTGAATACATACTTTACTAATTAATACTCATCAAGAAATAAGAACACACTAAAAGACAAATTAAAAAACCCCACTGCGCAAAGAGCGAATTGAAAACATGAAATTAAATATCCTTTACTCTCGGCGTGAAATTGTCTCGGTTCTAAACCTTAAGAGGGTCACCTCCTGTAAAGCCCGAAAAAAGGTACTTTTTCGAAATTTTTTTTTAAGAGAAGGAAATTGCATAAACAATTTATTTTAGAGGTATATTTCAGACAACTTTTGAACAATGTTTTAGAAAAAAAAAACTAAAAATGTTTAAAAATGGCGGAGTAAACCATGGTGTAGTGAAACGTGTCGCCGCTGAAGTCGTCCGATTGTGTACACAATAGCGTCCGTAATTGTCAACTGAAAAAAAATTATTTTGATTTAGTTAATGCATATACTTTGTTACTCTATATGAACCTCACTAACATCATAAAAACTGAAAATACATTTTTTTTAACTTTGAACCCGAAGGTTAATTTGTGAAAAAAAAATTTGTTGATATTTTTGTTTATAAGAATTAATAAAGTCACTGATAACTTTGGTTCATATACAACAGTTTTTAATATTCTATAAAATAAATGTCGAATTAGATCGATAAGTTGAATAGTTTTTTCGTAATCGTGTGCACAAGTTGCAAATCGAATAAAAGATTTAAAATCAAAGCATCACTAAAAATCAAATTCCAGCTCCTGCCTCCTGGATGACCAAATGAACACGTATACCAAGCCACATATACCCACAAATACATTCAAAAAGGCCCACGAAAGAATGAGGGAACAAAAACATAAGAGAAGATAACATGATAAGGCCCTACTGGGCAGCATCCAGCGCTCGCAGCGTAAATTTGAGATGCAATTTTTTAAAGATGTTCACAGACAGTTTTTTAATCAATTGAGCGAAAAAAAACAAAATTAATTCTTTTCGATTAAGAGCGCAATTGGAAGCTGTGCCCTCTAAAGTCATGCTATAAAATGATAATATACAGTCGGAAGCATACAAAATATTCACAAATCTAACAGAAATGTGTGATGCCTCTAACGGCGTGCTGTCGTTTTATAGCACCCACGACATTTTCTTTCCCCTTGCAATGCATCCTTAATGCTGAGAATCGTGACCATCTTTAACTGAGGATGAAAGGTTTTTTATATTTCATTTTGTTTCACTTTTTGAATTACTTTTATTACAAAATTTGAAATGCCGCCTATTTGATATAATTTGAATGAAGTCATATGTGAAAGACATCATAAAGAAGGCCAAGTGAAATCAATCAGGCTAACTGACACACCTCAAGGTATTGTGGCCATACATTTTAAATTTCAAGTTTTTAACACAAAAAAAAATTACAAATGAAATGCTGTCTGGACCAGTGCGATGCAATTCACCATAAAACGAGGACTAGTGCAGGGGGCAATATTGGTTAGGTAGTTTACTTGAATGACGACAGAACTAAATGATCACTATTTTTAGATTTCATCAATGGTTTCCAGCATCCTAAATGTACTTAACGAAGGATATCCATACAGTCTTATTTTTATGTTTCTTTGTTGGGAGTCTTTTGGTGTTTTCCTCATATCACTTGTAATACTTATTGGTGGGAGTATTGACTGGGACAATTGTTTGATCATTTTCGTAAGATGTTTATATCACAGTGTTTCAATCTCTAATTACTATATCTTACGTAGATTGTACCAATGTGTATCATCCACAGCTTCTTATACTTCTTCGTATGTCTTGTTGCCCTGGTGACTTTCTACAAAGAAATTATATTTGGATTCAGTTTTGATATATGGTATGGATGGTTTAAGGCTAGCTTTATCGCATCGACTGCGATCGGTATGTTGACTTGTTTTTTAATGGTCTACAATATTGTTTTTTTGTTCCATGTAAGAAATACTGGAAACGAGTGTATAGGATAAGCTAAATTGTAACTCAGGATGGATAAAATATACAGATTCTTTCATACAATTGTTTTCCGGGTTAAAAGATGTTTTTACTGTTTCTGCTGTGTTCGGCGGCATCCTTAACGATATGTTTTTAACAACCTGCACATTTTGTCTAAGATTATTCCTATTGCTTATGTCACTTTATTCTCCTTCTTAATCATATTGAACAAACTTAGCATTGAGAAAAACCATGAAATAAAATATCATATTACATTTAACTGCTTAAATAAAGAATGTAAACGTTGCTTGAAAATAATATAAAACATTGATCCATACCACGAGGTCGATTTATGTTGGGGGCTATTTTTACACTATAAAATAAAAACTGATTAAAAGCTGTAATGGTTCTAGTCAGAGATATGAAGGTTACATATGAAGAACTTTGAACCGAAGTGGCATTTTTCGATTCGGCATTTTGATCCATAACCGGGTCGACTGAGCAAAGATCAGGGATTAAATATTTTGCTAAAACAATGGCTTTAAAAACATGTCCCGGAAAAAAAAGGGTACAATAGGTAGTTATATTTTGAGCTCTCCTGTAAAATTTGCAAAAATGGATTTATCCGGTTTTGTTCGCCAGGTTTTCAGATATAATGAGCACCTAGTCATAATACTAATTACAAAATGTAAGCAAATTTCTAGATATTGCACCGCAGGTATCGAAAATGAGGCAAAAGCTTTATTAATTGGAGTTGTAGAAAGAGAGTACTTAACCAGAGACCAAAATACTGCTTCCTATCTTAGGAGACCCGGTGGTCTAGAATTTTCAAATAACCGATTTCTTTTCTTTCGGTATTTTAGGTTCTACCGCCTTTATAGCAGGTAACGAACCGTTGGTCCGCTTCATGAATGGAAAACTTGAAACTCATTTATCTCGAAACTACTTTTGTCTGCACGGCGGGAGGAAAAAACAAAAAACTATTCATTCGAATCATTTAAAATTTTAATATATTATTCAGTACACTAGTGGCTATGGCCGGGGCCACCAACAATTTTTATTTTAATAACTTCTTATTTTTTACGTAAAAAAACTAATGAAAAATAGTCTGTTTTCGATATTAAAATTTCAGGACCGCGCTATTTTGTCAAAAAAAAATTGTTTTTCTTTTTTGGTGGTTCCGGCGATAGCTACACTCATATAGATTAATAATTTGCTTGTTTTTTATTTTTCAAATAAGTGAGAGAGCTAGACATCCCCCGCCATTTTTTTTGAAGAGGTCATCTTCAGCGCTATTTTTTAAATATCTAAAATTTTTTATTTATTTTTTGATAATTATAAAAATGTTATTGTATGCTTTTTGAGTATGATAATATACCAACAAAGTTTAAGTATCGTTGTTCATTAATTTCGCCTTAAAAAAAAACAAAAGATGGGGGCGCTGAATTTGGCCCCTCCAAAAAAACCTGCGGCTTCACGTTGTGAAGAGGAATAGCCTTTTCAGTGATCGGAAATCAAAAAATTTCTTAAAGTAGAGGTAAGTCGAAATTTTAAAAACTGTAAAAATGGCGCGAAAATCAGTCAACATGGATTTTTAAATTTTCCATGCTTTTTCGTGTTTAAGGGGCCGTAACTTTGCCCTTAATATCGCGAAAAATCTGAATGTGGTGGGGACGAGAGTCGCATGTCTGTCGAACATGTTAGGTCCCGATTCGCTTGAATCGAACAATTTTCAGATACCGAACACCAGCTCGAAAAACATGGTTTCCTGAAAAACGTGTTTAAAATTTTGAAATTGCTTTGGCATGTACCGACCGGCCGTCACGAAATTGCGTAGGACTCATTTTCTATGGCAGATATGATAAAAAGGTTTACATAGAGTTATTCTAGAGGCTTCAGAATAGAAAAATGCAAAAAAGAAAAAATCGTTACGTCGTCCTATAACGCAAATGAGGGTTACACAAACTATATGTGAATTATCTGATAATTATATAAAGAGCTTTGATATATTTTACCTTATTGTCTTTCATGGTAGTGATTTTATTAAAATAGTGTAATAATTTTTGTTTTTGCCCTGACGTATGTTTTAAATCGTCGATGCGCTTGGGCTATTTCTTAGGTAAATGGAAAATTTTTATTTCTTAAACCATTATGTGGGACAAGCTCTGGTTATCTTATTGATAATGATAGACTTATTTCTAAGCGTTTGCCGATAGCCAAAGTCTTGGAAGTTTAGTTAAAGGCAGACCTTATTTCCATATTATTGAAACCATCTTCCAAAACGTTTCTCCAGCCGATCCCGATTAATTGTCTGAATTTTTACGGAGGCCATAAGAAGACTATTTCCTGCTTCCTTGACGGCCTTCGCATTCTACTTCGAACACTTGAGGTTTCGTCCCCATATCTCTGCATCCGAAATACTCTCCACTTGAATTGTCTTTGATACATTGATTTTTGTTTCTCAATCACTAGTATGACATTCTTATCATCAGGTTCCCCCAAGACAAAAATCATCATTTTTTTGATGTCTTTAAAAACATCCATATGGTCCACCCTCAAGGGTATACTCTCAAAACGTTGGTCAGCTTTTTGACGGTTTCGCATACCCACATCTCGAATTGTTGATTAACACATCTCGGTGTTATCAGACCTTCCTCCAAGTTCATATCTATATCCCCGGCGTTTTCAGGAAGGGAGTCTATAGCCTTAAACAGGGCCTCCTTAAAAGTTTCTATTTCTACCGGCTCTATGAAGATGAAGGTCATTTACCACCGCCAGGGAGAAGGTCGGCTTACTGCTGGTGATGTGATGGCTGCCATCCCATCCTAATGAACTTTTGGCCGCAGACATTTTACCTTTTGCCTGGTCGCTTTTTTCCCAGGACTACAAGTCCCCTTCTGCGAACAAGACGTACTTTTGTGGTCTGGCGCTAGGTTTTTTGATGATACCACTCTGCCTCTCTTGCTTGGTTCAGCTTCCGCCTCTCCACGTCCTGCCATGAGGATTCTATATTACGTCCTGCCAAGGTCGTTCTGATCAAGGTTCACATTTATACCTTCACCATCCGTTGAGGTTCCCGGTTTCACAATCCCTTGGTTTCGCCTATAGTTGTTTACTGCTGACAACAGATTACGATAAGCGTGAATTTATTCTTTGTCACGAACATTTCATAAGTCTTTCTCTCTATATGACGAATACCTACTGAACCTTAGAGGCAACTTATTCTCTAACCCCCGTGCATTTTTTGATTACGTCAATATGAAGAGAAGGGTTGATAACTATCCATCGACTATGGAATTCGGGTTAAGTTCCAGTAACGATTCTAGGGTTATTTGTAATTTATTTGCTGAATACTTCAGGGGCGCATTTGAATCATCCGATTTTTATCCAGAAAGTAACAACTTTTCGCACATTAATAATAGTAATATATCCCCCGTACCTATTCCATCTATCACGGAGGAGAGCTTATACAAGCATATTTTGGATCTTCCGGATGACTTTTCTTATGGCCCGGACGGGGTTCCTGCTGTTGTCTTAAAGAAGTGTTCTTCGGTGTTATTATGTCCTTTACTTTTGCTCTTCCGGCGATCTATCTTGGTTGGTCGCTTCCCTACATTCTGGAAGGCTTCATTTTTAATCCCCATATTTAAGAGTGGGAATAGGAGAGAGATTGTTAACTATAGACCTATTGCTAAACTATCTTGCATTCCAAAACTCTTCGAACTGATGATCCAGTCCCAATTGTCTATTGGGTGTAGGGGATTAATCTCTAGCAGGCAGCATGGATTCATTCAGGGTAGGTCAACGGTTTCCAACTTGTTAGAGTTTGTGTCTGGCAGTGTGGGTGGATTTCTGGAAGGTTGCCAGACTGACTGCATTTATACCGACTTTAGTAAGGCCTTTGATAAGCTGTCTCACTCTATTATCGTTTTCAAATTGGCCAGGTTGGGTTTCCCGGCTCAACTCATTGCATGGATTAAGTCGTATTTATACAATAGGACTTATAGAGTGCGTTTTCGTGGCGTGCTCTCTGATGCTTTTGTGGCTCCTTCCGGCGTTCCTCAGGGTAGTCATCTTGGGCCTCTGTTGTTCATCTTGTCTATTGATGACATATGCGGACGATATCAAGATTTTTCTCCCAATCAAATCTTTTGCGGATTGCGAGATATTGTAGTCAGACCTGCAAATATTTTATAGCTGGTGTGTCAATAATAATCTTAAATTAAACATCGGTAAATGTCAGGTTATGACCTTCTCGAGGTCCATCAACTGCTGTACTTTTCAGTACAAGTTTGAAGATACTTGTATTCAACGGGTGGAAGGAGTGAAGGATTTGGGTGTGTATCTTGATAGGCAACTTAACTTCATCCCCCACATTAATAATATCGTTGCCAGGGCCAGCTCTATGCTGGGTTTTATCCTTCGTTGGTCCAGGGAATTTCCTAGCCCTCACATAAGACTCCATCTTTATACATCCCTTGTTAGACCACTGCTGTTACGGTATGTTCGAGCCTGTTAATCGCATGTGTAGGTTTGCTAATGGTGTTGGTGATGTATTCAGCACTAACGTAGACAAGTTAACATTAAAGAGGAACCTTTATAACTTGTAACCATCCTGTTGGACTCACTTGTCTTTGTTCTTTTCGATTTTGTTTTTTGTGTGGTGTAAACTTTCCTTCCTTGTATGTTTTGTATTGACTTGGCTTAAGCTGCCTGTGCATCCCTGATTGTTATGTTTGGGTGTATTTTGGCTTTTGTTTATTAATGATCTTATCTTTGTTTACTAATGATCGATCAATTAAAAAAAAAAAAAAAAAAAAAAAAAAATGCTATGGGGGTTGCAGAAAAATTTTTAGTGGTTCCGAATCCACTTTAAATTGTCATCGTTTCAACGTGCTTTCGTGAGTGGAAATTCTACATCTGCAAACTTGATTATTTTTAAAGATTATAGGGTCTTTCAGTAAGCATGTTCTCACTAGTATAGATAAGGACGATGGAGATGATAGTATTGAAGAGGTAGTTTAATCAATCAGAATTGAATTCATTTTTTCTTCAGAACTTATCATGCTGTATTCCATAACTCTAAATATTGGTTTGAAGTATATGCTTCTTGCTTCTGTGATAAGTGTCTGAACTAAAAAGTGAGTATATTGTTTTTTGGTGGCCCTACGACCTAACGCAAAGTTCCAAAAAGGCCACTATTCTGAATGTCAAGTGCAGTATATTACAAATTGTTAAATTGTACATCTGACACTAGCGAAAAATTTTTTAAGTAAGCAATTTGAACAAATATAGTTTCTTGCGGTTTTCATTCAGTATTTTATATTTTTATTATATTAAAATTCGATTAAATAAACGCAATGGCATGCTTAAGTTGAACTACAACCAATTTTATGCAAACCAAACTTTATTCGTATTAATTTAAACCGGTTAAACCTCTATCTATGTAAACAAGGTAATTAATGAGTAAAAAAAAGCAATCACGACTTTAATAACAGGTCTAGTGAGTCGCAAGAAATGTCATTAACCCTCATGCTACTACGATTAAATTCACTCGACCAACGCCGATCATTTGTGGTACTTATAAGGCGCCTATTAACACACACAAAAAAGCATTTCCTTAAAGCAATTAAAAAAAATCAAACTGGAATAATGTTTTTTGTTCTAATTTGTTACATATATTATCTGTTAGTAATTTGTAAATAAAATGTTAATTTTTTTTGTAAATAGAGTAGTTTAACTGATACCTTTAGAATGTCTATTAAGCCTACGCATAATGGTTAATATCGTTCTGCACTAGTGCATAGCGTGTGCGCAAAGCAAGTGATTACCATCTTCTGGTATTTTTAAGTTTTCATTAATTTATCGAGTTTTAATGAAGTCAAGCGGACAATTATAATATTCATTAATTTTAACATATGCAGGCAGATTTTTTTTTGTAATAATAATTAATACATGTTAGAAATATTTAAAACAATTGTCCGCAGAAATTAACTTAGGCAATAGCACAACATCATTGAATTTTAAATTGTCTTTTTAACCGACTTCCCAAAAACAAAGAGGTTCTAAGTTCGACGCGTATTTTAAACGACTTAATTTGAACTTACTACCTTTGCAAAAACGCAAACAAATTTTAGTTAAAACATGTTATTAAAAGACAGTACAGCTTATTTTACTTGGTTGGTTGGTTTTCGAAGGGGGAAAGATACATGTCTTCCTTGCACTGAGGCCTTTAGTTGCCCGTTGTACGCCCCCTGCTCGGCAGCGTACCCTAAAATCCACTGTCGAGCCAACTGATTCTCGTAACGAATTGGATAATTTGATTATACCCCGATTTCTTAACTTCTGCTAAATCCTAAGATTCTAAACCTCTTTTGCATTAGGACTGGGCATTGGTAGAGAACGTGTAATACGGTCTCGTCTTCTTCCCCGCATCCCCTCCATAGACTGGAGTTCGCCCCTCCCATTTTTATGGAATGAGCCCTTAGTCTTGTATGTCCTGTCACAAGGCCAAAAAGAAGTTTCAGTTTAACCTTGTTAAGCTTAATAGTCTTTTCAGATTTATGTGCATTGAGAGTTCCCAAAAACGCCTTTGGGTGTCTGGCGATGTCAGATCCCTCTAATTTGCCTCATCGTTACCCATTCCATGATTTCTTTTTTGATTTAATGGATGTTTGTGCTCAGGTTGAATATTATTGGAGTGTCCTCATTTGCGTCCCTCCGCGCCAGCTTATTCGCTTTTCATTACCTGGGATACCGCAGTGCCCCGGCACATATATTATTGTGACATAATTTTGTCGCCCTAACTCCGCGAGGGTCTGTTTACATCCCTCTATCGTTTTAGATTTTTCCGCGGCGTCTGTTAAAGATTTGATGGACGCCTGTCTATCTGTACATATTGCAATCCTAGAGGATCTAAAAAATCAAAAAATGTTTGAACTAAATAAGTGTTTATTTCTAATAACAATGGTCCTCGTATTATAATTACAGAAAAAAAAGGTTCTGCAATTACTCTATTCAACAATAGACAACATGAAGGAAACGTAGGGAGTACATGCAGTGAGTAGCTGAATATTCGCGATCGTTTTGAGCGCTTTATCTTACGAATAATCACTCTTTCGGAAAAGTGCCTGTAGATTTGTTTTTAGAAAATTTACTCAGCTACAATATATTATTGAATCTGTATTGTAATAGAAAGACTTTGTTTTATAACAAATCAACACATTTTATTATTTCTTTCGCCAGACAATAATCTACACTTTAAAATAACACATTCTTTCCGCAATGCCCAAAACGAATGGAACTTGACATATTTTCCTTATTATCCGGTAGAGAGATCAATAAAGCCAAGCGCTCAGGAGCCTGGAACGAATATAAGCAGGCCCTGACTGAGTATAACAAAGAATTAAAGTTGTCCAAGAGATTCTACACCACTGACTCGGAGGAAAAATTGAAATTACTCTTGGAGACACATTTCCCTGAGTGTTCAGAATAAGCTTAGATGATCTGTTGCCAAAACTTATCAAAGTTTTTAGAGCCAGCTATCAACTCAGCTATATCCCCAATATCTGGAGAGAGGTAAGGGTAGCCTTTATATCCAAGAGTGGACAAGGGACCAGCGGCTCAACCCAAGGCATATCGTCCGATAAGCCTATCCTCTTTAAGTCAATGGAGAAAATTATTGACCAACACATCAGGTATGGTGTTCTCAAAGACACGCCGCTACATGCCAACCAGCACGCATATCAATCATAACAGCACTACACAGTCTAGTTGAAAAACTTGAAGATGATGTCAATGGTATGATGCCTTTTGTGCCTTCCTTGATATTGAAGGTGCTTTTGACAACACGTCTTTCTCACCCATTAAGGAAACGGCCATTGACAGAGGTATTGATCTGCCGATGGTTCGATGGATTGGGGCAATGCTGAGTAACCGAAACATCACGGCGAAGCTGGGGACAAATCGGTAACAAATGACCTGGTTATTACCATCATGAGCAAGCAGGACAGGACTTTATCAGTATGACTACAAAATGCTCTCAATATGGTACAATCCTGGTGTACTAGGGACGGCTCAAAGTCAACCCTAGCAAAACAACCATTGTACCTTTCACAAGAAAAAGGAAGATAAGGTTAGAGGCTTCTACTCTTGGAGAAACATGGATAGAATTCACGAGTAAGGTCAAATATCTAGGAGTAATTCTAGATCAAAGACTCACATGGAACACTCAACTCAATAGGGTCACAGGAATGACTATGACTGCCCTATGGTCCTCTCGAAGGCTCTTTGGCAAAAATGGCCCTTTGGACATATGAAACAATTATAAGATCCGTGTTCAGCTACGCAGCTCTCGTATGGTGGCTAAAAACAGAACAAAAAACAGCGCAGTCCACACTGCAAAAACTGCAGAGGTCAGCATGTCTAGGAGTTACGGGTGCCATGCTCACATGCCCCACGGCAGCTATGGAGGCTCTATTAGACCTACCCCCTTTAAACCTATCCCTACCCCTCTTCTCTCAGCAGGAAATTGGACTGGTCACAGAAAAATTCTTGAGGAATTCAAGGATCATCCGGTGATCAACTCAATCTCAGATGCCATGCCGAAAAGGCACAACTTTGATATACCATTATAACCTACTCAAAACAGCAAACGGAAGTGCTGCTCTCACTCAGCAGACCAGATTTAAGGTTGATAACAGGACTTCTAACTGATTACTGCCCCTTGGACTACCACCTAAAAAAGTTAGGGCTAGCTAAAGATGACACCTGTCGCTTCTGTTTGGAAGAAAAGGAGACAGTGAAACACATCCTCTGTCACTGTCAGGCCGTTGGCCGTATCAGGCTCAGACATCTTGGTGGGGCTTTCTCATCACCATCAGATATAGTAAGGCAGCCCCCAAAGAGATTTTAGGTCTAATTAAGGAACTAAAGCTTGACTGGTTAGCTTAAATCTGAACCTGGATCAAGTCACAAAAGATCATCTTGGTCGAAGTGACTCAAGGATGTTGTAAGTCCTAATAATAATAATCTGTCTCTAATGTAACCTAACCTTCAGGTTCCCTTGCTTATTTTCCATTTGTCTTTTTCAAGGTTTATTTTCTATTCCTAATTTCCTAATGGGTTTGCCAACGGTTAGGCGCGTCAGATTTTATTAGGAAACGCACTGAGATAATTATTCTATGAACCAAACTTAATTACTTATAATTTGGGTCGGCGCCTCAGGTTTCGATAAATGCACCTCGAGACTAAAACTCATTTAGCTGTCTCTGGAAAACTGTCGCCTACAATTGTTGAAAATTCTACAGTTACCGAGATATTGGCGAAAACCCGTATTTAGTGGCCTTTGAACCCGCGTAATTAATCGCGCGGTACTCGGATCGAATACATTAAAACTAAGCTGCCTTTAAATTCTCAGCCTGTATCTATTTTTTTCAGGTTGAATGTCTAATTTTGTGGATTATCAAGGCAGCTGTGTCATGTTTGTGACATTTGAAAAGCGGCTTTCCTGCTAAGGAGAAACCGCGCCCATGTACGAAATAATGTGGCAGTCATTACTGGCCAAGACAGTGTTTACGTATCCCCACCAACGACTTTTACACAAGTTGTCTGGATGAGGAAGAAATGGAAAACATTCAGCATTTACTCTGTGATTGGCCAGGAAAAAGTACAAAGCTTTAGGATCATACTTCTTTGGGTAGGTTAAGCAGCTTCTCAGGTTTATTAACAGTTGTGGCTGGTTCTAAATAAACCCTATATTATTAATCAGGTGCGGTCACACAGATGATGGTAACACAGCAAACTATTCTTAGGTTTATGTGAGTCTGATCGGCTTTCCCATCTTTTTAGTTAAACATAACTCAGAGACCAGACCCATTAGTCTTTGGAATCTACTTCTTATACCAAACAAAGGGTGTATTAAAGTGTTAATGTAATAAATTCAAAACATAAAAAAGTCGTTATACACCAAATTACAATTCAAATGGATTGTGGATAAGAATTTAATCACTCGTTTTTTATCCCGGATACTCTAAAGTAGGCCAGTTAAATTATTGCAAGTCGAACATATTTTATGTTACTTTGGAAGAACTGTCAAAGAATTCAATTATCTCAAGACTTTTAAGAAAAGTGGAAAGAAGTATTCAAAATGTTTTTAATGGGGATAATTTCTAGCCTTGTTGCGGTGAGGAACCAGACTTGATATTTGAAATCAAGTAACAATTTAAACTTTCAGCTGTTGGCGGGTGCAGCGTTTGTAATGACAACTATTAACTGCGAATATCCCACCGAATTCTTCTACTTGCTTTATCAATTAATTAGTGCAACGATTTTCCTTTTAAATCTTATGTACAGTATAGGTATGTTTCTAGAAAATGAGCAGTACGACGATCAAGCTTTTGTAAGTTTAAAGACATATATTTTAAGAAACCACATGTGACTATCTAAATTACTTGTAGATTGTGTCTTTTGCCATTGTTTCTTTAATCATTTACTTTCCTATGGCGATAAATATACTGTGGGTTAGTTGTAACGACGACGAAATAAACGGAGATGAAATAGAAGTTTACGGTGAATCATACAGAAAAAGATTACAAATGTCAGCCGTTCTAGGCTTATTTACGTCTATAGTTTTAATTGGCCAGATTTGTATTCCTATTATTAAATACAACCTCAGATTTAAAAGTGATGATGATAGCTGAATGTCTTGATTTAACGACTAATTATTTGCTATGAATATAAATTTAAAAAAAATGGTGATGGCATTGTGTATTTATGAAAATTGGGCTTTAAATATTTGGAAAGCGTGCACATAAAAATGTTTGTTAAATTACAAGATCGCGGCAGAGGAGGAGAAGTTAAAAGTGGTAAGGTTTTACACATAATAAGCACGTTAGCATTCATATGGCGAATAGGGACATGTTGTGTCATTGCTTTCTCACTTTTTCACTTTTTACAAACAATTTATTAACTTCTTCACAAATCTTA